>JAWNND010000767.1:0-600000 GCA_035043265.1 Drosophila testacea | reverse complement strand
TGAGAGTTGCCGAGGAGTCTGTTGTAGTTGCTGCTTAATAATGCTAACCTATTTGGCTCACTTAAAGGATGTTGTGACAGCTTTGGTCGGGTTCTTGTTGTTATGGTTGTGTAGTTGTTGTTGCTAAATGCTTTGGTATTCGTCATGTCCCCGACTCGCCTATTCGCCCTTGAGATACTTGGATAACTTCTCCAAATCTCGTTCCAACCAGGCGGCATTTAGGCGTATTGTCTCCACGGCTTGTGAGACAGTACGCTCACAGCCGGGTATCTGGTTTTTTTGAAGAACTCTTCCACCTCGCGAGCCTTCTCCTCGGAGGCAAAGTTTTCAATCAAATATTTGATGAGTCGTGTCAGCAGGAAACCACCCTGAAAATGAAAAGATTTGGATGATTAGAACTGCTAGTAATGAGAACAAAAGAGTATCTCTTACCTGATACTGCTCCAGCAGCTTCTTGTTGCTTTCCTTGAAGAACTCCCAGGCCATGTCGCGACCTTTAGGATTAACAGCTACGGCTACAATGACGAAAACTGAGTCCTGGGCGCGCACCTCACCCTAAATGATAATAACAGTGATTAACATGTAGTTACAGGTATAGATTACACAACTACTCACAGACATGGCAAAATCAATAACACGACGCAAGAGTTTCACATCGCCAATACAGCCGAGGGCACGGGAAATACGATCCTGTTCCTCGTGCAGATCCGTCGATCGGTACAGTGTGAGCATCTCCTGGAAGATCTCTTCATTGCCATCCTGTAAAACTGCCTTGTAGCAGGTACTGCGTAGATCTGCGGGCAATGGCTTGGTGCCATTGACATGGCTTCGGAAACGTTTCCGTGCCTCCTCAGATATTTCGGGACTGCGGAAGGAGACGAGGCGTGTCAACACCAGGCTGCGCAGCAGTGTGTCCAGATGATTCTCGTTCTCACGTGGCTCCCAGCCAAGACGTGTGGCAATTGGCTCGTAAAGGCTGCGTCCAAAGTTATTAAAATCATTCATGAGGTCTGTGTGGGAGATCAATACATGGAGATTGGCAAGTGAATTGGTAATGGCTGTCCAAACGGTATAATTGGTCTCATTGCGGTAGGAGCCAACCAGTTGAAGCACCTCAACAGTGCTAGCCTGGCCAGCCTGCACCATGGCAAACATGTCATCGATCAATCCAAGACGATCCAAAGGCGGCAAAGCCATGTTCTCAACTGCCGGCAGCAACTGTTGCAGCATTTCGTAAGAGTAACGTGTACGGTAATAGCCCACAGTTCCAGGGTTGATTTTGATCCAATCCTCGGCACTAACATCATCTAGGACCACTTCCATGGAGGCCTTATCGAGTAGGAAAGTCTTGGCGATTTTATTGGGATTGCGTGAAGTGGATACAGAGATGGGAATCACCCAGAGGCAATCTTCATCCGCCTTCGATCCATCGGCTGTGAACTTGCTCTGGGTTAGACGTAGCACCCGTTGTGTATCGTTCTTCTGCTCGGAATCAACGCTGACAACGGGGAATCCCTTGTACTTTGTCCAGCTGGACATGACAGCGCCGACATTCTTAGAGCTCGCCTCTTGCAGAGCCTCCCACAGATCCTCAGTGCTGGTATTGCTGTACTGATGCCGTGTCAGATAAAGATTCATTCCCTTGCGGAAATCATCCTCGCCAATATAATCGTGTAGCATGCGGATTACTGAGGCACCTTTGTTATAGCTAATCTCATCGAAGATCTCATCAATTTCCGAAGGATGTCCCACAGGAACCTCAATGGGATGCGAGTTCTTAAGCGAATCCAGCTCCAGAGCACGTGTATACATGTCTGTGACGAACTGTGTCCAGATATCGTATTCCGGGAACAGATGATGCACACAAGAATTCCACAAAGGAGGCATAGCCTTCGTTTAGCCAAAGATGAGTCCACCACTCCATGGTGACCAGATTACCTAAAAATTAAATACAACAAAAATTACTCTGTGAAATTTACAGATGTAAAAAGATGCTAAACTTACCGAACCACTGATGAGCAATCTCGTGTCCGACAGTAAGAGCAATCGATTGTTTGCGCATCAGGGACGTGTTCTTGGGATCCACCAGCACAAATGTCTCGCGATAGGTGACCAGACCCCAGTTCTCCATGGCGCCAGCCGAGAAGTCCGAAATGGCGATGAGATCCATCTTGGGCAGCGGATAGGCAATGTTGAAATAGCTGTTGTAGTAGGGCAGCACCTTGGTGGCCACATCCAGAGCAAACTGACCCTGTTCCTTTTTACCCACAGGGGTAAATACACGCACAATGACGCCATCCGTAGACTTGGCCTCTACAAAATCATATTCACCGACAACGACGGCCACCAGATAGGTGGACATGATGGGCGTACGATCGAAGCGTACTCTTCTCATTTCATCGGCCAAATCATCTTCCTTCTTCACTGGCATATTGGAAAGGGCGACACGATCCTTGGGCACTACTAGAGTAATGTCAAAGGTGGCCTTTATTGCCGGCTCATCCCAGCAGGGAAAGCAACGACGGGCATCTGTAGCCTCAAATTGGGTGACACCAGCATAACGCTCCTCGCCAGAGGCAGTAAAGTATTTGCTGCGATAGAAGCCCTTCATTTTATCATTTAGCTCGCCTGTAAAGGTCATGTAGAGCACGCCGGAAGTGCCCGCTGGTATCTCCTCGGCAAATTGCAATGTTGCGGTCTCATTCTCCTTGGAATAGTTAATGCCTTCGGACTTTAACTTCTCGCACTCGTATTGAAACTCGGCACTATCAATGGTTATGTCCAGAGCATTAAGGGTAATGCGAGACGTTGGCTCTTTGACCTGCAAAGATAACAATTATAGACAATTAGAACAATCTTCTAAGAACTACAAATGAGTGTTGACATTTTAACCTATTTTAAAGCTAGATCTGTAATATACTTAATTGTTTTTTCATAATAAAGTCCTAAGGTAATATTTAAATATATATTTATAATTTAAAATAACAAACTCTTATATTCCAATATGCATAAAATTGTAGTCTTTACCCTTCTGTACTTTTTTAAAGTACAGAGTCTAATTATAGGTTGCACTTAAGCTTAACCTTTAAGCGTGTTAAATTTATTACTGCCAATTTTATTATTGAAATTCTAGCTAATTTTTACAGTCATAATTCTGTCAACACTGCTAAATATGTCTATGTGAGTTTGCTTTCCATATGTGTATGGGGCATCAAGTCAATGATCGTACGTCAGAATGCTGTCATTATCCGTTAGAAGATCCATAAAAAAGAGGAGCGAATAAGCGGGCAAAGCGATAAAAAAGATAAAGAAGTTTCGTTATGAACAGTTATTTCAAGGTCGTGACAGATGTACAGTGAGTACACCTTATAGTAACTACGGATTTTAAATAATTAGTAAATGCTAAATCTGCCAAAATCTGCGTAATCATTGTATTAACATTTTAATAAAGTAGGTTAATATTTGAAAGCCGCGTTGTTTATAGCGCATATTGACTGTATGCGAATATTTAGAAAACCAGGTTTCCGGCTTAAAGCGGCGCAAGCTAACAAAACCAGTTTTGGCCAACAATATTTGTGTTTTATCTGTTTTGATGCGTATGAATTCTGATAGTGTATTTGATGAGCGGTCAAAAAAGTTTGAAGAAATAAACCCGTTGCTGTTGCGTCTTCTGAACGTAAACACAATGTATACATATACCGTTATGAGATCAGCAGAGGCGTCAACGTCGTCGCCTTCGCCAGTGAATGGGGGTTATGGGGGTGGTGCACTTCAAATAAATTTGCGATAAGTGCTAGTCATTGCTGGTATCAAGCGGTAAGTGGCCACAACAAAGAAACATTTCCTAGTCGTGGCGAATGTACGTATGTATGTGTACAGAAGTGTAAACGTTGTCTGAATGCAAATTGCAGCATAAAGAGAAAATGACACATACGTATATACAGTGGTTCACGGCTTATTTGATCCAAAGCCATTTAGACAATACTATGCTTTTATTGGTTAATTAAGATTTTATATATAAATAAACCATAATAAAATTGTTGTGCTCAAGTTTTTAACAAACCTTTGTTTACATTTTCTTTATAGATTATTTCTTTAAAGATAAACTCATTTCAAAGTTGGTATATGTAAGCGTAGTTGACCAAATAAGCTGTAAGCCACTGTACTTCTCTGCAAGTGTGAAGGAGAAGGTCCGAGTTTTGCACACGTCAGAAATGAATTTCACACACACAAACAAACACATAAGCGAACAATACATACATATTTATGATTTGTTGTAGAAGTGAAAGCGAAAGTTGCGAGGCAACGAAAACAAACAAACGGTACTTACGTTGATTTGCACGATTGTCTTTCCCGTAAAACTGAAAGCCTTCAGATCTGGCTGCAGCATAAGTTCATAATGCGTCGGCACCACATTTGATGGCAAGCGTGTAAATTCAGCTTGTTTCTTTTCCATATTGCGTCCTTTTCCCTCCTGATGGCGATGTGCACAACCGTTGTGTATATATTTACTATGGCCAGACGATTTAGATCCAGATCCTATTCCAACGTCTGCCGAGGTATGTGCTAATATGGCACGATAACGGCTACAAAGATCGCCCAAAAGTGGCGCGTCGCTGGTTTTCAATGGAGCTCCCAACGATACGGTCGAATAGTCGCGATAAAACTGTTTTTGCACTTTGACAAACTGCTTCGATGATACCAGAGTATTGAGGTGGCAGGTCTCTGCTTGTAGTAGATACGCAAAACGCTTATCAAGGCAGTAGTAATTGTTGTTGTTAAGTCGGAGACGAAGTGGCAACGACAGGGCGTTAGTAAAAGCACAAGCACAATACTGAAAGCTCTTGAGAGCCAGTTTTAACTGTTTTAAAAGATAATAGCACTCTGGCGTTGGGTTTGTTTAGTTACTTGGTTGTTGTTGTTGGTGTTGCTTGGTTGGGGGACAGACAGGAACAGCTTTGGATTGTTGCAACGGAAACTAAAAGTGGAGAAAAAGCTGGCACAAAAGGATTATTTAATTATGCATGACCGTTAAATGCGATTACAATCGGTTTTTATTGTGTTTATTTGTTATTATAGGATTGGCTGAGGAGTTTGTTGGCAAGGGGCAGGCGGAATTTGCGGGTTGCATTCCTCTATCTCTCTCTCTCACCTTCGCACAAATGCTGCTCAAAATCGGAATTCGCTTTAGCTAAATCCAAATTGAGTTTACCAATTTCTGCAAGTAGTATGACGTTTTAATGCAATTACGTTGAATTAAACCGATTTATTTTGGAAATTTATAGCAGAAAAATAGAGGAAGAGAATACTGCGGACAAAAACTGCTGGCGGCTTTCTGCTGCTTCTGGCTTCTTCTTCCTCTTAGTACGACCCACTTGCGCGTGGTATGTTTCGGAATTGGGCCATAAACAGCTGATTGGCGCACTAGAGACGTGTGTTGTTATGCAGCCCAATTGATTGCTATTAAAATTGCTCTATGAATATGTATGTAATCACCGTTTCTTAATTTCCAGGCATGCTTTGCTGTTCGAATACCTCCCTTAAACGCATGTTTGTACATTGCGTTAATCCTTCAATTTATTTTAAAAGAAACGATTGTTGAAAGCGCAATAGGTGAATTCCACTCTGTCACTTGTTAGCCAACACTGCAGCACAACGGATAGTATCGCCCAAAAACATCGGTAGCGATATTATTCACTATCGACAGTTACCAAATTTCAACGTAGTAGTGGCGCCAGAAACAGGAAATTAAAAAAAAGTTAAGCGAGCAGAACATTTTTAGAAAAAATGTTTCAAAACACGATATTTATGGTTCCAAAAATTTTATATTCTATAATTCAGCGGTGGGCACGAAATCTTTAGTCGGGAGCAATACAACAAAAACAACAAATACAACAACACCGCGGTCGTAAATTAAAAGTGTTCAAAATGCCGAGGCTCGTTGCAGCGAATTCGCTATGTTGTTGTTTTTAGTTTAAATAACGGTCATATTTTAAAAGAATTCAAAATCTGGCCAGGCCTAGCGAGTCGAGTATGTGAGACCATGACGTCTCCTCGTTTGCGGGACATAAGGCCCCAAAGGAGAAAATGAAATGAGGCTTCAAATTTAGTTTGAAATAACACCTTAATTTCAAAAATTGAACAAGAACCCAAATTTTATTATTGCTGTTGTTGTATAATTCATTGCTATTTTATTCAATATACTGTTTTCTTAAAAATAAATTTACAATCGATATTTGTATATATAGACCTCCAGTTGACAATTGCAATTTAAAAACTCGAGGCGTGGCGGCGGGCTCTGCAAAATAGGGCTACAATTAAATAAGGAAAAAATATGTAACGGGAAGAGTAAAATTTACTGACAGAGTCAGTACGTGCCTACCGCTGCTTATTATATTCAGGGGTGACACACAAATCTCAAAGATTTTGCCTCAAAGCTGCTTTTCAAACCTCTCAAACTAAACCGTAGGTGACACAGAAAACTCTGAGATTTCATTTTTCGGACATTTCTTCGGAGTAACAGAACTCTGTAGCCATTAACTTAATTTCAATTTGAAACAAAAATTTGAAACTAGCGGGAATATTTTAAACAATTAATAATTTTATTCAAAATGTCCATTGTGTCTTTTTAATAATTTAAAAACAATAATTAAATTTTATTCAATAAACTCAGTTTTATAAAATCGTTCTAAAATTTTTTCGAGAAATGAGATTGGATTTTTGTGTCACCTAAAACCAGCTTGATGAGGTTGTTTGGTTGAATTTTGGGTGAATTGCTTTTCTGTGGCACCCCTGATAGTTTTATCAGATCTTGGGCGCCCAACAATTTCGAAAATGTTTTTTTTTACATAGCACAATTTTCTAACTAAACGAATAAATTAATTTTAAATAAAACCACTTTGTTTGTAGTCCCACTGTGAACTAATTTCCTTCAAATACAGGGGTGCCACAGAAATCTTAGAGATTTTGACTCAAAGCTGCTTTTCAAACCTCTCAAACTAAAACGTAGGTGACAGAAAACTCAGATTTCATTTTTCGGACATATTTTCGGAGTAACAGAAATCGACTTTTATGGCAGTCGAACAGAAATCGACTTTTATGGCAGTCGATTTCTGTTACTTAAATTAAATTTCATAAAAATTCGAAATTATAGGTTATTTTTAGAAAATAAATAATTTTATTAAAAATTAACATTAATGTCTTTTTAATAGTTAAAAACAGTAATTAGGCTTTAGTCAATAAACTCTTAGTTTTATTAAATCTTGAGCGCCTGAAAATTTCGAAAACTAGTTTTTTTTTAAATATCACAGTTTTCTAAGTAAACGAATAGATTAAATTTAAATAAAACCACTTTGTTTGTAGTCCCTCTGGGGACCGATTTCCTTCAAATAAGCTATAAAAAATGCATAAAAATTAGAGAAAATTCGAATAAAAAATCACGTCGAAGTCTCAATTTTCTGGCTAAAAAGCCTGGTTTCCACATTTTAAAATGGTGGTGGCGCCATCTTTAGTTTGTTAGCGCCGTCATACGGTTACATTTGAGGCTCGATTCCTCATTGTAAATATTTCAGTACTTTAACGAAAACGGTCCTACGTACAGTTTAGTGCTTGATAACTGATTCGGGTGAATGGTTGATTGGATCGGTCGTGTTTAACAACCCTCTCGGTGCGCGTGAATTTAATAATATAAGCACCACATGCTTCCCGCTCAACTGCAACTCCGTGACTCCAATTCCAACTGCAATTGCCAACAGCAGGTCTAAATATACAAATATCCTTTTGCAATAATTTTGTTGAGCAACAATAGGTCCAAAATAAAATGAATTTGTGTAAAAAGCAAAACCTGCTGCTAGCTGTCCTGTCTATAGCAGTCAGTATATTCTCTCCACTTGATGCTTCTCCGATTATTGGATGGGGTAAGTTAATCTTTCAGTTAAGATATAACAGATTATACAATAACATTTGATGCGAAAATTAGCCAGACTGTGAGAAAGTTGGTCATTTCTATGGCAACAGTGTGACCTACGGTCACATTGTTCAGTACTAGATGTCAATATGCAATCGAATTGGCAGACAGTGTTTGCCTTTTTTTTATGCTTATGTAATCGGTTTGTCGTTTGACATTTAATTATTGCACGGCGCAAAGTATTCTAATGTTAAATACATTTAAGGTGCATGTGTGCGTGTGGTGTTTAAGTATTTTTGGCCATGTCGTGTATTTTCAACGTGCCGTGCTACGTGAGCGTCGTCTACATATCAGCTGATTATACCATTCCAATTTTCATTTTGCGTTAGTTTAGCATTTCTGTTATCATTGGTAAAGGCATTTATCATTTATAAATCAGCAATTTACGAATTTCATAATTCACGCACAAGTCTGTTAATGGTTATTGACCATCATTCAATGTGGCCAGGTACTTGTAATTCATTTTTCCGCGCACTTTCACCCCACATTCTCTTTCCTTGCATTGCAGGGCAAAATCGGCAATTTTGAGAGAAGGGGAAGCCGCCATTAGCAGTTGCGCTATTGTCACGTAGCTACACAAATTTTAGCCGGTTTTATTTTTCGCTGAATTGATTGTTTTTCTTAATATTTCACAGTTTCGTCTTTCAATCAGCTTCGCTTTCCAAAAACCCTGAGAGAATTTGTTTACTTTAAGCTCGCATTTGGATCCAACTTGAAACTCCGCTGACAACGCATAAATTTTGCAGTTTACTTTACAGTTTCTTCGTTTTCGTCTTGTTGTTCTTGTTTTTCACAAACTGGAATTTTAGATAACTGTACTGAAGTCTTGTAAATTAATACGATTTCTGATACACATACATTAATGGATATGTATTCCAGTTACAGCTTCGTTACCAAATTTCCCATTACGAATTCTATTTTCCACGTGTTCGCTCTGAAGTAATAGTTATAACCTGAACAATTTGTTGCCTGGCTGAAGTTGATAAAAACAGACATTAATTGTTTATAAAATTAGATACATTACGTTACTTACAACATTCCCTCGATGACAGGAAAACACGTTACTAATTCAATTCAATTCGATCTGATCCGAGAGATCAATGCACCTGCAACTAAAGAAAAAGAATTTTAAATAGGTATTCAATATGTTAAGATATTCTCTAAATTAAATATGTAGAAAGAGAGAGCTTGACAACTTGATCGAATTTTAATATATTTCTCTATTTATATGAAAACCCTTAAATTCAATTGCTTTCCAGAAGATTGCCTTGTAAAGGGCTTTACCTGTTATCAAATTCAATATCATTATCAGCAATATAAACGTTGTATATATTAAACTTGAAAATGTTATCTTTGAACTCAAATTCCATTCAAAATATATTGATAAAGAAATCCCCGCTTAGAGATCAGTCTATTAAAATTTCAAAACAAATTTATAACGAGTGGACTTGGGTCAAGTTGAGGCTTATCTAAAGGAATGTCATTGATCACTCAAATATTGCTAAAAATCTCTCCAAATCTATAAATACAAATTTTGCGACGCAAAAATCAAACAATCAAAAGTTGCTCTCAAAGTTGTTCATTACATTTTTTAATTGTCTGCTAATTTTTTCATAATTTTCAGTTAATGAATCAGTCAAAAATATCGAAGAGAACAGATAATTGTTAAGAACACAAGGTTTGATTGTTTAACTGCTGATGAGTCATTCAATTTTATTGATAATAATCTAAAGTTTCTTTGCAGAAACACTCCATGAAATAGATAAAGCTTGATTAATTCGAATGTTTCAGAATTGATCCCATAAAATAGATAAAAGTTGATTAATCCAAGTGTTCTATAAAATGAACTTCTTACATAACTAGTTTTTAATTTAACATTTTCTGCATCGATAAACCGTTGACCTCAAGCCTTAAGAGCGAAGGTTAATAGCGTAGTATGGCCCGACTCAAGACCCTCACCAGAGGCATGAGCGTTGGAAAGGTTCGCCAATACGTTTTGTTTCTTCTTGTTTTTGTTTTTTACAATAAACAATTAGCCACACAATAAACAAACATACAAGCTAATGAATATAGATATGCATATATATGCGAATGTATGTGTGTAAAGTTTTAGCCATTTTATAGTTTATTGTTTGTTAACCTACCCGGTAAGTTGGCCACGCGATGCTTTTGCACACGACAGTGACCCACAAAATATGGACTCCAGCATATGGGGCCAATGGCCGAAACTAAGAGTTGAAATTGATTGATTGTACACGTTTATAATATCTCAATTGATCAATAATTGTCGCTAAAAACTATAAAAGTACTGTCATGATGCAGGGGGAAAGTGAAAGCCACGATCAGCCTTGGGTTCTATATCCGTTACGGAACTGCTGTTCCGTTGGGTCACCTGTTGTTCCGCCAGGTAGTTCAACTACAATTTCCGTACCGTCAGGAATGCTGAATGCTTTATTTGATTTTTATATATAATTTTGTTGTTGTTAATGTCTGAGTTGTACTTAATCATAATGAATTCCATTAAGTGCCAAATTAACGGCTGTCATACGTGTGCGTGTGTTGGCCAAAATTAGACGCCCCTTTTGGCAACTGGTTCGACAACGATGATCGAAAAAAATCGAAATTGCATTGCATTATAGCAGGTCTGACTTGTATGTGGGAATACACACCTGTATATTTATTAAGGCTTGTCTGCGATCTGAATTTTTTTCTTAATTCAAATTACGTCTTAACTCTTAACCTATGTAAATATTTTGTTTTTCCTCTGTTTGGTAATTTTCACTTTGGGGTTTTCCCAACTGACCCAGGTTCACATCTATCTTATCAGTCCGACTCTATATATATTGAAAATATTTTTGTTGGTCGAGAAAGTTATGCAACAGATTGGCTATGAAACGTCATTTATTTATTGATTACTTATTAATAAATAAAACTGGCGCGTAATTGAATGAAATTTATATTTTAAATTCAGATTATTGACTGTGGCGCCATATTTGCAAATTGCAAATATTGAATGAAATATGCGACAATTTTGGTGATTCTAAAGAGAATGTTGGAAGAGGAGGAATACTATATGTCGGCTAACTCAATTGAACACACACTGATTGAACTTAATTTTCAATTCGAACCGTTGGGACTTGACATCACTTGAGGCTTTTCACTTTGCTATTCCTCTATGCAGAACGCTCTTTGAAAATTCTATATAGCTTTCTGTGCAAAAAGTCCCACAGGGACAACCTTGGTCTAACTTCGCACATGTTAAATATAATCGTAGTTCATATCTTATCGATACCCAGTTATCGCTTGTGCCGACTAATGCAACGATTGCACTTTTTTATTTTGCAGACTTTGCCGTTACGTTGAAAAGCAAAATCCTGTTCCTGGACAGGAATATGCAGACAATCGGCTCGGCAGCCCACGAATATGATGAGCTATCGGCATTGACCTTTGACGAGGCCGAGGAGATGATCTACTTTAACGATCAACAGCATCAGAATGGCAGCATCTTCTCATTGAGACGCGATGCAACGGCTGCCGCTCACATTGTGGAGCAGGCTGTGCAGCGTACGGGTAACGAATCTGTAGCGGGATTAGCCTATGATCCCCTCAATCGTAATCTCTTTTGGGCGGACATGCATCAAAGCAAGATCTTCTTTGCCAGCATCGATACACTATACTCGGAGCCACCAAAGGTCCTGGTGGATCTAAGTGCGGAGGGAGGAAAGCCTGATGGCGTTGCTGTGGACATTTGCCGTCGCCATCTATACTGGACCAACTGCAAAGTGAAAAATGCCAGCGTAGAGCGTATCGGATTGGATGGCAAAGGACGTGTTACAATCATAAAGGATGATATTGATATGCCACGTGGTATTGCGGTGGATCAACTAACGGATCGTCTCTTCTGGATAGACGACAAGGTGGGCATCTTCTTTGCCGTAGAGAGCTCAAATCTCAATGGCAGTGATCGCCAATTGGTGGTTAAGGATAAACATCATGAGCCCATTCAATTGGCAATCACAGAGGATAGTATCTACTGGACAGATAGGGCGGATAAAGCCGTTTGGAGCTATCCCAAGCCAAGTTACATCAACATGCCAACAACTATAAATGCAACACAGAGCCCTGATGATACTCAACCTCAGCCCGCAATTAAAAAGCTTGCTAGCTGGAAAGAGGACATCTATGGAATTGTGGCCCGCACGGGATTCTATCAGCGACTCCAGAAGGATGCACACTGCGCGGGTGTCGTTCGGAAGGTTAAGCAACGCCTGGATAACAACATGATCTTGGCACGTAATCAAGTCTCTAGCCAAGAGGATAAGCTCGAACGAGAGCATTGTCTTAACGGCGCCAGTTTTATGAGCAAGGGTAACTTTTGCATATGCCCGATCGGATTCAAGGGTGCACGCTGTGAGATCTCTGAGTGCCACAACTTCTGTGTCCATGGCAATTGTGAAATCTCCAGCATGGGATTCCCCAAATGCCACTGCCAGCTGGACTTTTACGGTGAACGTTGCGAGTACTACAAATGTAACGGATATTGCCTCAATAATGGACATTGCATGGTGGACAAGGATAGCGGAGATCTGAGCTGTGATTGTCATGAGAACTTCAGTGGACCACGTTGTGAATTGAACACAACAGAATCCTGTGCCGGCTACTGCCAACTGTTAAGAAAACAGCCGGAGACTCCAGTACCCAACAATTGCTATGATATGTAAGTAGTTTACAGAGCTGGGAACAGTAATAAAAAAACATTAAAATATTTCGCACACTTAAGTAGTTGAATCTTGCAGCACTGAACAATTATTGGATTTAGTTACAAAACATTTTTGAAATATCACCAGATTCTTCTTAAAATAGTTTTTAAATCAACTGAAATTTAACGTCAAAGCCTTTTATTTTCGTTCGTTACCGTCCAAAAATTTTACTTCTATATACTCCCTAGTATTAAGCTAGCATAAAAATGATCACAACAACAATTATCGTTGTGGTAACTAAAAGTATGCAACGAAAAACGCTTCGCTCAAAACTTTCGATTTTTCATCTTATTGCATTGATGATAAGAGCACTAAGAGAAAAAAATCTTAAGTTTATCTAGAGTGTAATCAATGCACTGTAACGTGATGAGTCATTACGGATGACTTGGGCTTGTTTATTGCAACGAAAATTTTACTTTAGCTTAGTGGATTCCCCTAAATATAAACTAACTCTAACTTACTTTCTTTTCTCCCAAAAGCTGCGAGGAAATGAACAGCAATGGCACAAGTATAGCCGTATATCAACGTCCTGCGGCTCTTTGTGGCAGCCAAAATGTCTATACGAGCACCGTGATCATTGTGCTGGTTATCGGAGTCGTGGCCAGTCTCTCGCTGGTGGCATTGATCGTGCATGGACTTCGTTTAATTTACAAGCCGAAGAGACCACATATCAAGAAGACTTTTGTAGTGCGTAAGCAGGCGCGTCACAATTCTTCCAGTGATACGCCCCTTACGAACCGCCCCCTGGCCACCGAGCAGTGTGAGATCACTATCGAGAACTGTTGCAATATGAATATCTGTGAAACGGTTTGTCCAACTGCATTCAATATTAATCTATTTAAGAAACTAATCAAGATTTCCACATACCATAGCCTTGCTTCGATCCCAAATTGGTGGAGCAAACATTTTCGGCGCGGGATAGGAAAGCGCCGTGCGTTAAAGAGGACAAAAAGATACTAATACATAATATGGATGACGATCTCATGTCCTAGGTGCCTGCCTGTTATTATGAATAATCGTCATTGTCGAGCATGGATAGGAGGCATGCGAGCTTTAAAAGCTGCTGCCGCCCCGGCTCGATGATATCAGGTGCTCTACCAAAGCTCATAGAATGATCTAGAAGAATTCATTACACAAACACACACATACACACCCACGCACACACAGACACACATCCATCCACGCACGCGCATGCACACACAAACATACTTAATTGAAGCAAATGTGTACTTAGCAATTTTTTGATTTGTCAGGTCTCAGTCTGGTCTCATTTAAAAGAACTTTTAAATCTGGATAACAATTTGTATTGGTTATGTCTCATTTCAATGAAGTTCTAAAGCTGAATAACAATTTTCATTTTACGGGTTTATCATTTGTTTATCATTCATGTAGTCTTTTAAGTGTTCAACTGAAATTGGTTAAAAGAAATGTACAATAATCTTACGTAATTTGGCAATGAATACAATCATGAAATTCAGAAAAGAGTCGTATGACTGACTTTAGCTTTAGCACACACATGAAACATAAATACATATAATATATACAGAAAAACCATGAATGAAAAAGGCAGAAAAATGTGATTCATTACCGGTTGAACTGTTGTAAATAAGTTAACAAACAATTGTAAAAAAAATAACATCGTTGTTTAATTCTATCTGTTCACATAGTTCCTTTTAATTTTAACTGTTTTTGTACGTGATATACAAATCAACTGAATAATATACATATATTGAATGCTTCTTTTTGTTGGACACTAAAATTAAGAAACTGCCACGCTTTTATCTACAAGTAGTTCGCACCAAAAATTGTTTTTGTAACAAAAAAAGCAAACATAAATAAAGTCACGACGAATGAAAGTTGTAAATAGGCGAAATTAGAATTTAGTTGTAGTTGTAAGACACAGTTTGCATAATGAAGAGAACGTACCTGGCAGTTTAAAAAATAAACGGAATTTGTTGTTAACAAAATGCAGTTTTATTGCAGTTTTCACTTTTATACACTTCTGTGCGGGTGGCTGAGAAGATTTGACTGATCTTTCCAGAATTGCAAGTCAGTCACTTGCTTTTTTGAAAGCCTTCTGTTGTCAGAGAGCAGAAAATATTTCGCCACCTATGGTTAGTCGGGAATATTTAAAAAACGGCCGGACAGTATCGAGTACTGTAAAAATAGATCGATTCTCGATAATTACAAATAAATAAAAACAATTTTTTAGGTATTTACGAGTAAGAAAACTTTTGGGCGACTCGCTTGCGAGTCAAAAACACGGACAAATTTTCGCAGTCTGCTATTATTTACTAGCGTACGTTGTCATACGTTGTCTACTTTTAGAACTAAAGGTAGTGGTGGTGGCGCCATCTTCTGTTTGCTAGCGTCACTATGTTTTGTGTTGTTTATTTTTAAAACTAGATTTTTATTGAGGTCTGGCAATATCGAGTATCCATTTTTCTTGACGTCACATCAGATTTTCGCAAAAGTTAAACTTTTTAATTTAACAATAAAATAACAAGCTATATATACAGAACTAGGATTCATATTTACAAGCAGAGAGGATGGTATGTAATAAGTATTAAATGTAGCAATTACCGCCCTTTTTTAGCCAGCTGTTGTCCTTTGTATATGGCGTGGCCGCCGAAGTCTCAACGCGTGCCGTACAACTTTTTCGCATTTTCTTTTGATTTTCATTTTCGCTAAACTGTGAAATGAACTCTTGTGCACACGCGAGAAGAAAACAATAATTTTGACTGCGCTTTATGAAAAATAAAGCTTGTGCTGTGCATTATAAAAGTAGACATTTGGTGACCGAATCCGTGTGTATCTATACGCATCAAGCACCTCCCACCCCCACGCCTCCCTTCACAGTATGTACTAACCCGGTGACCTTCGATATATTTATTTTTGCAGGGCAGCAACGACAGAGCCTCCAGATCGCCACGTTCGGATGATCAGCGCGAAATAAACGATATGCCAGCGACAAAGCGATCGCGTTCTGACTCGGGTAAGTGTTTTGTTTAGTTGGGGGATATACCCTTAATATGCATATGTATATAAGTATGTTTGAATGATATCAAATCAAGTATATATTTATATATATGTAAGTTCATACAATAAAGATAAATATATATATAAAAAAAAAAGATATGTATGTAGGTTAAAGAATCGCAAGGCAACAAATCAAACAAAAGGAAAATATATATATACAAATATATCATTATTATTATTATTGACATTTTTGTTTGTCTTTTAATATATATTCTCTGTAAAAAAGAAAACATAAACATTGCATACACATCTCTCTCTCTCTTTTCTACTACTTCTACTTCGTTGCATTTTAAGGGCCAGCACAGACGCTATTAAATAATCGGTTTTTCTTTTTGTTCTGCTTAAGTAATTGCAGACTTCATAATCGCACGATGATCTCAAGTGAGGTGAGGTGAGAGTCAAACAATAAACGAAACGAAACGAAACGAAATGAATCGAAAACCAAAAACCAATACGAAACAGTATCGAACAAGTCAAGTCAGTCAATCCACACGCGATCCTCCCAAACTAATTGCGACTCGACTTCCACTCGACTCAAAAATCGACTCAAGTATCCAAATACAAACTGTCGTCATTATGCCAAAAAGATAACAGAAAAACCAAAAGCAAATACACAAATAACATGAAAAACATGAATTAATCAAACCTATCTATATACATATTTTTAAATCATATAATTTATACTTAAAAATACGATCTACAAAACTCGAAACTATTCAAATATAATACTAGGGCCTCAGCCTCAGAGTGTATGTATATATGAAATCAGTTAACTGTGAATCCTCGCCGCATCAACCACTGAAAACCGCAACGCAACGAAACTAATCCAAAAAGCATATAACTATTCTCTCTCTCTCTCTCTCTCTTCTTTCTATATTCTCTTTTTTATAATTATTTTGTAAGCGTATTTTGTTTATGTTTATTCCGCCCAAACGACTTAGTTGATTTCTCGATTATCAAGAATCGACATCGATCAAGAGATGCCCACTTAGAGTTAACAATAACTACTACTACAATTACTACTACTACTCAACGAACAAAACCAAGAATGATCGATCAACGTATCAACCAACACGCGAACGATATATATTTCTCGCTTCTAACACCTTCTTGCCGATTTCAACGTCGTCGCGGTTCCCGTTCCCGGTTCAACCTCTTCTGCCCCCAAGATGGGTCATCGTCTTCGTATCTTCGTCATATGTGCTGCGCCAATGCCTTGGACTGACCCCATATATATAATACTGACTTCACCAATACATAATTATTGCTTGTTGTTTAAGTCGACCGATGAGGAATTCTTCACAGAAACCCTATTCACATGTGGTCCGAACTGTTGTCCGATAGACCTGTCCGATTATCTATATATATAAAACTCTTTGTCCTGACTCACTGACTGACTGACTTAGTCATCACGCTGTAGGCCAAACGGTTCAAGATATTGAGATGAAATTTTTACACAACATAGCTGAGACATAATTATCGTGCAATAAGACGGGATTTTTCGATATCCCCACTGGAAGGGGCTAAAATGGGGGGTCAAAGGTCAAAATTGCTTAGTATGAAATTTTTTTTGTTTTTTGAGCTATCTTAACCAAACTCACAGATTATGTAATTCTTACTCACTGCTACATCCTGAGAAAATTTGGTCAAGATGGGGCCACTATATCATATAGCTGCCATTGGAACAACCAGATGCAAATTAAAACTTTGTATGAAGATCTTTGTTATTTTTTTGAGATATCTCAACCAAACTCACAGATTATGGATTTCGTACTCACTGCTACATCCTGAGAAAATTTGGTCAAGATCGGATCACTATATCGTATAGCTGCCATAGGAACAGTGGCTTTTAATGCTATTAATAAACAATCAAAAGAAGATGGACAAGGGGAGGGGGAGGGGAGGGGGGTGTAACGATTCATTTGTGTTGCGGCTCTCAAAATCAATTTTCAGTGTATGGCACTGTTACTGCTCTTACTCGCTCTTGCTGCAATAATCCAATTGCAGCGAAAACTTTAAAACAGCGAGCAGCGAAAATGTAAATTCTCTATATTATATAAAGTACTACTTATTACTATTATCTTAAGTCCAACTACAGGGAAAAATTTGAATTTACAATTCCCGCTATCTAATTAGAAATGACATAAGGTCTGGCTATAGCTGTGAGAAATGTTTCCTATTTTAACTTCACATTTTCCCCGAGATTTCAGCGAGCGTAGCGAGCCGGGAGTTGGCGAGCGAAGCGAGCGGAGGCAAACCCTAGTATTCTATAATCTAAACGATTTCTTGTTATGTAGTGATAGTTCTATTCAGTTAGTCAGCGGGTAAGTATGTTCAAATTATAAATTATGAAATATTTAATAGAAATCATATAAATATATTTTATGAGAAAATTCACACACAACATGAACATGATTAAGGTACGGCGGAAAAACTTAACCAACTTAAAACATATTGTTGCTCTTATTATCGTTTCAGCGTCTTGTTTTCTTTTTATTTTTCTCTTTTTTATCACTGAGCAATGTAATGTGTGACCCTTCAAGTCAATATACCACGCCCCCAACTCATGGCATGGAATACCGTATCGAAACGCACATAAGGTCGCTTATAATTTCTATTTTTACAATACATTTACAGGAACTGTGCACATCGTCTATCCTCCCCAACACACACACTATACTCACGCATCTCTTTCGATCAATAATAGATAATGAATCTATCTTTATCTTTAAGTTGTGTTGGGGTAGTATTCAGTGTGGACAGTTCTTTGGTAATTTCTTCTTTGGTTTCGATTTGTGCGGCGACGATTTGCCGACTGGATGTCCGTTGGAAGAGCTTTATATGATTTCGGTTGAAATACTCGTTAACTGCATTTTATCTCTCTAATATCTACACTACACTGATATACACACACACACACAGTCGTACTACTTACTATGAGCACAAATACGTATCTTTCAAATACTTTATCTAAAAATAATAGGAATATTTATGATTTATTTTTATGGGTGCTTTCTTTTTTATTCTTGCATTTTCCAGCCAATCAATCAAATGCCTTGCAGTCAGAGTCAGAAAATAAACAAATGTATATATAAATAAATTTATATATAATCCAAATCACATACGTAAATCAAGAATAAACCGCGAAGCTAAAGACGATATGCCGATAAACAGAAAAACAGATTTAATTAATGTAATTACAAGAGTAACATCGATAGCTTTTAACTGTCATTGTGTTTGTAGCCTCTCTCGATATATCCGAAGATCGATCTTGATCTCAGTGACTGAATCATCTGGCAAAGCAGTTCCAGATCTTCTCCGGAACACACACAGACATACAAACACAGTTACCAAAAATAATGTACTTGTTCGCCGGCCAGCAAAAAACTTTTTCTGATTAATGACTATATTTTTTTTTATTCTATTTTTTCCTTTTTGTCTTTATCTTTCTTGCAGGCAACGGTTTTTTTGTGTTTTTGTCGCTTCAAATGCAGAACTCCATTGCCATGGCTAATTGTTGTCCCTGCCCCATAAATAAGTGGGCTCTCAATTATTACCTCGAGTTGCCTTTGGAGTCGACATAAAACCAATAATGAAAATCAATACAAAATCAAACCAAAACCAAAACCGAAACAAAACCAAAACTAAAAAGAAAAAGAAAACAAGTCGTATTCAACCCAAATTGCTTAAACGATCGCCTAGTTGATCGGATTGATGATGAGCCCATTAACGTCACATCGTATGAGATGCACTAATCTGTCTTCCCAATTCTAGGCAAGTCAACGGAATCCAAAGTTCCCTACCTTTCGCAGCCACTGTATGACCTGAAACAGACGGGCGATGTGAAATTTGGACCTGGCACAAGATCCGCATTGCTTGGACTTCTAGGCGGGGCATTGCCTAAGTTGACATCCGAGCAGCATGATCTCGTTAGCAAGGCCAAGAAATATGCCATGGAGCAGAGCATCAAGATGGTTCTCATGAAGCAAACCCTGGCCCATCAGCAACAACAGTTGGCCACTCAACGGACTCAGGTGCAGCGTCAACAAGCTCTGGCTTTAATGTGCAGGTAATTTAAAGTTTTATACTCCAATCAACTTAGTCTTCTGCTGCGATATGATGCAAAACTTAATACATAAATCAAGTGAATATTGTCAATATCCTTGCCAATGCTCCGCGTTATTGGAGTTGGCTTGGTTCGTTGTCGTTGTCTGTGCAACTTGGCTGATAAGATCTGAGCGCAGTTTGAATAGATATATTTCTAATTTACCACTGCAGACAGATTAAACTAACTTATGTCTCTATTTTTACAGGGTATATGTGGGCAGCATCTCGTTTGAGCTCAAGGAGGACACCATACGCGCCGCATTTACTCCATTTGGTCCCATCAAATCGATCAACATGTCATGGGATCCCATTACACAGAAGCACAAGGGATTCGCCTTTGTTGAGTACGAAATTCCGGAAGGAGCACAGTTGGCATTGGAGCAAATGAATGGTGCTCTAATGGGCGGCAGGAACATCAAAGTGGGCAGGCCGAGCAATATGCCACAAGCTCAACAGGTCATCGATGAGGTGCAGGAGGAGGCCAAGAGCTTCAATCGCATTTATGTAGCCAGCATTCATCCCGATCTGTCGGAGGACGACATTAAGAGCGTGTTTGAGGCCTTTGGTCCCATTCTTTACTGCAAACTGGCGCAGGGAACATCAGTGCACTCGCACAAGGGCTACGGCTTCATTGAGTACGCCAACAAACAGGCCATGGACGAGGCCATTGCCAGCATGAATCTCTTTGATTTAGGTGGTCAACTGCTAAGGTGAGTGCAATCCTAGATTAATTGCAAAGATACTTGACTAATTCTTTTGTCATTTCATAGAGTTGGACGGTCCATCACGCCACCAAATGTGCTGTCCTGTCCTGCAACAAATTCAACGATGCCAACAGCAGCTGCAGTTGCTGCTGCTGCAGCCACAGCAAAGATTCAGGCTCTAGACGCAGTTGCCAGCAATGCGGTATTGGGTCTTGCACAGAACACACCCGGATTAGGCATTGCCGCCAAGGTTAACGCCATGCCAGTGG
This sequence comes from Drosophila testacea, assembly GCA_035043265.1. Classification (NCBI taxonomy): domain Eukaryota; kingdom Metazoa; phylum Arthropoda; class Insecta; order Diptera; family Drosophilidae; genus Drosophila; species Drosophila testacea. Next base: position 579,155 of record JAWNND010000767.1, on the reverse strand, counting down.
TAAATGCAGCGACCTCAGCAGCTGCCCTGCATCCCGCCCTTGCTATGCCCACTGCACCAACCTCGGCTCTGTTGCCACCGGGAATATTTCAGGCACCTGGCCTTGGTGGACCGAGTCTGTTGGGTGTCCCAACTGGCTTGCCTACACTACAAAGTGTGGCACCCACATTGCCGCCACCTGCGCTGCTAGCAACACCGCCAACTGTCGCTTTAGCAGCCGTAGTTCCCACAGCGGTTCCCCTTGGAGTTGTGGAGTCCAGTAATGGAGCACCAGCCGTATTATCTGCAGCTGCCAACAATGCAGCAGCCACTGCAGCAAATCTGTCCGAGAATATCAAGAAGGCGCAGGAGAAGCAACAGGAGGAACTACAAAAGAAACTAATGGATGAGGGTGATGTGCAGACGTTGCAGCAACAGGAGAATATGTCCATTAAGGGTCAGAGTGCACGACAGTTGGTTATGCAAAGGCTAATGCGACCACAGGATTCGCGAGTCATCATCTTGAGGAATATGGTTGGACCCGATGATGTAGACGAGACGCTGCAGGAAGAGATTCAGGAAGAATGCAGCAAATTTGGCACCGTTAGTCGTGTGATTATTTTCAACGAGAAACAAACTGAAAATGAAGACGATGACGAGGCCGAGATTATTGTAAAGATTTTTGTTGAATTCTCTGCAGGAGTTGAAGCGATTCGTGGCAAGGATGCACTTCATGGGCGTTTCTTTGGAGGACGACGCGTTGTCGCTGAGCTGTATGATCAATCGCTTTTCGATCAGGGCGATCTATCCGGTTAGAGAGGAGAGAGAGAGAGAGTGAGATTAAGAATTGCGATTGTATCTTTAGGCTTACCGATTTGGACCTTTATCTGGCAGCAACAGCCTTTTTTACTTAGAACTTAAAAAAACAATTATTTATTTAACTTTTGGCGCAATGTCACAAGCCACAAGCTAAGAAGATTGTACATTTTGAACAGAATCTATGATTGAGCACACAGTATCTACTACATAAAATAATACGTATAATCGACAATTGGAGTTTGATTGAGTGATTTAGATGTTTAGCAATCCCAAGAAGCAATTGTCACCAGTTCTGTATAAATTAAGCAAGTGCGTGTGGATTCTAACAGCACAGTCGAGTTTATTTCTGTCGCATACACACAACTAACAAATTGTACATTTTATTCATTTCTGCGCTTAAAACTTACAATAAAATATAGTTTCCCATAAAGTAAAATAAACCCAATTTTGTTTTATTTAAAAACGATAGCAGTATTAACGAGTATCAGAAAACGACGATTTATTTATATTTTAACTATAATTTTTAAAAGAACATTTTAGCTTGGCGCGCAGTTTAAATTATATTATTAAAATTATAGGCCAAAATATCCCAAACTCAGAACTCTTGGTACATTTATATCAGAATATCCCACACGTTTCAAAGCAGTGGCGCGATCTCTTGTCTGTTAGCGAAACATATATCGCCACCTATGGTTTATTTTTAATAGTTCACAATTTGACATTTGAAAAAACGTCAGAGCTGGCTTGAAAACAGCTAAGCGGACAACACTGGTTAACACTGTGAAAGAAGAAGCATACAAGAAAGAAAATAGAAAATATGATGCCAAGAAGTGAATAATAAAGTGATTTTTTTGTCGAATAAACCAAATTAATTGTGTTTGTGTGGCGCACATGGGATGTTAACGCGTTCCAGAGAGTGTTGCGCCTGCAATTAACCCTATCTAAAACCATCTGAAATCAATTTGTGACAAAGACATCGCAGAAAGCAGCAGCAGCAGCAGCAACAATCATTGACGTCTGGTCGCTGAATCGCGACTCGCGCGAGCTGCTAAAGAAAAAGGTACACATAAAAAAACGGAAAAAATTTCAAAGCCTACGCAAGTCCTTTTGTTTATGACAAACTAGAAAAAGAGGGAGTTTTTTTTTTGTTTTCTTTACACCTGATACTTGGCTTACTTGCACTTGCCACACAGCTGATGGCTGATGATGTTTGCCAACGCCAACGCCAACGCTAACGTTAAATTTCTTGCTGGCCTTGCCTTGATAAGCGCAGACTGTCTGTCGCACACGCACACAGCTCCCCTCTCCCTCCCCCCACGCCATAACTACGCACCAATACAGATACAACTACTTATAGTTGTTTGCTTTTACACAAAAGCGTTCATAGGTTACAGTTACTTCCGTTTACTTTTGTCAATTTTAGCATTTTGATTTAACGCTGACAGCTAATTGTTATTGTTGTTTTTGTTTTAACGGGTCCGGCCTGAAATCAAGACTTTGTCCTTTGGAGCGTCTCGCACCCAACTTTACACACACGCACACACACATCATATATTTGTTTCGACTTATTACGTAATATGTCCCCTTAAAAAGCAATAAACATGTTTCAATCACGCGTAGAATGACTTCAGCACTTTAATTCGAAACTATAAAAATGAGATAAGATCAGTTTTTCACATGTGTAAATATTGATTAACAGCTGTCCGATCCTTGGCCCATTTGAGAGAATCCTGACAATGCATTTCGTAACAGATGTCCTTATCTTATCATGCTTATCAGAAATTGATTATTGTTAACCATTGTTGGTAACTTGCATTTTACATACGTAAATTCCATCCTCGTCAAAGTAGCTTTTCAATATTGTTGAGATTAGTAGTAAGCTTAGTGTTTTATTTTTCAGTCGTAAATTATATTTAGTTGCTTCAAGAAGGATATTTACAATCGTTTATTTAATAAATAAAGTTAAAGAGAAAGAGAGACTATCCAAGCAGGAGGCCCTGTAGTTAATGTTTTATTCGATCATTTCATAAATTCTAGTTTTTGCCATTACAATTACAGTTTCCTGGACACACACAAGCAGAGATACTGTCTGAGGAAAGAAGAGGAAACGGAAATCGTTGAGTCATAGATTCGAGCACAAGACAAGGGACAACGCACACAATGAGCTGCAAAGTGCGGCTTATGGAGGATGGGTCACTGGACGAGGAGCCGCTTACACTGAAGGAGATTGCCTATCAGAAGCTATGCAATAATTTGGACATAATCAGTGGCTACACGGAAAGTGGACAACGCACATTGAACACGGGTATTGTGCTGACCAACGAGATCTGCGATTCATTTCTGGAAAACTATCAGCGCTTCCATCGGCCACTTGACGATAGGGTTATAAATCTATTTAGCGATACACGTCGCACTTCCCTTAAGATTGTTAATCTGCGCTACAGCACACTAAGCAGCTTGGGTAAGTGCTTTCTCTCTCTAGACGCATTGCAATCTCTATAATTTGCGTACTCTTTCTAGGTTTGGAGACGTTAATGCGTCACAAGCTGTTTGCATTATCCATGTGGTATTGCGATAAGATCACAGTACATTCACATCACCTGCTGGCACACTATGGCGATAGCTTACGCTCCTTGGAGTTGGGCATCAGCTCGCATCTGCTGCAGAATGCCGAGCCCAATGAGAAGGATCCAGTGGACTTTCAGCTGACCTGCCCACATCTGCGCCGTCTGGTGCTCAATGGCGTTGTCATGCATCATCGGCTACAATTTGCCCATCTGCAGGACTTGAGCCATTTGGATCTCACATCCTGCGTGCTGGCCAATTTCAGTTTAGAGGCATTGGCCACATTGCCCAACCTGCACACACTCATACTGTTTAATGTGTGGCCCATTGCCAACCAGTTGCATGCGATCTGTTGTCTGCGGCGCCTCTGCACTCTGGACATTTCAATATCGAGCTCGGGCAATGGTCATGGCACCTATGATCTGCCCGATCAGACACTCGAAATGCTCATGGACAACCTGCGCCATTTAACGCATCTGGATATCTCAGGCACGAATTTAGCAGGAAATGGCGTGGCCACCAAAGAGTCCACCAATGCCAATACAAAGACAGAGCAACACTTTGGCCCCACCGACATCCCTGGGCTTGCGTCGCGAACCCAGCGACCGCTGCAATTCCTCGGCTTATACCACACGGCACATTGGGCGTGCAAAAGGCACGACATTCCCGCCTTGGAGGTAGCCGGCGATGCCAATGAGCAGCAAATACTCACGGCAGCCCGATATTATCACGACAGACCCGTCCTCCTGACCAGAGTGAGTTGCAAGTCTACTAAATAGAAATGAATTCAATTGTTAATTCAAATCTCATTCCTTCTGCAGGTGCTTAATGATCTGTATCATCTGTTTCGATTTGAGAACTGCAAGGATATACACACAGCACTGGATGTCGTGCTCTGTGCGATGGATAGGCATTTGAAATTCAAGCACATGCAAATATCGGGCAGGTGAGTTTATTTAGTTACTTATATAACGTCAACTATAGCAGTCGTCAAGTAAATTAATTAACAATTAAAACTAAGCAATTGTAGAAACCCTACAAATTAGTATATAGTTTTTTCTTACTTAAGTTGTTAGTTACAATGTGTTATTCAGAATGGTATATCAAAATATAGTTTACTTTAAAATTCAGAGTAAAAGGGATACAGTTTTCAGGTTAAAGGAATATACAAATTAGTTCCCCTCATTAAATAGATAAAAACTTCGTTCTAACATTTCTTTCTTTGCCAGCGCAACACTGTTTTACATAGTAAAGGGTCGCGATCGCTCCAAGTTTGGCACTCTGCTGCGAAATCACATAATAAGGACGCTTTTAAATGGCATGGAGATGCATCTGACAGACGACACGATGCTACGTAATGGATATCTGACCCTTACACAGTTCCACATGCCAGTCGATGTGGTAAGAACGTAAACTAAAGTACAGTGGTGGCTACAACAATGTTGACTTTAAAAAAACTAAGATTGTAGCGTCGTTTTCATTAATTTATTAATTATGTACAGTTTAACAACTTTTTAATTTATTTACAATATATTAACCTTCTTAAAAGTCAAAAAATTTTAATTCCAAATATTACCGTCTAGAAAAAAGAATTAATTTTTCAAAAATGTTGGTGGTCAAAAGCATTTTGACCCACTTTTCTAGCTTACAAATGATTTCGTAATCTCTTGATCTGGTTTTTGTACAAATCTCAGTTTTCTAAAGTCAAAACAGTTTTAGCCAACACCGTAAATATCTGTAACTTCTTCGTGCTAATTATTATCTCCATTTCGCAGTTATTTGAGTATGAACGGCTTATTAAGATATTGCTGCATGGTGTGTCCAAGACGGAACAGGAGGGATTCGTGCAACGCATTGCCATCTATCTGCTCAACACATTGGCCTGCCAGGTGGACGGCAGACAGAAGCTCTTCCTCGGCGAGCTGGGTGTGGTCAGCGTAAGCGTAGCAATCAATATAACTATTGTCATTCTATGATAATCGACTATCTCATTTGTAGACGATGCTGACACTGATCAAGGATCGCCTGACACGCTCAGTGTTCGATGATGTGATGGAGGTGGCGTGGTCGACCATGTGGAATGTAACCGATGAGACTGCTATTAATTGTAAGAGATTTCTGGATGGACGCGGCATGGAGTATTTCCTTAAGTGTTTAAATGTGAGCAGTAGTTCAATCATATATTTGGATTAGAATTGAATTTCTCCATGCTCTCTCTATTAACAGACATTTCCCGATCGTGACGAGCTCTTGAGAAACATGATGGGGTTACTGGGCAATGTGGCTGAGGTCAAATGGCTGCGTCCCAAACTGATGACGCAGGAGTTTATTGAGGTGTTTGCGCGTCTGCTAGATTCGTTGAGCGATGGCATCGAGGTGGGTCATCAGGGTGAAGGACTAGCCAAAGACAATGCTAACCATCTGCGCTTCCAGGTCAGCTACAATGCGGCTGGAGTGCTGGCACATATTGCCTCCGATGGCGCCGACGCTTGGACCATTAAATCCCCCACACGACAACATGTTCTGGAGCGAATGGTGGCCGCCATTCAACGCTGGAATATCAAAAGTGAGCGCAACATCAACTACCGCAGTTTTGAGCCCATACTAAGTCTGGTTCGCTGCTATGAGACACCACAATGCCAACATTGGGCCGTCTGGGCACTGGCTAATCTCACACAGGTAAGGAATCGATAGTATATAAGTCTTTCAAGCTATATGTAATCAAATGCAAACCCTTTTACAGGTCTATCCCGATAAATATTGTCAGCTGGTGGAACAGGAGAATGGCATACAAATACTGACCGAGCTGATTGAGCATGAGAGTCCCTATTGTGAGATTAAGCGCATTGCTCGCCTGGTCATCGAACAGTGTGATTTGGGCAGCATAGATCGGATGGTGGAGGATTAAACAATTGTGGAACCCATGCGAGAGTCTAGGTTTATTATTCGAGTTTGTTATAATGTTTATGTTTTTAAGGCAACAGCAAGTGTTATCGTTCAGATTCTTCCTTGATTTTTTTGTGTAATTGAAAAAGAAAAATTGTAAAATGAGATATAAAAAAAATTAAAACGCGCGTTTGTCAGCGAGAATTAGTTAAAGAACGCTAAATATCTATAAAATATAATAATTACTAGATTATATATACAATATACATATGTATCTATATGTTCATATATATCATGTTGTAAGGAAGCGAGCGATTTTTTTAAGACGAGATTAAGGCCCTGTCGGAACTGTAAATATTGTTAACAAAAAAAGATTATAAAAAAAAGGAAAGAAAAGGCAAACGAAGTATAGCTGCAGATTAAATAGAACCATAATTAAATAACTCTATGCAACCTAATGAAGTCTTTCACATTATGTACACAATATATTATATTATATATTATATACATACTTATGTATGGGTATTTAGCTTATATATGTTAATGTCTGCTCGATTTGTTTTTAGAATATAAAACTTAGTTTAAGCCGTATCCAGACAATATGTTTTTTGTCCGCTTTGTGTTCAGTGCAAATGTTTCGGTTAGTTCCTTTAAAAAGAAAATACTTTTTTGTTTATTGCATGTTTAAGCTTGTCTTCACATTTAGACCTTAGAGCTTAGGCTAAGTAACTGTATATATATACATATATATATATATATGTATTACATAGATATGTATCTGTGTTTTTTTTGTTTGTAATTCTTAAATTTACCTTGCATTATCCACAGACTCAATATTCGATAACGATAAACAGCTCACATCTGTGTCTTACAGTCCACAGTCCACAATCCTTGGGATCCACAGCAGCAGATAGCCCACTCCACTACTTCGCTTTGTGCGTCTGTGTGTGTATGTACATTTCAATAAATATGCATGTGTCTGTACATGTTAAAAAGCAAATTGCGGCAGTCTGTTGGCAGTTGCGTCATGGGGTTGGTCTTGTGGGTGGAATGGTTGGGGAAGAGATGGAAATGGTTGGTGGTGGCAAGGAGTTTGAGAAATTGCATGTGAAATGCCAACGAGTTGAAAAGCGCACAAACGAGTGACGCATGTGCAGTAGCAAAATGAACTCTCCCACACCATCCTCTCACTACATCAGCAACCCCTTTGGGAGTTTCGCTCTCTCTTTTTGCTCTGCTCTCCACATCGAAACGGTTGGCGACACTCTCACTTGTCAGTTGCCATTTTGCCGCCCGGTCGAACGTTTGTTTGTTTTGTTGTTGCGTGGAAAGAATAACAACGGTAAACGACATCGAAATGTTGATGCCAAAGACTTTTTCAATAATCGGTTTGTTTTGTTAAACGCTTGCTTGCCATACATCTCTCCCCATACATAAACAGACTCTTAACCACAATAATTGACAAGTTTAGTGAAAAGTCAGTGAAAACAAAGGCAAAACAAAAGTTCAAAACGGATTCTGCGCACTTCGCATGGAAACAACAACAACAACAAGAAAGAGTGTGAGTTTTAAAAAAGGGGGGAAGTTAGAAAATAACATCAACATGAAAATGCATTAAGCTGTTGTCAAGTCGAGTTTATATTCGCCGGTTCTAGGCAACCGCTATTGTGTTCAATTACTTCCGCTCCACATCTTGTCAGAGGCAGATCAATAACCTTGTTCAAGATAGGGACAGACAAACCCTCAAGTTGCTGTTGCTATGACAACAATAACAATGAAAATACAAACGAATCGCAATTAGCAGCAGTAAAAAGATCTGTATTCCGGGCATGAAATAGACTAAGGTATTGAGTACCACAATTTTTAGCCTATGATTAACCGAAATATCATTTTCTCTGGCCCAAGTAAAGTGTTGCAGCAATTCCAAACACGACAAATTGCAACAAAGTTAGTTTCACAGGGCGAAATAGAAATTCTAGAATCAGGATTTTTTCTTACGCGACCGGGACTCGAACCGCGAGCCTTGAAAACAAAACGTTCTTGATGTGATGCATCTCAACGCGCTCGACCAAACCTATGCCTAAACGGCTGGTGATAGTTCAACACTTGAACGAAAGCTTTAAGAACATTCTTACAATTAGTTTAAAAAGCTTTTTGAAAGCTTTCACAGTGCACTGCAGTTGATTTATTGTAAATGGAATTTGAACATTAAAATTGTATTTTTATTTATTGTTTATAAAGTTTTTTATGAAAAATCCTACAGCATACTTTTAGGAACATTTTAAAATGTACAATTTCTATTCCCCACCAAGAAACATTCTCTTAATACTTAGGCGGAAGTAATTATTTATAGAAATATTTGTTTATTTTACAAATTTATATCTAATGTCAGCTATTCAGATTTAATATAAACGGTCTGATTAAAGTTGTGGTTATATTGGTTTTCTATATTATTCCCTTATTTGACATCTTTTTAAATTGTATAACTTCTTCCACAGTAACATTGTAACATCTTAATCACTGCCAGATTCAGTTGCAACATCATTTACACATCTTTCGTAACAATCCTGGCGTGCACAGAACTGAACACGGACGCAAGGACCCGACATGTGGCCCGGCTCCGAGCGAGGCAGCTCGCGGGCCCTGGAGTTACCGACCAGTCAACAGAATGCGGGCGGTAGTAGTCAGCAGGAGACGCTGGCCGACATCGAGCACATATCGACCATAGCTGGATCATTGGCATCAATTGGTTCGCTGTCGCACACACAGATGCGATATGTAAGTCCTAGAATTAAATCCATATAATTTAAATTTGATAAATTTGTAATGCTTTCTCTTCCATTATCATATTACTTTCAGTGCACAAATGATGCTGGCTATGACACGGAACACACCTCCTTAAATTCCGATTTTGATGAGGCTGAACTGCGCAGGGAACTGCTCAGAGACGTAAGTGTTGGAGATACTATTAAGAAGGAAACTATGTATTAATTCTGAAATATTCTAAATTTTCTTTTGCAGAAATGGAAACTCTTATTTGATATGGTAAGTTACCTGGTCCCCAAACTTTAAAGTTAACTGTCATGCTCATTTTCATTCATCTTCAGTTCGATCCTGAGGGTTTTGGCGAAATATCCGTTACCGAATTTTTGGTTGCACTGAAATCGCCAGAGTTTTTATCCCAAGTGCCTATGAACAAGCGGGAACTGTTGCTGGAGCGTGCAAAGAAGGCCCAACTGCCTAATGGGCCGGGCTATGTGACGTTTCAGGACTTTGTGAACGTGGTAAGTGCATCTAAATCGAATTCGAACATACGCACAAACGCACAACCGATGTGGCAGGATTTAAGTGCAAACACAGGTGCATCTGGCAGTTGCACATGTCCTTGTTCGAGCGAGCTCAAAAGTGTGGGCTCGTGTTCAAACACAAAGCACAACAAGAACGAACGAATCCTGCAATGGCAATGGCAATGGCTATGGCTATGGCAACATCCACATTCTTGTTGTGTGCTGTTTGTTTGCACTGTGGCAAATGCAAAAAGTCCTTTCGTCCACTGCAGTGCACTGGCAAAATAAATGCTCCTTGGGCACGGAAAGAGACACGCCTCGCTGCCCATTGGATTATTTACCTGCGAAATGGCTTGAATTCCCAGGACTCTTGTTGGCTTCTCTGTTTGTGCAACGTTGCCACAGCAACACTGAGGGATTCTCTTGTAGATTGAGGGAATTGACGAATTAAGTTTGAAGTTCTTTCTGCAAGGGTATCAAGATAAACATTAAAACGCCCCGAAAGGATTCCCCGCATTGTCAATCCTATTGCAAGTTGATTGATTCTTCGCTTGATTGGCACACACACACACACACAGACACACACACACACATGCATAATGCATGAGTCAAGTGTAGGTGTATTCCTTGTGTTGCTCTCTTGCCTTTGTTTGGCAAAGTGTCCTCACAAGTCATGAATTAGCCAGGCCATCACAAAGTGTGTCTATTTACCCTGTCTGTGTCTGTTTGTGCCTGTTGTATTGTTAACGTTGATGTGGGTGTGTGAGTGTGAGTGTCTGTGTGTGTGCCTAACGGTAATTGTGAATGACAGAGTTCATTCGTCCAACCTCACAATGCTCTGTTGATGACATGGTTAACATTAGCTTCTGTTGATGGGCTAGTAATGATTCCCATCTTCATGCTTTGTCTTTGGACCATTTCTCAATTTAGTTGTAACAATTTCTCAATTTAGATCCTTTTCTTGACTGTACTGAATTAATCCCTAATTCTACACTTGGATCTATAGTGGTTCCTTTTGTTCTATCTTTCAATTATATCTCAAACCAGTTTCATCTCTAGACCCATTCTCCCAATCTCTGTAGTTTATTTTTAATAAAAATACTCTGTATTTATCAAAATATATAAAACTAGTTCTATCTTTGGCATCAGCTTCATAAAGATCCTTGTCGTAAGTCTTAGCCAAGGTGTCACAGAAGCAAAAAAACTCTAGTCGTTATCATTAGGCAGGGATCGTAACTACACAACATTTTTCCACTTAATTATAAATTTCAATGATCGAGAGATCAGAAGGTATTGAAGATAAATGAGGAGTAGGAGTTGACTTCAGCCATATGGGCCAGCTAATGTGTCCTTGTTTGGTTCGCTGGTTGAATTAAAGCAGGAATGCCGCTAGAGAACCGAGAACCGAGAGGAGCAACACAACTGACACATGCATAATGCAAACAGCGTGGAGGCGATTCCTATGCGATTCCGACATCGATACAATGGAGATTGCCCGATGATTGCTGAATTTTTAACAAAAGCTCGCACGTGACAAATCCTTTTATGGCAGCGCAGAAGCAGAAGCTCCTCCTCATCTTTAACTACATCCACTTGGCCAGGGACGACGACAATGAGGAGGATGACGGCGCCGCTTAATAACGAGGTTCAACGAAGAGGGGCCAAACGTGTTGAACGTTATGACAACTGGAGGCACGAGGCTGTCGGTCGTCGAGAGATCGTCAGAGCAGCATCTGGTCAGGCACAGCAGGCGTCCAGTAAAAGATGCAGCTGAGCTCGAGGAGAATCCAAACAGCGCACACACACACACATCTTTTCAACAAACAACGAAGCATTGATACTCTGTAATTCTTCCTTTTTTTGACTCTTGTGGCTCGGGAGCTCGTCAACATTTGTGGCATGATCGTGTTTATAATGATTTGCACACTTGCCATTTAGTAGCCCAATCCAAAAGGGTAACATCGCTTTTAATTGCAGCCCGATCAGCGGGAACAGCACAAAAACAAAAAAAGTCTTGAGGAACGCCGTGAAGAGAATTCTTGCATTAATCAGAAAGTCAACGGAGCTGCCAAGCGTTTCGATCATCATCATCATACCGAATGTACGAGTGTACGAGCAATTGGCAGAGACTCAGCTCAACTGGCAAGTCACAAGACGCTTCCATTATCATAATCAGTGGACGACGACGTCGGTGCAGCTGGCAGACGCCAAAGACAAGAAGAAGAAGATGAAGATGAAGAAGCTGATGTTCCAACCAGCTGAACCTGTGCCGAGCACGCACCAAGAAATTCCTGCGGCTTGTATTGAATGGGGAATGTCTGGGCCAGGTTGGAAGCAGCTTGGAAACAGCTTGCCCTGGCTGCCTGGCTGCCTGGCTTTGCAACGGAGTGGAATGTTTGGCTGGCCAGCTGGCGACGTCTCGGGTCTGCGATCGGGTTTATTGAATAAACATTGCCATCATCCTCAAGTCACTCCAGTCACAGTCCCCCAACACAGCCTGGTGGCGTCTGCTCTCTCGCTGATTTTCAGCACTGATAGGCGGCGGAATCAGATCAGCTGCGGACTTTGGAGCCACCAGTTGTTGCTTGCATTGGAAGGTGCAAAATGCCTTGCGCCTTGGCCTCGGGGGACGAGAGTCATCAGACGGCTGGCTTCTGGCTGTTGGCTTCTGGCTGCAAACGCGGTATTAAATCAATGCCAATCCATAAATGGTCTATGCGACGCGCAGATTCAATTGGAATCTCTTAGCGATTTCATTATTCCACAATAATATCGCAAATCGCATAAAGAACCATAAAAAAAGCACACGGCAACTTGAGAGAACTGCAACTGCAATTGCCAAACGGCTGCCTTTGAGCCATTTTCCAGTTAAATACGCCAAAGACTTTAAACAGTCGGCATTAAGGTGTGAATAGGCTCCATAATAGTTCATTTGAGATCATATTTAAGCTCCTAATTCATCTACACTTAGAGGATGTTGGCTGCTTTTAATTTGATCTTAAGTACTTTAATAACTGATGGCATTTTTAGCCAACTTAAGATATCAATTAATAGTCTGATGATAAACTGAAGAACAACCATTCTTTAACTATGATAGGGCACCATAAAAGATGAATATAAGATCGTTTATCTTTTATTTTAATCTTTTGTTCTTCCACAACTAATGCCATTCTTAGCTAATTTAAGATATCATTTAATAATCTGATGATAAACTAAAGAAAAACCATTCTTTAACTATGATAGGGAAGTTCCTAAAAAGATTAACATAAGATCGCTTATATTTTATTTTAATCTTTAGTTCTTTAATAACTAATGGCATTCTTAGCTAACTTAAGATATCATTTAAGAATCCGTAATCCAGCTAAGGGTTTTCTTATTTTGAGTTTTCTTCCTTCTAGTTTTTCCTAATTTAGGGTATTATTTGAGATTCTTTTAGTTCGGTTTCGAATCTTTTATTGTAATATTGTTGTGTTAGTTCAATTGGAATAATCTTAATTCATAATTCTGTTTGATTTTTACCAAAGAGATTTCTTAATTCGATATTTAGTAGCATCCATTGTCAGATTGAGATTATTTCAAATAATATCATTTTAAGTCTTCTCACATAATAATTTTATAGAGAGCTGACTTCTCTCTCCTGCAAAAATCTTTTCATTCTTCCTCAGATAACATTCGATTGTATTCCATTCACTATTCCATTTTGAAATTGCGAAATTTAAACGTATTCGAAGTTGCTTAAAAGCCAATCGATGATAGTTTTCGTTTTAACAAAGTCCTTCATATTCTTCGATAGATAACAGTTTTCCATTGTCACTGCCTGGTTGCTTTTCATCAACACACACACACACATATGTATATACACAAAAAGATGAGAAAAATACAGAGCAAGTGGAGTAAAAATTCATGTTTTTCTGCTCCTGCTCGACTGGCTTCAACATTCGCTTTGACTTGTGGCCCATGCCAAGGACGTGACAATGCCAAAGATGGCCAAAGTGGGCGGCTGCAGAAGGCGGATTTGGGAGGGGCGGGACGAGGTAGAGAGGTTGCTACTGTTGCTGCTGCTGCTGACGATGTTTGGTCAATGGTCAATTTGGCAGCAGTTTATTTTGATTGTTGTGCATCCGGGGCAAGGATAACGATGTGAACATGAAATGGCACAGCACCAACTGCAACTGTCCACATTCTCACACACACACAGAGAGAGAAATTGTGTGTGTGTGTGTGTGTGCTCACTTTTCTCTCTTCAATATTTTTGCCATAGTCACGAAATGTGCTGATAACGTGTCCTAAACCATTTTAGTCAGGATACTGTGTGGGTTCAGCAATCAATGTCCTGCGGCAAAAACGCGTTTTGCTTTTCCTATATTTCGAAAAATAATCGCTTATGCATTTTTTCCATTGGATCAGGTATAAATGCCACAATTTCCCATTGTTTTTAACTTTAAACGTGTTGGGCAAAGGGAGGCAAAAGGGGACAGAGAAATCCAATTGTTTTGGCCATTGCGGCGTGTCCTTGCTGTGCTCATTAGTCATGTTGGAATTGCCACGATTTTAAATGAAATTAGTTGCCTCACAGTTGCCCCGGTAATGGCCACAACTAATTATGTTGAATAAATTTAAATGGCCAACGCACCTGACATTTATGACGGCATTAAAACACCCAAAAAGTACATCTATCTACATTTTCCTCTTCTGTTTTTTATGCTCTTGCAGAGGGTATTTTTATTTCGTTATGAAGTTTGTAACTCATTATCAGTCGTTACTCCTGCCATTCGTCTGTTTTTATCCCTACTATGGGATAGGTTGACTATAGCAAATAGCTATCATAGGATCACAACCTTAAGTATTAAGTACTTTGTTATTTCTTAAGATATCTCAACTATTCTAACAGATTGTGTGTACTGATATTATTTGATTTAAATCGGACTACAACTTGATATAACATAGGATATAAATAGGATACAACATAGGAACAATCACTTACAAACTGATTACAGGGCTCTCCAAGGGTATGGAATCTTCGGTGTGTCGTAGATAACATTTCTTTCTTGTATTTTTTTTGGGCATTTGTTTTTGGTTAAAGGTCAATGAAACTGACCAGCGTGCGTCGTGGAGTTGAAGGTGGCTCTGCCCTGTAGCTGTTCCTGCACTTCAAGCTCAAGTGCCTCACATAATTGTGACGACAACGTGTTTTGGCGGAAGCGCGCGTCTCTGCGGGCACGGGGCGCGCATCATTAACCTGTGAACCCCCAAACATGAAGGAGAAGCGAACTCGTTGGTAATTAGACATCAAGTGCAGGGCATTTAGAAATGTCGCTTCAGTCTAGGATGCAGACACGCGCTATTCATGTTTGCACCTTGTTGCAACAGCAGCAATGCGGCAGCTGCTGGCGCTGATTGTGTGCGTACGCGCAGTCGACCGGAAAACTCTGAAAAAAAAAACCAAATTCAAATAAAAAATTTTGATATCCGATTACTACACACATACATATATGCCTACTTCTAGTTTTTGGGCAGGCACGCCCCTTGGCTGCTAGTCGGACCAACAATGCGTGCGCTAAGTGGAATGAAGTCTTATATAGTATTATTTCCATTTCCATTTTGCCAATCTTATGCCAAACAATGACGTGGAGTGGAGGTTGCCTTTGTGCCTTGCGTGTCATTCCATTTCCGCCAGCCTCGAATCGCAAATCAAACACAGACGACGACGACGACGACGAGCAGCTGCTCCTTGGCTTTGCATATGTGCACACAAATCGTACACATATCCTTGCAGGCGCCCGTTCGTTCTGATTTATACATTATGTACAAAGGGGCAGGGCAATCTTAATCTATATAGCAGCCATAGCTTTTGATTTGCAGCATACAAAGCCAAAATCTCAATTCCTTTCGTCAAGACAATAGTTGCGGCGTCAAAGGCCAAAACGTCAAAGCAATCGCGAATAAAGTCTTTACAGTCTTTAGATGCGTGTTGTGCCACAGACTGTGTGTTGTGACGTTGTTGTTGTTGTTGTTGCTGTTTTTGTGCGGCATACAGGAAATTGCAGAAAGGTGCAAACGAACTTCCGCTCCAAATCAGTTTTCGATTTGTTGTTTAGCTTCTGCTCCAGGTTCAGATTCAGATTCAGATTCAACAACGACTCCGTCTACAGCTGCTGCTTCTGTTTGTTTTATCTGGCACGCGTTGCATTTGCTTAGATCTTGCAGCCGGCAGTGGCAAAGAGACGAGGAGAAGCTCATTCCTGAATGGTTTGCACAGTGCCTAATCAATCATCATCATTAGCCTCATCCTCATCCATCCAGTTGCCTTTTAACAGTAGCAAAACGGTTGAAAGGTTGATTACCTACGCAAAGAACGATGAGAAGGCTTCAGCCATGGCCATGGACATTGCCATCTCCATGTCCATCATCCTTTTGGCCTATAATTATCCAACGGTAGCCAGTAGCTAAACTAAGCGTCAGGTCCTGCAAGGCAAATGTGACTTTAATGAGTAAAAATGTGATAATTAGTAGACGCCAAGAGACCGACAAAGACAACGAACAAAAAAAATGAACTGAGAAAACTGTTGGCCTGTTCCCCGTGGTAATTACACTGCGCACTGGGCGGCCTGGACGGATTCAGCAACACGAACAAGTGCCTACAGCCATTTCAGCTTGGCTTATAAAGATTTAACAAACACTACAAAATGGCAGAGATACCATTTTGAGTTACCATTTTCACCTGCGGCAATTCACTTGACTGGGCAAACAATGCAAATTGAATTGCCGGCTTGTAAAAATATTGTTATTCAATTAGATGATCGGGTAAGCGAGATGCTACTCCAAGGTGTTGCCCTCAGGATGACGGCGGTTTGCTGCCAAAGACAATAAACAAGAGACCTCGACTTGACCAGGGTAACTGCTTGAGTGCCAACGGATGCTAGCGATATAAAAATAAGTTCCAATATAGATTGTTGGCCAGAGAATCCCAGGAATCAGTCTGCTACGCCAAGGTGTTCCCTAAAGTTACAGGACAATAAACAAGAGACCTTAACTTGGCCAAGTTAAATACTTTAGTGCCAACCAATCCGAGCTTATGCAGTTATAGGTTATTGGCCAGGGGATACCGAAATCAGCTTAAAAATGCCGACTGCGGGCAGTTTATAAATAATTTGCTCAACTGCCTGGAATAAAAATGTCAACACAGTGAATGAGGGCACATAAAATGTATAATGGAGTGCACAACGTACCCTAGTGTCGCCAGGCAAGAGAAGATGTCCTTTTTTGCGCATAGCCTATGGCTAAACAAAAAACACACACAGGCAGGCACACACGTAATTCAAAGGAATTTTTCCTAGGTGTTCCTCATAAAAAGAGACGCCGCCATGGTCGCACCGGTGAGCGCGTTTTTCTGTCCGTCCGTCTATCCGTCCATCTGTCCCAATGTTGACCATGCCGTGGATGTTGGTGTCGGGGGAGTGTGTTAAATGTTTTGCGTCAATTTGTCGCTTTATGTTTGCGACCTAAAAACGTTGCCACATCCACACATATCACCTTCGTCCTTGTGAATGAATCACAAATAGAATGTATGTACGCACATACATACATACATATGTTTAACTCAGTTAAATGAAAATGGATCGAGAATCCAACATTTTACCTGATTGTCGCCTAAGTGACGTCATGTGGAGTTGTTGCTGGGTAATGTCATTATCAGGCTCGGCCGCAAGGATAGCGTTTGGTGTCTAGTGTCCAGTGTCCACTGTCCATGGCTTGAATGTAATTCGCACACCCGTCGTGCACGTCACAAAACAAATGATAAACAATTATTTGTTCGAAATGTTCCGGCGGCAGAGTCAGCGGCTATTGGCCCTATTTTTGTTTGTTGCCGGCCACATCGTTTGATCTGTTGTAATGTTGGCCAAACCAGATTTATCATCGCCTCACAATGCATTTGGGTGTTCCAATTGTTCTTGGCTTATTGTCAACAGCTAACAATTTAATACGTAGAAACGACAAATCGGAAGTAAA
This sequence comes from Drosophila testacea, assembly GCA_035043265.1. Lineage (NCBI taxonomy): Eukaryota > Metazoa > Arthropoda > Insecta > Diptera > Drosophilidae > Drosophila > Drosophila testacea. The sequence continues at coordinate 561,610 of JAWNND010000767.1, read as the reverse complement.
ATATGCCTATTTGAATCCTCGATTTAAGGAAGTTGGAGAAACAACAAGAAAGAGGAGAATAGTAGTGCAACCCTGGGCGGGCATCAGCTGCACTGGCAGCAAGTGGGCAGCTCTTGCGTGTGGGCAAAATGCAAAGCAAAGATCGCAAACTTGGCACAAAGCAAAGGGAAACAAAAGCAACGACGGCGTTGAACTCCACGCAAGTTATAAATTAAGTGTTTTATGTATATATTGCATGTTAATTATTGTTTAATGCAATATTAAGCATTATGTTAGTAAGCTGTGCACATCGATAAGATAATTATTACCGCTGGGATTTGTGTCAGAGCCGCTAGATAAAAGCGCGCCAAGCTAAATAAAAAAATTAATACATTGCGTAAGTATGGTGTTAAGTAAAATACATAAATATTTTATTTACAATTGAGCTTTATCAGGTTGTTCTTTTTTTCACGATTTGTCAATTGAATATTCAATGAGCGCGTTATCTAGTAAATTAATGCCGTTATAATTGTGTGTCGTACGTTTACTGCTCATGTGTGAGTATGTGTGTGTAGTGTGGCGTTGCCACACTGTTGTAATTGTGTAGGTGTGAGAGATGAAGAGGACAATTGCTAGTACTTAATTTCCCGCAGGCGATTTATCAATTAAACAAATTTGATAATTACTAATATTAGACTGTCGTGTAGCTAACTAGAAGCGACAATTGTATACTCCCACGGCCAACGTAGTGGTTACTAGCGGAAGTAACTATTTTGTTCGTCTTTCCTTTTTGCCTTTTAGTTTTGCAAGCTTAATTTGCAGTTGGCTTTTTGTGTATTTTCTGTACATACCCTGTAAAGAAATGCGTGTTTTAATGGGGTATGCTAAGTTTACAAATGGAACATGGCTCACCTTATAACGGTATAAACTTAACTTTATATGAACGTTAAAAGTAATATTATTTATGTACATAGCAAGTCCTTGTTATTTTCTTCTGTTAACTTGCTTACAGGGTATTTTACCTCTACAGCAATTGTAACATTAACTTTTTTTGCGTTTTGTAATCGTGAATTTTAATTGCGCGTAGGCTTCATTTGGATTTTCTTGCTGTCTGTCTGTCGCAGCGTCTCAGTTTTTAATTAAACACAATATACATTTTCCGGCTTTTTGCAGATTTTCGTGTTGTTGTTGCCCTCGACTTTTAGTTGCTGTTAGTTTTTATGAGCGCCTTAATTGCCCGCCCCGTTCGCATCTTTTGTGAACATCTTAATTACATAATAAAAATTATTAAGTCTCACAGTCCATCTGTCCAAGCTAGACCAGGTCCAATCCTAAAAACTCAGCTAGTCATCATTCGTAGCAGGCTTTTGTTTTTATTTTTTCTATTTTTTCGTACACTCGTTTTCATAATTTTATGGCTCGTTTAGTTTTGGGGCTAAAAATTTATGTTTGCAGATTTTTCCTAAAGATACTAATTGGACATATTTCAGATATTTCCCATGGCTTCCCTTTATATCTCTTTAAATTTGTACTCTGACATTTTATCAATATTTTGTTAATAATTATCCCAACTTTGAAGTTTGTAAAACTGATTTAATGTGAATCTCTCTGAGATTAACTTCAACTTCGTTCAATTCTTGGTAAATTATTAACGGCTTAAATTAAAATTTGTTCAACTTGAGACCGTCTCCAAATGAGGAGCGTTTCCAGATGTAAACTTTAAATGATCCATGTCTTTTCCGGTGTTTACAGATGAGCGGCAAGCGAACGCGTAGCTTCAAATGCGCCGTACATCAGCGGGATCGTGAAGTGTGCTCCGAGAACGACTTTCAATTGGTGCTCAGTGAGCCGCCGCTCTTTAGGAAGATGGTGCACGCGGTTGCCGTAGAGGTGCTGCCGGAGGAGCGTGATCGTAAATACTATGCAGATCGTTATACATGCTGCCCGCCGCCTTTTTTCATAATCCTGATCACAATAGTTGAGGTGGGTAAATAACCATATAGGTTTCCTTTAATCCTGTCTAAATTCCAATACTTTAGCTGGGCTTCTTTGTGTATCATACGTTGGTCGCGGGAGAAGCGGCACCAACGGGTCCAATACCCACCGACTCCATGTTTATTTATCGACCTGATAAGCGTCATGAGATCTGGCGATTTGTTCTATATATGGTGCTGCATGCTGGCTGGTTCCATCTGGGATTCAATGTGGCCGTTCAGCTGCTCTTTGGTCTGCCACTGGAGATGGTACACGGATCATCGCGCATCGCCTGCATTTATTTCTCTGGCGTATTGGCCGGTTCCCTGGGCACCAGCATCTTTGATCCGGAGGTGTTTCTCGTGGGCGCCAGTGGCGGCGTCTATGCCTTGTTGGCGGCACATCTGGCCAATGTGCTGCTCAATTATCACCAGATGCGTTATGGCGTCATTCGCCTGGCATTTATACTCATCTTTGGTAAGTTTTTTTCCGCTTCAACTGTTTGCTGTTCCTTTCTTAATTTCTCCCTTGCAGCCTCCTTTGATTTTGGGTTTGCCATCTATGCACGTTACGCTGGAGAGGATGCGTTGCCTTTACAGGTAGGCGCCAATTCAGCGTCTGTCTCATATGTAGCACATTTGGCTGGGGCTGTGGCAGGTCTTACCATCGGTCTGCTCGTGTTGAAAAACTTTGAGCAGAAGTTGCACGAGCAGCTTCTCTGGTGGATTGCCCTGGGCACGTACATGGCCCTCGTCGTCTTTGCCGTTGCCTTCAATATACTTAACGGTGTGACACTGTTCAACATGCGTGTGGAGAAGATTCGCGTCACCGAGACATACTACAATGACTTCCAAGTATAACAAGAAGCTGCCGCGTTTGTCTTATGTTGATCCCCTCAAGATCAAAATCTGGATTATGGATTTTTGTTTTTGCTTATATTATTTTTTGATTCGTTGAAGTTTTTGTTATTTAGTTTATTGTTTGCCAACTGGACAGTGAATAAGTTAATAGTTTATCGTTTTGTTAAGTTCATTTACTGCGTGCAATATATGTACAGACACGATGTGTATATGTATTTGTATTGTACAATATAGACAATCGTCTTCTATATGGAATCAACGCAATTTGTTCGACTATAATTAAGAAAATCGTATTGTACGCTTCGTTTTAAAAGTACAAAATATGATGAAATTGAAATTGATAAGAATATCTTATGTATTTACAAGAAATCTGAACTGATTAGGATACATACATAAAACTTGATGCTCAAGGGATTCGAAATTGGCAGAACACAAATCAAAGACTTTTATAGGATTAAGCACAAGGAAAACACACAAGTTTATTTAAAATTTAACCCTTAAGAAGCTGTAAAATAAAAAAAGAAAACAACAACAAATGCTATATTGAAACCGAAATTGAAAAGCCCAAATGATTATTCTAAATTTTTCAGAACTGTTCCACTGCAGGCCTTACATATACATTGAGTAATCTTAAAACTACCTCAAATCCGAAAAGTAGATAGGTTGAAAGATTAATAAAGATCGGTTTCAATTTAAAATATAGCATTTTCAACTGCCCTTATGAATAAAATCATCACTGCCAGCTCTAGAGAATACAGAAGCACCAATTAAATATAATAAATATATGTATATATATATATTTGTACATTGTACATTTTGTACATAATTGAATAATCACAATATAAATAAAGCAAAAGAAGAACCGAGTTTTAATTGTTTACATTTCGGTTTCTGTTTTGTGCCATTCTTCGTCAAAATTCAGCGTTGCCACCTGAGCTTAAGCCTGAGTGGCAATACTTCGTTATGCAGTTAGTGTGGACACACTGGTCATAAAATTCTAATTCAGCATCGCGACGCGTCGGTTGTAAAAGTCTTTTAAAATAAATGGTTACATAATTATATTCTGTGTTGTTTGATTGCACAATCGCGGAATTCCAAAAGACAAGGTTGAAATACATATGTGGTAAGTTGTAAGAAACTGTTAAATATTTGAGATCAAAAACACACGCAAACTTTTCTAAAAATTTCTAGCAGCGATAACAAAATCTGTTAGCGTGTGTGTAGCCATCTTTATCAGAGCAGTTGGTTCTTTTTTTTTTTGTTGTATTCTTAGCGTGACAAAGCAGGGCGGCAGTGCTTTGACAGTGAAAAGCGAAAAACTGTAGAATTTTCATGACAGTTACGTGCACGCACCTGGGACAAGGCAACCAACCTGCCTGTCAGTTTCCACATCCTCACAGTCGCTGTCAACAAAGCGTTGCACCTTGGCTTTTTACTGCTACTGTATTCATGGACCTGACGGGCGAATGTCAACATCTCACTCACAGTTGCCCGATCCCGAGTCCCGAATCCCATTCCAAATCCAAAACCCAACGCATCAGACCAGTTCCCATTGACGTGCTGCTTCTTTCAGCTAACAAATCCCAACGGACACGAATTTATGTTTGTTTGAGCATATTTCACCGTTAGTCATTCGTCAGGCGTTGTCACGCCAAAAAAAAGGGCGACAAAAAATTGGAGGGGGTAAAAAACAACGTTGTTAGCCAAAAATGATATAAGCAAATAAACTGTTGGCCCAACTGCGACCTTTTACAACTGGGGCTGAAACTGGGCTGAGGGAGTGTCCATGGCAGGAAGGGAATAGGAGCAAAAACTGCTGCTTGGACAAAGGATTCAATTGACGCTGATTAATGCTAGACGCGCTAATTTGTTAGAGTTCGTCTAGCTTTTATAAATAAAGTGTGACGTCTCAAAATTGAAAAGTGGTGTAAATATGAAGCTCAAAATTTAAAAATTTGAGACTTTAATTAAAAGGGGACCGTTATGACGATTTTCAGAAATTTTGAAAGAATGTTATTTTAAAAATTAACTTATTTTCTATGTAGAATCAAATGAAGATCAAATCACAATCAAAATGACATTCCGCAATGAAAACGGATGAGTTCTTACGAAGTTATGCAACTTTAAAGTCTGGTAAACCTTTGATCTGATAACTTTACAAGTTAAATGTTGTGTGACTAAGTTTTTCGGAAATCGTAGCTTAAAATTGAGTTGAAGTAAGAGTTGCTATAACATTTTAATTGAGCTGAATACGTATGGCTTGAGTATTGACAGAGCTTATGGAGAGTCAGTAAATAAATCATATCAATAAGAAGGAGAACGAAACACAACATACACACACACACACACACATGCACATTGTGGCAGCTTGTCCTTCGTTGACTGAGGCAGAGCCGCAAACATGTTTATAAAAAGTACAAGTTAATATTTATGTAATGCAGCAGATACAAAGTACAACGAGCAGATCATTACATTGACATATTCATGCACACACGCTTCATGCACACTGCAACTCCTCTGTTGCCTCAGTTGTCCAGTTGTCCAGGAATTCCACTGAAGAGGCGAACAATGCGAATGTTGGCCAAGGGAGGAGATGTGGTGAACCAGGTGACCATGTAAACTGCGAACGTTGCGTCCCACGCGACGCAGAAATCAACCTGCATTTGTGGCTCTGACTTTGGCTTTTGTTTCTCTGATGACAGCCACGACGACCATGTGGAAAAGTATCTCAGAGTCAGACACAGCGACTCTTTTATCTGTGACTGTGGAACAGAAACTGTGGCTGCCTGTCCATGTCCAATGCATGCTTATCAAAAGGTCTCTCTCTCTTGTACCTGTCATAAGGCCCACTGAAATATTGTGACCAGGAATGTGTAGAGTCAGCACAAAGACATGTTGAGATTGTGTGCGAGGGCCTGAAGGCTATTTGCAGTTAACTTTTAATAAACTGCAATACCTCCACTCTCTCTCTTTCTCCACTTCTCTCTCCCATTTCCCACTTGCCCAGGTAACCCCGGCCATTTGCCAGGATCTCTACATTTATCTCACTCGCCGCCTGGCGCCTGGCAAATATGGAAATTTGTTGCACTCCCTTTTTTTGTGTGGCACGTAGCACTTGGATTTTTTGCTCGCTAACCGCTTCATTAAACACTTGAGCCACTGCAGTGTCCTGGCAGTCGAGTATCCTGGTGTAATTAATTTCTGTGGCCTGAATATGCTTAGAGCCCACTTGACCTGGCTGTGGAAAGCACGAAAGCACAAGGAAAAAGCTACGAAGCTAGAAATTAAACGTTAAGTAATTATCAAAAATGCAGGAAACACAATGAAAAATTGTGGCATGTGGTACATAATAATAGCGTGGAATCTGCAAGGATTTTATTTACATGGCAAGGACATGGCAAACAATATTTAATGTGCCACAAAAAAATATGCTGAGGCGCCACAAAATCAAAGAGGGGCACAAAACGAACTGCGGGCACTGTTAAGGTTAATCTATTCTTAGAGTTGCCCAAAATAATGTCACCAGCAGCAGCGACATATTGAATTTCATGGCAAGGCGCAGGATATGGGCCGTGTCCTTTTTAATGTCGCTTTTTAGGTTAATTGCCATTGTTGCAATCATTGACAGTCAACTGGCCGGACAAGTCGTTTTAGCCATATATGAGGTCATATTGTGGCTTCATCAAGAACTTGGATTGTGAAATTGACAGGACAGGACAGCAGAGAATAGGACTCGCTCGCAGGACAATCAACGCCAGGTAATAGACGGAATTAGTTTTCATTTACACAGAAGCTTTGGCTCCTTTAGATCCTTGCCAGTTGTGCGTGCTTCATGGCAATTTAGCATGCTGACTTCCCCACGTGGCTGTTGCAGACAACAAAGGATTTTCTTTAGTGGTGGGGGGGGGGGGGGGCACCTGTCAGACATTTTCATAATTTTCACATGCTCAAATCCTCCAGGTGTGCGCGTGTGTGTGTGGGTATGTGTGTGTGCGTGGAGTTGTCAACGCCATTACCAGTTGGTGCCTGGCTGGGTGTGCCGCTTAATTGCCATAGCTCACGATTTACGGGATATGTTGTGACCCACCATACACCACCAACAACTCCAATCCCCACCTGGGGAAAAGTCTACAAGGTCGTTTTCTTTTCAGTTTTCACTTGACAGGTCTGTTTTGAAATTTTCTCAATTCCGTTTGTTATTTAAAAATGTGTTGAAACAACAATGAGCGAAACAAAGGATATTCAGCAATCAACACCAGAGATTAGCTATACAATCTTTAACAAGGAAAGCGAGTTAAAGGATATTCAACGCCTCATCGAGAAGGAACTCTCTGAACCATATTCCATCTATACTTATCGTTATTTTGTCTACAATTGGCCACAACTTTGTATCTTTGCGCGACATGAAGAACGTTATGTGGGTGTGATTGTCTGCAAGATGGAATACTTGGGTTCCATGTGGCAAGGTTACATTGCCATGTTGGCTGTGGATCCCAATTATCGTCTGTTGAAGATTGGCACAACACTTGTGGAGAAGGCCATTGATGTGATGATTGCCCAAAATGCAGATGAGATTGTTTTGGAAACAGAATTGACCAACAAGGCAGCATTGCGTCTTTATGAAAGTCTTGGTTTTATGCGAGAGCAGCGTCTGGTGCGTTATTATATGAATGGAGGTTATGCACTGCGTCTTAAGCTTATCCTGCCATGACGTCAATCTGTTTGTTTCTAAATTTCTGTTTGGTTACGATATATGATGATAAAGACTGAATTTTGCTGTCTCCTTCAGTACGTCGTATCTGTTTTTGTCTGTCTTTCTTACTCCTTCCCTTAGTTTCTCTTATTTGGCAGTTCCCTCTGTCAATTAGCGCCCCATGGAGAGACTACTTGATTATTTGCCTGTTCTTCAGGAGCCGACTCTTGACTCTCTTGTCTCAATGGGCTCTTTGGGTTCAGGTAAACAACAGGCAAACAGTCAAACAGTCAAACAGTTTGATAGCCACCTAATTGAGTGCAAATGCTGGGCGAGAAAAGCATGGATGATGGAACCTCATGCTGGAACACATTACCTTTCATTACCCATGCTACTTGTGAAGGGATAATTGCTATTCAGGGTCACATCAAATGACTTTTTCGGTTATGGAGTTGTTATATGAGATTCAGGACTCTTCTGATAAGGATACGCTTTGATAGCCATGCTAAGAGGTGGTCCTTTGTCTGTTGAGTGCCCAACTGAATGGTAGCATAGGCAATCCAAAACAAAACGTCTGCTACTTAAGATTTTTTAAAGAGTTTACTTTGATTTCTTCAGGGCAATTATAGCTGGCAGAGAATATGAAGAGTTGAAATGAGTTGGAAAGTTCTTTAGAAACTTGAAATGTCATTTCAATGTCAATTCAAGAAGCTTTATCATATATTCCTTACGAGTTTAAGGGCTTTAATGAGTTTTCTTAATACAGGAAAGTAGCTTTCCATTAAAAATTAGATTGACTGTCGTAGAAAGTGTCTGGAAGGACAGAAGACTAATGAATTCTTTTTCTGAAGATTAGTTTGATAGTTTAGCTTTTGCAATAGATTCTAGTCTTTTTAAAACCAGCTAGAAATATACGAAAAGTAGCTTCCAATTCATTGACCATAGGAAAGATCCCAATTATGCTGCTGATATCTTTTAACTGTCTATTAACTTGTTATTAAAGAAACATTTCCTAAGATCGAAATATAGAAAGGTATCAAAAACTCTGGAAAATTGGCTGAAAGTTGCAACAAAGTATTATACAACAGATAAACACAGATCTTGACTCTAAGTATCTTTAAAGTTGTGATTTCCTGACAAGCTACAACAATACTTAAAAAAGACAAATTTGAGCTATTGATTACTTAAGGCCGATCAACTTAAGGAAGTTCGTTTCCTTTATGGTTAAGTCGGGGAAAAGAGTTGAAAATTGGCTTAAAGACAGTATGGAAAAAACATAAAACTGATAGCTGAAGATCTTGGTAGATCTCTGAGTAGCTTTACAGTTAAGATTTCCTGAAAAGTTGGTAACTGAATAGGATTTCCTTTGCTCTCAGATGGCCTCAGAATTGCGTGAAGATGCAACTTTAAAAATGATCGTTCTGTTCGCTAACGTGTTTATTTGTTACCATTAGACCTGTTGTAATAATATTGTTAAAGAAACGGCCACACTTGAGAGATAAAGAGGAAGGGAGGTAGGGAGAGTGTGGTGGACCTCTTAAGTTTGCCCTCTTACGATCGTTGATCTTTGATACCCACTTGAAAGTATGAAGCTTCCATGCAGCTTCCTCAGTTTGCGGCACTTGAGAAAAAAAAGGCTTCACCTTTGGACCAAATAAAGTCAAAGTCAAAGCTCTTGCAAGTTTTGGGCAGGTGGCAGGTGGCGTTGGGGCAACAACGCATTGCACGTTACCCGTTGCCCGTTGCACGTTGCAAGAGTTTGAGTTTTATCCGACTGCCCGCTGACTCGCCAGATGCTGCCTGGCGGCGGCGTTGATTGAGTTGCACCTGCCATTCGCAGAAAACAAGCCGAACGGGCTCTGACTCTGACTCTGACTCGATACACAACTGACACAACTGTGATGGTGACGTTGCCACAAAACTTGGGGTATGGGGCATGGGGCATGGGGCAAGCGGCTACTTGATGACCGACGCCCGTTGGACGATGGTCGCGTTATTTATGTGGATTTTTGGGCTTCTCTCTCCCTCTCTCTGTGTGTTGATGTTGTCGTCGTCGTCGTCTGTCATTGACATTTGCCTGAATTTCAATTTGATTCCAAACTCAATCCTGCCACTGGCTTACTGCCACAGCCTGCGGCTGTTACACATAAATCTCTGGCTATATTTGCTTATCAGGTTGCACCAAGGCAAGAAACTATATTAAGCTCGCCCCAAAATGTACTGACAATGCCACAAATTCCCAAACCATCTGCACTTGACTTCTGACTGTATAAGTCTCTCTCTTTCTATCTCCCTCTCTGTGTTGATTATGTAATTCACTTGGATCAGATGTAAATTCACAAATAATTAGCAGATGCAGTCAAGCGTCTCTGATTATGGATGCCAACCGACTGGCAAAATGTCACGAAAATCATTTTTCGCTTCTTTGATTATGCTCAATTCAGGATTATTCCTGATTGTTTAATTAACATCAATATATGTGTTCATAAATATGATTGTCAATAATTTATGGCAAATGTCGTTTAAGCTTTTATTCAATAGATTATATTTTGACTGCATTTAGCTGGAAGTAATATGCTTTTACCTGGCACACAAATTGTACTTCAAACTTTAATCAAAGGAAGTACATTTTCAATTGCAAGTGAAATTATTGCTGACTTTGTAAATCTGATTGGACTTGTTGTAGTTGTTGTTGTTTTGTTGCATACTTTATTGCACAATAGTTTTCTTCCAAATAATTACGGAGTGGAATATTCAGCTACTTACACTTTTTGAAAAGTCTTTACTGTAAATAAAGTTGTAGATTATTGTCTTGCTCTTGCTAACGTTTTTTAGAACTGTTAAGTTAAAGAATCAAGCAACTTTTAAATCAGTTTTCCACGTTTCCTTATCACTTTTCTTTACTCATTCTCATTTACCATTTTACTTACCCATTTTTAAGGACGGAAATATGCTTAGTTCTTTGAGTAATTGAGTCCTTAAATTTACTTTAATTACTGCTAAAATTCTTTTTTTAATTGACTTATTGCCAAATAAACTGCAGTCGCTTAAGGCCAACTTCCAATTTTCAATATAGCCTCTTCCACAAGGAACCAAGAGGCAGAAGGTTTTCCTCATAAAATTACGGAATATTTTTCTAAATAAACTTTTTAAAAATTCATTACGGATAATAAAATTGCAAATTATTGTCAACACTCTTGTTAACATTTTTTAGAATTTTAAATCAAGTCACTATTTTAAGGACGTAAATATGCTTAGTTCTTTGAGTAATAAAGTTCTTAAATTTATTTTAATTACTGCTAAAATTCCTTTTTCAATAGACACACACTCTTACCATGCTTGTTATTGACTTATTGCCAAATAAACTGCATTCGCTTTAGGCCAACTTCCAATTTTCAATGAGCCTTCTTCCACAAGGTGCCAAGAGGCAGATGGTTTTCCCCAGGAAAATCATCCTCAGCTTAACTCGGTTCACCAATCCCAGTATTTGAAAAATAAATATAAACATTCATGGTATTTTCATTTATAATTTAGACATTTATTTTGTTCAAATTTCTATTTGTTTTTTTTTTGTTGTTTTGTTGTTTTCTTATATATTTTCTTGTATTTGTTTTTCATTGCTATTTTGTTGCCTTGTTCTTGACATGCACAATACAATACATTTATTATTTTACTTTGTGGACAGGATTGAGGGGGAGGTTGTTTTGTGGGCAGGGGGCGTGTTCACAACTATTTCTTTAGCTTAGCTTTATTATTTGTTGTTGGGAATTTTTGGCTTACGCTTTGCTGAGTTTTTACGCTAGATTAGTTTTTGTTTTTGCTCTAGTTTAAGATTTAGTTTGAGTTTCAGTTTTAGTTTCATTTGAAGTATTCAAGTGAATATCTGTCTGAGTAATCGTATTTATCGGTCTGTATTTCAATTTGTCAATATGTCAAGAACTAACTAACTATTCGTAAATGTTTAATTTATTTCAGGATTTGAATTTGATGTTGAAAAAATGCTTGCATTTTTTTACAATTATGTATTTTGATTATTATGTTCTTTGGCTTTTCGGTTTTGTTTTTAGTTTTTTTCTTTTCTTTTTTTTTAGGATTAATAAATATGTTTGCATTTGTTTGTTTGTGTGCATTTGTTGCTTTGTTGTAATTTTGAACGCATTAAGTGGCATTAATTTAATGTAATTTAATTATTGTTTGCTGTGGTTTTTGCTTTTGTTTTTTTTTCTTTCATTCTTTTGACTAGTGTGCGACTTAAAAATATTTACAATTTGAAACAATTTGTTATACGCTAGTTATACATATATGTATTGTATATATGTGTCTACAGTTTATTTATTTAAATAATTAAATAGTCTATAAATATAAACAAAGGTTGTCGGATCAAATTCATTAGGCCTTTAATCGCAAAATCCTATCAATAAGTTAAATGGACAAACTAAACGGTGCCAATAAATACATAATTAAAACGAAAAACATAAAAATTATAAACAATTGGTATAGGAAATCATAGCGAGAGGCGATTAGTTATAGTTTACATTTTTCTCATTTCATAGATGCGGGAAGGAGATGGGTGTAAGGGATTAGGGTGGGGGTAGGGGTAGGGGATTTACACGCAAAATAAATTCAGTCTTTGGTTCTATCACAACATTTGTTTACACGTTTCGGCCCGTTCTTTCATTTTTTTGAGTAGTTTACTTTGTTGTTTTTTCTGTTGTAGTTGTTGTTGCTGTTGTTGTTCTGTTTCTTTGCGTGAAATGTTGGAAATGAAACGCGCTTACGATAACGGAACAGAACGAAACGGAACGAAAACTGAAGCCGAACGAATTTTGAATTTAGTTTTGAACTAAAGTCATTCGAGTGAACTTTTTTTTTTGTAACTCTACTTTTCTGTTTTTTCTTTTACTCTTTCTACTTTGTTTTTTTTTTTGTCTAGCTGTCTATGTTTCTCTCCTGGTTTATCCTTGATTTTTCATACACTGCTTTTTTGTTGCTTAGGACACGCCCAAGTCGTGCAGCAAATGTTGTGTGATCACCTCGCCCTGCTCCTCCATCAGCTGTGCGGTGACCGTGTTTATTAGATTGAAGGCAATCGCGAACACGGTGAATGCACAATAGACGCCCAGCGCCAACCACCAGATCAACTGTTCATACTCGCGATGACCAAAATTCTTGAGCACCAGGAAGCCAATGGTCAAGCCAGCCAAGGCGCCCGTCAGATGCGCAATATAGGATACCTGGGGACCCTTGGAAAATGCCGGCGTAGCGCCACCATCAAAGTATTGCGTATAGAGAGCATAGCCCAGATCGCAAGAGACTATAAAGAGAGAGCAAAATAAAGCAAAATAAGGTTAGTTAAATATACTTGAAAACTGTTATAAGTCTGTCTGAACTCTAAGTCAGGATTTTATCAAAATTTGCACCCGGGCGAGAAAGCTTTATGTTTTAAATCTGCTAGTACTTAATTTTATTTGACTATCCTGGCTTTTAAAAGCCTTTGAGTTGGGAAAACTTTTCTCTTTCGGGGTCAAATCTAAATCGAGCTGCTTGATTACTTACCAAATATGACCACGGAGCCCAGCTGCGTGGATGCGGACTTCATGTGCGCATAGTTGAGTGTTATGTTGGCCAAATGTGCTGCCAACAAGGCATAAACACCGCCACTGGCGCCCACCAGAAACACCTCAGAGTCTACGACGCTGGTGCCAAGGGAACCAGCGAAGACACCAGCCAAATAGATGACACCAATTCTCGCCGTGCCGTGCATAACCTCCAAGGGGATGCCAAAGAACAGCTGTATGATGATATTGAATCCCAAATGGAACCAGTTCGCATGCAGGAACATATAGCTAAAGAAACGCCAGACTTGCAGACGACGATCGGGTCGATAGACGAGAACCGAATCACTTGGTATTGGCACTGGAAGGCCAAAGTTCTGGGCGGGCATTGTGTAACGGTCATAGGCGAAGATTGCAATCTGTAAAGGAAACAAAAAATAGATGAGACATTAGTTGGAGTTCCAATTGGGGTTGTTCTGATTTATGTGTAGCTTTGTTGTTGTTGTTGCTTCTGAGCACGCGACGTTGAATTCTCGTGTTCCACATAAAACGACAAGCAGACACACACACACACAAACACACACACACTGTTTAGTCCTGCCAACTTTATTTTGGCATTTGTTGAAACTTAACTCTCTCAGTCTCTCTCTCTCTTCGCTCTCACTCAGTGTCTTGTTCTGTCTGTGTGTGCTTTCGTTTAGTTTTTATGCTTTTGTGTTTGTTGTTCTTATTGTTGTTGTAGCTTGTTTACAATCGATTTTGGGGGCGCCAGGCAGGCAGCCAGAGAAGACGGAAAACTTCTTACGCTGTCTGCGTGAATATAGTACTTGTATGTGTGTGTGTGTTTGCGTGTACGTGTGTGTGTGTTCGTTTAAGAATGCGCAAAAGAAAGCAGAAAATTTTATCGCTTTTAGTTGGAAGTTGAGAATTTGTAAAGTTCTCTTCAACGTATTTTATTGCATTTTGCGGTTCTTTGATTCAATAATAATAATAAATTATCAACTACAACAACTATTACATAGCACATTGGCATTAACTATGAGAGCTGATGCTTGTAAGAGTTATAAACAAATTGCGGAAACAGCGGAAATGAAACACAAAAGAAATTGAGCAGTGTTTCAAAACGGATATATAACACTAACGGAAAGTTGAAATTAGTGGGAATGGAACAGTAGCGGAGTGTTGAAGTTAATAAGAATGGAACACTAAACACTCGAGACTATTGGAACTGATAAACTTTAGAATAATAAGAGATGGGAATGTATTCGATTACTCACCTCAATGACAGAGATCAACAAAATGAACCATGGCCAATGTTTGCGATGCTCGAACTTGAGCATCATTAACTCATCCGATTCCAAAGTCTGCAGATTGCAAGTTGCAGATGTGGATGCAATTGTTGTTGCTGCTGTTGCTGTTGTTGATGTTGCTGCTGTTGTGGCCATTGGGGGTGCCACTTGCAACTTGTGCAACGTGTCGCGTTGCATGTAAATGTGCTCCCCCTGGCGGGTACAGCAGGTACTACTTGCCGTGCTGCAATCCGTGTCATAGGATGAGGAGCAGGCTGAGTTGGATAAAAATGAGGAGGTGGAGATGTTGTTGCAACTTGCAGGAGCCATTGGAATGTCAATGATGGTAGCTGTTGTTGTTGTGGTTGTTGTTGTTGTCGCTTGAGGCTCCTCTTCATCCTCCTCCAGCTGCAGCTTTGTGTGGCTTGTTGCTGTGGTTGTTTTTGTTGCTGTTGTGGCTTCCATTTTAGTTTTTCTTTTTCAAAAAGTCTTTTCTTTACTTAAGTTTGTTCCACGTGCAACTGCAAAGAAAATAAAGTAAGGGAAAAGTTTATAATTAATTAACTGTGGCAAACAATAAACAAAAAATCAATTAAGTGCATAAATTATTCATAAAACAAGACCAACAACATCCATTACAAAACTTGAGCATCTCTTTTATTTTTGTGTTCGTTCAGTTTGTTTATAGTAAAAGGAAAATCTTGCGACTTGCATTCTTAGGCTGCCTTCTTCCGCTTGCAGCATGCCCCCGCTGCCCCACACCCCCCTACCTCCCTTACGCACCCCTCTTTCTGTCTGTCGGTCTGTCTGTTTGTATGTATGTAGGTCAGCAGTAACATCTTCTGTCTCGAGGCCCATAAAATTTGATGGTCTCTCTTTCATATACTTGTAAGTTGGTTTTTCCCCCTCTTAAGGGCGGGTTTTTCCGAAACTAAAATTAGCCAAAGGCGCACATTGGAAAATATAGTTGAAAACGACGTCACTGCTCCCCTTTCCCCCTCTACTCCCACTCTCCTATGCTCCCCTTGTTGTCTATTTATCTGTCTTGTAAACGAAACTTTACTTTGTTTCAGTGTATGTGTGTGTGTGTGGGTTGTAAATGTTTTGATGTGTGGAGGGAGGGGAAAGTTAGTGGAACCTAGGCTATTTTTATGTAATGTGTGTGCTCATGTAATTTTCATTTAATGCTCAAATTTTTTTTTTGCCTGCCAAGTCCATGTTTAAATGACTGACATAACTAAATGGCTTTTAAATTTACTGCAACAAAAACAACAAGCAACGAACTAATGGCCAACCAATCAGCTAATAACCGAAATTATTGTAATTTTTCTCTTCAAACTGCAATTACAGCGTGTTTTTTCAAATTATGTTAATCGCATTCGTTTCAATTACCAACAACAACACTAATGACATTTTTGTTGTTGCTGCTAAAATGAAGAAAAAAGAAATCAATTGAAATCGCTTCTTTTCTCTCATCTTCTCATCTCTCACTCTCTTTGGTTCGATCTCACTCATTGTGCTCACATTTGCACGCTTAAATTGACTTAAATTCTGTTTTAAGTCGCTCAACAATAGGCAAAAGTTTCAATGCACACGCCTTGCACAACACAAACACACTAACACTCACACTTACACAAACATAAGCATATTAAAAAGCTGTGTGACGCTCACTTCCTCCCCGCCCACACTAAAAGTTTGCTACGACTTAAAGTCACACTCAAAAGCTACGCTCTGCTGTCTTTGCCTCTGACTGTCTCTGCAAGTGCTGCACGCACTCACTCACTCACTCATATTTCTGTTGCTGTTATTGTAATTATGTTTAGCACTGAGTTTATATATTTTTGTGTGTGGGAGCGAGACGTTTGAGAGACTCGAACTGAAGTTCGAAGCGCACTTCTAACTATGTGTGTTGCTTTTTGTTGTTGTCTTGCTTGGTTGCCTAGCAGCAGTGTCTTTTGTTGTTGTTGTCTTTGAGTTGAGTATTTCTTATTGTTGTTGCTGTGTGTGGGGCATTTCAATATGGCACGAAATCGCAGCCGTTGCTGATTAATTAATTAATTTATTAAATCTTTTTATGGAATTTACATTTTTGCGCAAGTTGCACCAAATAAGCAAAGAGCATGAACAATAAAAAATATTCGAGTTATATATGTATGTATGTATTTATTGTTGTTGCTACTCGCGTGTTGCACGTTTGCCAATTAAAAAGAACAGCAGTTGCATATATGATTTTCAGGTCTAATGAAATTATAACTGGTCAATTGACTTTTAAAGTTTACATTTTTTAAAATAAACTTAAAATATATGATTTAAAAAGAAGCAAATAGAACATTTTTCTACTATATTTTATTTGCTTGCTTAAAACATATTCATAAATAAATATTTTTAAAATGAAGTTTAATTGCCACGGCATAGTTTCACATGACACTGCCACTGTTGCAAGTTGCAAGTTGTTGTTCTTGTATGTTTCTGCTACAATCGCACCTTGCCACCCTTAAAAAAAATATGAACAGACTTGCAACAAGCAACAACAACTGCAATTGCCGGGTTGAACAAACTCATTACACGCTGTTGGTGCCCCTTGCCCCTCCTTGTTGCAACAACCCGCGTGTTGCACTCATTTAAGTGCGAGCATTTCACATTTTTTTTATGCATTTCATTTTTTTTTGTTGTTGCTTGTCTGTGACAATTTCTAGTTGCACTTTGCCAGTTGCAAGTTGCAAGGCGGCTTCTCATTAAGGTCAAAGTTGCAGTCATCAGTGGAAGGGGGAAGTCTTACCTTTTTTTGTTGCCAATATTTATTGTTATTTAAATATTATATTTTTGGTATCGCCTTCGTTTTTTTTCTTATCCAAAATGCGTTAAATCCAAGTTTCAGTTCGATTATATTTGTAGTTGTAGCTTTTCACTTTGTTTTTGTTGCTGTTGCTTGATGATAATTTTGAACTTTGTTTTAATGCTCATAAAATTCATTTTGAGCATAAAGCGAAATTTTTGTTGCTTTTCTTGTTTCTTTAAACACACACAAACACAAACACTTTGAGCGACTTTTTTGTTGTTGTTTCTTTTAACGAATTTTTGTTTATCGTGTGTGGCAAGGTCCGTTCCGTGGCCGTTAACTGAATTTCGATTCTCACGCTAACGTTACTTATTTATAGCTTTTGCTTTTCTTATTTTCACGATGCTCTTGCATTCGCGTCTCGCACGCAACTAAACCAGCTCCAAGCAAGTGAGCTCTTTAAATAGCTGGCCACGCAACTTCTTACACTCGCAACTCAAGCATGAGGGTGGGTTGCCTTCATACCGGCAGGTGAGGCTAGTGCTCACAGTGAGAGAGCGCAAGAGTGAGGAGTCGAACATGTATGAGTGCGACTCGTGCTGCACTTTTCAAACAGGCAATTGTAATTAATCAACTATATACTTTGCCATTAAATAAAAATAGACAATTTACAATTTAAATTAAATATTTTATTTAAATAAAAGCCTAGCAAATTAAACTTATTTTCACTCAGCTAGCAGATTCAAATTGAGAGATCGCGCGCCTTTGCTTGGTTCGAACCACCGTCAAACATGTTGTGTTTTCGTTTTCTGGCTTGAGAGCGTAACGCGTATAAGAGTATAAGAGCGCATTGTTGTTGCAGTCTGCAACATGCATGAGGCATGTAACACCAAAATCCGGTACTTGAAACTTGTATTCATTAAGGAAACGTTAAACAAGAAGTTTGTTGCGCATTCCATTCAAAGTATTCATGCCACGCGAATGTTTATAAATAACATGGCAACTGCAACATTTGACTACAGCTAGTTGAGCCCCTATTGATTATGCGTAATTCATGATTAGTCAATCATTTGTAAATGAGTTGAAACAACGTGTATAACGGCATGATTCATTCATACCTATACAAGTAAATCTGACTAAACCTACCGCAAAGATCTCTTTGTGACGAAATCTTCGAGTTGCCTTGAGTTTCAGTTTCTTTTATTGTTCTAGGGGAATTTCCTTGTTCATGACATTGCTTCAAATTCAAGCTGAAATCGTCATCTCTTGTTTTAAACTCTGAAAAGTTTATAAATTTTAATTGAAATATAAAAATAGCGTGAAATTCATAATAAATCAACTCAAAAGATGGCTATGTTTTGGTTGATTTTGAAGTGTTGCTAATGTAAAGTAAAGATTTTTATTTATTTATAATATAATATATAGTAAACTCACAGTTAAATATAAACTAACTAACGTATATTAAGCAAGCCTTCAATTTTAGCTGAATAAATTAAAGATCCAAATGTTATATAGTTATTTTTTTATATTAACAAATAAATTATTATGGTTTCTTATTTAAAATACATATTCGTTTTTTCTTTTATAAATCTGAGTAGTTTTTTTGGGATTTTTTAAATTAAAATTCCATTTCATTTCCTTAAATTTTGAAGGTGCAGCCAACTTAACGACGTGTTTTTATAATTGTAATAAAATAAATAAATTCATAAACTTCATGTTGTAAACGTTGTAATAGGCGAACTTTTCAATATGCCACACATTGAGGCGTGTTTTTGTAACCTCTTATTTCTCCTTGAAGCGTGCCACATTGAGTTGCAACAACAACAAGCGACAGCTGCCACTGACAAGGGAATGTTGCACATCTATAGCAGGTGTCAACAACGATTATTTGAATTTAAATTACAAAATCAACATGGAATGCAAATCAATAAATAACTTATTTGCCTTTTGCAAAGCAAAAGATGTTTCTGCATTTTCTTTCTTCTCTTTATAGATCTTAAGATCTTAACTTCTCGGTAGCCGATCAACGGCAAGTGGTATTAAATTTCACACCTTTAAAAGGAGAGACAGATAGAGATAGCAGAAGTGTGAGTGAGTGGGAGGGATAGATAAAAATCGGTAGCAAAAATAAATATTTATACAAATTATTAGACGATGCTCTTGCGTGATCCGGAGGCAGCCTAAGCCTAAAAAGGGGATATACTTACTTACGAGTATACGGTAGTTCACGGGAAAGGGAAAAAGGAAAGGCTATGCAACGAAATGTTGCACAAAAGGAGTTGAGAGCAGGACTGAGGATCAGAGACGTGGGTACGTGTTTTGCATGATAAGCCGGGAATTTACACAGATTTGATAGATAAGACAAACACGGCGAGGGAGTAAAGTCTGTCTACCTTTCTCTCTCTCGCATGAAAAGTGAAAATGTTTTTCACACACACACAAACACACACTCACACACTCGCATGGACACAGAGTTTCTGCCATTCCGCTGAGATTTATGATGACTTTTTAACATGTGTACGCAACAGGTAAACCCGCACATGAAACTCACAAAACAGTGACCATGACCGTGACCAGGCACGTCATCAACCTCAGTCTTATTTAGAGTCTCAGTCTGAGTCTCAGTTTCGGTCTCTAGCCCAAATAAGCATCGTAAATCCTTTTTTCCCACGTTCCCTCAGCTCTGCTTGGAGGCACGTTCATTGCCACACAGTAAACTCAGCAAAACTTCACAATGCACAGTCACAAGTCGCAGTCGCAGTCGCAGTCACAATATCTCTCAAGTCTCTGTCACAGGTACTCATAATTGTAGCCCATAGCCTGTGGGCGTGGGCGGGCTTTCCTCAGTTTCAGTTTCAGTCTCAGTCTCAGTCTCAGTTGCAGGTTGGGAAATTCCTCAATTCCTCACGTTTTTGGCAATCGTTTTTTCCCCGCACAACAAACATGTGCGGACCACATGTGCTATGTGTCTCAGGAATTTCCACACTTGTTTCCCACACTCACACACACACAGGAAGATGTCCTTGCTCCTTCCGTTGCATTGCGGATTTTCATTCGAATTGCTTAACGCATTCGCGACTCCGACTTTTGTTGCACTTGCCACCACCACTTAAAAGTTCCGCTAAAGTACGTGTTAATTTTCCTGTGTGTGTTTTCCCAACACTTGCTGTCTTTTCAGCTCTCTCAAAGGATCTCTGTCTCTGTTGTCCTATTTCGAATCATGGACAGGGGCGCGCCTGTCGAGCAGCTTCCCAGAACGTGCAACATTTGTGTTGCAGATGTATTAAAGATGCATGCCTCCTTAAATATTTTTCAGCTGCATTTCTTTTACAAGTAAAGTCAACTAGACGTATGCTTAATATGTATTTATTTTCATCAGATATAGAATAACAATATTAAGAAAAAAAATTTGAATCAACAGACAACAAATAACTTTTTTACAGAATAATTTGAAAACGTATTAAGATAAAATTTTAAGAGTCTTGAAAATCAAATATTATAGTTGGCAAGGAGCTGGAAATGTTGATATGGAAGGTGATTTAAGTAAGACTTAAATGTCTTGATATTCTGTTGCTATAAACAACAAATAAAAATTTTAAAATAAGAATTTAAACTATGAACAAATAGAATTAAGTAGAGCGTCTTATATGTTATGTATATAATATTAAAGGCCCAAAGGAACTGAAAACTTTAATATGGAAAATGAAGACTTTAAAAGACAGCAAACTGCAATTTAAAATACAAATTTTAAAATATTCATAAAGATAACATTTTAAAAATACATTCAGCTGAAAACATTGAAATGTACATTCTGTAAAGAAAAAGAAATGTTCTCATGCCTTATTTAATCACATCCTTTATGGCTGCTCCTTTTTGACTTATCTTAATCTGAGGCTTCCTTTTGCTATACTTTTCACTTAAAGTCTGTTTATTTTCGTATTGAATTTTGAGTTTGTCATTTTCCAAGTTGTAGCCATTTGGATGTTTCAATGACTTCCTTGCTCCCAATTTCTACGTATGTATGTGTGTGTGTGTGTGTGTGTGTGTGTGAGTTGAGCAAAGTCCTTGAATCAACAAAACTGAAACAAAGCGTTGTCCTTCGTTGTCTGTGGCAAATGGAAGTCGGCTTAGATGCCCGTTGCCTGGGAAAACTATGCCAAAAACTATGCTGTGCTCAGCATACAAATGTCCTTTTTAACGTGCGTCCTGTGGCCAGTTGTGAGTTCATTTTAGTTCGGTTTGGTTCGTTTGGGGGATTAGGATGCACAATAATTTTAACAATTACTACTTGAATGCAATGTTTATGTTCAATTATTGTCGAAACTGACCCGAAGCCACAACGGACAGTCGCAGGACACTCACAGAACTCTCGCAGGACTCTCCCACTCCCATGATACTTACAGTCAGTTTGGTTGCAGTTCATTGATTGACATTTTTATTATGCATATTCAGTGGAACAAACTCTGAACCTTTACGCCAACTATCCAACTATCCTTTGCTTCCTTACTTCCTTCCTTCCTTACCCTCTCTCCCATTCTCGCTCCTTTTTCTGTTTCCATAACAATAAATTTCCAATTTGTCTTTGGCATTGGCCATAATGACGTTCACAAAGGACTTTAATCCAATAGATAAATTTGAGACTGCGTCTTCAATTCAAGCGATATCCTAAAGCATAGCAAGAAACAGAAAAAGAGGGAGATATGGAGAGACAGAGATAGATAGAGAGAGTGTCCTTGCCATCAGTTTTCTCTGTTATGCTGCGGACAGTCTCATTACTTTTCCATTATTATGGCCTTCTTTCGCAATCAATTTTTCAATTTGATTTCCAATGCTATATACAATTGGCTGCCACGCCCACACGCCCTCTTCAGATCCTGTGGTCGCTCAAGGAGCCAGCAATAAGAAATTTGCATTTACCAGCTGAAGCTAACTACCTTCCCCTCGCAGTCCTCCTCCCTACCTCCCATCACCCCCTTCAGCTTTCAAATGGAAATTTACTTTTCTGTAATTTGTGCATTGAATTAGTTTCAACTGCAATTTTCATCTAGAACTTCGATTTGAGCTATGGCAAAAGGACATGGCTTGTTTACATTTCAGTCTTGTGTTCCATTCTCGTAATCCAATGTGCTTTTTTGGCATTCACTTTGCTATTATTTGTCTACCTTGATGCTTGGTCAGGAACTTTCGAACAAAGTTCATCAAATTTTGATTGCAATTAACAAATTACTTCAACCCGACTGCAAATTGGAGCAGCATTCACTCATGTGTGTTGCTGGAAAAGTCAAAGCAATTGTATATAAATAGAAATTGAGATTACGAATGCATATATCTAGTCCTAATTCATTTTATTTTCCTTGACTTGATGCCTGAAACACTTAAGATAAACAACATATGTAAATAAAAAGTAAACAACTTTGGTAACGTAAGTCTTAAATACATTTTAAACTACTTTTGTAAAAGTTCTCTTTACTTTATGTAGAATTTACTAATGACACTAAACAATCTGTTTTAGACTAACTTATTTTAATAGGATTATAGGGTTATCTAGTCATTAAAGTTATTGCCGCACAAATTAAATAAATATGCCATTTATTATTATTTGATATCTTTATTATTTTTTATCGCACTAGGAAGTAAGAAACAAATACATAAAAATATATGAGCAGATCTATTAAATGATTAAAGACACAGAAATAATGGCAACATTTATGCAAAATTGCAGTCTATCTTAAAAATAATTAAACTTATTTTTAATCGCATTTATTGCTTTACTTAAATAAATCTTTTCAGGACTATATTTTGTTTGGCAGTTAACAAGTCGTTGTCAAAATATAAACCCTTAAAAACCACATTCAAAGTAAATAAAATGTAATTAAATTTATCCTGTCGAGCTGCATGAAATGCATTTAAATAACTTATTTTTATCGCTGACAAGGCATAATCCTTCCCTCAGTTTCCACTCCGAGCTCTTCTCTACTCTAGCGAAACTGTTGACAAGAGCCAAAACATATTAAAAACGCGGTTATGGGATAGAGTATGAGGATGAGGATGAGGTCAACTCTCTACTGACCCCAACAGTGCTGTGGAAAAGTTTTGCACTCGTTGCGCTAATCAGTTTAGGGGCACTTGTCCACTTTGGGATGCTTTGGTTTTAATTACGCGGCAAAAGTTGGACCGCAGTGTGAAAGCCGCGTTCCTTGATGGTTTCGCTGGTAGCTGGTAGCTGGAAGCTGGTGGTCAGCAACATCAGTTGCATCCACTCAGAAAGTGTGGAGCAACTCTCCAACTGATTTTCAGTTAGTTAAAGTGCTGCCAACACATTAAAACTGCAATTCATCCGTTGCCGCAGTGGCCACATATGCCACGAAGGGAAGAGAAAGGGATCTATAGGGAATGGGAATAGGAGTGGGAATGAAAATGGGAGGATTCACGACATGAAGCTCAGCAGGAGCTGGCGCACTAATGAACATTTTATTGCAAAAGTTCAGTTCAGCTACAAGAGAAAGAGGAGAGAAACTTTTGGTGCTTCTCTCGCCACGTATTTTATTGCATTTCATTTTGCTGCAGTTGCTCAAGGATTGCCAACGGAAGCTGTCTGGCCAATTTGAAATATTGTTATTCCAAGTGGACGCCTGAGACGGCCAAGTGCTTCTCAACCATAACTCAAAACTAAAATTTGCCTGCCTGTCTTATGAGGAATGCAATCCTCTTGCTGCCTAAGCCAAATCCGTGAAGTACTCGGCACTTTTGTGGCCTCTTTGGCACCCCATCCTCAGCTGGCAACCCCCCATGACCAGTTTGTCTGGCGAGTGTCTAGTGGACACTCCAGACATTCAAGCAAATCGGAACCCGTTCCTCCTGAAACCCAATACGTTCACCAATGTTCACTGGGTAAATACTCGGACCCCTTTCCGGGTTTCTTTTTTTTTTTTTTTGTTTCCCCAGTCAACTCTGTAATTTCATTATAATTTGCACCCACGGCGTGAACTTCGCGACACGCTGACCAAGGAAATGGATATCCTGTTAGTATCCCTACCCCTTTTATTTCACCTCTCCTCTAACCCTCTGACCTTGTTTGCTAATGAAGTGCAGCTTTACTTTCTGTTGGCTATCAAAAATTTTAATTACGGATTTACGCAAACACTGCAGGAAAATTTTCATCTAACATTTTCAAATATTTTTCCCATTTGTGGGAGGGCAGAGGAAGAGGGAAACAGCCGCAATCGTATTCAGTTTCATTTGGTTGGAAATGGTGAAAGTTGTGGACAAAAACCTAGTTTTTATGAGTTTAAAAGGGTTAGGGTTTCAAGTTTCCAATTATGCAAGTTTTAATTGCTTGCAACATCTTTTTCTTGGTATTAATATTGAATATTTTTAGTTATGAACTGGAAAGTAATTAAAATGATATTTGGGGAGTTTGGAAACTAATAAATGTGTCAATGGTTGAAGAGATAAAAGGTTTAATGCTGATAGAAGTAGTTGTGAATGATAATGCTAGTTCTAATGATAATAAAATTTTTTTGCATGACCAAATGAATAATGCTAATGTTATATTAATGCTAATGCTAATCCTTACGATAGTAGCTATGAATGATAATGCTAGTTCTAGTTGTAAAATAAAATAGATAAGCAAATAATGCTAATGCTTATGTTAATGATTATGGTAATGCTAAAAAGAATAGTTATGAATGAAAATGTTAGTTCGAATGATACTAAATTTTTGTAATTATTCTAACTTTTTTTAAAAGTAAAAATAAATATTATAAAAAATTTTAATGTTAATGTAAATGCTAATGCTAGTGTTAATGGTAATTTAAATGTTAATGCTAATGTTAATGTTAAAACTTTTGCTATTCCGCTCCCTGATTCGAATGGCATTACAAATGTTAATGATATTATTAATGAAATTAATAATTAATATAAATTCGTTTTAAATTAAATGGCCTCCTTTTGAAGTAATTAAACTGGACCACTTTAAGTGCACTTCCAGTCAGGACTTGCAGCTTTTCACTTTCCATCCTGTATCCTTATTCATAACGCTATGATAGGGTTTCTCTTTTTCTGCACTGGCTCCTCTGTGGCCAACACATCAATTAACAGCCCCTTTTTTTTTGAGTGGGCCACCTCGTAGGGCTGGCTACCTGCCATAAATATCATATGCACCTGTTGGACTGTCGTGAAAAACCCAGCTACCAGTTACAAGATTACCAAGGGACGACTGCCAAACCCAAACCCAGAGACCAAAGTGAGGCCAGAGACCAACTCCAGTGTCGGCTGCCAATGATGGATTATGCTGTCAATCTCTGGTAAATTGCTCGGTTTAAAGCCGCCAGGCGCACGTTGTTGCCCCATGTGGCACGTGCTTGCAAAGCAACGATCCCTTCCGAACTCCCCTACATCCCACCCGAGTGGAGTGGAGAGTGAAGCCTCGACAAGTCGTCACTTGAAGCTGCAGCGATGTCGGCATTCATTACAAGGAGCAAGCGGCTAATTGAAAGCTGCATTCAAAAAATTGACGGCGGTAAAATGTGAAAAACGTTCGATGGTCGAAAGTGGGAAGGAAGGCAGGAGCTGGAGAGGCAGGAGCTGGAGTGGCTGGAGAGGAGAGATGGGGAGCTGACAGCAGCCAGCTGGTGGCTTGCCGTGAGGCAAGTTATGTAAAAGGGGGAGTTGCAAACGAAATGGACCCTCAAAAAAATAAAAGCCGAGGCAGCTGTCGATTATTGACACTGCGGTTGAAGTGGAGCAGAACCAGGAACGAGGATGATAAGGAGGAAGTGAAGAGAACTCGGGGGGCAACCATCGATAAACTGCGCCGCCAGATGCTGCAGACGGGGCAATGGGGCAATTACAACACGCGAGCCAGACAACAGGTTGAAAACGGGGCATCAACCGAAACCGAAACAGAAAAAGAAACAGAAACCAAAATCGAAATCGAAACCGAGACCAAAACTAAAAAGCCTCGATTTCGGCCCTTTTTTGGTTTTTGCGCTTATGTTTTTTTTGACGATTTTCGTATTTTTCAACTGTTTTTTTTTTGTTGTTGTGTACCTCTCTTTGGTTTATTATTATTTTTGTGAGTTTTTGTTGTGGTTAATAATGAACCCCGAATCGGTGCGAGACTCGAGTCTCGAGCTCGGTTCCTGCCAACATTTGCCTGCCTTCCTCTCCCTTACCTATCATCGTGATAATTGCCGGTAAAACGCCTCGCTTGGCCTTTTAAATGCTGCCTCTTGTTTTTGTTTTCATCAAATTGTATCAAAATGCATGAAAAGCCTTCTCCTCTGATTGTGAGTATTATGACTATCCAGCAGAGTGTGCGACATTCTTGTCGTGGCCATAAATTAATGAATTCAGTCAGAATAAATATGACTCCTATGGGAATTGCAATACTTTTGTAACTATTCTCATATTAAATAATAAAAGTTGCAGTTGAAATGCATTTAAGTAATGTTCAAATTGTAAATGTATTACATTTTCATTAATTCATTTTTAATTAATGTTCCGATTTCAACTGTAAACCAAATAGTTTGATTGTTGAAATTTGCGTTACAAAATTAATTAATGCTCAACTTTTAATAACGAAATAGTAAGGAACTTTGTTTATTTATGTATGAAATGTATTTTGTTGTATAATAAATTGATGTGTTTAAATTACAGTAGTACTTTTGTGTAATAATATGAATTGATTTGCAGCTTTTTCATTCTGTAAAGATGTAGTGAAGTATCTTTAAAATGAAGTTTACTTGTGGTTTATTTTAAATTAATTCCTACAAATAGGAAACTTCAACTTGATTGAAGTTAAGTTGTTCTTAAACAATACTAAAACTTCTTTAAATTGTTTGACTTATATACATGACTCCAGAGTTTTCAAACATTTTTAAAAATTTATTAAAAATACAAGTTTGGAAAAAATAAAGTGTACATAGGTGTAATCTATATTAAAAATAGATTCTATAAATTAAAAGTAAACTTATAAAATTCTTTAAAATATCAGAATCTTAAAGTTTTCTTTAAGCTAAATTGAAGTGAAACTTTAAAAATAATTCAAAAATGTTTTTTGAAAGTGTATTTAGAATTCAACTTGTTTCTCTTTAGAAGTGTTGTTTTTCTTAAATGGTATTCACATGTTTTTTTTTCGAGCTATCGACGTTCCGGCTGCTCTTTTTGCTGTTGCCGCTGCAGTGAGCCGCAAATTGCAGCTGCCACACGGAAGCGGCAGACGCAACACGACGAGACTTGACGCTCCGCTCCGCTCACGAATCCAGAGACCACGTCAAGTAAAGCACGCGCCGCTCGCGACGATCCCGACGCCAACTGTGACGTCGACTGAGTGTCCAAGCCATTGACCGTAGCGTTCTGCTGCTGTGGACAGAGCGAGAGCAAAAGAGACAAAGAGAAAAGGAGAGAGAGAGAGAGAGAGTGCAACTCAATCAGGCAGGCGGCTGCAATTGTTGTTGCACCTGCCTGCAATTGCAGAGGGCCAAAAGGGGCGTGGGGACAGTGTCAGGGAGCGGGGGTAATTAGTAACAGGCCGTTGGCTCAATCGCGTGCTGTTAATTTAACCAACTTCCAACTGAACGCGTTCCCTCAGCGCCAGCAAATGTGAATTTATTTGGTTTTAAAGCATCCCACAGTGCCAAGAGTACAAATAAATAAAATTATAGTGTAAATAAATAAATTAAGTAAATACTTATCTTAAGTATCATCAAGTAAATAACTCCCAGACTGAAGACCTTTGTTGCTTCGGCTGAATACTTATATTGTAGCCTTAAATAAATTTCCAAGATACAATAAATAGTAATTATAATAGTTAATAAAAATTAATTTAAATCATTGGAATAAAACTTATGAAAATAATATTAAATATCCTCAACTGCAAAGAGTGGGTTAATGGTGCATAATATAAACAATATGCAATGGAAACTCCTGAAATATTTATTTTGTTATTATTTATAAACAGAGTTATCTATTAAATAAATCATTTTGAATTTTAGCGATATATTATCTTATCTTATCTTATTTAGAAGGAAGTTAGAAAGGAGCCACTGTGCTATTAACTAATTAATCCTTTTCAATTTTAGCAATATCTTCTATCTTATTTACATAGATCATATATGATTTTTGCAAACTAAAAAGTTATAAAGGAGTTACTGTACTTTTAGCTATTAAAAACTTATGAATGTCTTCGATCATAAGCTATATTTTTGCAAAGTAAAAAGCCAAAAAGAGCCACTGTACATCGCTGGGATTCACTCCCAAGTCGAAGGGTTTTCAATCCGTGTTGATCTCCTTTTTAGACTGTAAATCGACCTATCGCCTGTGCAATTGTGCCAACTCGATTTTGCGTAATAATTGCACAAATCGGTTTAAATGCATTTCCCGTTTTCCAAATACCTAGGCACTGTGGGATTTGGATTGAAAGACCTCACGCTGTGTTATTGTTTTTGTGCTGGCTCAGTGGAAAATCTCTATGTAGGATTTTCAGTGAGCGATTCTTTGGCTCACGCGCTGTGATTTGTCATGGCCTGACCGTGACACACATATTCCTTCTCTTCTGGAGACCCTGCAACCCGGTCACGTTTATGAAAAATGGAAATTAATTCGCATTAAATTTTTGGGTATGTCTGTCTGTCTGTCTGTCTGTCTGTTTGTGTCTCTTTCTCTGTTCTCTGTATCTGTGGAATTAGCGACGCTGGCAAAGGACACGTTCATGCATAATGCATCGATGGATGTGTGTGTCCAAAAGTGTGTGTGTTTGTGTGTGTTGTGTGTGTGCAAACGTGTCATCAACAAATGGAAATTGGCCCGGTTATTTAACAATTCTCATTCAACGAGTATCGGAGCATCGAGTATCCTGTGGTGTTGCAATAAGAAATTTGGGTTACGTTTCGAATTGAACGTGAAAATCATCAGAGAGGAAAAAACAAATGGAAAGAAAATGAAAAACTCAGCTGCGCATTTTTATATTAAAAATTGCAAAAGATTTCAAATGACATTTTCAATATAAAAGCTGAAAGATGACTCTCTGTTAAGTCAGACAGTTATTTTTAATAAATTAAAAGGTTATTCAATGGGAAGTTGAATAATCCAGTCTTTAAGAGTAAAATTACGATTTATTTATTGATAAGTTATGAAATCAATTGCCCAAAATATATGTTTCTGTCTTTCAACTTAAGCTAGCTTTTAAATTTGAAGGTTAAATTAAAGAAGCTAGATATTAATCTAGATACTTAAAAAAGTTTTTTTTAAAACATTTATTTTAAATTTTTTTAACCATTTTTGGAAACTTAAAGAAGTTATTTTTTATACCAAATGTCAAGAAGTTTTTGTGTTAGAGAAAATAAAAAGTCTTGTCCCTTTTAGGTAGAAAAGATTTAATATCATGATTTCTAAATTTGTTCTCATCCCATTATAATTAGTATTTTTTGTTCTTTAGTTTTAAAGGACCTTTAACACCTGCCAATATTTAATGCATGACAAAAGATTAATCAACATTAGCAACAGCAGCTCCTCTTATAGATTCATTCTAATTAATGAAAAAAATTGTGATTGGTTTTGGACTTTGGTTCCTGGAATTCGTGTGTTCGGCACGCTCCATGATCCTGGCCATATGGTCAGTTCTTAGTCTGGAGTCTAGGCAGTGGTCAAGCGGCGGAGCAGCAGTCAAATTAAGAAAGCAGTTAGGGTCCAGGACCTCAATCAAGGTAACAATGCTCCCTCTCTCTCTCTCTCTCTTTTCGGAAGGATCAACAGCAGCCGTCATAACAGCGTCAAAAACTAATTTTCATTTTGTCGATAGGAAAACAGGGATAAGAAGACTCTTGTTTGGGTTTTGGCATCTGTTGCGGCAGCCAAAATAAAGTACAAAATTGTTGAAGAAACACTTTTCATTTCGGAAAATTGAAAAGTGAAAAGCGGCGCACGTTCGGTGGCCAGTCAGCCAACTGTTGTTGTCCTTAGGATCCAAGGAAAGCGATGCAAATCTGACAGCATCATCATTAGACAGCGTCCTTCTGCTACTGACTGACAACTGACACAGAAGAGCAACTCAATGTCTCTCTCTCACACACACTCTCTCCCTCTCACTTTCTCTTTTTCTATAACTTGTGTTACTTTGGCGGGCATGTTTCATAACAAATTGTGATAAGCACGCTCTTGGGGCGTCCTAGACTCACTTTCGCTCCTTCAACTTCACTTTCCTTGCCACGCGACTGCTGCGGGCAGTGCAACATCTGTTTACCACTAGTTCTGTTCCTGTTGCATGCCACAATATTGCGCCATATGCTACAAATACCAACATCATCTCTGTTGCAGCATGTGATGGGTGACAAGTCAGAATCTTACCTTTTTGACTCAAGAATTTGCAATAAACATGCATGTTTATGAAAGGAAAAGGTCGAATCTTTGACGAGCCAAGCTAAGAAATGAGAAAGAATAGATAGAAAAACATAAAATTTGTATTTTGAATCTGTCAAGATATAAAAGGACATCTTGTGTCCTTAGATGGAGAAAGGAAATAATACTTTGCCTATACAACAGTTGTTGTCTAGAGACAGCTGAGTGTTATGGAAGTTAATTTAGATCTGTACCTTCAAGGACTTTAGGAATTAATACTACTGAAAACGTATCTTTAAGATTTTTCTAAATACTTAATAAAGAATTAAAAAAACCTTTTATCTAAAAAATTCTAGTTAAGTTCAGACATTTTTATAAGATTTAATTTAAACTTTATTAGACTTAAATATACTCCATACATTTAAATTTTAAATGTAAAATTAATATTCTTAAAATCTTTATTAGCTACACTATCAGAAACTGTCTAAAAACTAGCTAAGTTCAGATATTTTTTAAGAGAATATAAGATTAAATTCAAACTTTTGAGACACTAATATACTCCGAACTTATTCTTTTAAAATGTAAAATTAATATCCCCAAAATATTTATTAGTTACACTTTCAGAAACTGTCCCAATTAATCTATCAATTAATTTACCTTATTTTTTCAACCGGAAAAAAGTATCTATAACTCTTTCAACATATGTATTCCACCATTTAATAAATTCATATTAATATAGTGTCTATATTAATTACTTGACACTTCCTGCAGCTGTCATAGCTCTATAAAATCAATTGTTACAGTCTCTGCACTGCTCAACATTTAATCTTTTACAATTATCGTAACATTCCCAGTGTTGATTGGCCACAAATTAGTTATCAGTTAGGTATTTGTAGTATCCGGCATTCAATTTAATTGGCATTTAATTTGCAATGATCATTGAGCCTGTTACTGTTAGTCCTGCTGATGATTATGGAAATCCTGTTTCGCATCAACGGCGCTAAATTGCCAAATTGGCGTACCAAAATTCAATTTTCGGCATTTTCGAGCTATTCATTTAAAATTAATTCAATTAGCGATGGGCGCCTCGATCTCCCAACGTCCGAGAATAGCAAAACCATTGGCCAATTCACATTCTCCGCATTTTGGCTTTAACCTGAATAATTGTGTAGTAAATGTTTTAAATTGTGTACGCTCTCAGTTGACCGGGTTAAGTCCCGGCATTATCCTTGCTGAAATTACTCGTAAAACATGGCAGGAGTTCATTAATTTTACTTAATGTCAAAGTAAAGATGCAGTTGACGCAATTTAATGAGCTGCTGTTGGGCAAGTGGACATTCAATGGATTGCATAACCCTTGACTCCTCTCCAATCTCTCCGTGTATGTACTTGTCGTATGTCAGACCTATCTGGGCTGTATGGCCCCCTTTCGGTAAACTGTCAGACAAGCAAACGTTTCACTTCAGCCTTAAATCTGCAATTACATCTTTTTATACCCTGTACTCGTAAGGAAGAGGAAATGGGGTAGTTTAAAGAGAAAGCTATAATTTAAAATGATTATAATCAATAACTACTTCAGATATTTAAATAATATCTTTCTTAAGCTTCATGATTTAAAACAATGATCACCAATGAAAACTGTAATTATTGTATTTAATTTCCTTGGTATTAACTTTATTTATAGGATAATTTCTCTTCGAGCATCCTCCTCATTAAACCTCTTTATGCACTCGTCTCTTAATGGTTTATAAGTGCAACATGTAATGTATGTTTATCCATGTCTACGTCCTGAATGTAAAATCGGCTTAATGAAAATCTTCGATTATTAAAAACGAATTTTACGTTTTAAAAAAATCATGTAGTTTATTGCTTAATAATTTTCCATTAATGATTCGTATGCATTAAATTCATAGAGCTATCGTTGCTTTATGCAGAACTCGTTCTTTGCTCTTGGCTTTAACTGTGGAAGGGGCGCATAGGATCCCGCCTCCAATCGGGCTAATAAACTTATTTGTTTCACTAACTTGTGCAAACATTGGGACGGCCCATCAAGTACACCTACCGACTGTGTACTGGGCGGGGTTGCCCTCACCTCTGCCTCAACTCATTAGGGAACACCTACCCAGGCTCCAGGGCGGCCCTTAAATGGCCACACGAAAGCAACTAATTAATGCCGAAAAACCGCGAGACAAACAAATAAATACAGCAGGGAAAAATGTGAAAGGTATGAAAAAGTAAACGAATTTTAAATGCTCTTATTAAATTTTTTTAAGTTTAATTCTAGAAAGATAGGTAAAGGAAAATAGGAGAGATATTTATTGAGTTCTAGAATTATTTGTGTAATGTTCATTACCATTATCAATAGCATTATGTTAAGCATTATCGCTAGTAACATTATTAGCAATACAACACAATGCAATTGTCTTTGTCATTACTTTTTTAATTTTTAGCATTAACATCGGCAATATTTAGTATTCAGTATTATTAGAAATATCATTAGTCTTATCATTGGCAATATAATTAATAATAACTTTAGTGTCTGCATTTGCATTTGTATTATTACAAATATTCTTAGCATTATCATTTACATTAAAACTAGACTTAGCATTAGCATTACGAATAAAATTTCATTGTTTTAATTTATACTACTGCAATGCAGTCGCATTGTCATAAGCATTTCCATTAGCATTTCCATTAGCTTTGTCATTAATCATCATATTTTCCAACTACTTTGCAAATTTCATAAAACAATTGGTATACTTTTATATTGCAAAGAGTATAATGATGAGATATTGAGACTGGGCACAGAAAAGGAGATTTAGCTGCAGTTGGAAACCCAAGATGTAGTTGTAGCTATGGCTATAGGTGTTGAGATGAACAGACACACATCCATATGCCTGATGGGAACGGCCGCCAGTTGCAGCCCCCAAAAAAAGCTGAGGGACTTTTAATTAATAAACGACGACTGCAAACCGCAGGAGACAAGAGAGTAAAAGAGAGAGGGAACTGAGGAGTAAGAGTGTGGTAGAGTTTGAGACTTTGAGATTTTGGTTATTGACGTTGGGCATTTGTGGCTTTTGGTTTGTTTCAGCTGCTGCTGCTGCTGCTTTGGCTAATCGCTTGGATTATTAATTAGCCATCGCATCGCGACTTTGGAATGATAATTGCGGCTGTCGTTGAACGTTCTTAAGGTAGTACATATGTATAATAGTTGTTGCCCTTACCTTTGCTTTCAAATGATTTGATTAGCCAATCAATAATGGGCGCTGTAGATACCCCTTATTCCCCCCAAAAGAGCTTTAACATCAACTCCAGCTTCTCCAGCAATCTGCCAAGTGCTCCACTGTCCAAACAGGCGGCGGTGAAATGATTTTGTTGTCTCGCCGCGGGCCACAAAGGTGCCAACAACAACAACAACAACAACCATAAAGGAGGGACAAGGCGCATTATGGATTTGCCGATTTTTTTTGCTCTCCTTTTTTTTTGTACTGAACTGCTCCTGCTCCTGTGGTGGCTGGCAAAAAACACATAACATTTATTTATGCGCTGAACGTTCTACTTCAACTTGTGGCCAGTTGCTGTTTTTGTTTTTTTTTTTGGATCCTCGAAACCAGATCCAGATCACTTATTATTAATTTTAGTGGTTAAGAAAATGGGAGCGTGGTGTTGTCTCAGCTTCTACTCCCGTTCCGTCCCGTGCCGTCGTTGGTCCTCACTTTCGGCACTGCCGCAGGCAAATGCCGCAGATGAGGCATGCAGATGGGCAAAAGGTTGCTGGCAATCCCAATGGGTACCAGGTACCTCAACTCACATTCTCTCTCTTTCTCACTCTCTATCCATCTCTCTGTCTCTCGTTGTGTTTTGGGCCAATTTTAATTAGTTTTGCTTTGAGTCTACCTTGGGCCAGCTCCTGGCTCTGCTCCTGAGCCAATTTGTGCAGCATATGCGCTACTTGGAATGCGTCGGGATCGGGTATAAGGTATTTGTGAGTAATAAGGAGGGGGGAATTGGAGAGAGGGGTAAGAGGGAGAGTCCAGGGACTTTAGCTTGCAATTCGCATTCGCGCACAACTCACTCATTTTCCATTCAGTTTCGGGTAACGCCCACTTTTGGGTACGCTCGTCCAGTTCATTTTCGGCTTGGGGCCTTTTAATAGTCCGCCATTCGCCATATACGCAAATCGATTAAAATTGTGGAGCCGCATGCACCATGTAGCACCCGATGTTGCCCCATTCCCGATGCGTCCGATGCTCCGATGCTGATGCTGATGCCGATGCCGGGACACATATTTAAATGCCAAGTGAAAAACTATAGCCAATTACTTTAAATTAGTGTAATTCCCATGGATCTCTCTTCGACTCCAGCTCCAACTCCAACTCCAACTCCAACTCCGGGACTGTCCAAATGTCTGGCATTGCAGTGTTTATCATTTTAGAACTGAATCCTCAATCCCTATTCTTGACTCTATGCCAGTTGGACTGCCTTTTTGGCCCGCGGGTGTAATTTTAATTTGTGCCCAGTGTCCAGTTGGAGCATCTCTCTGTGTGTGTGTGTTTGTGTGTGTGTTGCATCCTCGGCTCAGCTGTTTAGAGACGCGTAATTGGCGCTGCGGCATGCGCCTAAGCCTTGCCACGCCACGCCACGGCATGCCACAAATATGCCCCACGCCATGCTTCATTTCATGTCACAACACTTGCCACACGTCTCCAGGCCCCGCAAATTGCCAGTATTTAATAACTTTTTGTGTTGCATACCCTGTAAACGACAATGTGTGGCATATATGAAATGAAATCTGATCAGGCCTGATTTTGTAGCTTACAATTTGTATAGGGTATCTAGTTGGAAGATTTTTATGCTATGAATTTTTACAAGCAAAGTAAATTCCTGAAAGGTTTCCTACTTGAGAGTATATTACAGGAGGATTATTCTTTAATTTGTTGTCAAAGTTATTTTCTCATTTTTGGAGTGAACTTTACTGCTTTATTCAATTGCCAAATTATCTTTCACATTTCTGAAATGATATAGGATTGCTTGTTGTTTTATAACTTGTTTAATTTTCAGCTGAAAGCATTACTAATTGTAACACTGCTTAAAATTCCTTTACTTTTCAGTCACACTACAGTGTCTCTGAATTTTCGATAAACTGATAAATTTTAAGCTTAAAATATAATATTACCAACTAAATAACTGTACATACTTTGATTTTTCAGCCTAACCACAGGATATTTCACTGATCAATAACTTTCTTAATTTGTAGCTGAAAACATTTATTGCTGGTTCAATATTTTAGAGGATCTATCATTTTCTTTGCTCTTAGTGATTACTTTGATCAGTTTTTTTTACCTTTTACTGCAGGGTAACTGGCTATTCGATCACCCGTTCGCTTTGTATATGGAAACATTACTAACTGGTTCAATTCCTCGGAGGTTCTTTCACTTTTTGGGCCCCGCCGTACTGTGGGAAAATATGTAGAAGCTGGCAATCAATGTCCAAAACAACGCCCCAGGCCCTGACAATCGGGCTCAATTTATGAGCACTGCCAGCTGTATGGGTTGGTGGCAAGGGGCAAGGTGCAAGGGGGAAGCAGTTGCAGTGTTGCACTGTAGTGGCAGCTTTGCTGTTGCAGTTTCACATGGCATAGATCTTTGTGTGGCAATAATTGATTTCAATTTATAGAGCTCAGGTGGGCTGATCCCCAAGTGAACGTCAAATAAAATTAGGATTTTATGTGGCTAACAAGAAATGCTTAACAAATTGTTGCAACTTGCAACCAATGCTGGCCAACAACAACTTAATCCATTTGACTTGGATCCTTGTTTTTTAATAAATTCCAATTCAAAAGGAAACTAACCGTTAAATTGGCCAAATTGAAGGAACTGAGAGCTCAGCTAAGTTTTGACATTTGGCCAAGTGGCTTTGGCGTCAGTCGCGTGTAACCCCAGCTGCCTGACCCAAGTCTTTTGGCCAAAACCAAATTATGTGTCACTTTATTCAAGAAGTTTGGGCCGAAAAAGGTGGCGTGGCAAATTAACGCTGGGAAAGCTCACAGGCCAAGTTAAACAAGCCAAGAAGCCAACTGGCAAAAGAGCTGGCTTTTAACCATATAACTAACTATTCTAGAAGCCGGGAACTCGGGAACCCTGCTTCTTGGCCCAAAGCAATTAAAACGCGTTTTCGCAATTAAATGACTTTGCTATTTTTCATCTTTTCTTTTC
Organism: Drosophila testacea; assembly: GCA_035043265.1. Taxonomy (NCBI): domain Eukaryota; kingdom Metazoa; phylum Arthropoda; class Insecta; order Diptera; family Drosophilidae; genus Drosophila; species Drosophila testacea. The sequence goes on along the minus strand of JAWNND010000767.1, from coordinate 524,928 downwards.
TTCTGTTAATTTTTTTTGTTTTTTGAGACATATTTTTTTATGTTTTTGTAGTGTTGGAGTTGCTGTTGGTCTTGTTGTTGGCTTTTTAGTTGAACAAAAGTTGATGTCAAAAATTTGAATTCGTCTAAAAGTGTGTGTGGTGGGGGGAGGAGGGGATGACTTTTGGTAATTAGACTTCTTGGCGTGCTCGAGTTGTTGGTTTAAACGGAGGAGGTCGTCGCACAAGTATTTTGCCTGCGTTGGGAAAATGTTTCCAATTAAGCAATGCTTAAGAGAGGAAGGGAGAGTGAAAAAGAGGGCTAGAGTGAGTGAGTGAGAGAGCGAGAGAGTAGAGCAACTTGGAAAATAAATACGAAATTGTAATAACTTTATATTTTTTCAGTTGTGAGTAGTTCTCATACTGTCTCGCTCTTGTGAATTTCTCCCTCTGTCTTAAGACCCTGTATTTAAAAGTAGAAGAAAGAGTATTAAGTTTGCTTGGTTTATTATACATATGATAATTATTATAGACTGGATCTGTCCTGAAAATTTCATATCGATTGGACAATTAGCTCGAAAGTTGCTATAGTAAAGAAACTATTTTAGAAAGCATTGGGTCAAAGGGAGGTAAAGGAGACTTTGACTATGTAACATCAAAAGCTTACTGAGTTTCTGTTGGTGTGTGTATGTTCAGGGTCTCTCACAGTCGAGCTTGCTCCACTGTAACCTTTATTTTCTCTGATAGAGATTCGGTTGCTGCTTTCTGGAGCAGAGCTGAGCAGAGCTGAGAAGAGGCTTTGTCACATGGCTCTGACATCGTTCCAGCCAAGCGATGACGCTGCAGTTTGTTGGTTCATCTTTTGTCATTATCATTTCTAGAACGCGCATTGCAGACATTAACATTAACTTCATGTTAACTTTAGTTGTTGTTATTGTTGCTGATGCAACTGCGAAGCGTAACGAACACGCTTAAAACAACACCAGCTACAACAACTACAATAACAATTGCTAAAACAACATCCCAGCATAATCATCATTAGCGATCCAAGGTACAGACTTCAATTCAAAGACCCCCAACCCATATTCAAACTCAAGTTTTTACCCATATTGATAAGCATAACATATAACATGCCTTTAGCTTTCAATCCGGAACGAGACGGGCTTCGACTATATAATAATAACCATATGTAATCATTTGGAGCACTCACTTGTTACTGGGCGTCCCTGCTTAAGATCGGGCCAAGAAAGAAGCTGGCCATGTTTAGGCACTGGTCACACCTCGACGCATGCGCCTAGAATTATCAACACTCACCTGTTGCCACCTGCAGTTAATTAGCTCTGCTTTCAAACAACAATTCTATTAATGCTAAGCACATATGTACAATGTACATTGTTCATTGTAGAATATGTTGTGGATGTTGCATAAAACAATTCTAAGGGGCACGCTTCAATTAATTGCAATTACCTTGAACATAGTTCTACAGAAATTAACCACCCTTTTCATAAGGTTCTTACTGCTTTTTATATAATTAGTTTAATTACAATTTAAACTTTATTCAACAGTTTTAAGCCAATTTCATGGTCCACAAATATTCGGTTTAAGAATTAGCCATTATTTCCAAAAGCATCTTGTTGTAGAAAGTTTAAGGATAAACACATTTGTTTAAGTTTATTAAACTTTTCTCTAGTGATTTTCAAAAGTAAAGTTTGTTTTAGTTTTTTAGGATAATGTTTATAGTTAATGACCCAACCAGACTTTAAACTTTCTTAATTTTATCAAAATGCTCTCCTTACCATGTTTCTATTTTGAAAAATAGTTTATTTGACAAACATAAAATATTAAGGAACTTTGGTTAACAATGATTTTGGTACTACTTTGTTTATAAGCCGAAAAGACGACTAACTATTTTCTATTAATATTCCGTGTAATTCCTCATAACGGTACTTGCTACCCTTGCTCAACCTCAAACATAACCTCAACAATGTTAATGCTACTGTTATAAGAAATTGTCAGTTCAATTGTCATTCGTGGAAGTAAATGGAGATGTCAACTGATGCTAACAGCGGATTAGGGGCGATGAGCAAACACCGATAAGTTCTCATTAATATGCCCAATAAAGAGAGAGATTGAGAGGGAGTAAGAGTGAGAGAAAGAGGGAGAGAGAGAGATGATGCAAAACGGCGCTAACCCGTAGATTTACGATGGAAAGTGTGAGAATTTGAGACAAGAACAGTTATAGCTTGCCATGTAGAGATGGCCAACGATAAAGCCAAAAGACTAGGCCATAATCAAGAAATCTATCCCACTCTCTCTCACTCCCTGTCTCTCTTTCTTTCTTTAGCAATGCCACTGAGCCGTGAAATATGATCAAAACACAATTATGAGCATAAGAACCAGATACAGATACAGTAACCGTATAGTAAACAGGTAAATAGACAATGGACTCTGTTGGACCCTCAGTTGGGTTTATTGTTACCTGACTTGGCCCTCTTTTTTTTAATTCTTTGTTTTTCTTCTCTCTTTTTTATGACTCTATTTGGGAATTGATTTTATGGGCCAGAACATTTCGGAAGTGCAACAAAATTGCAATAAACATTTTGATTGACAACTTGGACCATTCAGCTAAGTAGTTTAGTGTCGAGTTGGGTTTCAATTTTTTCCCCGACACTTTTCCGAGACTGTTTTTCCATTCTGTAGAGTGCAATTAAAATGCGAGCGAGGGAGGGGAGAAGACAATTGAGAATCAAAGACAAATTGCAGACAAAACTAAAAGCTGACATTGCAATTAATTATTTTGTCAAGCCAAGGCTTCCCTTTTTCTCCTCTGTATCCTATCTTTTCCCTCGCTGTTCCCTCTCTATCCCCTATATGTCACCTCCTTTACACCTGGGTCAGCATCAGTGACAGCAACTTGGCAAGTGCCAAGAGACAAGTGAGAAATTAAAACTTTTTGTTGCAACTTCTACTTTGCTCCTTCGAGGGTGCATGCCACTTTTGGGGGCGCTACTTGGAGGCAGGTCAAAAAATGAATCGCGCAATTAAACAGTTCTTATGCCACGCCCACCCTGTCAGGCAGGCAGGTGAGAAAAACTTAATTAAGCTGCACAAAAATACTACTGGGGGTAATGTGCCAAAAAAGAAAACAAAATGAGGAAAATATATTTTTGCTTTTTCAATTTTGCAGCTGCAACCTTTATGCTTTAAGCCAAATGTATATAAGCCAAATTGCAGCACATAGTTGAACGTGGTCAGTAGCATTCCAAATAGAGTTTTGCGGTTGCCAATGCGGTTGCCCTTTGTTGCATGCCCCCCTCCCCCCAAAGGGGGGAATGCTCTGCCCTTTGAGGTAAAACTCAAATAATTTAAAGCCCAGGTCAGTTTTAACCGAGTCAAAAGAGTCTCTAATGTGTTGTTACCTGCCACAGATTGGTATGTCTACCTGAAGGACACTTTAGTCCTTAGATAACTACGAAATACGGAATGTGTAACTAAGTAGAAGAAGAGCGGTTGCACATTCCATTCACATGCGTCACATGCACATAAAAAACCTTTCATTGTTTTCTTTCATTTCGGATAAAGTCACAACAGGATTTGGCGTGGGCGGTCGACTTGGGGAAGACCACCAAAAGTCAGCTTCTTGGTTGACTTATGCGTATTGTAAGTAAATTTTCACTGAGTGCTTAATTAGTTATTATTAACCAAACCCCAAAGCACTCCCTCAACTTGCAACTTGGGCGCGTCCTGAAAACTGAACCTACCACAGAGTCTCGAGTCGAGATTCGCCTCAGAATTAAACAATTAATGTGTAATTATCACAGTTTGCCAGCGAATCAAGCAAAGGCGCCGCCAGTCAATGATCCTCAGCTGAAGAAAAAGGGCTCAGGAGCAGCTTGGAGTGGGAAGAAAAGAGAGAGAGAGGGAGGCAGAGTCCGGGGAGACCCGTCAAAACGCCCATTTTGAGGCGTGGGCGTTGGCGTTGGCGTTGTGTCTGGGGCGTTAACCGGCAACGATTCTTCTCGATGCTGAATCCTCGATCCTCAAAGGGCAATACATCATCGTCATCATCATCATCATCATCATCATCATAATCATTGTCAGATCCTCGCGCTGAGTAGTTGCAACTGCTGGTGGCATGTAATTAGAGGCAGAGGCAGCGACTTGGGGGCAAAACAATTAGCTTAGGTTTGCTTAGTTCTTGGCCAATTGGTCGATCACTTTGGCCAGATCACATCAGGCGCCGACGACGCATCATTTTGTCAGTCAATTTTGTGAAGAAACTTCAATTATGTTGTTAGGATTCGATCAAAGCAATCGCCGCTGATCGTAGTCGACATTGATGGCCACAATTAGAGAGGAAGATGAGATAAAGAGGAGCTGGAGTAGAGAGGAGAAGGTAAAAGAAGTAGAAGAAGTTAAGAAGCAGGGCCTTAGCAGAAAAGGTCAATGGAATCCACGTGGATAACCAGACAACTGCAATTGCTTTTCTATTCATGCGTTCATAAATCGCAACTAATTATGCAAATCAGTTTAAGGACATTGAATGTAGGCTAAGACATAATCCTGCAGTGTCCACTGTTGCAACAATTGAATTAATGTCCTTTAAGTAGCTTAGTTTACCTCCGTTTCGATTATAGGATTTGTCTCTTGTTGAGTAGAAGCAAGTTTTCTGCTTTTCTTTTGGCGTTATTTTGGGTCTTCGGGTCGGGCGTGATTCCTTTGTCGTTGGCAGGATAATCCAGTCGGCGCATGCGATCCGAACAAAGGACAATTAACCGTTTCGTGCTCTAATTGTTCTGGCGTGTTTCATCTACAGATACATTCTTGAGTCCTTTGCGTGCACCACAAGAAGATGCATAAAGATTCTTTACAAACTTCGGTCCAATTTGATGGCAATTACTTCGAGCCGCTTTAACCGCAAAATTGTCCCTGATCCTCAGCATTTGATCCTTTGATCTGCACCGAAACGAACTCACAATTGCTTAAGACAATAACAATATTTAGTGGGTTTTGTAAGTTTAACTCCCGATTGAAACAAAGACTGATCGTCTAAGTATCTCAGATGGAAACTCAAGAGGAGAAAAAAGGAAGCTCTAACTTTTCTTAAGGCGCCGCAAATTTAGTAGAGTTTTCAACGATGATCCACATAATGAGATAGACGGAGAGTGAGAGGAAGATATAGAGAAATAAGAGAAAGTGAAAGAAAAGGAGTTAGAAATATACTTAGAGTAAGGCGTCTTAATTACTTAAAGAGATATTTACAAGTACAAGATAATGATCGTAGATAATACAAATTATTTCAACAGATCTACATAATTTTGAAACGCGTCTTAATTACTTAAGCAGATCTTAAAAATGTTCATTCAATGATCAAAGATCTTTCTCAATAGACTTCTTTCTCATCTGCATATGAGATTTATATAGACAGATCAATTGTGTGCCCATTGAATTAGAGATTAGGCTAAGACTATTCTAAAATCATATTCTTTTCCCTGACAATCTTTAGACAATGAATTACAAATTTGTTGGTTAAATAGCAATGAAAAAGTCTTAGAAATTCCAGACTTTTTAGAGATTGAAATTTCCCACAAAGTTGATCCTCAATAAATTGTTACAAAATGTCGAATAAATGTCTAAATATTTACACAAAATTAAGCAATGTCCCATAACTGTTCCATTGAGAGAGACAGAGAGACAGAGAGATTGTTTTGAAATGCAGCTTCTGTTGTTATGGAAAGTCGAGTGACTTTTGGGTTATTCCCACAGAGCTTTGGAGAAGAACTGTTGATAAAAAATAAAAAGAAACAACAAACAGATTTTCATTGTGTGTAGTTGTGTGTAGTCGGGAAAAGCACAAATGAAAAGCGGTTGTCGGTCAGCTTAAAGCGTGAGCTCATGACACCTGAAAGCGATCTTTTCAGCGCCCACACAGTATTGAGATATGTACATAAGTAGGTTCCATTGCATTCCAAACGGAGACAACTTCTTCCCATCGGACTCTCAAGTGGGTTGTGCTCTGTGTTGCACTTGCTGGATTAGTGGCACTTGCAGCAAGTGGATCGTAATGACTTTTGATTTGCAGCTGACGTGGGAACCAAATCGACATTGACCTGGCCTCTGGTCTCTGGTCTCTTTTTTTAACTTGGCCTTTTGTTTGCTTGGTGACATGACAATCACCTGGAACGATTGTTGACTTCGATTCGTGCGTTTTTTTTCTTCCTCTCTTCTCTGAAAGCCGCATCTGATTTGCATAAATTCCTGGGCTACCATTTGGAACTTGTCTGTGATTCGTTTGGTTCATTCGTGCATTAAATTGTCGCAGTCAACCACAGAGACAGTTGGAGTTGGCTCCAGTTTTGTGCCTCCTCCTCTTACAGTAACCGCAAAAGTCTTCTCCAACGAAGCAAACACTTTCGGCTCCTTTAAAGTCGTCAGCGACTTTGTTGTCACTCTACATTGTCCCTCTCTCTCTCTCACTCTTCTCCCCTTTGTCTCTCTCTTTCATATTCTCTTTACTATTTGGAAACATTATGCTGTTTAATCCTTTAATCGCACTGCAGTTTTTCTGGTCTTGACCATATTTTCTGCTAATTTCTTTTGCTCTTAAATTCTTTTTGTGTTTAACACGCACACACACAAAAGATACAATTTATGTGCGTGGGCCTCATAATAATCCCAAAGTGGACATAATCCTTTTGTTTGCCACTGTCCAACATTATTCCAGTTTTCGCACAGCCTCCGAAAAACCATTTTCAAAAATTTTACCCATAAAAGATTTTTTTAATAACTCTTTGGCTTGGCTGTGCATTGTTCTTGGTTCTTCTATGTTTTTTGCAGGAAACCGTAAAAGGAGTCCGTCCGGAGCGGATCACAGGAAGCACAGTAAGGCGGAAAAATTGTGGAAAAGCATTAACTGAATTCGATTGTTCGATGGGCGGATATGGATATTTAATACTTTTGTCTACCAAAAATGTGAGTTAAATACTTAAATATGATTCTCAGGCGGCAGGTTCAATCCGAGATGATTCTTATCGGGAAAAATGCTTGAAACAATTGTGCAAGTGATGATCCGAACCCGTTCCATGTTGCAAGGTCTTATCGCTATACACTGTCCACCATATACATACATATATGTGACACCATATGCCCATGTTTATCACACAAAATCCTGTTAAGAATTCACGTTGAGCGCGCTTCACACATCTGTTATGGGTTCATCGGAGGTCTGGCCATGTCTGGGGTCTGTCTTGGGGTCCAAATCATCATGGTGGTCTACAGCACACACACGCTTAATAACCGAATAAAAAATGATAACCCGAAAATAAGAAGACATCAAAGAACAACGCTCAGAGTGAGACTGAAACTGAGACAGACTTGGATACTGGAGTTGGAGTTGGAGTTGGAGAATTGAACTTGCAGCCAAATTGAGAAAAGAGTCAGAACGCAGCGTTGGCTAACAAGCCGCAAAACCTGAACAAAGGCTCATAATGATCAGTGAAGTTGGAGCTGGAGTTTTGAGACCACACCGCAGCCGTCCATCTAATTTATTCACAGCGATCACTGACCGTGCCCTAAAGTCACAGTCTCAGTCGCAGTCGCAGTCGCAGTCTAAACCCTTATTAATGAGGGGCCTCCAAGTGTCGCACGCAACGCGCCGATTAAGCCCAGTTAGCGTCTCCTGGCTTTTGGATGGGGTTTAAAGTGCGCGTTGCATTTTATCGCCTTAATGGCAACGACCCCTTCCCTCTGCCCTCTTCCCACCATCCATTTGCCGTACCTGATGTCGTGACAAGAAACCAGAAAGTCAGTCAGTTGGTGAGTTAGCCAGTTTGGTCAGTTGGTCAGTCGATTGGTCAGTCAGTTAGCCACAGATGCTGTGTTTCAATTAAGGTCTCGTTTTCAACGTTGTGCCTCATAAAGTGTTCTCTCTTCTCTCCTTTCTTATCGGAGAGTTGCCTCGCTTGTCACTCGGCTTGATTTTGTTTTTTATAAATAAAGACATTAAAAGTGCCGTCATGTTTTGGCCACGTTAGCTCCGATTTATTGTGGACCACCGTGGACAGGCACCGTGGCGGCTTAACACTTTTTTTTTTTTTCTCCTCTCTTCTCATTTCACTTGCAATCAATCTTTGTGTGTTCTGTCCCTTAAAAAAAAAAACGAGAAAGAAACCCAACTAAAATTGTCAACCGAGTTATGAGCCTGAGAAATGGTCTCACTGGCCAAGTCATAAACAATCATTAACCAGAGCCATAGAAGAATCTTTCCCGGCGCTACCAACGGGTCAAGTCGGGCTCGGACTTGGGATTGGGTTGGAGGGAGTTGGTTTTTTTATAACAGCTACCATGCAGCTTTTTGTGGGAGATTTGGGCAACAAGTTCCAGAGAATCAACTGCCTTCGAGTGTTGACAACCTTCTTGTGGGGTCACCCATACAGTGAGTGCAGCTGTGTTATGCTACACGCTTCCAATTTCGGGAATTATGTTTTCTTTATTGCGATTGCAAGAGATTTGAGAAGAAACCAACCAACCAACCAAAAAAAAACTTTACTTCCAGGCCAACAATCAAGAGCTTACTGCTCCAGATTTCTACAGCATTTAAACCGATTATGCAGCCACTGTGCCACCCTGCAACACAAACTGTGCCACATCATATAGTGTGAAATCTCTTACTTGGCTTAGCAAATGTGAAGCCTTTAGGTTTTTTTATTTGATGTTAGTATAAGAATTTCCATTTTGCAAATCATTTTAGTTAGGTGAACAGTGAACGATTAGTTTGTCATATGTATTTTTGCATATGTTTGATTAAAATTGAAGGAAAATGATGGAAATGGAATGGAATCAAGCGAAAAAGCCTTTGGTCTAAGTTCAGAAGATTCTGGAATACAAGAAATTTTAAATTTGATTTTATAATATAAGTAGAGGTGACTTTACTTTTAACTTAAACAAGTATGTATTCATATAAAGTTGCAAAAAACTAAAATTGAGTGAAATCAATGAAAATTATTTAGAATTGGGGGAAAGCAATGGGAAAACTATAGAATGGAATCAAGCTGTAAATGTTGGAAAACAATATTCTCCATAAAATATGAATATGAATGTTAAAGAATAAAAAATTACAAATATAGAGTAGAGTTGTCTTCATAAACTTGAAGCTCAGAGCATTCTCAGTCGATGAAAAGTTCTGTGTGTGGCTCTGTATAACTGCAAAATGAGGACAGAAATTTTGAAATAAGTTTACCTGAACTAATGTATGGGCATGTAATTATAGGATATACACCTATTGCATATGTAGTATTTGAATTAATATTATTATTATAATTAATTACAAATGTACTGTTAGAAAATAAGTTTATACTTTGCACCAACCTAAAATAATCAAGTCAAATCTTTATTTACAGAAAATACTCTTTGCACTCTGTTATTTTTCAAAACATATGATGGCCCTTTCAGCTGTTGAAATACATTTTCTCTAATATATCCCAATTAACGTGCCGCAAACCTTTTTGGCCATTTCAACAGAATTGTGAAGAACGTGTCGTAATGCAGGCAGTTCTATTATGAACAGCACTCGCAGTTCAAGACTTGTCAGGTTCCAAAGTACAAAACTTGCCAAACGACTGGCAGCGATTTTTTCTTATTTGTACTTTTATGAATGAAATTTCAAATCCATTTTCAGCCACAACTCCTACCATGCCACAAGGCGGGGCAAGTGCAGAGGCGAGTCAAGAGAGAGAGACAGGAGGAGGAGGAGGGTAATTTTCAACCTACTCGCGCATGCAAAACACGATTTACTATAAAGGCAAAAGTTGTAGACAACGAAGTCGACGACGACGACCGCATAGAAACATTGAATGATGTGGGCAGGGGCAGAGGGAGGAGCTGGCAACGGGAGGGGAAAGTGGAGCCAGTGGTAGCCGCGTCTGGAGTCGCGCCTCGAGCTCTGCAGACATTTGTGTGGATCGTTTTCATTCATAAAAGGCTATGACTGGATCAGAGAGGTAAATGAAGGGGTTGGCCGGGTTTTGGCACATGTTGAGGCCGGTCTGATGGCGACTGGATGAATCATCATCCGAGTTCCGAGTGTGCGCCTCCAGCTCTTGAGCACGTGATCCCAACAAACGTCACCAGCAGCAACAAAATCGCACAGTGGTATAGTTTGGCTAAAACAGGTAGCAAAACTAGAAACAGACAACATAACAACTTGAAGTTTGAACTTGATATATATAATACTTGAAATCCATTTATTTTATGTACACTTTTGTAAAATATAGATTACCAACTATGCATATAAAAAGTATACAAATTAATCATGTAAGTAAAAATATTTTAGTTAATTATTTAATTAATTAATTATTTTATTTAATAATATATTTCTTTTGAAAATATATTTTAATATGCAAAGAACATTAAAAAATAATTAATTATGAAAGTATTTCATTTTATTTAATTTAAAATTAAAGAAATATTTTATTTATATGACTTCATTCTGTTTAAAATGTAAGTTTATATACTAAATAATTTAAATAGTTTTTATATTATTTATTAATGAATTTATTTCATTATATTTTATTTAAAATTAAAAAAATATTTTATTAAAATGACTTCATTCTGTTTAAAAAGTAAGTTTTTATACTAAATATTTTTTATATTATTTATTAACATATCATTTTAATGACTTAAACAATATTTAATTAAAAACTATTGACATTTTTATAAATTAAATTTGAACTTTAATTTTTGGCAGCACTTTTTGGTATAGACTCCACTGTGCGTCGTCTTTGTCGAGGTGTGTCAATTAGCAGGCAGTTGTGGCAGGCAACTTGGAGCTAACAGTTGAAGCCATAAGCAAAGCCAAAGCCAAAGCCATCGTCCTACTACTAATTGTGCTGCAGACGAGGAGTGACTCATCATTGATCCACGATGACGACGATGACGACGACGCCATTGCCAATCCATGAATGAAGCTCTAGCCCCGTTAACTGGTTTGGCTGACTGGCTGGCTTCCTGGCAACATTGGCACCCACACGTGGCTAACAGACTGACTGACTGATTGACTGACTGGCTGATTGAGTGTGCAGGCGGTCGGCTGTCCACATCCGTTGTTGCATTATGCTCCATAGACGTTGTCATTAAATGCGGAAGAAGGCGTTTGGCTTGCAACATTTGTATGCAGGTCTATCTCTCCTCCTGCTCGCTTCTCTGCTGTAGAAGCTGGCCGGGATTTGGGTTTGGGGATTTCAACGGCGGCTCTCTTTGTGGCGCCCACCACCGCGTGCCGCTTTGATTAATTATGCAACGCCCCCGCTGCCTGCAACATGGCATATGTACTTTTATACATGTACTCCCATGTTGTTACAATTGGGCATAGCTAAAACCTAGTGTTAACTTATTGGCTACCTCTGTCAGTTGTCGTTGTCGTTGTCATAATCGTCTGTTTGTTTGTTTTTTTCGCTTGCTTGTGCTTCAGTTGCTGCCACATTTGACCCAAATAGGACATGACTGGACATGGCAAGTTGATTTTCATGTTTCTCTCCCACACACCAGTTGGGTCATTACCTTGGCTACAATTTCTCGATAATTGCCGTAGCTTTGAATGGAGGAAAATCGACAAAAATGTGACAGCTGAGGGAATGAAACAGCTGAAGTATGTTATGTTATGTTATTAAGTACTGTGGAGAAAATATTTAATTAAATTTGGTTTAACTTAGCTCACTCAAAAAACTTTGAAACTGATAAACAAATAAATAAATATTCTTTGCATGCTAATCCTCATCTTTATCCTGAGTCACTCACTGAACTAATGATCATCGTGTAGCCAAAATGGTAAGAGCTAAGCGCCATAGAAACAAAAGGGTGCAAATTAACCTTTTTTACAATTTAATTTAAGTTATTTATTTCATTGCTACAAGTATTAAGGCTACTTCTATATAATTTACCGCGCTAATTACGTGCAAACTTATTTGGAAAACAAAAATAAAATATAACTTAATCGTATACAACAATTTCTTATGAACAATTCACTATTAGTATGAAAAACTTTTTTGTTTCTTAAGATATCCTAAAAGCTGGCCATGGCCAATTTAACCAATCGAGCTGACGACAACTTCAACTAACTGCCTAACTTGCTAGTATACTCCTTAACAGCCTCACAATGTTGAAAAACAAATTATCTCATTTATAGTCACCCATGCATATTGTGAGAGAAATTGAGACAAAGACCGGAGAAAACATTGTTAGCTGCCAGAGGCCACATTTCCACATAACTTCCACAAGAGCCTTTGGCTAGGCCAAACAACAAACTTTATCCTTTCATTCTTAACTTTTGCCTTGATTTCTTGAGGTTTTCTTTGGCCCCTCTTCCTTCTCTTCTCACTTATTTATTGTTGCAAGAAAATTGAATTGAAAGTTGCGCGTAATTTCGAGCAACAGTGCAACAAAGTTGGTGCACCAAATTGCCGCAAGTGGGGCGCCACTATGACTCCACCCCCGCCACCACCAAGTGAAGGCCAAGTTGCTTGTCAATTAAGCAGCGCCAAGGACGACGAACTGCCAAGTCAAATTCTTAGCCATTGTTAATAAACTGAAAGAGGACAAGGCCAAGAGGAGCTAGACGTCACATGTCAATCATACAGCTGCTGGACAGGCTGTAATTACAGTTCCTCGGATGCTTATCTGCATCCCAAAGACCACGTGCGTAAATATGAGCTCCACATGCAGCTGGCTAATTCCCGGCATGAAATGGCAACAAAGCAGCAACAAGGCCAAAGGCAAAAGGTCAGATTTCTTGGCAAATATGGATTTGAAATTGATTCAAACAATGAACAATGGATTTTCGAATTTTGAATATGATCGGACATTGGACTGGACATCGGACTCGAGTCCAATTACAAGGCAAGGGGCAGCTGAGATTTCTGAATTGATCTTTCAATCACAGGAGCTGTGGCAGCTGCCGTCTGCGTGCGCCAATTTGTTGTTGTTGTTGTTTATCAAGGGGGAGAAAAAGGGCGCATTTGAATTCCAGGAATGCCCAAAATGTTATCGCCAGCTTTTTATCATGGAATCGCGGAATGAGCCGCGTCATCAGCGCAGATTGAAATAATTCAACGTTGTTGAACTCACAACTTGCCAAGTCATTCAAGTGGTCAGTGGTTAATGTTTGATGGTTGAAGGTTGATGGTTTATGGTTGACTGTTTGGCGGTGGCGGCACTGTGATCTGTTGTGTTCTCTCCTGGGTTCCGACGATCGCGTGCGATAAGCAACGTCAATATTTGTGTTTCGCTTTTGGGAGCAGAGGCCGATTATTTGATCCTTGTTAGCCTCGACCCCGATGGCGGCGGTCTCCTTAGATCTCACTCCCGACAAGTGGCTGCCCAATTTGCGCTCTGTTTGTGTATCATTGTGGGAGCAAGCGGAGGCAGCGGCCTGGCTAATTGTTTGTTATTCTTCCCCGTGTGTATGCTACCTGAACCGTACATCTCTCTCCCTAGACTTCAGATTTCGACCTGTGGGAATGGCATTGACCACGTAATTGGCCCTTTTTCGGATTGAACTATCGCAGGCAAACCGCAAAGATCACATCCACACATCATGTTTACCACGTTGGTTTGACGCTGTGGTGCAAAACTATCGTCTAGGCTAGAAATTTAACTATTTGTTTAAAAGGTCAACAATTTAATTCTAGGAATAGGGCCTCCAACTTGGCAATAATGATTCAAATAATTATAATAATCAAAATTGTAAGAGTGCTACTGCTAAATCTCATTTTATTATTATTATACAATACCCCGATGTTTATGTATTAGATTTAAAAGTACATATATTACTTTTTTAACCGAATTTATGCAGAGAGTAAGCAGCTATTTTTAAATAAACTATAAACTATTAATAATGGTAAAAATGACATGTCGTATGATAATCGGTTCAGTTTTAACAAAGCTGTTAAATCTGTTGACCGTTGGGCAATCGAATTTAAACTGTTGTTCAATAATATTGTTTGAGTTTTGGCCAAGTTATGCTAGCTTTAAGTTAGCGTATTTTACAATCTTCATCTTGTGTATTAATATGTATTTTTAGTAGATAATGAAAAAGTCAAATAATGATATTAGTTCTAAAATTAAAAAGCATTGCAAAAGAATTTCTCAAAGGACAACGGAAAACAGTGTTTAATAATAATAAATTACACACAAATGACAGTGTTGCTTTCAGTGTTGTGCAGCGAAACTAAACTTTGATGAGTTTAAGGATTAGATTGGCAGCACCGTTTCCTTCTTTCGAGCTTTGCACGTGCTGTAGACAAGAATTTTCTCTTCAAATTTGATAATTTCAACAAATTGTTTTATTTAAAATACATCAAAATGAGCGTCAATTCAAGTGATATTAATATTGAGGCAACTGATGGAGCAGAGCCAATGGAGTTGGAAGAACAACAATCCAGGTAAAAGTCATCGAAATTAATTTAATTAAATTGTGCACAAGTTTTTGTGTTTTTTTTTTCTGACAGCACTGAAAATAATGGAATCAGATGCAACTCGAGCATTGCAAATAAAAATTCTTTGCTGCAGCTCGTGCGCAATAAGAATATAAGAACAAAGGTAGAAATGCGTCAAAATAATCTTATTAATAAAATTAAAAAAATTGCACATGTACAAATTTCATGCAGGACATTTGTGAGGATTGGATCAAGCTCTATGAGTTAGATTCTATATCGGCCATTATTAAATTAATGAACTTTATCCTGGAGGCCAGCGGCAGTCAATATAAGATTCCCAACGATGTGAAGCTGCCATTTGATTATTTGGATATTTTAATAACAGCAACGGCACAATATGGAAATGTAAGCTAATCCTACCACATTTACATATTTACTTCCATTTTTTTTTTTATAGAAAGGGTATCCGTTAATGTTAAAATCAGGGCATTCCTTTGCCGAGGATATTTGCTACTTTGTAGAGCAATTGTTGCGTCTTTTGGCTGCTACGTCCATCATTTCAGATGATTGCTTTTTGAAGACCATATCTGATTTTCTAATAGTTTGCTCCGACTCGAAGGTGCGTCCTTTTAGGCACACCACCACATTGATTGGTAAGATGGAAATCATTTCTTAAGCTTTCCCCTTTCTAACACTTATTTCCCAAAATCCATTGCAGCTCTCAAGTTCATGACGTTTTTGAATGGAATGGTGTTACGGCATCAGAAGAATATAAAAGAGATTTGGTTGCAAATGTTTGTCAAAGTCTTTTTAGAGCGTTTCACCGATGTGGTTGAGGAAATACGTCGTCTAAGCACAGCCGAGTGTGGTCTATGGCTCGACCAGTATCCGATGAGCTTTATGGAGCCAAACCAGGTGGAGTTTCTGTATCAAGCACTCCAGGATAACAGCATGATGGTGTGTGAAGCTAGTCTTCAGTCACTGTTAAAGCTCTGTTCTAAACTAAGGCTGCAAAATGTTTGCCTGCTACAAGGGAAAAATTATCGGATGACACTGCTGGGATTAACCATGAGTGCGGAGAGCGAACTCGCAGAGATGGCGATACAACTGCTGATTAAGTATTACGGCTTGGATCCGCAGATTCTCGATAAGTCCATGGTTAATGTTATTGAGGAGCTGGTATTTGCTGCCCATCGTGGAGTCGCCCAGGCGGCAGCGGAAATTATCCCATTATCCCGATTTCAAAGCGAAACAAGGGATAAGGAACGCATACTGGTCCTGGTGCGGTTCTATATTGAGTGCAGTAAACAAGAGCATGCCGCTTACTTTGTGGATGCTTTTTATGGTCGCAATGACATCATTCTAAATTGGCGTTTCATGGTGTTAATGTTGCTGGTGCCGAAATCCTTAAGTTCTCAGGAGACTTCTGCACTCATTGAAATCATGACCCGGTCTGTGAAACAGGCAGTCACTGGAGAAGTGCCAGTTGGACGTTACATGAAGGATCTGGTGCGTCAGCCCAAAGCCAATGCAAAAAAGAAGGCCGCACATATTTTCTTGCCCAATTTGTGCGCATTGTTGCGTCAATATTGCACTAACCCTGATGATCTGGTCAATCTCTTGGAGCTGCCTCAACACATCTTTGAATTTCCGGCACAATTCCTGGAAGTTGTTGTGCTAATCAAGGATATCATGCTCAAGCATGAGAATATGTCTGTGCTGCAAATGGGTGCCATGACATTGGAGCATATCTGTGGAATAAGTGAACGCTATGCCAATCAATGCAAGGAACTGTTTAACAGTGCCGTGAATAACTATAATATTGCCGTCAGTGATCAGTCAACTGATAATCCTAAACGTCTCATTATCACACTGCGTTTGCTTTCGGCGCTTTATGCTCGCTTCGATCTCCACGATTGGCAACTGATTAATAATTTAAAGAACGCACTATTGGAACGGGGATCTATTCCTGACGAGGCACTTGCTCACTGTGTGTCCATTTTCTATGTGTCACTTTCCTGGGATCTTAAAAGAGTTCGAGACTTGGCACAAGCTGGAAAGGATGTGGATGAGGTTTGTCATGCATTGCGAAATCGTTTGAAGGACTTTTTAACTATCAACTTTAAAATATTAAAAAACACCTCAGTGGATTCCAAATTTGCCTGTGATGTAAGACTTGAGATGCTTGAAGAGATTATGCTGCATTAACTTTAATACGTTTTCATTTCCAGGCTTTTGTCTACACTTGTGATCTGTTTGTGCTCTTTGCTGATTCTTTGCGCAAAAGCAGCTGTCGATCCATCCAAGCCTTGGAATACAAATCCCAGAGAAGCGACTATGAGCTATTAGAAGATTTTCTACACCGTTATGTATTTATCGAAGGTGCTGAGTTTACCAATTGGTCTTTTGCCGACCGACAGAGCAAGCGTCGTATTTTGACCAGTTACCTGAAGCTCGCGTTTCACAACTTGATGCCCATGATGAGAGCTTGCGTTGTCTTTCAATATTACGAGCAGGTAAGCTGTTGAACAAGCTAACTTGAGCATAAGTATTTATAATTTTTCCGTTTTCCGGTTTTAGTATCATTTTCATTTTGGGGACCTTATTCGTTCCACTATGGAGCGTTGTCTAGCGACGAATGCCACCAACTTTGGCATGACCGTGATGCACACTTGTCTGATGGCTTACATCTGTGTTAGGGATAAATTCCCGGACTTTTCCCAAGCCGTTGCATCAACGGAGTTCGAGAAGCTTCTTAAATTAGCAAAGCTTTTAGCGGAACTGTTCCATATCAATCAGTTGGAAGTGCGTGAGGGCATCCTTATTCTACATCGCGCTGGCATTAATTTTGCAACTGGGTCGACTCCCAATGATTCGAATGCCGCACCCAAGGATCTGATGTATTTGAAAGTCATACAACAGTTTGTGCCACAGCTGCTTACTCAGGATGTGTTGGATATCCTCAATTTCCTGCAGATCATCAACCAGGATCCGTTGCCTAGCCATGCTGACGAATGGCAACCTATGCTCTCCTATCGCAGGTCTCTGGAGATTGCCCTCAGACGGACTCGTCCTGGTGAGTTTTAACGTCTGGCTGTTCACAAAGTCTTCTTTAATTAATTCTTAGTTACAGGTAGCGAAATAGGTAACTTTTTGGTGCAATAAGTTCTATTGGAGACTGAAGGAAATTGATGGGCGATTGTGCAACTCTTTGCTGAATATCACCAATATTTATTGCAATACTTTTCTTATTTATGCATTACAATTACAACATAAATACCTTTGCAATTTTATTTTAGAATAGCATATTTGCTGTTCTGAATACATTTTATCAAACTAATTTGTTTAATAATTGTACTTCAATACATTTGTATTGTACTCAAATATACATACACAGAGAACCTATAAAATATAATAAACAATTTCATTTATAATTATTATATTGTTTTTATCTATTAAGTTTTTCGAATTCCTTAAATTTCTAAATAACTGCTTAATGAAAACGTATACAATCTTTAACAATCTGTAACTGAACTCTTGACAGCTTTTTGTCAAGTTCCGCAGTTACTTACTAACATTTATTTGTTTAAACAATTCTTGTATCTATTCTTTTATTTACTTTTTAATCCATTTTACTACATCTAAACTATCCAATTCATTTTATATTATTCTTCTATTGGTATTTCTATTTCCCGTGCTTCAACCAATTTGTATTTATATCACTATTGATATCCATTCCCATCTTTCATTTGATATTGAATGCAATTTCAAACATTGCTTTGCTTTTGTCAACCTTATTAACAGAATACATCAAACTTGCTGTGAAGGATGTTCTATTCAAAGAGAGGGAATGTGTCCCTGCGGTATCCTGCGCGTTATGACCTTTGTAAAAGCCATTGCCATTACCATTTACAGCTAAAAGCTATCGTATCTGCAATGTGGCACACAATGTGAAGTCTGCCTTTCAATAGGTTGCATAATATCGTCAGTATATGGTATATGAGTATTCGAATGCATTTACAGGGGCCACCCTGCATTCAATCAAATACAGGGTAAGCAGGAGTAAGAGAAGCAGCTGCCTGCTAAAATGTATCGAATTTCCATGTTACATATTCCATTCAAAAGAACGACTCGGAGCTCTCTGTTCAACGATTTTCAATTTCAATTTCAATGGCCAATGCCGGGTGCTGACAAATTGACTCGCAACTTAGCGGGGTTCAATGTGAAAGGACCTCGCTCAAAAGGCGTTCAGCGGCTGTCAAAGGATGCACACGAGCTAACACGGCCTTTGACACCCGGTCGATGGGTCGACCCCCATTAAGAGGGTCAAGGTGTGTGTGCGCGCCAAAAATTTTTGGGAAATTGTAATTCAAGTGGACGCCAGAGCACTTCTGTATTTTTGGTTTTAGGTAACCGTGTACATATCCATGTCCATTGTCCTTTTCCTTGGCACATGCCAAGTGTCCGACTTGGGTGTCCGATTACGAAGACGTTCAAGTGTCCACTCAGCTGACGTCATAAAAGATTGCCATAAAACTAGTTAATGTGTCTCCACAATGTGGATGCAGCGGTTGTCACAAAATATACATTTTTAAAAGGAGCCCAGTTTCAGATTTGGATCACAGCTGTGCGAGTTGAAGTTTTCAGCTTATTACCATGCCAGGTTGTTAGCCACGGCAACATCTGGGATCTAAATTGGCCCATCTACAGATCTTACGATCTGTGGCAGGTAGGGGCCATCAATTTCGCGTAACGGGCAACCGCTAGACAGCGGGACCCAAGAGTCCTGCCACCGGGGAACAACGGGAACTATTCTGGCAACCAGTCAGCCAGCCAGCCAGCCAGCGGCACATCTGTGCTGATGCGATCCGAATCAGCGAACGATACACAACACTGCGGTTGCGGTTTAACAAGATGCGTTGCCGCCTCCGAAACACGCCTCCGCCTTCACCTTGCTCCCTCAGAGCCTTTTTGTCAGAGGCTCCGATGTCTGTGTGCGATAAACGCTCTTCGCTTCGCCGATTAGTTTCTTCATTTTGGCCGAGTTTAAACGAAAGTGTAACACCATTTCGGGCCCATGTCCGACACGCGCATCTGTCGTCCTGCCATGGAAGAAGGGGAACTACATCTCACCCCTTCCCCTTTCGACTATCATCGAATGTACCGAAATTTTGCAACGGGCGACACGTGGCACTTGATTCATATCAAATTTCTGGCCACAAATTGTATTACACACAATGCGCAACTATTTGGGAGTTCACATTTCGTTTTCACTTTACGTGTGGAAGGGTTTCCTCGTCCTCGTCCTGTTTTATTTTATTTCTTCTTATTTTTTTTGTTTTTTGGCTCTTGCTCTGCCAACTGTCAACCCATTTGAGCATATTTATGGCCAGTTGCCTGAAGGCAAACAGTTGGAGGGGGAGGTTGCAACTGTTATTAACAAAAATTTATAGCTTTCGTTGCTGTTTTATTTATTTTTTTGGTAAAAAATGCACAACTGCAAATGGAAAATGGTCAGTTGGCGTTTAAAACCGCATGCAAAACGCGTGCAGCATTGCCATTTGTTGGCGTTGCCAACTCTTGTACGAAAGTTGCGTACACATTTCATCAGTTCTACATAGAAGAAAGAAAGTATGATGACAATCAGTAAAATGTAGATTATTGAAAAGGTTTCTACAACTGTTAGCAATTTCATATGTAAATAATTTGTATGAAACATTTTTATTGTACTATTTGTTTGTGTTGCCAACTTAACGAAAGCAAGTTCTCTAATTGGCAATCGATATCGATAATTATTAGCTCTAATTGCGATATATTAATCAGAAGAAGAAGTTCAGCGCCATTAAAAGTTGAGTGAATCGTTTTAACAATTGACAGTGTCATTTAGAAATTTACGCAATTACATAAATACTAGTATGTTTGGAGAATCCGCTGCAATTGTGTAATTCTTATTGTTGCTGTGTTTTGTTTGTCAGTTGGCGCGTGAATTGCTTGTTTTTGTTTTGAGCTGCGGGCGGTCGTGGAGTCTTCGTTTCGCAAGTGCATTTTTGTTGCTTTTTTTTATGTGTATGTGTGAGTGAATATGTGTCTGTGTGTATCGTAATAAGTGCTTATGTGTTTGTGGAGCACCTGTTGGCTTATTGCTAACAATTGAGAATCACTTGATAATGGAATATTTTTACTGTGCAATAATGCCGCCAAATCAAACAAGGTTAGTACGAGAAGATAAAGTAACCCCTTTTAATAGATATTTACCTCTAAGCTGCTGAGCTAAAATTTGAAAATCATTAAATTTACAAAGTTCGACACAATAATTTTAAATTATTTACAGATTAATTCTAATTAGTACCAACCATAGGATTAAAAGGTTTTCTGCTTGTAAATTTATTTAACAAATTAAACAACCATTTTTTTCCTAGAAAGTAAATAAACTACTTGTTAATCATTAATCTCTGTTCGAAAACATGTCCAAACACACTTTAACATGCAAACGCATGTTTAAGGCGCGTAGTTGCGTGTAAAAACATGAATTGCACGATCCATCAAGACAAGAGGAGTGTAGAACCTTCTTCTGTCGTCCTGACGTCGCGGTGTTGTTCCTGGCCAAGCGGCGACTTTCATTGATAAATGCACAAATTTGTAGATTGTCAATCAGGACGGTGATCCTCACCGTTTGCTGTCTGTCTGACTGACTGATAGACAAACAAACAACAGTGTGGCAAGGACACAATCTGTTTGCTGCTGTTGTTATTGTTATTGTTGCACTGCTGTTCCCTAATGTCACTGCAAATAAGACGCGCCTTATGTATGTGTGTGTACGGCTCCTATACCGGTAGTCCAAGACCGAGTAAATCACTCGGCTGTTTACAAATGTGTCGCCGTTCGTGTAATTCAATCCTTGAGCGCAGGATGCATTTCGGCAGCCGTCGCCGCTTGGCAAACCAATAAATACCACTTAGATGCAGCTAAGGACTCGCCCCCGACTCTCGACTCCCTAAAGGAGCAAGTCGACCCTGTGTGTCAACAATGTCATGTGTCGGCATGTCGCCGTGTGCATATGTCGTGTCCTTTGACACGGGGAAATAGAGAAAGATAGAAAGAGAGAGTCTTACAAGCTGCAGCTGAGACTGTGAGCAGGACACGCATGTGAGGCATAAATTAACACGCGGGTTTCCTTTTGGAATCCGTTGCGCTGATTTCGTTGATCCCTGTCCCTGTTCCCTGATCCCTGACTGCCTGCACCTTTGCTCCCCATTAGCACGCGTCCACTTGGGACGCACGCGCAGCATCCACTTGAAAGGATATATGAATATGTAGTAGACGGTGCCACAACACAGTTGCAAGCTGCACAAATCCAGCTAAAGTGTAGACGGAATTGAGGCCGGGTTAAAATTAGTGAAGCCTTGTCAGCAAATCTGATTTAGTAGTGCATCCCAACGGCAGATGCACCATCTGAAATCCCTGCATCCCTCTCCATTCTCCATTCCCCTTTGTCTGTTCTCTGCGTTCAAATTATAACTTTAGTGGCAATTTAATTAAGCAATTACAAGGGTTTTTCTTTTCGTTGGATTTGTTGCCGAGTGTTGATTTATTTACAGATGCTTAGGGAGAGAAGAAGCAGTTGATATAGAAACATATGGTGAAATGGGAATTGAAAGAGGGTAAGGAATGAATGTGCCTTAAGGAATCTTTCAGAAACAAGAAATCTTTCCTTTAATCAATAAGAATTTACTGATTTATTCTATTGGTCAACAAAATAAATATTGTATTTAATATGCATAACTAAATTATTTTAAATTATGATTTTTTAGCTGACTTTTTATATTAATGATTGATATTGATTTGTTTTGTGAACTTTTTCTTTAGTTAACCATCAAAATTCAATCTTTAGGAATTACTTTATTCTTAAATCTTCAATATTCTTCTTCAATATTTTTCTATTTCCATGCTCTACTAGATATACTTTCAAGGATCATTTAGTTTGCAATATATAAAGGTCATTCTGGTCAGGTTTATTGCCCAGGTCAAGCGTGTGACATTTAGACAGATCAATTAAATGCGATATTTATATCAATTGACACGGATCACAAAGTGGACAATTAGTTGTTGCCAGCAAGTGACCACAAGTGAACATGGATGAACAGATGGTTGGATAAAGTGAGGGTGTCATAAGGTCTGACCCCAAGTGACACAGTCTCGTGTAGGTGTGTGTGTGTGTTCAAGTGCAACAGATGTAGAGAAATTAATTACAATCCAAATGGTGGACATGTCCAGTCTGGCAAAGAAGATGTATAAAATGTTGGAGTTATGGTTTCTTGGCGGGTGACAAGTGTTTTGGGACAACAGCTGACTTTCACTTGTTCCCCCTTTTTTAATTTTTTCTTTTTTTTGGGGGTATCCAAAAGCCTCCCCGAATAGCAATCGCATTCGTGCCCAAACAATTAATCATGTGTAGAGCGTCATTTTGTGATTTTTAACGACTTTGCCTGCTGTCAACGCATCCTTCCAGAGTGGTTTCATGTCCCATAGGCGTTTGCCGCCTCATAAAATTGGGATGCGCCCTGATAAATGTGCCTCTGGCAGACCATCAAATAGATTTATTATTGAAAATATTTGTGCCCTTTGATTGTTATGGGTTTGTGTTGTTGCTTCTCGGACTCCAACTCCAACTCAACCTTCTGTGTTATGACAGGACAAGATGAAAAACAGACAAACAACGAAAGGGAGACTTGAGAACAAATGTTGTGTTAAATTTATTTCATTACATTGGCATTTTATGATGACTTGGCGCGTTCTCTTTCATTTTTCTATAGACTTGTATATTGTTTATATGTATATATGTATTTCAAGGCGTTCGATTTGAGGGCAATAAAAGTGCAAATGGTCCTTGGCACAGGAGCAGCATCAGCTGTCATCTGTTTCTGGATTGGGATTGGGTCTTTGAACTTTAGCCTAAGACAGCAGCTGAATTGGACAGATATCGAAATGAAAGTAAGCACAAATGGTATTGATGTTGGACTCTAACATTTGCTGTGCTTCAATTTAATTATTGACACTTGAATTGGTTTGAAATAAAAAGGTTTCTCGCTTTACTCATTTCTCTAGCAAATGTATCTATGCATTAATAATGATATCAAAGTTGACACTACTGAGATTTGAAATAAAAAATTTCGTTACAAATATGTATTAAGAGAAGACTGCTTTAATGTTTTTCCTTCAATTAAAAAACTATACAAAATGTTGAAATATGTTTGGACTAACATTAAATAAGATAAAATGCTGCTCTTTGGGAAATTCTTTAAACTAGCTTAATTTAAGCAAATTTCCTGCTCCACAGTAGCTAAAGCAGTAGCAGCTTCCATGTTTGGCATCCATCTATTGATTAACTTCATATATGCCGACATATTCATTGTCAGTCAAATCCTGGACATAACACTAATTAACCCTTGTACAGATGAGAGAAAAGACAGGTAGATAAAGTGAGAGGGAAGGAGAGAAAACACACACACACATACACATATACAACACCTTTACACATAATTAGAAGCCTGTTGACTGCACCGACAATGAATGGATATGAATGGTAAACAGCGAGCAGCAACACGCAGCACGTTACCAACCATGTCCAGCATGTCATCCATTCATTAATCCACATCCCATATTGAAATGCCAATGGGAAGGCGGCTAAAGCACCACCTAAACTCTGTCCGAATGCAACCGCCTTGGTGTGTAAGCAAACGGCGGCACAACAACAAAGCCACCAAGAGCCTATTAGCCACAATAAAGAGGCATCTTCTCGACATCTTCGTCTTCGTCTCTTCTCGAGTCCCAATTCTATTATGCTGCTCTATGCAGATGAATGGGGCTGCTTGGAGTTGGAATGGGTTCGCCTAGGAGGAGAAGATGTGTTTGCTCGCCAGATGCCATTACAATGTAAATACAAGAAAAGTTCAATCGGCAACTTGATGCGGGTCTTAGTTTCAAATAGGTGGCAGAGGGGGAAGCACAAGGGGAAGGGTAGGGGGTCTGCTCATAGCACACGTAGAAAGCCATTTCATTAGGCGAGACAGTCGACGTCTTCATCTGAGTTCCAGACTGTTCAACAATTGATCAAATATCATAATTTATCAAATGACAATGCGACGGCGGCCTCTGTGAGGCAACGGCCCCGATCTATCTATCTCGCTATCTATATACATGTCTCTATATGTAAGTAGGTATCTATGTTATGTTGTGTGTATGTAAGTATGTCTGTGTGCCCCGTACAACTTGTTTGCTTGCCCCAATCCCCACACCCCAAGGGGCACCTCGCATCTTTGGTGTCTGTCTGTCTGTCGGTCTGTCTGTCGGTCTGTCTGTCTGTCTGTCTGTCACGGCGGGTTTTCGAAAGCTACAACTTAATTTATTTGAACAATTTAGTCTGACACAACAGTCCCAGAATCCAAAACAGACCCATTTGGCTTGTCTTGTTCTTATTTATACCGATGGCCCTGCCCAATGAAGCTATCAAAGCTATCTATTTAGCATAATTGCAGGCCAGGCTATAGGCGATTGTTCTGGTCGTGGCTCGTGGTGGTCTACGTGAACCCTACCCACAATGGACAGTGGAACAAATCGGATAAAAAACCCATAAAGATTATTTAAATTGTTTTACAAGAAAGTTGCATAAGTTAAGCGATAGTCATACTTCTATTTCTGGGAGTTCAGTTGCCTTTAGAGGAGATAGAAAAGAAGTTTAACTTGGAAAAAGAAAAGGTTCTTAAAAGACTGAGGTGTGTTAAAATTGTGTGTGGATAAGTTATAGAGATTTTCATGCGAATTGCTATTGAAATTCATCTAACGAATTGTCTTCCTGTTATGTCCGAAATTTTACTTTTGATTTTGGTATGTTAATATTTAAAAGGAGTCATCCTTTCTTTGCCATTTGCCTGATGGATTACTTTTCATCTTCAATTGAAAAGTGGGATTTTCTATTAGTGTTTTAGCTTTTCGGTTGTATACTTACTTATTTGTTTATTAAATTATTTAGGAACTAGTCAAAATCGAATCTAGTTATCCATTTGAAATAAGAACTCGCATTTACCTTCTACAAAATTATTGATTACTTTTGTTATTGAGAATAGACACAAAATTGTATGTAGACAACAAAAACAAACTTTGAGAATATATAAAAAATGGACAAACCGCAGCAAGTGGCGGGCAATGAAGAGGACATGAAGTGGAGATGTTGTTGCAACTGCAAGAAGAAGCTTGATCCTTATCAGCTTTTTGAGGAAAATATTGAGGACATTGCCAAAAGTCTGTCACAGATTATGGTTATTTGTGGCATCAATACAATCAAGTCCTGTAATGCTAAATCGATCATAAAGCGAGCTTTTATCTATCACGAGAAGATCCGAACTCGGTGTCCAACACATCCTCCAGAGAATACCCATTTGCATCGAGATGATCTGTTGCAAGCACTCCGCATCAAATGTGAAATGGAAAGTGTGGAGGCGATGTTAACCTATGCGATTATTAAGAGAGCATTCAAAGCATTCTTCCATGGAAAGCCGGACAGGACAATTAGTAATCCCTTTGTGGATGCCATGACGATACACAGCCAGAAGCCGGCTTGGATGCATGCCGCCTACAAGACGGTGAAGATCTTTGACAACTACAAGAAGGCATTCTTTTGGGCCCACAAGTCCTATGAGAAGCAAATAAACCTTGTATATCGCGGACTATACGCACGTATGAGTGCCAGGGCCAATCCTTTAATGGCTCCTACTTGTTCCTGTCGCAATTGTTCCAAAAAGGAGGTGCCAGGACATCCTAAGCCGGGCCAGAAAGTGCAAGAGAAGTTCAAGCTGGCAGACTGTGCTGATCTGCCCAAAGAATGCATTTTGTGTGGCCTCCAGGTGCCCAAAATTGAATCGAATGTGAGGATTAAGCGACCTCGTCCCATAATCAACCATGAAATTAAATTGCCACGTTGCACCAAGTGCAATTCACCGCTGCTCATCTGTGAGTGCAACATTGATCAGCTGACTGGTGAGTTGTATGGCGAGTGTGGTCAGGATTCCTACAAGGTCAAGTGGTATCGATTGGAAGATGATCAGCCAGAGCAACCAAAGAAACAGGCCAAAGAAGAAGAGGACACAAGTTATGAGGATGCACTGGAGCCTACGATTGATTGGGAGAATCATCATTGTCCCATCGATTGTGTCCACGACAGCAACAGTGAATCCTCAAATGTGTGCCATTCTGATCCACTCTCTAGCTCTACTGTGGATGAAAGTGATTCCTCCTTTGCCACCTGCTCGGATGCCGACAATTTGGATGTTGTTGGAAAGCTGGAAAAGTATCTCAACAAACTTTGGGCTGAAGATGTTGCTGCCCAACGGAGTCCCAATTCATATTTGGCCAAAACTGTGGTTCCATGCGAACCTTGTGATCGAAAGTGAATTCGTGATTACCTTTCATATTTTTGATTTAGACTTAAACTTAAATATATAGTATCTTAATTGTAGTTTTTTTTATAGATTGTAAAATTGGCTTAGCGTAAAAACATTACATACTAAAAGCATTCTAATTAAGGGTCTAACTTTCTAACTCATAAACTTATTTGGAATAAACTTTTATGGTACTACACCTATTAGTTGATAACCTCAGATCACTTCAATAGTTGTTAAATTGTTGAATTCAATTTGCGAAAATATCTTCAATGACTCACAAAGCTGTTCTCCCATCTTTAATATTTATTTTTAGCGCCACTTTTGGCTTCATATTTGATCACACCTCAGAGTAGATTCCTAGTTGGCACCTCTTGAACTCGTATCAATACGTAAGTTAGTAAACACAGCAGGAGGGAATTGTGGGATCGCCCACATGCGAATTGGAGTCGACATAGGGTTTATCAAGGCGCTGGGACTCGAAGATCGCGAACTGACAATGGCCACTTAAATGGCATTGCCAGTTGTAATCGCTGTTAAATTGCTGCCTCAGCTACTGTTGTCAACAGCTTGCCCTTCTGGCTCCTCTGGCCCCTCTATCCTGTTGTACCAGAGCTTCCACATAAATCGCTCGCATTATCTGCGTAGTTGCATCGCTAAAGCCACGTCTCGGGATTGGGAATGGGAATGAGGCATAGGAACATTGCAAGTATGGCACGGGTTTCGATCTCAGTTACAGTCTGGAGAAGTTTGTTCTGGGCTCTCCTTGCTCGTCTGCTTATCAATCTCAGCTCATCTGCACGCAGTCTGTGAGGGAACAGAACATCTTCTGCGAAAAATAATTCCGCAACTTGTCACATTTTGTAAGCGTCGCGTCGGAGACGCCTCTGCGCCAATGGTAATGGTAATGGTGTTGGTAATGGTAATGGCCATGGCCAAGTCCTTGACTGTCACCTAGACTATTTTTGGCAGCCTGCAGGGTTCCAAAACCATGTTGTTTAGTTGCAGTCACAACTCGTATCTCTAGACTGCAAGACTTGTCTGTTGTTCGCCTTTGGAGTTGAATTTGCATATAGATTTATTTTTATGACCATTACAATGGATAGGCGACGTTCAAGTCTTTGAGTATTTATGTGTACATTTCGAAAATACTTGAAGAAAAGAGGTAAACGTTTTCTCTGGCGAGAAACTTGTTTACTTTTTGAATTTTTTATTTAATCTTTTGTTAATTTTTACACTTAATTCTCATATTCGAAATTATGAAATATTTCCATCTCACTTGGCAAATCTTTAATAGGGATTTTCTCGTATTCAAATTCAATTCACTTGGAGTCGTCTTGAGTAAACAAAAAATGAAAAAGAAAGAAGGAAAATATGAAAAGCTCTCGCACAGTCAACTGATGAACCATTGAACTTTTGAAAAGGCAATCAAATTTGCGTCTAATGCGATCACTTTAAATGCTGCCACAAGTCAGTTGCAAGTGCCTCATCCACTTGCTGCTGCTGCCCCAAAACTTCAGTTGTGTTAAATGCCCTAGAGATTTCGCTTTGATTGTGGGCTCTGGTGGAACTTAATAGTCTTTTTATAGCTGCACTTTTTCAACTTCAATTAATGAAGTGTCGAGTTGTTAACACCAAAACAACACATACATAGACTTGCTACATGCCACAGCCCTTGCCACAGATCCCCTCTTAACGATACGCTTCTATTTCCAAACATTTCCAACATTTTGTCTAGTCCGAGACATGCTGGGAAAAGCCGAGCAGCTCTCTTGCCTGCAAAATGTAAACAAACAAATTAAAACGAGTCGCAGTCGCAGTCGCAGCAGCCGCTAACGTCGACGTCGCAGTCAATGATGCGGTGCCTCCAGGTGAGAAATCGGGTGCGGCATTTACTGCTCGTTGGAAGCCTCTGGGAAGCGCCCCAAAACAAACACAAACACAAATACAAACAAACCCAAACCCAGACCCAAACCCAGACAGAAGCAGCATCAGAAGCTCTTTAATCTCCAAAAGCATTTGAAGGCACTTTCTCACTTTGCGAGTTTGATGAAATGTCTGAGGAGATATCAAATTGAATTAAGACATTAAATAGGTAGAACATTATTCTAGATTTCTGGAGTCACCAAGTCGTGATCAAGTAGTTAAATTCACTTTAATTGCCCAAAATGAGACTGTGACTAACAGCGCAAATGTGGAACAATGCAATCAATCCTGAGATGGTCTATCACACTTTTACCGTGGTTCACAGTTATGGTTAATGGTGTGAAAAGTTTGAATATAGGAAAAATCATTTGTTTATTTTATTAAAGTTGTTTAGAAAGTTTAGCATCTCGAAAATGTTCCGTAAATTTGCTGAAGTTTTCGCCTATATATTTCTGGATTGACATAGCCCATTGTCGGATG
This sequence comes from Drosophila testacea, assembly GCA_035043265.1. Classification (NCBI taxonomy): domain Eukaryota; kingdom Metazoa; phylum Arthropoda; class Insecta; order Diptera; family Drosophilidae; genus Drosophila; species Drosophila testacea. The sequence continues at coordinate 495,682 of JAWNND010000767.1, read as the reverse complement.
ATTTCAGGTTAATACTAGTTAACCTGACCGAAAATGACTGTGGGAAAAACAGTTGGAGCGTCAAATGATAAACCTGTTTGTCAATTAAACAAAAATATTGTAATAGTTGATAACAGAATGGGCAAACAGAGCAACCATTGCGGAGGCAGATGCCGTGATGAGAACTTCCCAAGAAACCGAGAACTGAGAACCGAGAACTGAGAACTGAGAACCAAGAACAAGAACACAAGAAACAACCTGTCAACCCAAAAGGCTGGGACTCTGGTTCGATGTGCTTGACGCCCGTCGGTTTCATTATCGCCTTGCCTTCAACTGGCCCCCCCATCCCCCATTCAATTCTTCTTCTTTTTGTTGGCCAAGTTCCCTTGGCTTATTGTTTAGTGAAGCATTTAACTTATAAATATTGTGTGTGGCAAGAAGAAAAGTGTTTTGTGTATGTGATACCGTTTTGAAATGTGCCAGCAACAGACGCCAATGACGTTGGAGCCAAACCCTGGACAACAGTGAAGAGAGGAGAGGTGAGGAGATGGGGCAGAAGAAGGAGAAGAAATCGGGGAGCAGGAGAAGATGTCGGGACGCAATGCCGTGAAATATTTCCCATGACAATTCTGTTTGTTTTTCGTGTATTGTCTGCGTCGCCTTGGATAGTCTTCTTGGCACCTTACCATCGTCTCCGTCTCCGACTTCGACTCTGTCTCTGTCGTTCACATCGTCGCCCACTCGTTTGTCCAGAGCTCTCAAGTTCACAGTTCCCAGTTGGCCTGGTCCACAATGTTGCATAGCGTACTCTCTATTTGCTTTATCTATGCCCAGGGACTGTTTCTGACTGACTGTGTTGACGTCCCGTCCCTGTGCTTAATTTCCCAGGCAACAGAGACTTGTTTAAACCCTTGACTCACAATGGACCCAAAGAGCAAGCATTGCCTTACTAAATGGTCACCCTAATGGTGCCCCTACCCAAAAAACATGGCCACATTATTTCGGCAGCCGTCCAGCACGAGTTGGTATCCCAAACATTCCAAGAACCAGTTGCGAATACATATATAAACACAATTAGGAATCCAAATTTGGGAGAGTGCTTGACTAGGCAGTACCCTGTTTTTTAATAAAGTTAAGGACTTAATTCCATTTCATCAATACATCTTATCTGTTTTTATTACTTTCTTTATTTCGTATTGGATCAATATGAAATTTTCTGTATATGTTAATAATTTAGTAAACTTTAAATATACTTTAAAAGTTCTCTTAACTTTATGATTTTCAAAAGACCCTGTAAATTATAATTACTTATATTCTGTGAACTTCTACAAACAGTTACACTTGAACATCAGATCCTAACATGCTTCAATTTCTGGAATTAAGACTCACTTAAATTAAAATTGTGGTCAATCCCTATAACATTTAATCCTGTCAAACAACAACTTTAAATATATATTGTTTACCAAGACATGAGATGATTAAATTTGGTTGGGAAGGCAGCCTTTATGACAAAGTTAATAGACGAACCTTAAGGGTATAATTATTAGCTCTAAAACCGTCGGCGAGGTCAATGGAGTGCCGCCGAAATTCCGTGGAATAAAAATATTTAGCTTGGCCAATTTGGCGAGCGATAATTATGATTGTGTTGGAATCAGGCTCCACATTATTTAGGGGACCAGTCCAGGCGGTCGGTGCGATTGGAGCACTGGTATTGAGTCCACCAATGTAGAAACATGTCAGGTTGGCGCTGTCGTCGCTTTTGCTGCAACTGATGACAGAGTCTACAGTAGGGTTGTGTGATCTTCTGAAGCTGATACTTGGAATGCCACCAGAAGAATTGCTCGTAAAGTTTTGGATCTTTTGCCAGCTTCTTCAAATGCTCTGCCAATATTTTGGGTGAACTAAATGCAGAGCTACTAATGTAGGAGCCAGGTGGTGCAAGCTTGGTTAGATTGCTGCCACCAATTAGAACAGGCACCACAAAGTTCTCAAGTGCCATGTAGAACTGTGGATGCACATAGTCCGGACAGGAGCTGGGATCAAAGATCAGCATAAATTTGTAGTGTGAGCAACTAGAAAGAGAAAAAGATGAGGATAAAATATACTGGTGAATTGGATGATTTCTATAGTTACTCCATTCCTAAAGAGCAGTCTATATGTGCATCGAGTTCTATATAGTTATGTAGTTCCTGCAAATAGAGGCTCTCGGGCAGATTATAATCATTCACCTCGTACAACATGTAGACCACCAGGAAGTCCTTATTCTTTAGCTTTTGTCGTAATTGAAGCTGGTACTGCATTGGTAGCTCATCCATAAAGTTCTCTTCTGGCAAATCAAACTCCTGAAGTCTTTCATCTACTTGAATTCGTGTAGAGAAATAATAAGATGTCCAGATCAGATCCGAGTCCAGGCGATAGGTCATAGTAAAGTTAAAGATTGAATCACCATGTGCGTAGAGCGGATTCTGGGCAAGACTCAGAGGATTTGAGGTAGCAAATACAACCAGATAGTCTGGCGTATGTTGGATTCTTTCCAGACCCAGTAGAGAATAGGGACGATCCCCATAGACAACAACAGCATCTATAGTTCCTTTGTCATAATTTCGATTGCTGGTCACTTCACAGCCGCATTGCAAATGATCCAAGCTAGGAGTGTCCACATCTTCATTCCAAATAAGTATAGCAAATCCATTTGACTTCTTAACTGTCTTATGTGGTATCATATGCAATAGTAAGTAAACTGCAGATATGCCAAGAATACACCTCAATATGGTCTTGTTAATATAACGATAAGGTAGGACAAAGGGGGATCCAGCTGAGCATCGATGTGGTGGCGGAAGAACCGATAAGTCATAGTATCCAAAGTCATCACTGTCTTCATTTGAATTGGAGTTCATAGAGTCATCCTTTTTGTGCTGTTCTGGATTATTTCGATTGCTAAGAATTTTGTCTGTTGGCATCTTGAAAATTAAATCGATTTACAATCGATTGAGGTTTTTGGAACAACAGTTTTAAGTTAAAACTTTTAATAGTGAGAATGAAATTTAAGCAGATCTAAGCCAACTCTGGTGTATTTTGATCGAAGTGTAACTAACTATAGTATTTCCATAACTATTTATAAAGATTTGTATTATAATAAGGGATATATTATATCGTTTTAGCAAATATAATTAATTTCATTGCGATCATTGAAGGAAGAGTAACCGAGACTACTTATTAATTGGTTTTCCCTTCTTAATTGGTGTTCACTTGAAAGACAGAAACTTTTAATTATTTCAAGCTCTTTGAATATATTTGAACCCAACTATTTTAAATCGGCAATAAAATTCTTTTATAATCACTTCATAATTCTTATTCTTCACTAAGAAAAGTCTGACAAAGTGAAGTAGAATTCGATTGACACTTGTATTGAGTCCACCACTTCTGGAATTCTTCGGGTTTACGTTCTCGCCTTGGTTTTTTTAGTTCCCGACAGAGGGCGCAATAGGGTTGTCTAATTTGATGGAGTTGATACTTGGAATGCCACCAGAAATATTGTTCATAGAGATGCGGCTCAGAGCCAACTTTGTTTAAATACTGTGCCAATTTTTCGGGTGATGAAAAACCATTGCCATTTATATAAGAATCAGGTGGAACAAATTGGCTAATATCACCGCTGCTAATTATCACGGGCACTACAAAATTAGCCAGTGCCATGTGGACCTGTGAGTGCACAAAGTCCGGACAGGAACTGGGATCAAAAACCAACATAAATTTGTAAGGCAAGCATCTAGAAAAGAAGAGTATATTAAATGGATCAATGAAGATGTATTCATAATTACTCATCGACTTCATGACATGTCTGAATGACATTAAGATCCATGTATTTGCGCAATTCCCACAAGTAGACACTTTGCGACTTGGTGTAATCATTGATCTCATAGGTTATATAGACAGCCAGGATGTGTTTGAACTTTAGTCGATAGCGAAGTGTGGATGCCAAATGGTTTGTTATATTCTTCATAAAGTTTCTATCGGGTTGTTCAAATTTCTTTACCGGCTGATGTACCGAGAGTAGAGTTGAAAAATAATATTCAGACAAAAGCAAATCCGAATCCAAACGATAGGTCATGGTAAAGTTAAAATAAAATTCACTAGGCTCCATCAGCGGATTCTGAACAAGATTCATAGAATTTTTAGTGGCAAAGACAAGCAGAAAGTTAGGAGTCAGCCTGATCTTCTCCAGACCCTGCAGAGTATAAGGTCTATCCGCATTGACAATGACAGCATCTATTGGAAAAGTAGCATAGTCTTGAATGCCAGTCAGAACACAGGGACATTGATAATGATTCCATCCACGTATCGGAATCTTTTCATTCCAAAGAAGTATGGCAGCTTCAATTCTATCTTTCACGTTTTGAGTTCGTCGACCGCGTGGCATTAAATGGATTAGCAATAGGACAACACTCAGACAGAAGATCCATTTGAGAATAGTTAGACCACGACTCTTCCACAGGTTCCTAGGTGTAGAACGAGAGGCAGCTGAGCGACGTGGTCGAGGATAAATTGCAAAGTCTGCGTCTGTATCTGTATTAACAATAATATCATTATTACGGTCTCTGGGTGTTTCCACCTTCTGCTCCTCAATCTGATCCATTTGTGAATTATGTGGCTAGAAAAGAATTTTCTAAGCTGAAAAATGGAAAAAATGTAAGAGTATTGTTTGATTTCTGAAGTAAAAGTTGGTAAACAAAATCAATGCCAACTAAGAAAAATTAAACTTTTAACTTCACCCTGGAGAACTATAAAAATGTTACATATCAATCAAGAATCAATCATCAATTGAAATGAATACATTAATGCAATTTGTAAACTGAAATTGTCGCCAAATTTGCAATTTGCTGTTCCGATTTAAAAGCATTAAATTTACGCATCAATTTGATTTTCCTCCTTTCTCATTTAAAGAACTTTTGAATTTCCGATTTAACACTTTCCCCTTATGTCATTCATTCATTCAGGCGGGAATCAAAACAGGAACAAAGTAATCAATCATTTTGCCAAACCATCAGAAACATGACAATTCACCAGCAAATTTTGCGTAATTCTCAATGTCAGCGGAAGTGGAAGAGGAGGAGAAAGAGGAGGAGGAGGAGGAGAATGAGGGTGGAGCACGTTGCGGATCAAATTGTGCCAATCCATCGATGATATATCACTGCAATTTGAGAATATTCATTTGGCAACATTTGCCTCGCTGCTCATTTCAAATGCGATACGCAAACTTGCCAAGGATATCGCGAATCAGCTGAGACTTGAGAGAGAATTGGACTTGGACATTGGACAATGGACATTGGACAATAAACGTGCTGATGACTCTGACTTTGACTACGACTGCGATTCGTCCATTAAGAAAAAGAAAAGGAATGAAAAGGGGCAATAGCTTTGCAATTTTCCAATTGACAAGCGATTTAATGTAAAAAGAGAGAGAGAGAGACAAAGGGAGACGATATGAAAGAGGAAGAGGTAATTCTGAAAAGAATTTTATTTGGCACGTAGCAACAGTTGCCATGCAAATTGGCAGCGGCTGCTTTATAAATAATGTGCCGTTTATGTGCGAAAGTGAAATGGAATTGCCAGAATGCCAGACGGGACCAGCACTGGCAATGAGATTGAAAACTGGTTGAAAAACAGTTGCTGGCAGAGAGGAGAGAATTCAGAGAGGAGGGGAGGGGTGTGAATTGGCAGGAGCAACTGCAGCATATATTAGAAGTGGGGGAGATGTGAAGCTAAAACCAAAGAAAACGAGATGCAAACAACGAAACACATATAAATTTTAATTATTCCTGTGAATCCAAAACAACCAAGCGAAAGGCTAACAAATGACGACAGAGAGAGAGAGAGCGAAAAAGAGAGGAATAGTGTGTGTGCCGAAAACAAAACAAAAGACGGCAATACGATTGCATTTGAAGGAACTCCTGAGCTGAGTCCGTGCTTTGCTCCTTTTGGTCTTTAAAGTCCAAGTCAAAGTCAAAGTCAGAGAATGGAATGGAATTGAAATTCCATTGTGAATTTTGGGGGCGTTGCCATGTCGAAAAATGCAATAAATATGCATATGAGAGAGCGCGGAGAATTATGGCTCTGGCTCTGGTTGAAAGATTTGAATAATTTGGTTCCCACACTCAGTTCCAAATGTGCAACCTCAAAGCTCGAGCCAATGCTGATGATGATGATGATGAGAGTGAAGATGATGAAGATGGCGGCTACCAAAGTCACAATTTTAATTAAAGTTATTAATAGGTCTGCCACAGTCTCTCTCTCTCTCTCTCTTTCTCTCTTTCTCTCTTTCTCTCAATGTGATTTACCTTCTTTCTTTTGGACAGGCAATCGGCTTGACCATTTAGACGGTTAGTCGGTTAGTTGGTTAGTCAGTTTTGAGGTGTCCTTAGCCTCAATTAAATGTGCCGCACACATTGTTGGCAACTGCTTAATTATCGATCCGAAGAAGGTATAAAAAAGAAGACAAAAAGGACGCCGGCGGCAAAGTCGCCACCTCAGAGAGACGCCGCTCAAATTGGACTTGATTGCGCTGTCTTCGGATTAAAGAATCCTCGATTCGTTAGGATAGACAGACACACAATTGGAATTTAACAGACAGAGAGAGAGAGAGAGAGAGGGAGTACGAATTAACATGTAATTATCTCAGCTTGGTCTGAACCACAAATGAAACGCAACGAATTGTCGGCGACACCCAAAAACAAAAACAAACTGCGTCTTGTTACCATCAGGATACCTAATCGAAGTGGCAAATGTGGCAAGGCCTAGGCAGCTGCCACTTCTTGTTGCAGGGTGTGTCCCTCTTGTGTCCGTTCATCTTGAGCCGATTTCGATCCCTCGATTCGATTCCTCTTCGTTCTCGACCACCCGCGCTATTGGCTAGTGGCGCTAAAGTTGTCAGTCGCCTCGCCCCGACACCCTAATTAGGTGCTATCTACGCGTTCCGATTATTGGGTTAACTGTGCGGTTATTGATGTGCCGACTTGGACCTTACCTTCTCACTTTCACTCACTAAGAAATGCTTTTCAGTGCTGCCCACTCAGCTTAGACGAGTTAAATTTAACGATTTTTAAAAGCCAAGAGCAGAATTTTAAAAAACAAACTTCTGGTAACATCCAACGATATCATAAGAGAAATCATATTTAATCGATAGAAGATATAATAAATTTTGTGCAATGTTTACAATTTTTAGATTGCGAACCTAAGCTAACCACAGTTGAATTCAAGCATAAACCATGTGAGGCCTTTTTAAGGATTGTATACTCCTTAAAAAAGAGTAAATGTGTTTAAATTTAAAATTAAACAGGAACCTACACCTTAAATAAGGTGCTCTTAATCAACGCAGGTTTTTAAAATAATCTTGAAACTATCTTTTTATATTTATATCTGTCTTTTTTAATTTTTCCAGCTCTTACTAGCTTTTTTAAAATGCTTATCTGTTTTTTTCTGGACCTGAAGAGTTGGCAGCAGTTGTTGTATTTCCTGAACATATTCAATCTCTTTCTATCTTAATACGAGTTGAGTCATGGCGCCACTCGAAAGTATTCACATGCCATTTAATGATGACCCACAAACCTCTACTCATTCATCAGGCAATCAAAACTGAGTAGCTCAGTGATTATCACTGCCCGGTACCAAAAACATTGTCCATTTTCCACATCTTTTCCCCTAGAAATCTTTTGCACAATTGAACGCCTCCACAAGTTGTTATTGTTGTTGTTGTTTTGCTCTTCTTGTGGTTGTTGTTGTTGTCATTTGTTATTGCTCTCGTTGTTGTCTGTCATCCGCGTAAACAGTTTGATGATGGCAATCAAGTAAAGTTTGGCCCCGTTGGGCAATTGTTGCTCGGTTTATTGTCACGATCAGAGCAAATTCAATGCTCCTAAATGGCCTCCCAGCGGGAAGGGAGCGGGTGGCATGTGGCAACGATGACACATGTCTGCCACAGTTGCCCGGATGCAGGCACTTGCTGTCCGCTGATTGATGCGCTTTTCACTGATGTTGATAATGACATATGGAAAATTATGTAAACCAGGGATTCCGGTCGAAATTTTCACAAAGTTCTCGAGAGTTTTATAAGCAAGTGAATATTGAACTACCTCCTATCTATATTTTGAGCTATTGTTAATTTTTTAATTGTTTTTTAAAGATAAATGCTGTTTATGACCTAATGAAATTTTAAAGAATTTGACAAACAAAGGCTGTTTAATTTTCTTTCGTTCCCTTAAAAATCAAACAAAGTGGCTTTGTTTTAAATTTGATTTTTGTTCTGCATTTTAAAACCTGCAATTCCGTTGAATTTTTCACAAGCCCAGAATTAAATTAGCTACAGTAGAAATCTCATTTAAAACTCTTTTCGTTGGGATTTTACTTTACATACAACTTATTTGAAAAAAAATTACAAATCAAATCTTCAATTTTTGATGTTATTTCCACGAAAAATGGGCTTAAATTATAAGCAACAAAATTTGCCTTCTTTTAGAAACTTTGCAAAGTTACTTTTCCCTTTCTTTTATAAATCCTACTTATTAAACTTTCATGCGAACGGAATGTTGCAAATTATCTAAAGCAAAGATTCTGATTAAAATTTTCACTAAATGCACGTGAATTTTAAAGGCAACAAAAGCTTGTTTCACTTGAAGACTCAAACTAAATTTCCTTCTTTGTTTTTAATTCATTTTCCTGTTTATCAAACTCGTGTTTTTCCTACTCTTTGCTCTTTGAAAGCTTTGTTCGCTTACCTATTTTGCAGTTTTCCATTTTCTACATCATAATTATTTTATTACTCGCTTCCTGTAGAAAATTTCAGTTAGTCTCTTGCTATTTTCCACTACTCGCACTTATTAAACATTTCGTCTCATTTTTTATTCCTCCTCCCTTTTATTCTTTTTGTCTATTCTTTAACATTCCTCCCACTTCCCCGTACTCTTTCTCTTTCTCTATCTCTCCCTCTATCCCTGTCTGTCTCTAGAGACGGCAATTCGCTACCGTGACGTCGAGACAGGGACAATTATGTAAATATGCGGAGGCGCCTGTTCCGGAACAGACGCCGAGGACTAGGACAATGGAACAACCGCAATTGTTGCCGTCCATTTGGCGAATGGATGCGTGACAAAACGCAGAGAACATTGGGAGAGGAAAAAAAGAAGAGACACATTGAATATAGCACGAAAACAGAGGACACACTGAGGCGCAAGGACAGTGTCGAGGTCAGGACAATAGGCGGCACAGCGGGAGTGGCAGCGAGGTCAAAGGTCAGCCGCGCTAATGTTGTGCTAATTGCAATTGAAACGCGGAACTGAACAAAAACTGTGACACAGAAGTCTAAACATACACACACACACACACAGGACAAACAGGACGACGACACGAGACAGCGGCGCTTAGCCTAATTGATGTGTCCTTGACCATAAGATTTACGACCCAAAAGAATATACTATAAATGACGAAGGAGGTAGCATGCAACACGGTTGTGCCTCATTGCCAGCGAAAGCAGCGGCATCATGGACTTCATCATCAAGAGACCTCCCAGTCAGAGATCGAGAAAGCGATCTGAGGCTGTCTGTCTTTAAAACTTGACCCGTCTCCAGTTTCGCACCAAATATGTTGCATGTTGCATGGGGCAACATCGCATGCGCCTCGTAATTCGATATTGCGCACGCGTGTCCAGTCCAAGTCCTTCCAATTTGTCGGGCCAACGGCTGTGATCTTTGCTGTATTCTTTTCTCGCTCCATTGACAGCAGTTATGTCTGTCTGATCAGCCTGATCAGGACTTGCCCAGCAGGCCAGGTGTGATATGTGTCGATCAAACGGTAACTGGATCACCCAATGAATCCTTCTTGGGTCCAGAGTCATCATATGCAAAGTAGGACCACCAATTGACTAAACGGCTGCTGTTGCCTCTGAGGCAACTTCGTCTGCCCTTTAGACATACTCTACCTTTCGACAGCTATTTTAACTGTGTGGAAACTCTAGGATATTATTATATATTGCTTGAATATTATATACTATAGATACTTTAATTCTTGTATTGATATGTGGAATCCTTATTAAAAGATCTCAAAAACCTTGGGAAAATATATAATTCTTTTGGAATTATTTGAGATATCATAAAAAAGCATTTCTTTTCTCTTCTGTCTTAACTCATGTGATACATAAGAAATTGAAAAGGTAAAGATACATTTCTAAAATTTCCAGATATACATAGTTTCTTATATTGATTTTGCTATACAACGTTCAATGATATGATACTAAATAAAATTGTTAAATTGACAAAATAAAATATTTTATAGAAAATTTTAATTTAATTACTTACTTAGTATTTGAAAGATTCTCATCTTATGTCAATTAAAAATTGTATTTTTTAATACAATGCAAAAGAATATTAAATAAGATTGATAAACAAATCTGATTAATTCTTATAAGAAACCAGAGTAAGAGTATTCAGAAGTCGCTCTGTCAAGTGTTGCCAATATATTTTTTTCGCTGACCACCAAAGTTGATTGAAATTTTGGCAATGACCCCGGCCAGCAGCCGGAATTTGTTTGGCAGCTGTTGGTGTTGCTGCTGCTGTTGTTGTTGTTGTTGCTGTTTAACTGAGTGCAGCAGCTGCTGCTTGGCAACAGCTTCGCCCACTGGCAACTGTTTTTTGGGCAGGTCGAGAAGCCGCTGGCGTTGTCAGAGCCGACGGAGCGTTAAAACGCACACGTTTTTTGTAAGCGACGGCAGTTGTTGTTAGTTGATGATTGTCCGTTGTTGTTGTTGTTGCTGTTGTTGGCTGCTCGGTCGTTTGTTGCAGTTGCAAGTCGCTTAATGTGCGATTTGTATCTGCAAAATATAAATTGTAATTATTGCATTGTGTTGTTATTACTGTGGAAGGGCGCTTATCAGTTGCTGCCACAAAGAAACCATCGTACATTAGCAAAAAGTTGCAAATGAGTGTCGAAATAAAAGTGCAACACACCCCTCCCTCTTTGCACACTCCGCCACCTACACTGCCACAACGTGTGCTGCAGGCAGGAGGGGGAGGGACCTGGGCTTAAAGGGGGACAAGTTCACCTGGTGCGATTGCGCATTGTTTGTTGGCTGGGAAAAACAGTGGAAAGACAAAGCGAAACAAATTGCTTAATGTTGTTCCTTTTGTTCTTGTTATTGTTGTTGTTGTTGTTGCTGCTGTTGTTTTTCGCGCTTTAACACTTTTTGTTGTTTGTTTTTTTGGTTCACTCAGAAAATTGATGATGTTGGCAATGACGCTGACGACGTCGACGACGAGGACGTTGAATTATGGCCCAAACTCAGCTGCGACAGCTGCCACACAACATAGTGTCGTTGGAAAGAGTGTGTGAGAGAGAGAGAGAAAGAGAGAGTGTGTGAAAGAGAAATTTACACAATAAAAAACATAATTTTTAATCTTTATTCTGAAAGTCTTGATTTAGTTTGAATTTTTTCACTATGTTCACATAATTTTTGTTAACTTAAAATTAAATGCTGATCACATTAACTAAAATAGAAAAGAATTTTTAAGATATTTGTATAATTCAATATTTTATTAAATTCTTATTAAAGCTCTGATAGTCAAAATATATACTGAGAATGAATATAAAGATCTTAAATAAACATAGTATTTTATATAGCTCTTTGACAACGTTTAATTTCAGATGTTTTTTTTCTGTGTAGATTGCTGATTGACCACCCAGCATACTGAACCCATTAGGCACTATCAAAAGAAAATACATTTTAATTACCACGCAAGTGATGAAAATCGCTGCTGGCCGCTGAGATGGAGATTGTGTTTTGGAATTGGGACTGGGATTGGGATTGGGCATGGGTCAGGGAATGGGTTTACATCTGGAATCTTGAATCTGGGTGGCTGTTAATCAATAATATGCCGCTCTCATCGATATTGGGCGGCATCCAACGGTGCGTATGAAATTGAAAATCAACCACACAAGCGACCACACAAGCAATGGAGGCGCCTCCCTGTTCTCTCTTTTCCTCCCTCTCTTTCTCACTCACTCTCTGTTGCAGTTGGATGATGACGTTGATGGAGCTGTCGATGATGCATTGCCCTCGCGCCCATCTCTGGTCCACATTTTGGTAGTTTGTTATTAACTGTTTTGTTGTTTGCGGCGTTGATTGATGCCCCCACGCCCCCCCAGAGACTAACATCAGGGCCATGGCCAACAGAGGCACCTTCTGCATCGCCTTCGTCTTTGGTCGGTCATGGCCCGATAATTGAAATATGTTTTCATATGCATTTGTGTATTGTGTGATCTCAGATCAAAGAGCGTGCTCAACTGAGCCGAGTTCAAGTTAGAAGAGTTCAGCTGCCATGATGATTTGATTAATTCGAATTGGATTTATTTCACAGCATTTACTTTTGAATAACAAAGAGTATGTGGGATTGGTGTTGATAGGCTTCTCTCTATCTAATTAAAGCCTATAAATGCATTTGCTTGTTTAACTTAACTTTAAATGAATTGAAAAGCGTTTTGCTGGAGTAATAAATTCTGACACCGCATAAGTGAAACAAAAGTGCGTAAGTTTTGACAACAGGCGACAACGACAACCAAAATACGTGGAAAGTATACCATTAAAGAATCATAAATAAATTTTCCCACAGTGCACCACACACAGAAATAAACAAAAGATTAGTAGAAAGAGCTAAGGTAGAATAGTTAATGCCCTTTATTATATTTAGAGATGAGGTTAATAATAAAAATGAAATCAATGTTTTACTATTTAAGCATAGAACATTAAGTATTACTCTTCCTTTCCTGTTCTTTGAAATAAGGGATAAAATAGGAAAACTTACTTATCGATTACATAAATTAAATTTTACTAGAATTTAAATTTAAACAGTATAGATTAAAGAAAAAACTTTTAAATTGGAGAATATAATTTTATGCCTATCTTTAATATCTTCTCAACCTATGCAAGTATACCCTTTGTCAGCACTTTAATTGTAGAGTATAATAAAAACGAGAAGCGGTCGAAAAACTTTTGTAGTACATGAAAATGTCATTCGCATAACATAACCGAGAAGACAACAACAAGGAGAAACAAGCAAACAAACAACGATGGTGACAACAACGTAACAACGCACAAAAGTTTCAATCTTTTCTGAGCTCTCTCACTTGCCCCACCATCTACCAGCTACCCCTCTTCCTCCCCTACCACCTGCCGCACACACACACACACAGACACACACACTTAATGGCATAGTTGGAGCCAAGTTGGTGGCACCTTTGCGGTTGCCTTTTGTTATTGTTGTTGTTGTTAGAGTTGTTGCTGTTGTTTGAGATAACAACAAAATGTTTGATGTACTTCAAACTTAATGTTTCATGGGTCAATTTGGTACCAGACTTTTTGGGTTTTCTCAATGTCAATGAGTTTCAGCAGCTTTTTATGGGGAGCATTTTCTCTAATTTGCCTGAGCGCATTACGTGGCTTTGACCTTTTTTGGCTAATCGCAAGCACTTGTGATTAGTTAAGAGCCGTCACGGATTCCAGTATGCATTGCCCTTTAACCTTTTCACACGCTTCAAGTAATTTCAAGCTACTGTTTCAGTACTAGGTTCAGTTTCCCTTTTGGCTTTGTCTTTGTCAAATCTACTTTTTTGTATGTGGAAATTATACAATTAAGTGCTACACACTTTTGCTTTCAGGGTACATCAACAACAACGATGACTCTATCTCTGTCTCTGTCTGTCTCTCTGTCTGTATTGTGGGGAAGACAAGCCCCAAGACCTTATCAAAAGAACTTTTAGCCGCCTCATTGAAGTCAACATGAAGGCAACATGAGCCACAAATATGAAATTGTTTTCCCACGCAAATTAACACTTGACTTTGTTTTCATATTTGCACAAGATGACTTCATTTTCTTCGGTTATTTTTTAAATATTTTATTGCTGTTGACTTGGTCTACAGACTTCGGTCTTTACACTCTGCTCCTACCTCCTCTATCGACCAACTCCTCCTCGTTCGGCCAACACCAACAGTTGCTGCTGTCTCATTGTTGTGGGTGCCGCATTTTCGTTGTCATTGTTTCAAAATGATCTGTGTGTATTTGTTGTGTATTGGGTGTGTGAGTGTGTGTGAGTGTGTGTGCCAGCTTTACCGCTAAAATTTACAGTCACTTGCATTGTCGATGACTCGACGTGTTTACTTGAAAGTTTCGGCCTTAAAACTGACCAGGAATTCAGTTGGTAACTCACATGGCTCAAAATAGATGTCACAATAATATTATCTTTAAGTAGATATAATTATAATAAATATATTTTAAATCTTAACTCGACTTACTGTACAAATTTAATTAACCTATATATGTTATTTTCTTTTCCAGCTCTGTACTTATTGGTAAGTGTGTATAAGCATAGTTATAATAAGTCAACATTTCAGCAATTGTCTGTCTTGATTTATGAAACTAATATTTCTTCTACAACTTTTTAAATTATTTTGTATCCTTTCCGTGTTTTATTAAAAACTTTGATATTTTCTAATTCTACTCGAAACTTTATTTACTACTTTTGCCGACTCAAAATAAATAAATAAAAAACTTTTCCAACTTGCTGGCCATGGTCATAACCAAACATAAGTGCATGTATGTTCGATTTAATTTTGTGAACCAAGTCAAAAGTGTCACTTGTCCTCGTTTATTGCTCAGTTCATATCAATGACAAGGAAATAAAACGAGAGAGAAAAGCGTTTGAGAAACGATAGAGAAAGTTTTTTCTTTTTCGTAACTGTACCCAATCAGAGAGTATAAGAAAAGCGTAAGGACAAGTTGCACTTGCAGTTGAGACACTCGAACCAAAAAAACTCAAACTTCTTGCGCTAGGACTTCCACTTGACTCAGTCTACAGTCAGGACTTGATTCGCATGTGTGCAAAGTGAAAAGAGAAGGAAGTTTTGTTGGATTTTATGCGCCAGAAACAATAAAATTGCTTTCTCGGCAAGTTCTAGTTATTTATCCAGACAAGGACAATAGAAAGGACTTGTCCGGGATTGAGATATGATAGCAGTGGATGACACTCGTGTCATTCGCCAGCCCATAAGCACAAGGATCAACTTTTCTCCGTCTTAGTCTCTCTCTCTCTCTCTTTCTCTACCTTTGCTCTCATTCTCTGTATCCAGCTCAATGTCTATGTCTTGGCTTTGTTTGCCCTCGAAGCTGTTTTTTTGCTGCAATTGGATTTGAAGTGAGTTTGAGAAACCTGCACAGACTGCAGAGATTTAACAGCAAATTAGCTTCATTAATGAATAGTAAGGATTCATTCTCAAGAACTGACTTCCTGCCTGCCTGCCTGCTTGACTGACTTCTGTTCCGGGGTCGCATTGTTATGCAAAATCTCCCATTATTTTCTTTTATATTTTCCATATTTTTTTGTGCATTATGCACATAATTTTGCATGGGTTTTTTATTCTTCTATTACTCAGGCTGGTGGCGCAGCTTGCATTTCGCTCAATCAGCGTTGAAATTTATTATGCTCCATAATCATTTGTCATCTTTCCATTCCATTCCATTCCATTTTCCATTTTCATTTGGCGCCCGCAGCGAGCACATTAAAATTTTTCGCAACATTTTTCACGCATTCAGCAAAATGGCGACTGTGAAACCGGAATGTGCGTCCCCTAGAAAGAAGTACATACATATCCCAACTAGGAGAGAAGCCCAGAACTGAGCATAGGTCATAAATTTCCGGAATATTGTTAAGAATATAACAATTACTCTCTGCTTTTCCTCCTCCTCCTTCTCCCTACTCTTTACTTCTTTTTCTGTTTGTCTGTATCTGTGTCTCGCATTGAAACATATTTTATTGTGCTGCGTTTTTATGGATGTCCAAAAGTGCCAACACAGCTACAAATACACGTCACGCCCTCTAGCGACGGTCAATTGCATCGTCAGTTTTTTTGTTGGGGATTTACAAATGGGGGGGAAATACCAAACGGCATATGCTTGCCTTTTATTTTATTCTCCATAATATTTGGCATATTTGGCTGTGTTTAAATTACAGGTATATCCATAAAATATTTTACATCCCAATGTGGAAGAACATTTTATAAAAGCTTATAATAATATTTATGATCTTAAGGTGACTCCTGTTTTTAATCTTTATAATGAATTTTCTTCTTCTACGAATTGTTTGAGGTTAACACCAAGCATAAATCTAATAAATTTCATTTCTTATCCTTTATATCACTTGCAAATCGAATTCTATTACACAGCTCTATGCTAACCCGTAATATATAAATATAACAAATTGTTTGTGCATCTGTACTTGTGTTTTCATTCCATTCTCTCGGAGTTGGTTCAATAAATTTCAAGAAAACTCAACAACGATAACAAATTTCCTCGCATCATTCTCTATGGTGCTTGATTCTGGGTTTCGGTTTTTAGTTCTTTGTATGCATGCCAGGCGCATTCCATAAGGAAATATCCATAATTCATGCATTCGCAAATAAAAAATTTAAAAAATATGTGGTTGAAGAGAAAGAAAAACCAATGAAAACATTAACAACAACATATAAAATATGAGTGGGAGAATGTAAATCGCTTTCCATAATTCATCGAGCTGTGCTCAACTCCTCTGTCTCTCTTTCTCTCCCTCTCTCTCTCTCTCTCTCTTTCACTCTCTGTGTTGTCGCTGTGGCCTTCCAACGAAGGGTCGTAAAACGGCGACGATGTCCAAGTCCCTGTCTATATCCATGAAGTTGACGTTAAGGTGCGTGCCCATCCTCTCGATATTTCTTTATGGTCGCGTATCGTAAAACTAATGAAATTTCAATTCGAGTGACGCGCCAGCAAGGCAAATGCCACGCCCTGTCCAAGTAGTACTCCGACTCTGGGTCCGGGTCCAATTCCACGAAATATTCGCGCACTTGCCACACAGTCGAAATTCATAAATTTCCAAACGCTTTTCCCACCATCATCGAGACAGGACACACAGGCGTAAAGGTTGAGCAACGGAAGCAGGTCCGGTCCAGGATGAACTCTGCAACGACAGGTGAATTTATGATGAAGTGAGTCGTCAGCTTCTTTGTCCTCGTCTACGCAACTCGCGTGTAAATTATATTAAAAAAGAAAATACTCAAACACACATACAAAAAATTCAGGTGATAAAAATGAAAGTAATTCAAAATCCGAGGGTTCTAAATTGTTACAACTCACGCCCCCGAGTAAGGGACACACACACACACACTCAATACTCTGGCATTAATGGAGGGAGAGTACTCCGACTCACAGATTTATATCGTTAAATTTATGATCCTGTTAGCGCCACTGCTCTTGGTTATCTTTATCTCGTGTGTAGCATCAGAATCCACATCAGCCAAGAGAGAGAGAGGGAGAGGGAGAGGAACTTGTTTATGGTCTAACGGATAGAATAAGTAAATGTAATCTCTTCATTGTCTTACCTGATTTTCACCTTTGTTGTTGATATGTTTTGATTTACAGACTTGAGGGAATCCCTGGAAGCAAAGTGTGTGTGTGTGCGAGTTAACCTCACTTTTTACTTTTGTTCTCAATTTGTTTCGCAGTTTGTTATTGGCCTAAAAACTCAGCCATAATGACCGTTTTCTTCTATAATTATATTTGCAGATTAACTTCGCTTTAAATATTTTGGAATGCAGCTAACTTTCTACTTTAATTTTATAATAGTAAAATTCAATTTTAGTATTTACAGGTAAATTAATTGTTTATGTCATTTCAAGCATGAATTCTTCTCAACTTTCAACATCGATCAATTCTCACTCCATTTCAATGGTTAAATTTTAAATAACAAAAAAATATACTTAGTATATCTGCACACCATTAATCTTGATTGGGGTTCTGTTTTTACCAACTTTTATTCGAATCAATTTTCACAGCAAATTTTGCATTAATCTGCAATGAAAGCTTTAAAGCTTAAACACATGTCGCCATATTGTCCACTCGCATGTGTCAACGGTAATTGACGCCATTTTGTTTGCTATGACATCCCGTACACACGCAACATCAAATGCAGTTTATGAACATCCTGAAGAAATGTTGAGTTTAATTTGTTTATACATTTCGCTTAATTAATTTGCACTTTACTCTATTCATTAGAAGGTGTATTTGTGGAGAGGGCGGTGAATTGAAAAATTAGCCAACGGAAATGGCAACGACACGCGATTCAGTGATCAAGTGCAGTTAATGGGCAAGGATATATGTACATGTAAAGTAAGTGTAACTCTGAAGCTATCCATTTACTTATTCAGTTACACTCTAGTAGCTTGTTTACATTCAACTCTGTAATTAAGGAGAGTTCTGTTGCCACCCATCCACCCACAAACTCACACTCACACTCACACTAACACTCACTTTGAATAGTGTTTGCACATTTTGTGGGCGTGGCCGGTGCACAGGGTTGCAATTAGGCCTTGTTGGCATGCGGTCCGCTCCATGAAATGTTGGTCCGTCCGAGATGAGAGCGGTTACATGGCCACGGTTCAGCGTTTGTTCTTTTGTGGTTTATTTCGCAAACGTTTTTGTCGAATTCACAAAGTGTTGGGAAAACTGAGACGAGACGAAACGAGACGAGACGTGTTGAAACGTGCCTTTAGCCAACCATTTTCATTGTGTAAACACAATGAAACAATGCTGGTAATAAGACTGACTTCATCATGAAGATGCAGCAGCATTTTAAAGCCCAAACAGAAACGTGGTTCTGATACAGAATAATCTTGTCTAAATTTAATTTGTGATCTTTAAATTGAAGATGTTTTAAATATTCTTTCAAGATCTAACTGTAATTAGATCTTATAGTTAAGGTACATCCGGTATATTCAATCCACCGATAGCCAATGTTTCAGAATCAACTAAAAAGTGTTCTTTTGTACATCAATATTTCCAAGACATTTGAAAATCAAATTTATTTTTGAAAATAAAAACCAAGATTTGAAAATTTGAGAAATACTTTTAATTAAAATTTTAAAAATCTATCTATAATTCGCAAAAAGAAGAAAAACATTTTCAAAAACAAACTATTTTTATATAAAGAATCTATTTATCTTAAAAGTCTGGCAACCCTTTAGTCTGACAACTTTTAAGATTTCATTCGACTTTCTAAACAATTTTCTATGTCATTTTAGGTTTAGTTCAAATTACTACCTTTGGTTTTAATCTCAAAAGTTACTCATACGTAGCTATCATTAAATGCGTCGCTTTAAATCTAAAATGTAATTTCTACCCCAAATTGCAATGTGCATATGCAGACAATGATTTTATGGTACTCTCTCTCCCTGTCTTTCTCTGTCACTCTATTGCTATCTCTTTCTGTCTATCTAGTACTCGGCTCACTCACGCGCTCCAAATTTGCGGTTAGTAGCGTTGTGTTCTCACCTCGGCGCACACATTTCACTCGTATCGGCGTTACGTATCTTTAACAAAATTGCCAAACCGCAGCAAACAGCTACAAAGTGCAGTAAGGCAGGTGAGAAGGCAGAGAGAAGAGAAGGGAGGTAATGTAATGTAATACTTGGTCTGATATGAGACTTCTGATTAAGTTAAGGCAAACCGCAAAGCCAAAAACCCGCTGCTGCTTGGCAGCATAAATTTGTGCTTCTTTTTTTCCCAATTGAAATGAAATTTGCAATTGCTTAAATATTTATTCAAGTCGCAGTCTCACTTGCATTTCTCTTGCATTTGACATACAGTCATTTGGGGAATTATTTTCATACAATTTTCCGGACAATTAGAGATGGAAATGCAAATCCCTAAGAGCTCTTCTTTTCTCTCTGACAAGTTGCAGTTTTTTTTTTTGTGATTTTTAGCACACATGCAGTTTACTTGAAACTTCTTTCTTCTGACTGTTTGGCAAGTGGATAAGTAGGAGATAACTCTAGACTCAGGCAAAGTCAAATGCAGTCAAAGTTAAGAGGGAGATACATTTGTATCTCAAGCTTTAGTAGCTCGACAGTGCCTTACTGCCACTCGAAGATAAAAATCTATTTCGGTTTGGGGGGGTGAGGGGAGAAAAACTTGCAATCGACGTGCGAGAAAGTTTCCGCCAAAAATTTTATATTTATCTGCCCTACATTGCCTATGTGGGCGGAGTGGCATTGGGAGGCGTGGTCGTTTTCCAAACCCAAAATTGGCATAGGTTGCACGGTGCTGCTGCTCGTCATCATCATAAAGAAACAAGACAACGGCAAAAGTTTTTCAATTTTTGTAGCAACTTTTTTCTACCTCCATCTGCTTTTCTCTCCTGACGGTTTTTCCTTCGACCTCCGACACCGACTGCGACTCCTGGTCCTGTTTGTGCTTGAAGATATCCTTGGCGTAGGTGGTGTTGCTTTAGGCCAAGTTGTGTAAACATTTGTAGTTTACTTTCAGTTTGGCAGGCTCGTAAAATCTGTCCGTTTCGTTTCGTTTCGGTTTTGTGCTTGAATTGTGACCATTTTGTATCTGGCTCGTTATTCTGTCGTTTTTTGGGTCGACTCTCCCTCCATCAACAAACTTGTCGACCCGTTTGTTATTGTTGTTGTTGTTGTTGTTGCAGTTGCTATTATTCTTTTTGAGGAAAAGTTAAGGCTCTTGTGGCAGTGTGCTTCAATTGAATTAGAAAATTATCCTAAAAGTTATATGGGATTAAATGATACCATAGACAAGGGCGGTTTTTCTTTGCAAAACTAAGGAAATTGGGTAGAAAATTACATTTTTATTTTACGCTTAGATTGCATGCTAGCAGATTAATGTTCGCCGGAACTGAAGATTTGTTTCCCCAACTAAATTACAGAGCATTAAGAAAGAAATATATATGTAAAGTGAAAAGTTTCCCAAAACGGGGTTGAGATTTAGATTTCAATACCCATTGATTTTATGGGACTTGGTTTAACAATTGGACAATGTTTTGGGAATTCAAGTTATCTAATCTTGTAAAATTCCTTTTACTACATGTACTTTTGTTGTTCGCATATCTTTCCATACACAACATTTCTATTAATGAGTTGAAACAAGTTTCTTTTAAGAACTTTGTTGTGTTCAAAGTTGTTTACACACAATTTGATTAAGATAATATAGCAACAAGGGTAATCTATCTCTTTGTAGCCTTTGAGTGAGCGAAAAGATACATAGATAAATGTGTAGTGTGAAAATAGATTAGTTCACTTTATTTCAACTGACATTTGCTGACATCGAGAGCATAGAATTACTATTCGTGTCGGAGGTCAACTTAATATAACCTTTTTTGAAAATTAATTAAAAATCATTCAACAGTCGCAAAACATTCGCTGTCGCTCTGCAGTTAGTTGCAATTTTTGGGTTGTGGATAAAGCACATAATCATCAATTATTCGCACAATTACCGCAAACAAATAAATATTCTTAATTTATTGTGTTTTTCGAATCGGGCTCGGCAGCCGCCCACAATGAAGGCATCGGCAATGGCAACAAGCATTCGCATTGGAATTGAATTTGGATTTGGGAATGAAAATGAAAATGGAGGACAATGGAGACGGACGCGAGGGGAGAAGTGAGTGCAGACACCACAGAGACCACAGCGCTACGAAAATATTAAAAATAAATTTCAACCAAAATAACAAACACACAAATTTTGGACGCAATGACGGGCAGACGAACTTGGATACAAGTATCTGGCTGGCCTGCCCAGAGTTGTGGAGATTGAGATTGATGTTCATAAATTAATTCTCAGTTGTCGTCGAACGAAGAGCTGATCGTCCATGTCGTCTCTACACGCCCCCGCGCTCCCGCCACAGTCATACAATAAATTTCATAGATGCATTTGGTAATTTCAATTTGTTTTAATGTCGTTGCGTGCAAAGTAGACACATATAATTTGAGGTTTATTGGCCGTGCTCTGGAGAGGAATCAGATTTGGTTTGCGACTATTTTTGGCACTCCTCGTGGGATGCGACCCTAACAATTGTCATTACCTATCAGATAAATAAAGAAAAGGAGAGTGAGTGTAAGCGTGAGAGGGAGTCGGAGGGCTGGCGGCAAAGCTTTTGAACTCACAAGGGCGGAAACGGAACTTGCCTCCAAAAAAAAAAAATGCTGATACTGTGACGTGCATTAATAAATTGTTAATCTTCGTTCGTTTCTCCCAGTTACATTTAAGCTATACACTCTAGAAATTCTTGCTGTAGAATTTCTTTAAAATATACTCAGACTTGGCAATTGTTTTCTAAGTTTTTAAATACATTTTTCTTAAATAAAGGACGTATTTTGTAATATCTAGAAATTCATTCTTGGATCAAAGCGCAGTCCAGCCCAAAATTACAATTCTTTTTTGTTTAATTTAAGCGAACCTTCTTAAATTAAGGGAGATTTATCTTAATCTTAATCTAAATTTCTAATGCGTTCTAAATATATGAATTTTTTTTGGCGGCTCGAATTTTACCTTGTTAATTCATTTATTTGTTATGGTTAAGCGGTGCGACCTTAATATTAAAAAAACGTTTGCAGTTTTATGCTACTTCGAGTGTTCTGAAATAATAGCTTTTCCAAAATATAGAAAAACAGTTCTCTGAGTGTATATAGTACGGTTGTTGTTGTAAATCGCGAGATCATAAATCACATACAGTTAAGGTGACACATCTTTAGTTCGATTGTCAAAATTGTGGCGACATTTCGGGTTGTTTCGGGTTGTTTTCTTTGTTCTTCGCCAGAAGCGGAAGCTGAGGATTTGTTATTTGATTATTTGTGTGGTTAGCCACATTGGCGCCATCATCAATTTACTGGGATTAGGCATAGCCATAGCCATAGACGACCCTCCACACACAGTTCCATCATAATTAATAAACCGAACGAAAGCTCTAGCCATGTGATAGGGATAGGGATAGGGACTGGGGACAGGGACTGGGTACTGTCTATTGGATCTGTATGGGTATGGTATGGGTCTGGTACAAGGCCTGTTCTATTGGTGTCATGTTTTATTTCAACATAAATTTTACGGTACATTTTGTAGACATAATGCTCTTGTTGTTGTTGTTGTTGCTCTGTTCTTGGCTGCTGACACCATCGACACGATAAATGGTTTTGAAAGGGGGGGGGGGGTCTGGGAGGTAGAGTAAAGGGAGTCATCTCAATGTTACATGTACGACCCATAAAACAATATTATTTGTTTCGCCTGGCAATGTCATAGTTGTTGTTGCTGTTGTTGTTGTTCATCATCTGGTTGTTTTTGTTATTGTTGTCTGTCTTCAGCGCCATAATCACCGTTTAGAGCCATTTTCGCTGCTTGGGTGTCCGAATTTGTTGCGGGTTCTACCCGGGTCAGCTCTGTCTGAGTCCAAAAGCCCTTTGGGGACGGTGAGAAAATCCCGCTTACCGTTGCCCAGAGAGACACAGTGGACAGAGACAGAGACAAAGAGAACAGAGAAGAGAGGTGTAAAGTGGCGGTCTGAGTTTAATTTAGTTGTCACCGACAAAGTGACGACCATTCAAGGGGTTATCGGTGTTGACTGCGTTGCATTTCCTGAAAATTTCCAGCCGTAAAAAATCTGAAATGCTGTTTAACGTTTTCATTTCTATGGCATTTCTAATTTGACGTCTCATTTATGTGGTTAACTCTCCCCCTTCCCCTTTCCCACCGACTAGGGCCAAAAGCAAAGAGGGTCAACTGTCCAGTGTAATATTGCAACTTGTTTCATTTCATTTCGGACTTCATTTCTTTTCATTAGCCGCTCTCCATCTATGGGGTCTGGTTCGACTAAAGTCATAAAATGTAACTGGTTATTGCCGCCAACAACGTCGCTTTAATGTTCTCATATCTCTCTCATGTACTACCAGTTACTTCCCAGAAGGAAATATTCCGCAGAAAAACGTACTAATTTGCCGCAGCCCAACTCAGAGGATTGCACTCCGAGTTCGTGTAAAAGTCTCAAAAGTCTCATTCGCTTTTACATTAGAGTGATCGGGGTAATTCGGTAGGAAATCCACACTACCCTACGGCAGGTTCCGCTACGTACTCTAACGTTTTCCTGAGCTCTTCATAGACACATTCTGCAGGAAATTCAGTTTCAATTTCTGCTGTAGGGAAATTCTAGTTGGGAATTCTTTGAAATTCCACTTGGAATTCTGGCTGGCATTTCTCCCTCCCTAGGGTTCTGGCTGCTGCAGAAATAAAAGCGTATACATACATATATTTTTTTCAACTGTTTTCTTTAGTTTTATTTAATAAACATTTTTATACATGAACTTAATATTAATATTATTAAATTAATTAATACTGAAAAGAGATGAAACGAAAATGTATATACATTAGTTTTTATTTTGAACATATTTCACTTTAATTAGTGTATACTTACATTTCGTGTGGTTCCAGTATTTTATTAACGCATTTGAATTAACCCACATAATGGCCAATTTAAGAACATGTACCTGTATAAAAGAGAATTACACAATATAATGCGAGAAAAACTAAGACTTACCCAATTATAAATGCGTTGTTCATCCAACACGCGTTCAAATAGCACTGCTGCGCAAAAGACACTTTGATAAAAATACACAAAAAATGGGTTGCCAACATAACAAAATGTAGCCAATCGCGTACTCTAGACTCTAAGCTAAGAGTACCGCAAACGTATTGACAACCCTTACAGCTAAGGGAAATTTAAACCTCTGAGCTAGAATTCCAATCTGAGTAACATGCAGAGCAGTCAGTACCATACTCAGTAAAACGTTTGAGCTCGTAGCGGAAGCTGCTGTAGGAAATTCGCACCCTGAATCGGACGATTCTTACTACAGAGCGCGCTGCTGACAGCCTGCAGCCTGAGGGATCGATCCCTACTTCATGTAAAATTTTGGTACTGCGGCCGTAGCGACTTTGGTCTGTACGTGCCCTCTGGATCGACTGGGTTACTGTCTTCTCCTCCTCCCTCTTCCTACCCCTTCTTCTTGTTACAATATGTGTTACTGTGTTACACACACATACACGGAGAATCGCCGACTTTTATTAATGAAAAATGCAAAAGTTTTTTGATTTTCTGCCTTTTTTCCTCTTTTTCGACTCTTTTTTCTTGTTCTTTGTGCGTGTGGCCCACATTGTAGTGTAGACGCCGGGGGCAAGGGGTCAGCGTTGGAAAAGTGAGCGGCAAAGGCAGAAGTTTAATAATTATGGGAAGAGTCTTAATGTCGATCTAGTAATTTAATTTCAACTCTGACTTAAAGACACTAAAGAATCTCTCTGAATGAAATAAAGTCGTGAAGAAGCCAAACACAAACACTTTGTGAAATTATCTTAATTGAAACAAGTTTGAGTAATACTTGGTAGATTTTTGATAAAATGCTATACATATATGACTAAAATTATGTATACGTTAATTTTAATTTACATAGGATACTTATACTAGCGTTTTCTTCCTTGAAAACTCAATTTAATCACAATAAAATTAAGACACATACTTATAAATTATTTGTATATACTACTAAGAAAGTAGATTTTTAGCTACGTTTCTATAGCTACCTATAATTTTTTGCACTTCTTTTCATAATTATTTTACTAGAAAAATATTGCTCTTACGTTTTCTATGATGCTATAGTGACTACTTCTATAGAAGGTCTCAAATAGTTATCCGAATGATAGCTGACGCAAAACTAATGTCAAATTCAGAGATATCTATTAAGTAAAGCTAAAAATCTATTAAATAAAGCTATGGACACTGAAACATCGGCCTTGAAGTGTGAAATTATTTAAATTTGATGGTTATTATAAATTATTTGTATATACATACTAAGAAAGTAGATTTTCTGCTACGTAACCAAAGATATCTAAAATTTTTTTGCACTTCTTCTCTACATAACTCTTTTGTAATAAATTTATTGCTGTAACTTCTTTTCATATTGCTATAGTCTATTATTAACTACTGAATAGCTGTCTCTAATTTAACTACTTACAACATCAATTACTTAATGTACACTTTGTCAATATCTGCTTTAACAAATATCAACTTTAGACTATCACTTGTTCAGTTCTCTATTGGGAAGTATATGTATTCATAAGTATTTATGAATTTTAGAACCTTTCACTATTGTAAATTCAGAGGTAAACAAACTGTACTCACACTTATTTATGTATGCACGATGTATGTACATAGATATGTACTTACTTACTTAGTTGCTGATCATAAAACTGCAGAAATCATAAAAAAAACTCACATACATTCTCTCAACTTGAGGGGGTCCCCTTTCCCATTAAAAAAAAAAAACAAATACTCCCCTGCCAACAGAGTGCAATGAAACTTAATGCTAAAAACAAGAAAAAAACGAAACTATAAAGCGGTGTTAAAACTCGAAAACAAAATTAAATCTCGACACCCACGAGAGTTTGTCTTTTGTGTATTTGTTATTCTTGTTGTTGTTGTTGCTTTTGATTATTCTTCTTCTTGTTGTTCGCACTGTTGTCATGTCGTTGGCAACACTGGCGCATTTTAATTATGTATTTACCTATGTATGCCCAGGTGCCCAACCTCGTCGGGGAACTGTCAGATGTGGGCCGCGTCCAAGCTGAAAAGACCTTGACTCTTTGGAGATCTTGATACGATTTATACAAATTTTGATTCATGGCGTCTGTGCTCTCTCACTCTGTACCCCACTCTCCCCTCTCTTCGTTCTCTCTCTCCTCTCTGTTGTTTTTGCGCTATTCCAAGTCATTTTGTAGGCAAGCCATGTCGCCATATTTGTCGCTAGAACCGGGCACAAGAATTCCAATTCAATAAACAATTTGCATACATTTTTACAGGTCGTCCAAAAGCAGCTGCTTATAAGGTGGGATTAGGCAGCAGCCACAGTTCAGTTCACTTCAGTTTTTATTTCCCACCTGCCCACCTCCTTTTAGCCACAAAACTCATAAGCTATGGACCGTTAAGCGAGTGGCAAGTGTCGGGGCTAATGGGACAGCCAATTGACAAACTAACTAAGTGACTAACTGATTGAATAGCTAAAGGAGAGAGAAGAGATAGGAACAAGAGGGAGGGACAGGCGTGGGTTGGCGTTGATTGACGGCCATCGATAGGCCAAATAGGGCCAACTATAGACACCTATACATATGTAAGATCTGGCCAACTTGGATCACAGATTGCAGCAAACATTTGCAAATTGTTTCATTTGATTTCATTTCGCTTCTGTCGTGCGGGCCAACTAAAAATACATGACAGATCACACTGTCTGAAACATCGTACGATTTTGTGTATATAAAACAAGATACCAAAGTCAAGTACAACATGATGAAGCTCAAATACCCTTGAGAACACAATTTAATGAGAAAGAATAGAAAACGAAAAATAATTATAATTGTGAGGAATAAAACAAAACTAAAATAGAATGTAGTATTAATTTATAAATATGATGAGTTAAAAATAATAAAAATAAATGATTAGTTAAAATAACAATGAAATAGAATGCAGCCTTAATTAATTTCAATTTATTTAGTATAAGAAACTATCATTGAATATTTTAGGATTAAATGCCTTCAAATAATTCTGAAAGTGTTCTTGAATTTGTTATATTAAAAGTTGAACTGAAATAAGCATATACTATAGTTAATTTTAATTCAGTAACAAATTCACAAAATAAACTAGTTCCTTTGAGTATTTTATAGAAAAGTATTTATAAATTCATAAAAATATTCATAAATTAAGATTTGCTATCACAAAAACTTTATACAAATAGTCATTAGTTTAAAGAACTTTTCTATATGTATCTCTGTACAAAGAATGACTAAAGAAGGAGTGACTACCCCTTGAGTGTCTAGGGTATTTCCCATTATAAATATCACCAACTGGTGCTACATCTATTTTGAGATCTCTCTCTCGCCTCAGTGGTCTGATCGCCGTCTTGTCGCATCTCATTTTGCTAAATTTAAATGCCCAAACATTCATAACGACATTCACTTTGTTTTCACTGCCCCCAAGTCCGGCAATAATATATCCCCCCGCTCCCTCTCAGAATGTCTCTCCACCCACCGCTTTGTCGGATTTTCAATTCAGTTGAAAATGTGAAAATTTGTGAGATTTTTATTAATTTTCTTGCATTAGTTTTTAATGCGTCGTCGCTATAATTAAAGTCGCCATAAAGCTGACAATATTTTAAGGCAATTCGCAAAGTGCGACAAATTAATGAATTTATGTGACAGCCCCACCAAGCCCCCTTCCACACGTTCAGCGACCTGGCAGCCACCTGTCTGGCCACTTTGTCGCTGCTTAAATTGTTTCAAATATCACCAGGCGCCTCGTCAGCCATTTTCCCCTCCCGTTTCCTACTCCCCTGGCACTCCCTCAGTTTACCCCTCTTGTCGAGGCGTGGGCGACTCAACGACAACATTTTCAATTTGCTTTTGTCGGCCAGAAACCTAAAAAAAAAAAAGAAAGAAATACGAAATAAATATATACATATATTTTTTTAAAGATATTTATGAGTGTTTTGTATACTTGCGGGCAAAGTGTTAGAAAGAACAAAGATTGTTGCACGTTTCTTGGAAATTTCGTTAATACATTTTTGTATTTTTATACATGGCCGAAACCAAATAGATTCGCACAGATTTGTCCGATTTCGAGGTGCTTGCAGCAACTGTCCACACATTGAGTGCATGATCCTGATTCAGACACTGTCTGCTCATTCTGGCGACTCCAGACGTCTGCTCTGCTCTGATCCGTTCCAATCCAATCCAATCCAATCCAATCCAATCCGATGCGATCCCTGCCCACGTGGTCTGGCATTGAAAGCGAATTCCATTGCAGACACATCCTGGGAAACTGAGTGGGTGTAGTCAGAAGTTTTTAAAGTCTTCTTTTGAGTTGAGAAACTAAGTAAATCAAATCAAGAACCGGCCTCGACTCGCCCAACTCGTTCTGAGGCGCCACCAATGAAGCCTTTTCTTTTGTTCTGTTGCATATCACAGATTGCAGGGCCCAAAAGCTGGGAATTTGTGACTGCCATTGAGTTTGAAAATGAAAATTAATTGAGTTCAAATTTAGCCATGGTTTTGCACTCGATATGATGCTGTTCTCGATGTTGTTGTTCTTGTGGTTATTATTGTTATTTCTGTTGCTATTGCTGTTGTTGTTGTTGGTATTGTTTTTGTTTTTGTTGTTGGCCGCACGCGTTTCTGTAAACAAACAAACACGAAAAAGTCGGCAACAAACAAAACGCGTGGCATCCACATCCATATCTACAATACGACCTGGTCTGCAGCATCTTCCAGTCTTCTTTTTGCTATTTGTTTTCCAAACAAGACTCTTTGGCAACATGGGGCCCCCAGACTGAGAGGCGGGCAGCTTTTCACAATCCCCCACCCGCCCGCACCCTTTACTGCCTTCTAGTTTTACTTGCTGCGTTCAAGTGCGTTCAATTTTCAATAAATCCATAAAATTTAGTTGCCTGCGTTTTCACCACAACAACAACAACAACAACTCCAGGAGGATTCCTGCAGTGTGTCTAAACCACAGTCTGCCCCTGCGCCTCTGCCTGCGTCTCTGCCACAAACACCACAGCTGTAATGGCGAATGGTCATGCCCTGCTCCTACTCCCAACCCACTCTGCTCCAGCCCTAGACTAGACCATTCATCTGCTGCTCCTGCTGCTGATTTTGCTTCTCCTTTTGCTGCTGCTCGGTGGTCGTTGCCAGGCAGACGCTTCACTAGCAATGTCTGGGCTCCGGACTCCAACTGACTGCATTTTTGTTTTGGTCTGCGCTGAGTAAACAATGCAACAATAACAACAACAACAACAGGCAGAGCAGCAGCAGCAGCCAACAGCAGATGCTATATGATAATGATTCACAACGCACAGTGGTGCACAAATTAATACTGATAAAAGATAAACAGTCAGTGAACGCAAAGCTTAGACCCTTAAATGAACATTAAACTAGCTGAGAGTATAGAACAAAAGCTTTACAACTTGGAAATACATATGTATTAAATAATTTATTTAAGAGTAAAAGAGTATACGTAACATATCAGGAATGTACTACAAATAACAACAATAACAATACAATAAAATATGGATTTAAACTCATTTTTGAGTAAGCTCTTCTAAACATTACTTCTTTATCTATCGCTTTTATCAGTTCTGTATAATATAAATTCATAAAGAATATTTTGAAGGGCCCTATCATTGATCATACCAATGTGCACTGGCAGACATAACTATTGGATATACTTTGATGGTATATTGTATAGGGAAGGGAAGAGAAGAGAAAGGGAACTGCTCTGATGGCTGTTGGAAGTTGTGAATTTGTTGCTGATTCCGCAAACGAAGCTGCAAATATTTTGCATCTGTTGTTGCCACTGCCACAGAGACAGCCGCAGACTTTGCCACAGCCAGAGCCACAGCCACATTGGACTCCAGACGCATCTGTAACTCATCATTTTTGAAATATTGCTCTTTTGCATACCTGATGCAACTGACACAGCACCCGCTGCCTACAAAACTTTTCTTCAACTTGTTGTTGTTTCTTTTCTTTTTATTTTTATTATTTTTTGTTGGGTAACAGAACTTAATTCTGTTTTATCAGAGACGCGATTTCAATCAACTTGGCGGGCAGTCGACGCCATCGCCATCGCCATCGACGCCACCGCAGACATAATTTATAGCCACTTTTCGCATCGATTTTCATTTTTCGCATTGATGTTTTTGTTATCTCTTGGTTGTGGATTTTCAGACTTGTTTTGAAGTTGAGTGCCAGATGAAATGGGCAATGGGCCAAGCGAGACTAAGAATGAAAATGCGACTTGGACTGGGACAACAGCTCTTGAGCGGAACAAATTGATGGCTGAAAGGGAATGGCAAAGTTAATTGGCCCAGACCGTCAGACAACTAGACAGACAGCTATAGATACTCTCACACCTAAAAATTCAGGTACTTGCCAAAATGTTTAATTAATTTAAACAGAAATAACTAGAGGCGATTTTTGAGCACTTTGCGCATTAGATGCGCCCTAGGCATAGATCCCTCTGCCTTGGGTCCAGAGTCTTGCATGCCACAAAAACCACTTAATCTACAGTTTGGCCAAAAAAACATGTGAGACAATCGGATGATCAGACAGACAGACAGACGGACACAGTCAGGATGGGTGGGTGTGGGTTAAGCGATTTGGACGCTGTCAAATGTTGTGCAATTCTCGCCTTAGGCTTTGCCTCTTGGGTGTGGACACGAGTTGCAATTGTTGTTCTTGTTGCTACATGATACCAGAAGTGCAGGAAGAGTGTTTTAGCTTTTTCAAGGTGCTTGTAACATATGAATACAGATGAAACTTTTTTATAAAAAGGAATAAGTCATCTTACCAAGTTGTGAATTATTTAATTATGTACTAATTTATTTAATTACAAGTATTGAGACTTAAAATTCAATGAATCAGTCTTGGCAGCTCTAAAAATGATCAAAAGCACAAAAATGATTGAAAACTTACATTACTTTACATATATCATAAAATCATATATATGTAAGTATGTAGCTTGCTTAACATAATTTGATCTAACAAAATCGATTTCTTATAAATATAGTAATCCTACGTAAGAACACAAAATCAATTTCTTTAAAGAGTTGTATTGCATGAAAAACAAGCTGTTGAATTTAACATTAACATGAGGAACACATAAATTATTATTTCGAATTTACCGCAGACTTAAAAAAGAATTTTTGATTATCACGCAGTAACTTTTAAAAATAAAGTCAAAAATATATTTTTATATCAAAAGAACAACATTATGAATAAAAATGTTTTCAATTGAAATGTAAGCATTAAATCCACAAAAACAAGAGCTCAGCTTCTTTATACTTTTCTATCCTACTTTATTTTTTGGTACATTAGAGTATCTGCAACTTCATTGCTTACAGTTGTGGAAGTTGCGTCTTGTTGCTCTTGGCGTGGGTTGTAGTTGTTGCTGTTGCTGTTGACGTTGTCTGAATGGTTGCTGGTGGGTGCAGCAATAACAGCAGCAGCAGAAGCAGCAGGAGCATCAGATGAAGCAGAAGCAGCAACAGCAGCTAAAAGAGTCAGAAACGAGTCAGTTTTGTGGATTATCCTTTGTTACGCATCGACAAGCATTCAGCCAGGAACATGAATCGCTTCTTGTTGTTGTTGTTTCTGCTCCTTCTGCAGCATGTTGACTTCGTGATGTTGTTACTCTGGTTGTTGTTGTTACTTTTCTTGTTGTTGTGGTTGTTACTGCCCCCATCTCAGCTGTGTAAGAGCCACGCACTTTGCCAAAAATCGAGGCTTAATTGCAAACAGTTTGCTGTTCAAGTGAAGTCTGATTGCTGCTCTTCGCGTTAATTGGGCTGGCGAACATTTGCGCCCTGGCACTTTGATGCCTTGCCGATGATATTCGCACTCCACATTTACACTCACATTCACATCGACATGCACAACCCATGCCACGTCTGGAGGCACCACCGAAATTTGCATTTCAA
Organism: Drosophila testacea; assembly: GCA_035043265.1. Classification (NCBI taxonomy): domain Eukaryota; kingdom Metazoa; phylum Arthropoda; class Insecta; order Diptera; family Drosophilidae; genus Drosophila; species Drosophila testacea. Next base: position 463,281 of record JAWNND010000767.1, on the reverse strand, counting down.
GCAGCCCGCGATTTATGACCAGGACCGCAAGAGAGCCTGTGACGAATCCAATTATGAGGCGCGCCAGCTGCCAACTGTCCAATGAGGCATATGCCCCGTGCCCCATGCCCCATGCCCCATGTCCCGTGTTGCATTGTCTGATATGTTGGTTGCCAGTTGGCAGTTGCCACTTGGCGGGTGCCATGTGCCTGATCCGATAATGCGCCATCAAATGGCCATAAATAAAAGCGCACAAAGCGGATTAAGCGTTTTGTTAACAGATTTATATTGAGCTGAGTTATGAGGCCACCGACAAGCGATGAACCAGAAATAAAATAATAATAAAGAGTGTCTCCAGACGAGACTCGTTGGCAGCTTTAATGAGATGCATGGCTTGCTAACGATCAATGAAATTAGCCGGCTATTTAACTGGGGTAAACAACAAAGTACTAATCAATTAAAGCACAACGAGTCGTATGCGCAATATGGGAATTACTAGAGATAATTAGAGATAAGCATGGCAAAGCAATATTAGAGATTGTAGCTTGGAGTTCTCGAAGCACTCAAAAATATAAATAATGCAAAATGAAGCAATATGTTTTGTTCCATTTTTGATTTCAATTCATGTTTTATTTCACATTGAAAACATTTAGCAATCGCTGTCACATTCGAGACTCTCCAGTGTTATTGACATCTGATGAATGTGGGTCTGGTTTCTGAGTCTGAGTCTGGCAGGGGTGTGCTCTCATAATGTCTGCAAAGCAAAATTACAGCCACCGAAAAATGCGGCAAGTGCAGCATGTGATAAAAACTTAACTTGAAGTTGAAGTTGCCCGCGGGGCAGAAAGAACTTTAAATTGGAGGCTGATGCTGCTGAAGAAGCCGCCTGCCAAGGAGGCCAAAGAAGGCAACAGGATCATCCTCATCAGACGTGAACGTGTCGATCGTCAACATCACAGACAAAAAAATACCATCGAAATTGACGAGTGGCAGCCGCGTGCTGAGCGCCCATTACGTGGTCCCATCCCATCCCCAAAAACCCAAAAAGCAAACCGTGGGCTGATTGTGAGATTGAAAGCCAAGAGCGGGCCAACGACTTTTGGCTGAGCGTCGAATTAACCAAATTACGGTGCTCGATGATCGTTGCCTCTCTAAAGTTTTGCCCCAAAATTCATTGCTGGCCAAAGAAATGAGCGTCTTGGCCAAGGCAGCTGCTGTTAGTGGTGCAATTTGCCTTAATGCCAAGGCAAGGATTAAGATGGCTCCAACTGGGCCCGGATGCCAAACTGCAAACTGTTGACTCTTTTTTTTTTGGTGTCCACCCGGCAACTCTTTAAATTTGAGCATGTAAATTTTTGTGCACTCTGCTGAACCATAAAAGAGCCGTCAATTGTTTAGGGCATATGAGTTTTACTTGATGGGTTGTCTTAGATAGAAATAAGAGAGTTCAAAGAGATGTATCTGGAATGAAAATCAAAAATTTTTCAATTACATTTTAAACTGTCCTTAAATTAATCTATAATTTTCCTTGTAGAATCTACACATTAAAAAGTGATTTCAACCAATTAATTCTTGATAGCACACTTCTTAACTTATAAAAGCCACTCGCATTAGAGATAGCAAAGAACAGCCTGGTCTTTATATAGAAAATATAATATAGTATGCCCAGTTACTAAGAACCAATTTAATTAATTATATATGTACCTGATCTATAGTTTTCTCTGTAGACTCTGCAAATATCAAATTGATTTCAAGTGTCTCTAAACAGTATTTCCAAGTAGATTCCCTTCTTATTATAAACCATAAAGATTCTCCTATAAAAATGTACATAGATCCTTAAAATCAAAATATAACAAGTTAACTGCCTGAGTTTCTTCCTTATCCTCTCTGCTCATCTGTAGGGCATCTGTTGGTCAGTCTGTTGGATTTGAAGCTCCTGCTCCTGGTTGACTACTTACTTACTTGTTTTTGCTGCTCTTCACATTTATGTGCGCTGAAATATTTTTTGAATGCAGATTTTTCACTTAAAATTATTTCAATTACGCGAAGTGCAGTGAGTTCGAGGCCGAGACAAAGAGACAAGGACCATTGCCAAAGCTAAGTAACGTCTTCTTCTTTTTTTTTTTTTTTTTGCTCATCTTTTGCTGTTTTTTGTCGTCTTTGGCAGCTGCTGCCGCCGTTTCAGTTGTCGTTGTCATCCACAGACTCAGGTTCAAGCTGAGGTTCAGATTCCGGCTCAGGCTCAGCCTCGGTCTCAGTTGGAACTTCTGTGAGTTGGACGGCTGCAAGTAGATTAAATGCCACAACGCTTTCCGTCTGGGCCAAGAGAACCGCAAACACACAAACTTGGTCAATTATTTTCAATGGCGAACACAAATTATTGATGCAGTCAGTCCCAGTCCCTGTCCCCGATGCTTACCAGTGAAAGCGACAAGAGGGAGGAGCTGAAAACAGTACAGTAGAGATGGCCCAAGGCCTGGGCATATGTATGTGGTCTACTCAACCACAGAACCTCAAACTCAAACTCGAACTCCTCGTCCAAGTCCAAGTCCCATTCCAAGTCGAACCCAAACTTGAAGCTCATCAATCTGAAGACGACGTCAAGACAATGGACCAGGACGCGCCACCGCAAAGGTCTTCATTAAATTAGTGAAATGAGCACGTAACTGAAGACTTGCATCTTCCACAGCTTGTGGAGATGTGGCTGTGGATCTCGATCTGGATGTGAATGTGGATGAGGATAAGACTTGCCACGGCATTTAATGTCACAAATATTTGTTGTCAAATGTCGCCCGGTTTCTGGTTGTCAATGTTTGCAGAACTGAACCAGAAATCACCTGGCTGGCTCTGGTGATGACTTAACGAGGATTTAAGCGTCTCGCAGTCAGACTAAAGAAGTTGCAAGTTACTTGTTTAGTTGCAACCAACCAACTGGCCAGCCGTGTTGTTGCACACACATCACAGTTGCACAAGTTGCATATAAAAATCGCATTCAGTTTGCTAAATTGGCTCGACTTGCTGGTGGGTCGATTGGGGGATTGAACCATCAATGTCTCGTCAAATGTTGAGACTCCTTGTGCGGCAAAGAGAGGGGAAGGGGAAGGGAAAGGAAGAGGGTATTGTTGTTGTTGTTACAGCAGCAGAAATCGAATGCCGCAACAAAATGCAGCGACGAGTTATTAAATTTCAGTGCAAATACGGTCAGAAACGTTTACAATTTCGGTTTCTCTGCTTGGGATACCCTTTAACAAACACGTAATTGGGTATTTGAAATTATAAATTGATTTGTTTTTAAAACAATAATGAGTCACTTTATGATTTTCATCATTATAAGTGTGAAAACAAAATTTAATGTGAAGAAAATGTATTTTAAATATTCAATATAATTATTTGATATAATCTACAGTAAAGATGGTTTCGGTTTCTTTGCTTTAGATACCGTTTAATAATAAATAATTGGGTATATAAAATTTGAATTTGATTTGTTGTGTTATAATCAGCAGTTTTCTGTTTTACAAAATTATAATTATACACACAAAATATATTTTTATTATTTAATTGAATTTTTGAGGTCTGTATTTATAGCGTATCTCATTGTTTATCAGCCAACTTATTGCTTATTTGACTTTTCACACTGCGACACGAAACCGAAAACCAAAACAAAAGCCAACCACATTCCCTCTGCCCCACTCAGCCAGCTCCCCCTTTCCAGCACCACTTTTAAGGGGGCCCTGGTGCCTAATTAGGCCAATTCTCGATGAGGCAATGGCAACAAACAAATTCGACCGGCTAATTTTTTGTTTGTTATTTACTTTTCGTTTCGCCAATTGCCAATTGCATTTGGTTCTTATTGTTGTTTTGAATCGTTTACTAGTTGTTGTTGTTGTTTACCACCTTCCTAAACTTGTATATTCATACATATCATAACCATAAATTGCTTCATAAAACACAGAATGAATTTAGCCAAAAGTCATGCGATTCTCAATTTTTATAGCATTTTCTTTTTCTCTGAGATGCATAAAAATATAATTGAATTAATGGTGAATATAAACGAATTTATTTTATGATTTCATGATGTAGAATAATTCGCAGAATTTATGCAACTGCTGAAAGTATTTTTTCTTACGTTGTGTTATAACGAATGTGGATAATAACAAGATCGTACTGTTGTAAATTGAATAAGTACTATTTTAAATGATATTATAGAACGATTTTCTTGCTTATTCACTTTTAATATTTCATTCTTAGTACTTATTATTCTTACTTACTTATTACTTACTATACACTATTTTAATTTCATCAATTTAAGAGCTTGCACTTACCTCGTATTCCATTAAATAATATCAAAACATTATTTATATATTGTAGATATTTTATTGCTTATAAGGTTTCTTCTTTTGGGACTTGAATCATTTGTAGCCTAGCTAAAACTGATTTGACAGCGCATTAAATATTTTCATAAATACATATTGATGATTTCAGTTGCATTTTACATAGAATGCATAGCACTAAGTAGGATTAACAGATCCCAGAGATGTTGGATCTATCTTAAGCGGCATAGTTTGAATTGGTTATCAAAGTCTCTGGATTGAGCCACGCTCAGTTATTATTTGAGTAGTTTTCTTTGACTCCATTTCATTTTTTTGGCATTTACATAAGATAATTGGTAGCATATGATTTCCTTTGAGCGCACCCGACTGTGAGGATAGTTTTTGCCTCCTTCGTTCAGGTTCTTAGAGTTATACTTTTGAGCACATTGTCCTGGAATGCATTACGAGCTAATGACTAGTCTATTATTCAGATATGATGAGTATAATTTCAGGACCTGACTGGGTTCAGTCTTTGATCTACAGTTCTCAACGTTCCATGCCCAGATCGTGCAACAAATGTTGCTTGATCACCTCGCCTTCCTGCTCGGCCAAAAGCTGAGCTGTTACAGTATTGACCAGATTAAAGGCAAAAGCAAATCCACTAAAGGTGGCCCAAACACCCAAGGCTAGCCAACGTAACAGACGTGGACGTGGAATACCATCCAGCTGTCGAAGCAGGAAGAGACCCAAGCTGAGTCCTGCCAAAGCACCTGTCATGTGGGCTATGTAGGAGACTGAGATCGTGGGTCCTGTTGTTGGCTGATAATCCACCAAGGCCATTTGCCTGCAGTACAGCGTATAGCCCAGATCGCAGGAGACTATTAGGATTCGCAATTAGAGAGGAAAATAGAAAGATTAACGTAAACTTACCAAATATAACAACAGCCAATAACTGGGCAAGTCCATGTCGCATGTGGCCAAAGTTGAGTAGAACATTGGCTAATTGGGCAGCCAGCAGAGCGTAGACTCCTCCACTGGCACCTACTAAATAAACCGTAGAATCCACAACACTTGTGCCCAATGATCCAGCCAAGACTCCTGCCAAATACACAATAGCCGTCCTTCCCGATCCATGAAGCAACTCCAGTGGTAGTCCATAGAGCAGCTGGGTAACTACATTGAATCCGAGGTGCAACCAACTGGCATGGAGAAGAGCATAGGAGACAAAGCGCCATAGTTGCAGACGACGATCTGGGCGATAGATGAGCAAGGAGTCTTCTGGCGGAGCAGATCCTACATACACATAGACAATGATCTGAAAGTGTTGGAAGAAATGGAATCTTAAAACCAGGTTCACACGATCGGTTGAACACACGTTATAATAGAGCTTCGGGTTTTAACCGAAACTATCAATGGAAAGTCTTCTCGGTCTTATTTTGAATGAATACCGAAATAATATTGTGAAACCAGATTCTACTAGATGTACTAATAATGTGAATGGGTAAAACACCGACGTTGAAAAGCTTTCGGTAAAAAACCGACTGTGTGAATCGGGTTCAAAGGATCAACGTGCGCTTGAGGAAAGTTTGCCTTGACTTTACTATTTACGACTAATTTGAAAATCATTTGGGGTCTTAAATGCTTTTGTTAGAATGTGCACTTTTAACCCTATCCATTACGAACCTTCCATTCCCTCTCTCACTCTTTCTTTGTGCTATTCGCTCTCGTTCTAAGCAAAGTGATTTGGAGATGGGGGCGGCAATAAAGCCATCACAATGTTAGCCATTTTTCAGCCCCACAGCGGCGCCGTCGTTCTGACAGGAAAGCAAGGCAAAAGCAAAGAAAATAAGGAAGAGGAAAATCCAAAACAAAAGCAAGGAAAGCCAAAGCCAAAGCAACCCCTCAGGCTCAGACTTGTGTGTTGTGTGTTGAGTTGAACCAAGTTGAACACAACGAGACTGGCAGCAGACAGTGGCGAGACGCGGTCGTCGTCGCGTCGTCGTCTTGCGCCTTGCCACATTCTACATGCCACATTGCAAAAAAAAAAAGAACCCAATAGCAATCCCAATCGGAATCCCAATCCCAATCCCAATCCAAATTGCAATTGCCCCCCTCATGTAACTGGCGGCGTCCAGTCTGCGAGTAGCAGACACAAACCCAGACCCAGACAGAGACACAAAAGTGTTGGATTTTCGCACGCACTCTCTCCCACTCTCCCCATTGGAGTCGTCTCCTGTTTCTCGCGTTTCTCTTGATACTCGTATATCCTTTACCCGGAAGCCAAATGCCATTTGCAAATGCTTTTGCTCGCCACTCGTTTTATGGCCAGTCGGCAATTTATATGCCTCACAAGTTGTGGCAAGTTCACGTGTGTGGGGAGACTGAAATATGATCAGGTTGTATTATTGCTTGACTGAGGACACCCACAAAGACCCCAATTTGAATCACCCTTGCCATCATCTACAAACAACAACAATAACTTCAGTTTATGCCACACCAAAAGATGACTTTGAAAAAGGGTCCAGTTCAAGAAGTTTGCCACAAAAAATAAAAGGGAAGCAATTCCAGCAACAGCTGTTACGGGGAGTCTGTTGCTGCTTCACAGAGGGTCGTGCAACATTCAATGGAGTGCATAAGGCAAAGATGCTGCATATTTAATAGAGAATGCTGTAAGAGATGATTTCCAAAGCTGTATAGCAAATGATGATTGTAATTTAAACTATTAAAAAGGGGAGTTACCATACATAAGGAAAGGAAGTTGTAAAAATCATGCAAACAGTTGAGAACCATCAATAGTAAAAGATCTTTTATGAAGTAGTTATTTAATTTAAAAATTTTTTAAATGGGGTGACTTTTATTGAATTTTTACAATATAAAACAATATAAAAGTCATTTTAACAGAAAACAGAATATTTTTCAAGCTCTAAAGACTAACTTCCTAAGCTCGAACTTTTGGTATAATCATTTTAATTATTAAAGAATAAAATTTTTGAGAAAAGTCACTTTCATAAAAGGTGAATTTGGTATGATTTCTGAGGTTGCTCTCTTCTCACAAATCCTTGAAAACAAGTTTAAAGCTCAACGGATATAAAACAACTTTCTGATGCAAGTATTTTCTTGGAGTTTTGGTGCTTCATTCTGATTAAAGAACTTGCTGCTCAGAAGCCAACTCTTCCATATGGCTAAGAAACAACAAATTTAAAACTCGTACTGAGCAAAGAATATTAAAAACTATTTCATTTCGATGCCAGTTAATTTTTCAATTAAGTATTAAAACATGTTATAAAATTACTTTTTAAGGAGCTGGGTTGCACTTTAACTAGAGTTGTTGGCAATTAAATCGCCCCTGAAATGAGTCCTTGCAATGTTGTGCAACATGGTCGATGTCATGGAAACCTGGCACGATGCCCGGTGGAGTTTTTTTCTTCTTCTGTGGGTGGCCACAACTCAATACACCCCCTGGCTCGAGGTTAATCGCATTAGCAGGAAAAGAGGAAAATGGGGAAGTACACAGAAAAAGGAAATTAAGATTCCGGTTTAAAATCGATTCCAAATGGTGTAAAAAGTTTGGTGATCTCGATTTTCTTAAACCGCTTAAAAACTACTTTACTTAAGTGTGGTTTTTATACTCGGTGGGAGTAAATTAAGTTTGTTTAAAAATAAAAGCTTGTTTCATTTTACTTTAAGCAAAAATTTTGATTATAGACCTTTTTATAAGAAGTTTGTGTTTAATTTAATATTTTAGACTTATTTGCCTATTTTAAGTCAGAGTTATTGTCATTTCATCCGCATAAAGTCTTTATTTGACAAAAATAAACTAAAAACATACGTAAATAATTTATTATATGCTTAAGTCAAGAATATTAAATTTGAATTTGAAAGAACATTAGTTTATATGTAGAGAATATAAATTATTACTGATATCAACCTTAATTATTGATAAGTATACATTTATCAGTTTCAAATTATAATTTGAATAATAGGATTGTACAACTTTTGTTTATTAAGTGAATAATGCAAATAATTTAATCGACCGTTTTCTAAAGTAAATATTGTTTATTAAATAAGAAGTTCTGACTTTTCGTGTGTGAAAAGCTTTAAAATTCTTCTTACAATTAAAATCTAAAATTTTAAGCTTGAGTTTTGGTATGAGTTTTCTCTCTGTGTAGATGGTCAAGTTATATTTATTTGGTCACCTACCTCGAGCAGTGAGACGAGCACAATGAAACAGGGCGGTGGCCAGCAGCGTATTACTTTGGATGACAACTGTTTTTCCTTCAGTGCCTCGTTTGGTGGCAACTTGGCTGTCATCGTGGCGGGGCGAGCGGGGCGTGGCTGCTGCATCAGCTGGTCGAGGCAGACGCCCAGCACCAGGCCGTTGTTACGGGATTGAGACGGCGGCATCTGCAAGACGGTTGCTGAGAGCATTTCCGATTTGTTGCCCTTGTTGTTGTTGTTGTTGTTGGTGCTGTTGTTGTTGTCGTTGTTGCTGTTGTTGCCTTTGGCGTTGCCACGTCTATTTTTGGGGCGTCTGCCTTGTGACGGTGCCCCACTTAGCGTCTGTCATGATGTTGCCGACGGCGCTGTGCGAGGAATTTTGTCTGGCCCACAGTTGGCCCCTGCAAGAAAAAAAGAGAGACAACCAACAACGTGAGTGACTGAGAGAGACAGAGAGGGATAGAGAGAGAGTAGGGGGATTCTGATAGCTTTTTCTTGCCAAATTAGCTCAAGGTTGTCTGTCCAACAATTTCCACGTTCCTGCTGCCATTGCGACAACTGCAGCGCAATTATTCTCGACTCTCGACTCTATTTGGCAGTCGTCGACGGCGCCATCCAAACAACAAGCCAAGTCAATAAGTGTCTTCCTCCCCCTCCCCACACCATGCACCACACAACCCCTTGTCCCTCTTGTTTATAAAATGCCTCTTGTAATGTCACTAGACAGCCATAAAACAGTCGCAATTTATTTCGCTGGCTAGCGCATTTTTTGACAAACAAATTTATTTCCGCTGCCAGACACAACACTAGGAATCTCCTTAATTTCCACCAGATGGAAGCTCAGCTAAAGCGAAATATAGGATTTAAGCTGTCGGACCTTTTAATTGATAGTAGTTATATTTGATCTGAATTCAAGTTGAATGGATAAAATGTAAAGTTTATTAAAAAATGTAACTCCTATAGTTTTGTAGCCTAAATAAAAGCGAAGCCAATACTATTTCAGCAATTAGTAAGTACAACTGTAACTGTTGAGACAACCAAGTTAGATATTGCTTAAACATAAATAAAACTCATACAACCAACAATCTTCCTCTTTACCAAATAAAGTTTCTAAACATTAATTGAGTATTGATTTCAATTTAAAATTTTATTTAACTTTACGCAATTCCATAAAGATTTTCATTAAAAACTTTAAGCAAAGTTCACTTCTTGCCACAGCTACTAATTCACTTTATCGAAGTTACACTGTAACTACTTTCTGTTGCCAAAAGGAAACGCTAATTAAATAATCCATGAGCAGAGCTTGATAATGGAAACATTTTGATATATCATAAATTTAAGTTAATTTGCCCCCATAAAAGCGACAATGGAAGTAAGTAAAGTGTTGTTGTTGCAGCTTGTTTCTGTTTTTGGTTTTTGGGACATTGTATGGATTAATCGTAGAATTGGTCAAAGTACTTTATGTGGCCAGTGCTAGTTTTTAGTATCCTGGGGAATATTGGCCATGGCGTGCCCAAGTTAACTTGGCTCTTTGTGTTTTAACATTTGGCAGTTGCCCTTGGTAATGAGTTTTAATGGTGATTACCTTTTTGGAGCTGTTTTCTTGCTGCCGAAACAAAGGGCAACAACTGAAATGGGGGCAAATAGGGATAGGGGGAGCAATCACATGTCGAACGGTAACTTTCTGGGGCAAGTCGACCAAGTCCAACAACTGGCAGCAGGCAGGACACTTTCTTGCAAACGAGTTTTGTGAACGGAAATGCTGCGTTTCCATCTTCATCGATCCTTTTGTTTAGGGATGCAGTAAAAACCAGTTGAGGTAGGGGCAGAAACGGGGACAAGAAGGAGGAGGAGTGTTGTTCTCGTTTTTAATGAACAGAAAGCGAAGCGCATGCCAAACTGTACAAATATCGACAGGTGTAGTAGGTATGTCCTTAATGTCCTTAAACATCATTTCTTGTTTCGTAAATGTTCAACTTTTGCTGCCGTTCAGTTCGATAATAGTTGTTGTTGTCGTTGTTGCCGTTGTTGTTTGGGTTGTTGGCCTTCACACGCAAGTCTTTATGTTGTTGCTGTGCCCATTCAGGACACGCACATATCCTTGAACCAACTCAACGCTGAACTGAGTCAGGAATTAAACTTTCAAGTATACGAGCTATGTATGCATATCTGTGTTGTCATTTTGACGGTTTTGCCACCAGATTCAGTTGTTTTAAGTTCTTTATATGGTGGTAAGAATGTAAGATACACATCAAGTGGTCTTTTCAACATTCAGTTATTACTTATTTAGTTTGTTTTTGTGCAATTAAATCCGATATTAATATTTAAGCTTCGAAGTCGTATGATAAGTCAATGGTCTAAGTAGGAAACGCAACTTTTGTATAATAAACTTTACTTTATAACATAATCTCCTATTATAAAAATGCACTGTGAAAAATAGCAAAAGTTGATGGATTACACTTTCTAAAAAACATTAATATTTTCTGTAAGATTAAGAAGACTTGCATTACATTCGAAATTCCCTAGTCTACTCGTACACATAAAAAAGTAATTATAAAATGTTGTGTTATGTTAATCTATTGTTTTTAACTGGTTTTTGGCGATAATTTTGTTGGTATTCCAGAAAAGCTAACGGCAACACTGAGGCATGTGTAAGTGTTTGTATATATGTATCTGTATAAGTTTATATGGATTATGCAAGCAATTGAAACTCCTTGAGACAAACTACTGGCTAGCTTACTGCCCTATTCAATTGCCACTTGCCTCATGCCTCATGCCGCATGCCATTTGCCATATGCCACACTATTTCCTGGCCCACTTGATTCGGCTTTGAGTTTTGTATTTGTGTTTGCATTGGCAAATATTTAATTTGCATAATGTTGGCTATTTGTATTTGCATTATTTGCAAATGTATTTATCAAATACGACTACCTATGCATTTATATGTCGCCCCTTTTACTACATATATATGTACATATATGTATCTATTTTTTCTTTCAATTTATTCTTTATTAATTCATGCGTTTCAATCGATAAATAAATAAAATGTTTTCATAAAAAGGACACGTTTGCAAAGAGTTTATTAAAATATCTATTTGTTTGGCATTAAATGTATAAAGGTTTAATATAATTAAATTATCACGTAAATTATTAAAATCACTTTAAGCCGGAGGCATCAAAAGTTTATAGATTTATTCAAGAAAAAATAATAAATAATATTTTTGTAATAATGCATATTAATGACAGGAAATGATATAATGACTCGGCTAATTATTATTCACCATTAATTACCTCTAATTTAGTTGTGGTATTTTTAAACACACAATACATTTATCTATACGCACTGTTAATAATATATTGCATTGTCTCATGACTGTAAAGTGCTATTCTAATGATATGTATATATAGATATACTGTTATTACCAGGATGTTACATTTCTTCAACATGTTAGGCAGCTGTTATTAATTAAAATTCAGAAACATTCTGTTACCTAGTTACTTCTCTAATACAGTGTACGCCAAAAATACTTGTATGGCTGACAGTGCCGGAAAAATCCGCTTAAAAAGTTACAATTGTGAATGGCTTTTACAAGTCGCATAGAAAGAAAATAAAAATGCATTTGGCAAAAAAGCGGAATGCATTTGCGAGTGACAGAAAAGTCAAGTGAAATGTGCAAAAGTAAAATTTTAATTACTGACGCCACGGGCGAGCAGAGGGAGAGAGAGGAGAGAGATGTGGGGGAAAAGGAAAAACAAAGGGAAATGTTAAGAGAGTGAGAAAGCGAAATGTGCATAATAATAATTTGTGACTGGGCTTAAATGTTGATGCCGTCAGTTATGAGAAACTTGTGAAAAGTGAAAAAAAGTTGGCTCCACTTCAGTATGGCCTTGGATGAGTGTGGGTGGATAGATGGATGGGTGGCTTGTTATCAAAGTGAAAGAATTAAGGTGACTACAAAAAACTAATTCATAAAGAAAGTTGCATTAACAACAACAAACAAACATTAGTAACAGTGACGAGAAAATTATTTAAAAACTATAATTGAAAAACATGTGCGAGTCTTTGTCTATGTACAGCACGCAAGAGACAGAGATAGGGATAGAAAAAGAGGGAGAGAGAGGGAAGACTGAGAATGGAGCCTAAGGTTTCACTTTTTACAAGACAAGCTATAAGTATGTAATATTCACATACGCTGAGTACGAGTATTAACAATAACATTAACATTAAATTTGCACTTATTTTTGTTTGCGCTTAAAGTTGGAATAACTAGTTGGGCAGCATTATGAAAGAAGTGCAGGGCCTCAGTTGGCTGAACAAAGAAAGTAGGGAAAGACATAGAGAGAGGAGGGGGAGCGAGAGAGAGGAAGTCAGTGGGGTCTCAACGCCCAAAGTCGTCGCTCATTTCACAATCAAATTCCGGCAATTGAAACGAATGCGATTAAAAGCCGCACGTCATGCGAGGGAAACAAGTGCGCAACTGAAGGAGGAAGCTACAGGGAAAGAGGAAGAAGTAGTAGAAGAGAGAGAGAGAGAGGGAGGGAGGGTTTGGTTGGAGCAAATGGAGCATCGCGATAGGGCTTTCCACTAAGATGACAGAGGGGCTAAATGTGAGGCACAACTGCAGCCCACGCTACTCGCTTGGCAGCTGCTGCTGCTGCAGAGAGTTCATTTCCATTTGGGTTGCATGCCACGCCAACGTCTTCAGAAGCTAGCAGGGGAGGAGGAGGTGGGCAGAGGGAAAGCAAACTGAAATCTTTGCTTGCCTGCTTTCAATTTAATTGTAATTTCTTTTGTGTTTATTGCGTTTCGTCTGCTTACGTTTTAATTTCATTAACTTTAAGTTTACTGTGTGAAACACTTGCCCAACAACAAGCACTTCCCCCCTCTCCCTTATTTCCCCTTCTTACTTCCCCCTGCAACGTCCATCTCTTCCTGAGGCCACACTGCGCGCTAGCCGTAAAATTTTTGACATAAAACTTAACCTACAAGCAACTGCTTGTAACTTGTATTTGTATCTGAATCTGTATCTGTATGTGTGCATCTGTATCTGTATCTGTATCTGTCGATCTGTGCCAGCGATTTCAACAGAAGCTGCTCTTGCTGATGAACTTAAGATACTCTCATTTAGAACAGCAAACGGAACCACTTACCCCAGTTGCTCGTTTTTATTTTCACATTTCACAGATTGAGCAATCAAATAAAATGCTTAGAAATTAAAGCATAAAAATACTTATAATAAAAAAATTAAATCTTTCCATATCATGAATGAATCTCGAACCAGTCTAAGCAACTGAAGATCAATTTGTGCTGCAATTTCAATGCAAATCTCGACCTGATTTCTTCAAGTGGCTTTCAGTTAAGCATTTGCAATTATTTTTATTATATTTTATTATTTCCAATTAAGTTCTAAGCGGCTAAGAGCACGAGTCCGTTAAGCTCTCAATTATGAAATGACTGGTGGTTTGATTCAATTTTCCAATAGCAATATTACTGTCTAGCATTATTGGTGCTAAGCTAAAGATTTTTTAAATATTCCTGCTTTTTATATGACATTCTTTACTGAAAAGATGATAATGAATTTAGTTCTCAAAAAGTTTGCAAAGTTTAGCTAAAAATAAATATTTTATTCTCGATAAGTTTCAAAGCTTGTTTAAAAAAATAAATATTTTCTATTACTATTATTATTTTACAAAGGTATACCTGATACCTTTATCAGCTTTTCGAAATTTACTTAAAATCTTTACAACAATGGTTGGATTACTTAAAATTTTTTAGAGTTCTCTAGAGCATTACAACTTTTTAAACTGTCTTTTTGTGTTCCTTAAGTTTTCAATATAAACCTATATTTTATATTTTATTTTTAATAGTCATGTCTACTACAAATTTCTTTTCTAAATGATTTAAAAAGTTTTTTTTTTTTAATTTTATTTAAATATGTCATTGCTTATTAGAATTTTTTTTTTAAATGTTCTAAGACTGCTTTTAGTTGATGTCAAATAAATAAATAAATTAAAAAGAATATTGTTTTCCTTTGTGGAGAGTATTAAAACCATTCCGGGTTATTCAGTGGCAACCACAACAAGAAGAGGTGCACCACAACTTGGACTTGGGTTAAGTCCAAAAGTACACGTTGTGCGAGTATTTATGTTGAATATTTCTACGACTTCGCGTCAATGCACAAATCAGTTAACGTCCGGCACAACACGGCAGAAGGCAGTTGTCAGACATGGACGTAATAACCAGCAGTAAGAGGAACAGGAAAGGGGGCAGAGATAGAAACAGAGTGGGAGATAGAGAGGGGAGAATAGACAACGACATCGACACCTGACCATGTGGCAGGTTGTTGGTTGGTTGTTGGTTGGCTGTTGTTTGGTTGTTGGGTGTTGGTTGGTGTTACCTAAACAAGTGCAACGCGTATCCATGTTTATTTTACGGTTCAACGATTATTACCAGTTATTGTCTAATGGCACCGTAAAGGGGGACACCACCATGGCACCAGAGGCTGACACCAAAAGGGGGCAGGGACAGAAGGGGCACAAAGCTGTCGTGCAGCCAAAGCAAAATCGCCAAAAGCGACAGACAGTGGGTGCAGGAGAGTGAGAAAGAGAGTGGGAAGAGAGAGAGGGTCAGACTAGGTGTTACTAGATTGTGTGTGTTGTTGCATGTTGTAGTTGTTGTTGTTGCAACCACCGTTGGTTGTTGTGGTCTCTGAACTCGCTATCAATATTTCAAACACGTTCCAAACTTTTGCCTTTTTCAGACAGAGACAGACACAGAGACAGAGACAGACACAGGGAGACAGGCAACAAAAACGGAAGTTCACACGGAAATATATAGGAAAAAACGAAGAAATAAAGCAAAAACGAAATGAGAAAACAACACCCCAAAAATATAGAAAAAATCCAAAACAACAAAAACAAACAAAAAAGACAAACATTATGTTTATAATAAAAATAACAACAACAAATATGAAAATGAATCACGCAAAGCAAAAGGGAAAATGCAAATGGAAGTTTAGTTTTTGTCTGAGTTGAAATTAAATAATTCGTAACTAGCATGGATCGATGATAAATCGAATATTGTGAATATGACGAAATTGATTCAGAAAAATTAAAAAAGAAAAATTTGAGAATATGGGAAGAGGGACAGAGAGAGGGGAAAGAGACACGAGATAATGTCAACTAACATTTGGCATGAGGCCACAAGGCGAGAAAACATTTGTGGTATCCACTCAAGGCGAAAAATACTTGGACCACTCAGAGAGGGAATGTTGATGAGATGGATACGGGGAAAAGGGGGTTAAAGAGGAAGCACAGCATTGACATATCAATAAATTTAGCACGCATCCGATTAATGTGCGTGGTTGGGTTATGGGAAGATGGAATTCAACATACTTTGAAGATTCGACTGGGCAATGTCTAGACTCTATAGAGTCTAGTTGGAAGAACGATGACGACAACGTGGATACTGAGTGTGTGTGTGTGTGTGGCATTTACTTGTGGCAAGTGTGTGTTCAAATAAATAGTTGTAGTTTTGGGGCTGGTTCGCAGATGGCACTGAAATCATAATGTGGGCACACTTGATTTATGTATTCTCAACTAGAAAAGATTCTCGCTTACTCTCTCTCTCTCTCCCTTTTTCCTTATCTGGTTGGGGAATTTCTCTGGACTGATCTAATAGAGCTTAAGAAATTGCGGCACGAACATGAACTCGGTAATTAACTTCAAAACGCGACTGTGCATGCAAAAGATACAACTGCATGGCACAGCACAGATACAAAGATACACAGATATAGATTGACAGATACAGATACGTATGGTGCGCCAATTGGCCCGCTGATTGTCGAGCGTGGCAATTTAATGCAAAAGCCATCAATTAACCCGCTTTCCAAGTGGCAAGCAGCAGCAGCGACCATCGGTGGTAGCAACAGCAACAACATCACCAGATGCAAAACTATCTCAGATGAGTCGGAAAATGAACCGCAGCATTGAACGGTTTAGCAGCCATCAACAAGATGCAACGATTTGCACGTAGTTCCGTTAGCTAATTGGTCTATAACTACTACCCACTTCCCTTACTTCTCTTCCTCTCCTCAAGCCAATTCTTAGGAATCAATTTGCGGAAGCAACAAGGAAACTCACTGACCAATGGTCAAATGAACATTGTTTGTTTCCCATCTCCTTCATTTTCCCCAGCCATGAGCCATGAATAATTAATTAATGATTTTTCTCATTGTAAATCATAACAATTAATGTTACTTTAAATGCACTACAACTCAACTCAAGGCCAGAAGGAGGGCGCCTCTGTTGCAGGAGTTGCAACAACATGAGCATGACCAGAGGCGACTCTAAAAACAATAATAATATCAACATCAAAAGGCAATTATGCGCCAAGAGTGGGCGGGACAGGGCGGAGCAAGAAAAGAGGAAAAAATAATGTTAATAAGAAAACAACAAGCAAATTGCGTGGACAAAGAGTCAGAGAAAGAAAGAGGGAGAAGACTAAAGAAAGGGGGAATGTGCAACTCAAGCAGATAGAAAAATTCGCACAATAATGGAAATGAAAATGCCATGAAAAGGCTTTTGTACTCTGTTCTATTCTGCACTTTTGGCTCATCTTCAGAAAAAAGAAAGAGACTAAAAAAGCATCAAAAGAACTTAAACCTGGTCAAATTGGTCTGACAGCTGGACAAGAGGCTACTTGACAATGTATTTTAAGACTGAAAAGCTTAAAATATTTGTCCGAAGTGTTGACAAAAGGACAGTAGGATTTAGTATACCTTTAATCATTTATCACAGAACTGTGCAGTTAAACAAATTCAAATGGATTAACTTATGAAACATTACAGTAGCAAGCAATATGTTAACTTTGAACCCCTTTTCAATTGGATGTTATATTACTCCTAGCTCCTACCATTTCGGCTTCACGATGATTCAGAAAATCAGGATTTCATTTAATAGCTAACCCTTTAAAGGAATCATCTTCAGAGATTTGTAAATGACAATGACTCTTTTTTGGAATGACATCATAGGGAAAGTAATATTAACTTAACTAAGTAATTACTAATGCTCGTTAATTAGTTAGTAAGTATTGCTAGTGATCAATTGGGCATACGCTAGGTTGAGCGACTTTCATTTGCTGGGAAAATCGCGGCCTCAAAACAAATCGCCCATTAATGGGTTCAATACCTGCAAAATGTGCAAATGTGTCTGTCTGTCTGTTCCTCAGTCAATCTGTCTGTCTGTCTACTCGACATTCGCTTGGCAATCGGCGCACATTGAACCGATATTGAAGTCGCCTTGTCCGATTATCACATTTCGCCAGCGAGCGACCTGTGGCAGCAACTGGCGTTCATAAGCACATTAGCACCGCTGGCGCTCGACGTCGACCCACCGACGACCCAACCACCCAACCACCATTCACGATCCACATTCACATCTACCATCTATAGTTGATATGCACAGTGTTGCTTTAATTTTATGGTCAAAAATAGCTTATTTGATCAAAAAAAGATAGATTGAAATAGCTGAACAATATATAAAAATAGATAAATAGTTTATTAGAAGGATGCGAATGGAGACTATTAATATATACATATCAGAAGATAGCAAATCAGACCAAATTATATATCAATCGAAAGGTTATTTATTTGTGAAAACTATTCTAGATTTAATATAGTAGTTTGGCATTCGGCACAAAAGAAAGAGTTATAATTGGCGCT
The DNA here is from genome assembly GCA_035043265.1 of Drosophila testacea. Lineage (NCBI taxonomy): Eukaryota > Metazoa > Arthropoda > Insecta > Diptera > Drosophilidae > Drosophila > Drosophila testacea. The sequence goes on along the minus strand of JAWNND010000767.1, from coordinate 445,052 downwards.
AGTCTCAAGTCTAAAAACAAGTAAAGTTTAACTAGATTGCAAGGCTATCGTCAAGTTGTGAAAACGGTCCTAATTCTAGCTATTTAGTAGCTAAATTACCAACACTGAACATGCAGCGCCAGCCTATTGGCCATGGTCAGTGTGCGATCTACAATCATTTGAAGCTAAACATTCACCGCGCCAACAATTTTTAGTTGAGTTACGAGTAGTTGTGGCTTTGACTGAATCCGCCTCTTGCCACGTTGCGGCGCCTTACATTGCCACAGTCCCCTCTCACCCCCTTCAGCCTAGTCCCTCCTCGCTTTTGAAGATATGGCGTGGTAATTATTCGCGCTCAGCTGACTGCGCGAGTCTGCAAAGCGTAACTTGTAGCTTGTAACTTGTAGATACATTCACGTATCTCTATCTCGAGGCACGCATCTACATATGGAAAGCCAGGCCCAGTGGATGTGGATGATGCCCCACTGTGGCCAAGAGTTAATCACCGTTGCCGTTTAGCTGTTGTTGTTATTATTGCTATTGCTTTTCCTATTGTTGTTGTTCCTATTGCTGTTGTTGTTATTTTTGTTGTTGGTGTCGGCGCTCGCATAGTTTACATTTTATAAGTTAATTGAGTTAACTGTGAAACGCTGCCGACTTCGCAGCTGACTTTGCTTTACTTTTTTTTCTCTTTTCCCTCATCTCTATTTCTCTTCTTCTCTGTTTGCTGCACTCGTTTGCTAATGCAAATTTGATGAATATCAGCGCTGTGATTGCAAATGTATCTATAAGATACAATTGTATCTGCAAATCAACAGACATACTTCTCTCTGCGACAATTGCATGGGATCTGTTGGGATTATTTTTACATGAAATACATTTAAACCATCTCCCTGTGTGTTTTGTCATTGGTTATATGTTGGCATGTTTTAATTATAAATATTTTACATTTATTTGTGTTGTTTCTATTATTGTTGCTACCAACTAAATTGCCTGTAAAGCTGCATAATTTGTTTTGTGGTTGAACACATTTAAAAACACACCAAAACATACAGAATAGAAGAAAAAAAGTAGACATAAAAGCTGAAACAAAAACTAAGTACAAATTTGTGTGTCCTTTTAATTGCCAGAATATTTCATTTCATTTCATTTCGCATATTTGCACATTTTCACATCCAATTCCTGATCCACAATTCTTTTCACAGCTTGTATTTGTTTTTTTTTTTTGGTCTGTGTTTTAGTTTTAATGGTCGCACAGTGCGTCCAAATTGCTAGATAATAGCCATGAAAATCGGACAAATTTGCCCACAATTTAACACTCATAAAACTGTTGGAAACTTACAACTGAATTTATGAAATTGAAATATTTGATTTGGTTTATTTTCAAGCTTGTTTCAAACTGTTAAATTGAATAAACCTAATTTGATTGAATTCGTTTATGGTTCTAAATTTCTATTTAAATTTTTATTTGATTATGCATATGATTGAGTTTGTTTATGGTTCCATATTTCCAACCTAAGCTTAAAGAACATACTATAAATAAAAAATAACTGTTTAACTTAATTGATTTTATGCTTTTGTATTTTATTGATGATCGTATATTATGGATAACGTCATCCTTATTTAACTTTTAATAGGTAAAGATATCTTACAAAAGATACAAGAACTCAAATATCTGTAAGTAAATGATTTATTTATTTATTTCTTTCGTCACGTTAATGATTCTTGCATTTTCTTCTTATCAGCTATCAATTTGCAATGGAATTTAATGAAATGTAAATGACGATAATCAAGTTTGAGTTTGTTTGCTGGAAAAGTGGAAGTGCTAATATATTTTATCATATAAAATCAATCTACAATTGTGACTTGTGATTTGTGTGCTTGCTATCCGCCTGCAAATTGTTGTCACATGATGGAAATTAGATAATAATAAAATAAATAGAAACTGCTCACGAGACAGCAACAGAGGCAAGACTTATGTCCGGGGCTACCTCAATATGAATTACGATCTGCTGACAAGTTATAAACAAATTTGCAGTGCCATATCGTAAGTATAAAGCAAAGTCAGTAAAGACAACGCCAAGTCCCCAACAACACCACCGCCCCCGCCAAAAAGAAATAAATGCTAAATAAAAGGTGCCAAATGGGCTAAAAGGCACGAGCTGTGGCTGAAATGTTGTCAACGAATGTCTGACGTCAAAGAAGTTGGACTTGGTTATGGATTTGGACTGTGTCTTGTTGCCCCTGGGTGCGTTCCAATCGAATCGCATACGTATCCAATCCATTGCGGGGTTTTGCCCACGCGTCTCTCTCTCTCTCACCCTCTCTCTCTTTTTCTCTGTCTTTGTCTCTGTCTCTGTCTCAATTCTCTGTGTGCCGTGGGAAAAACTCGTTTTTTTGGGTCGATAATAAGTTGGATGCGGATTTCAGTTTGGCCGGTGCGACGGCGCATTGCGTGGGCCTGACTCACTCGTTCCAGTTCTACATATATATGTCTATATCTACACTGAAGAAAAAGACTAGTAAAGCTAATTTACATTGTGTTTATAGCACTTCAATTTTAAGAACAAATTACTAAAGCTATAACAGCAATACACCATTTTAAATGGGAATTACTTTTGCTCTTTTGGAAGCCTAAAACTAAGAATGTGAGCCTAAATAAATAATAATAAAAATCTTCTAGTTTTGGTAAAATGTGCATATGTAAGTTCATGAGTTCAACTTTTAAATTTAAGGATTAAAATAATTACTCTTAAGATATCCATTATCCTCTTTTTCTTACAATTCCCAACTGGTTTTAACGGCACAAAAATTATATAAGTATTAGAAATTCGGATGTTAATAAGAATTTGATCTACTTTACAAACAAAATTCTTAAATTTAGACTCTTTTTTTTATCAGTGTAAAATGTATATTTATACAATGTATATTGCATGTTTGTTTTGCATAGATATAGATAAAGTTACAGATATAGATATTGATAGATAGAGATATAGGCAAATGACCCTGACTTGGGTTCCGTTTCACTTTTCAAAAAGTTTTCGACAGCTTTGCTAATTTGCCGCTTAGTTTGTTTTGTCTATGTGTGTTGGCCTCAGTTATTTCAACTATGCAGTTTAGTGTCGATTCACACGTAGATGCGTAGATACAAATGTATCTGTGCCTAGCCAGCTGCATCTCTATTGCATTGTTTGTCTCTCTGTCTGTCTATCTGTCCATCTGTTTGTTTGTTTCGCTTGTTAGCCACTTGGTTTGTTTATCTCGTCTTTAGACTTGAGTTTCGACTCATTTGGCTGCTCTTTTGTTTTTAGTAGCGCGCACGAAATTTTCACCGCGTTATCGATGAATGAACATTGCAACTGATAGTGATGAGAGGGGAAAAGGGGAGGGAACAGATAAGCGATGAGTGTGCGGAGTTCCCTTGGCTTGTTTGTGGTGTTAGCTCTTAGCTGTTGATTCTTGTGATTCATAGTGTGTTCACACTCACATTCACACACACTCACAATCGCATTTCGCATTTCGCATTTGCAAATTGCGCTGGTTAGGCATTCTTCTACCTCAGCCTCTGTCGCTGTCGCTGTCGCTGCCTCTGCTGCCGTTGACGTCGCTGTCGTAATTTGCCACTCGCTTTGTGTTTTATTTGAAATATTCACGTGCAGACAACAACGGCGGCGTCTTGGATTGCAGCCCTAGATACAATACAATGTATACAATGCACATAGCAAACAGTTGGTCAAATAATTATTTTAACAAAATTATTTCTACAAATTTCAAAAATCAATAAAATGATTGAGAGATTTGATCAAATTTATAGTGTGTTAAATTAAATAATCTTTTAAATGAAATAAAAATGTATGAAAATCATTGTAAAGGAATTGTTGATTGTTGAAATAGTTTTTGTTGGATTTTAATTTAATGCAATTGATAAAATCTCTAACCAACATTGTTACTTATCTTTAGAAACAATTCTCATTAAAATATCTAGGATTTATCTTATTTTCCTTTTTTAAAATATATCATATTTTATTATTCTTGCACAAAGGTAAACAAACAAAATAACAAAGTAGATTTACTTTTCTTTAATACTAACTAACAAGTGCGTGCACTTTTTTTGGTTTTGTCAAAACAATTACTTGACTTACTGTATATATTTGTATCTATGTATCTGTTGGATACATTTGCGCTGCAAGAAAAAACACTTTTCCTGCTTGGCATTTTTACCCACATTTATTTTCGTTGCATTTCCGCCGACTGTCGAGTGTCCCCTCCCTCTACACATCCCTCCTCTCCCCTACTCTGCTCCTTTTCGCTGAGCTCACCTGCGATAAGCAGGTAAAATTGTACCTGGTTGCTGGGTACCGTTTTAGTTTGGTTCTGTTTCATTTTGTTCTGCTTTCGCTTCACTTTTGGCATAAACATTTCCTAAACTTTTATCTAATTCAACAAACTGCAGCAACAACAACAACAGTGAACAACATGAACATCAACAACAACTTGAACCATTTCGAAAGATTCCCAAGACATTTCCACATTTTCCAAGCTGCCATTGTTGCCTTGAGCTGAGCTGCTTCTTCAACGCTCTTTTGTTTCATTTTCCTCGCATTTTCAACGTGTTTCAACTTGTTAGGCATTCAACTTTTCACATCGTTTCTCTTCTTCATCTTTTTGCGGCTCTTTTCGCGCTATCTTTTTTTCTTTTTCACTATTTTTTTGTTGTTGTCTTTGATTTGGTTTTGTGCAACGCGCTTTTGTTGTTGTTGTTGTTTCTGTTGTTTTTAGAGGCGACTCCAAAGCCCGCAGTTTGTCGTTGGCATCTTATGCAAGAGTCTGGAAAATTTATTAAATTTTCTTCGAGCATAAAGTGCGCTAATTTATTAGTTTTTCATAGGTCTAGACGGGGCAACTGAAACTATCTGCAACTCCCAAAGACCCATTGTCTTTTTAAATGCTTGCAACACACACACACACACACACACAAACATTAAGCGACTAGACACAAACAAAGTTCAAAGTTGAAGGGAGAAGAGTGAAGGGAGACTAGGAAAAGGGCTAAAAGACAGCAAAACAAAGTGGCCGAAGAATGTTTGCTGATAAAAGTATCTTGAAGTTGAAATATGTATCTTGAAGTGTTTAACTATGGAAATTAGCAAGATAAACAAAAGAAAAGAGGGTTTTCCACATACCCCCCACCCATCGTTAAATATTTAAATAGATTTATTTACTTAATTACTTTAAACAGAAAAAAGAATTCAACTAACCCAATAAAAATTCAGGTCTTTGTGTTGCAGTTGGGCATATTTCAGATTTCAGTTCTAGTTTGGACGCTTTAAACGGTTTTTCTTTTCACACCTCAATGTAAGAAAAAATACACAAACAATTTGCAATGTAAAAAAAAGCAAACTTGACATAATTACAAAAAAAGTATATTTACAAAATTGTATATAAAAATAAAATGCAGTGCGTACAATTTTTAAAAAGTAGCAAACGCTATAATTTTTATGCCTTTTTTCTTGTTTTTTTTGGTTCTTTACGAATTCGCATTCGGCAACAACAAAAGCTGCTGAGGCCCCCAGAGATCATACACCCGTCCTCTCACTGATTCCCCCCGATTGACCATGCCACAATGTTGTAGACAGGCCGTGGAAATTCAAGGCAACGTCGATGATCATCATCGTGTGGCGTCTCCGCTTCAATCTTTCTCTCTTTCTCTCTGTCTCTATCTTTCTCTGTCTCGATTGCTACTCAGCTTGCCCCACTGTACCGATCATCTGTCTGTCTGTCTGTCTGACTCTGATGTCATGGGTGCTTATAAGCATGATATATGGATTTGTGTAGTTGTAGCTATGTTTCAGCTGCCGTCGCACGCAAAATTTGCATGCAGTTTTAGCAGACAATTCAAAAGACAACAACAAATACTTATAATAAAAACAATCACAAAAAACCGCTAAATACAGTGAAAACACAGGCAATGGACACGCCCACGTGCTCAAAAGGTAGTAAACCTTGTCAATGAATTAATCGAGCGATTAATAAAAATACTTACAACAATCAACAGCAGCAACAACAACAACAACAAATCATAACAATAACAACATTGAAACTTGCTTTTCATGAAACATGTTAAACGGCAGCGAGTAAATAAAATACTTTAGTGAATGAATAAATAAATCAATAAACCAAAATGTAAACAAATTAAACAGTAAAACAAAACCACAACAACAACAACGACACAAAAAAATGAAAATAAAATCAAAGTATGTTTGATTTAATTTTGGTTTTTTAATTATTGCTAAGCAAACACAAAAACGCAAATCATTTACAGCTCAAAATAAAATATTATGTCATAAATGTTAATTATCTAACATATTTTTATTTCACTTGTAAAAAAAAGTACATGTTAACTGTGATAACCACATATTCTTTATTGGGAAGTTAATCTAAAGTGGAATATATAAAAAGAAAATTCCACAATATAAAATAAGTATATAAAGTTCATGAGAGCAATAAATAAAAACTGCAAAATAATAAGTTGATTTTAAGTACATTTAAAGAGCAGTTTATTTGAGATCTTTTTAAAAGGACACTACTGTAAATGAATGAGCTAAAAATGTTAAACAAATAAAAATATCTAATAAGAAGTATAAATATATGTTATGTAATCTGATTTAAAAGAAAATATTATTTCAAGTAAGTTCTCCGTAACGTCTGTTAAATTTAATAAACAAAATAATAAATTTAAATTTATATCGATTCATTTTCGGTATCAAATATTCAGACAACAAACAGAGCAAAGAAAATTATATTCAATTCAATTTGAAACTTTTCTTTTCTTCTCAGTTTATTAGATGAGTGTTTGGAAAAGTAATTAAAGATGCTTTACTTCAATTCAATCTGTTTTCTGTGAATGATCGTAATGCGGCAGCTTGGCCAAGGGATCTTGTCTAGCTTTGATGTTATCTGCGAGAGCTTGCAACATATTTGGACACCGCTGCGTGCGGCAGCCCACACATATCATTCAAGAAATTCAAGAAATTGGTATTCAAAGCCCCATTCAGAGGCAGCCTCCGTCGACGTCGTCGTCAGTCCTTCCTACACAGAAAATATTTGTGCGGTTAACAGCTTTTTGAATTCGAATTTAGGCTGCCAAAAGAGTTGAATGTATGAAAACAAAAGAAAACAGCAAAATACACGCAGTCGAGCAAAAGCAAAAGCAGAAGCTTGACAAGTTGGCAAGTAGCACTTTGTTTGTTGCCCAGATACAAGATACAAGATACAAAACTGTTGAACTGCATGAAACTAACTTGAAATTAGAGCAACCCACATTAGATATACAATCGAAATCGAATGAGATTGTATCAAACTTTATTTTTTATATAAATGCGAGGGGCGAATGAAGAGATTGCTGAATGCGCATTTTATTCATTCATAAAAAAAATACAGCAGCTGTCCAAAGTAGAAAACAAACAGAGCTTAATGCAAACATATCAGAAACACACGTCGCAGCTTACATTGCGTATACGCAATATGGCAAGAAGATACTGAGGATACGGAAACGGATAAAAAATAGAACTTACAGTCACATTTTTGGGAAAATGCCTTGTTGACATTTTCGGAGGGAAGGAAATTGCAGATGTTGTTGTATCTTGTAGATACAAGAGAGAGAGAGAGGGAGGGAGAGAGATTTCTAAGCTGCTGATAGATTTGTGTGAATGTGAGGGTGTATCTTTGTATCTCTCTCTGTGTATGTGTGTGTTTACTTACCAATGGTGATGACAAGTTACTGACCAAACACTTGGCAGTCCAACAGTCCAAATAGTGCAGTTTATGGCCAAATTTCAACTGCGCAATGTATCTTGCAGATATCCCTTATTCATGGCCTGCAGAGCTAGTTCAACACTATAAAGCACTTGTCCTTTGCCCTTTTTTCTATATACTTTTTTTTAGCCTTAACCGTTAAGCGTCGCGTTTGCCGTTAGCCCGTTAGCTGTTCGCCCGTTGCAAAGTGCCGTTCACTACTGAGCTCGTTTTTTATGCGCCTCGATACTTTTATAGATTCGCAATGTGCCTCGAGGTCTGGCCCCCAAGGCGTGGCCAGGGGGGCGGGAGGGAAAGCGGTGTTAGCAAGGAAGGCCGCTAGCAAAGGGTAGCGCTAGTTTTTTTTTTTTTTGCTGTTGTTGCACCCCGTTTTTAGCCGGCCGGCAACAACCACCCAAAATTCACATGCCACATGCCACAACTTAACGTCCCCTGTGGCAACAATGAGGTCCGTCCACCTGCTGACGAACTTGTTCGATGAGGTTCGAAGCACGTTGCCAAGTTTTCAGTTGTTTTGGCCAACCGACAACAAACAAAACGGTAAATGCAAGGAGAGATAGGGAGAAGAGAGAAAGGGGAAGACACAGAGAAAGACAAGAGAGAGAGAGAGATTGAGAGAGGGTCAGTCAGTCAGGAGCTGCTGTTGAGACAGAAGCCGGTTTTTGGTGGCAGGTGCAGCTTGTGTCCAGCTTTTGGTGGACGCAGCCTGACAATTAACGAGTCTCATTACTCAGAAGCGTGCAGCTGACGCCTGTCTTCCCCCTCTGCCACCTCTTGCCCCTGTTGCCCTCCCCTTTAGCTACTAACATGCATTGGGGTCACTCATTTGACGATTAATAACAATAATCAGCAACATCATCCTATTTAAAGAAAAGAAAATCTGTGACGGCTGCCAGCCGCTTTACCAGTTTCCCAGGCTAGTTAGTAGCTAACAACAACAACAGGAACAAATACTAAAACAACAACAACAACAATCTCTAGAACATCATGATCAGCAACAATGAGAATAACATCATCAACAACAATATTATCCAAGCGCCACCATGAAAATGTTCAATTGAATTTAAGTTGTAATTATGCGGTTTTACATTACAATCTGCATTAGAATTCAGAGTCTGCACCCTCTCTGCCAGCATGGCTAACAAGCTAATAAATGAGAGTAGCCTGCCCCTCTCTATTCTGTATCCCTACCCCTCTCCAACTCTCTCCACGCTCTCGATAATTCCCAGCAACTGCCACTTAATTCTGCACTCGAAAATCATTTTAAATCAAATCTATAGAAACCATTTTCGCGACTTTAGCCAACAACATCAACTACAACAACAACAACAACAACAACAACTGTGGTTTGTTGGACGTCGGTGGTGCCTCTGTTTTGTTAAGGGGCGCCCCTCAGGGCCCTTATCATCTGTCAGCGGCAGCAGCGGGAACGTCATCTTTGATGATGTTAATGTTGATTTTGTTGTCGATGTGCCAGGGATCATTTATTCTTGTTGTTGTTGTTGTTGTTGCTACTCTTGTTGTTCTTGTTGTTGCTGTGGCTGCTGTTTGTTATTTGCCTTGATGGATTTGTTGTTTTCGGCTTGCGGCATTCAGAGGCAGGCAACAACATATCAAATTGTGTTCGATATGTTAACAAGTCGAGAGATTTTCAGTTGATAACCCACATAAATTGGTTTGCAATAGCAAACTTATCGTATATACTCACACACACACACACACACACACACACGCACACCCATTCAATTGTATCTACATGTCTATCCATATTATGTCAGTAGATACTTTTTGCTTTGGTGTCGCTGACAAGGTCAAAGTTGAAGTTGACGTAGATGCGACTTAAAGATATTTTTGACGTGGGCAAATAATTGAGATGGGAAACTATTGATTGAAAAGCAATATGAGCAGGAAAAGTTCAATCGAAAATAAATTAATATTAATCTAAAGTATTTAGAATAAATATCTAAAACAAATTGAAAAGTAATGTAAGAATATTAATTTATATAGGAAAAATAAATATCAATGTATAATATTCAAAATAATAATCGAAAATATGTATATAGAAAAGTAATATGACAATTTTGTGAAGAAAAAATTTACTTTCGATAGTAGATTATAGACTTAATCATGATTAAAAAGACATTCCTTATGAAAAGAAGTTTTCTTTATTATAAATTTTGTGATAAGAACTTTCACATCAAGCTTTAAAATATTTTCCATTCTGTTGAAGTTCCAAAAACAGACTTTAAATGCAGTATTTTAAGATCTTTTTATATATTCCTGTTTTTATTATACTTGTATCGTAAAAATCCACTTTTATTTTATTGTATTGTTATTGTTAGATGTTTTTGAAGATGACTCTAACAAACAATTGCAATCTGTGCAACACGTTGGGAAAATTGCTATTAAATATTTCACAAATAACAATAAAATTTAGCTACGAATTTGATGCAATGGCTTTTTTCATTGAGTGTCACAAACAGTTGGCCATAAAAAGAAAAACAGACAAACAAAAATATAACAAAGACAATTATCAATTTTTCATTCCCACAAAATTTACTCTTACTTTAAAATGCTTTTTAAGCAGCAAAAATCAAAAATCAGAAAGTCGAAACGAGTAAAAAACAAAAAGGTGAAAACATTGCGCAAAGCAGAACAAGAAAAGCAAAGCCAAAAAGTGATTTATGCAAAGTGCGTTAGCCAAGAGGAGGAAGAAGAGGGAAGAAGGAGGTGAAGCGATTAAACGATTTGACGCACAATAGAAGAACCAATAAAAGTGAATTACGTGCTGGCTACAAAATTTCTGAGGAGTGTATAAAGAGTGTGGAAGAGGGGCCAAGAAGGGGCAGGGACAAATCAAAACAGATGTGCGACACGGCAACAACAACAACAACAAAAGCAACGGCAAAGTTTGCAGCAGATACAAGATACAAAGATACCTATACAAGGTAGGAAGATACGAGATACAAGATACCAGAGAAGAGAAATGGGATACGAGCCAAGGGCTGGCATCGACAGCTTGTTTTGTATATTTGCTCGTGCCACAAGGAGGCAAGTAAAGTAACTGTGCCACACGGCCGCATATCCTTAAAAGCGGAAAGGCAGCTCTAAACGGGAATTGTGCAAGGATTTTTTGGCAAACACACACACACACACACACACACACACACACACACACACACACACACACACACACACACACACACACACACACACACACACACAATCAGACACAAAACTGGTTGGCCAAGAAGTGCGTGGCGTTGTGTTGCTCACCTGCCGAATGTTGCCCCTGCCACATGCCGCATGACTCAAATTACGCTTCCTTTTTTCTTTATTGTTGTTGTTGTTGTATATTTCTTTGCCATTTTAGATGCAGCGCTGTTTATAATAATTATGATGCCACAACGTAGACTGCTTCCGCTCAGAGAGGGAGAAAGACAGAGAGAGAGAGAGAGAGCGAGGGAGACACAGCTGCAAATATCGGCAATGTCAATGTGCGATTCAAGCCAAGTCGCCTCCACTGTATAGTTAACAGCGTGTTGCACGTTGGGCATACAAAGTGGCAGTGGCAGTGGCAAGAACGAAAAACGGAAAGTGCTCGTAGTAATTTTATTGAGAAATCCACAGCCAAGGAAGCGACTAAAAGAAACCACAAAACAGGCAACTGCAGACGAAGCCGAAGACGTTTGTTGCTTTATTCTTCGGCACAAGCCAGAAGGAAGATAGAAGAGAGGTGATAGACGAGAGAGAGAAGTACAGAGTAAAGAGGGGAAGACAGACTGCCTTGGCTGACCAAGGAATGCGACGCCTGGCGCATAACAATGTGATCTGCCCCAATGTACAATACGCCAAGGCATCTGCTCTGCACAGTGGGCAACAGTTGCAGTTGCACTTAACCTGGTCTATAACAACAACTAAAATAAGCTAAGACCGCTCTCAAACAGCAGCGACAACAAACATCTGTTCGAACAAGTTCGTTCACGCTCTTATACGCAACACAATGCGAACAGCTGTTCGAACATCATACAGCGAACGTGTTGCAGCTGCGTATAAGAGAACAGAGAGAGAGAGAGCGTATGCGAGTAGAAGAGAACGAGTTGCGTAGAAGAGTTTATCGAAATGTTTGATGGAATTTCATGATCGCATTCAATAATTTGCTAAACAACGTGGTTAAAAGGGGGATGAAGAGGGTTCAAAAAGGGAATTAGAAATGCAAACAATAAATTGTTGTTGTTGCAATTGTTCAATTTAGCAAAAGTGCATTTGATTGAATTAATTGCCTCAACTCAAATCTATACAAAACGAGATTGCCTTTGAACTCACTACTTAACTGACCTCAACTTCCCTTCCCCTTCCTCTGAGTCAATAAACCTGGTCAAAACTTCACTTAAAAGCTCTATCTCTCTCTCTCTCTTTCTCTCTAGTAATCTATTTTCCTGTGCCATTCTCTGTCCATTAATTCAATGTAAACCATTCAAATGAAACCCATTAGAGTTTATATTTCAGCCATAAAACGTTTCTGGCCAGCACACGCATTGGCCAAAAGCCCTAGGCTCAATTTAAAACCATCACAGCACAAATACACACACATACAATAGCTTCTCTCTAACTTGGCCAATGCCACTTTTGGCCAAAGCTTATCCAGAAATATTTGCATAAGATTCAAACTGCATGCAAGAAACGTTGCCACTCCCCCTTCCCTACGCCTTTCCTCCCTTTCCTTTACTATTACACAGAAAAAAAATCTCATTTATAAGGTAGATTGGAAGGATTTCTATATAAGAAAAGTTACAAATAATATCTTTTTATTTAACTAAAGTTTTGATTAAATGATTTCTAACTATTCTCTTAATAAACTAAGGTTTTACAATCCTAGACTATATAAAATAAAATAAGTTAACATAAGTAATAATTAAAAGTCCCCACAAAGAAAATAAAAATAATTTAATAATATTAATAATTGAAGTTTAAAATTCTAGATTATAATAAAATTAAAATTAAACGGATTACATTTGTTTTAATCATTATTTTAAATTAAGAATATATTAAAATATGCAAATAGGCCTTAAATAATTGATTTAACTACAGAGTTCTAAAAAAACCATCAATAATTCAAATATTTGCTGAGAGCCAAATAAAAAACCACAATCAAGTTTTTTGACCGCTTGAGTTGAATAGAATTTGTTTACTATTATCCCCAATTTGTTTCTGTGTACCAAAATGTAACAAAACCAAATCGCATAAGAATCCCCCCACCCTCCTTTGGATTTTCCTCTGTTTTTCCTAGCAAAAGTTTCGTTAGCAAGTTTTTGAGGCAAGTGGAGTTCATATTTGAGTTTGTTGCTTGCCCTTTGACCCCTTTGGCTTGTGCGCCTAACCCGCTGCCTAATTGTATGAAAATAGTTGGTCCTTTGCTTTTTGGGCCAAATGTGAATTTAAGCCAAGAGCAGAAGTGTTGTTGCTGCCACACACACAAACACACACAAAGTGGCAAGATGGCTACGTGGCAAGGTAGCCCTTGGCTTGGCGCTGCCCGCACAGCGTGTCGCCTCCAATTCTGACGCATCTAACTCTCTGACGTTCTGGGGCATTTGTTTAGACCATCGTGCACCTGACCGTTGCCACTTTGAGTTATTGGCTGAACCGCAGTCGGCGGTCCAAGGTGTCGACTGGCTGGGGGCACTTCCTCAATGCGTGGGGCAAGTGCAACGAAGCGTTGCACAGCCTTGAATAATCCGAATATTTGTGTGCATTTCGATTCAAATATTGTGACAGCAACAAATCGCAAATTTCCCAAAATGTAAATGCCGCATGCCACACACACACTCACACACACACACAAGGGTGTCGACACACAGTCTGCCTCAAGTTGCAGTTGCAAAATTCTTTAATTTTATTTTCACTTTCTCTCTAGCATTTTCTTTAGCATTTTTCTCTTGTTTAATTAAATATAAATAGCACAGATGCAGTTGGCCATAAGGTGGTGTGGGCGTGGCATGCCACAGTTGAACACAATGGCGACAGCATCTCTCTCTGCATCTGCCAAACTGACCAAACGTTCTTTTGGGTCAAGTTACGAAACCAGTTTGAAGTGTTTCTTCCTTCTACCAACTGGTTTTCGACTCTTAGCTCGTCTGTGATTGGAAGATGCAACACGGTGCTTGCTACCTGCTGTGGCAATAGGCTTAGAGGTGGTCTCTCCGCAGGCACATATGTAGGAGAGAAGGAAGAGAAGTCCTCTTTAAGTCGAGGGACAGTTGTCATTAAGTCACAACCACAACATCATTAATAAGCCCAAAAACAGGGAAAGGGATGTGAAACCTTTCACAAGGGTTTTTTTATCCTTTTCTGTGTCCTCTTCTAACGTGCAACACTGTGGCGCTAATGAGCCGCAACTGAGAGCAACTTCTTTTGCCCCTGCTTCCCTTTTTCATTCTGATTAATTTGTGGGAAAAGTCTCTTCTCTATAAGAAGGGTCAGTTCCAAATACACACATATATGTAGTTGATTATTTGTTTGTTTGTTTGCTTCGCCTAGCCTAACACCGACAGCTGCCTGACTATTCATTATGCTTATCCACTGCCCCCCCCCCCCCCCATTTGCCCCTCTCCCGCTTGTATCATGTGGCATGCCAATCGCAGCTAAGCGGCTTATAAAAGTTGCCCTGTTTCTCGACTTTCTCACCTTCTGTTTAAGGTCTTTCAGCCTTTCAGGGCAGCGCATAAAGTTGCCGATTTTATTCCAGATCTTTCCTTTGCATTTTCCACATTCAGTTTTTTCTTCTCCAATATTTTGAATTTCCAATTGCACCTGCTGACGTTGCACACAAATCGCAGCAGCGGCAAGAGGAACTTCAAAGTGCCGGCAAACAAACTCTCTAGAGTTCACTTTCAAAACATACTTAACGTAATCGTTTTCGAGTTGATAAAATTGAACTCAACCGCGAGACACTTGTCGAGGGGCAGCAACAACTGCAACTGCAACTGCAACAGCAACAACTAAAACAACAACAACCGACAACAACAAACAACAACTTATGCTAATGGCGCGTACCAAAATAAAAAAAACATAGGAAAAACAATGCCAGACAATTCATAAAAATTTACATACATTAGCCCGAGTCTTGAACTCAAATCAACCCCAAAAGGAAGCACAATAAAAATTAAAGTGCGCCGGCGTAGCCCGGAAAATGGAAGTGGAAACGGAACTACCCCAATGAGCTACCTTTTAACGTGCAGCATGCAACGTGCCACCAAATAATTTAACCATAGATCATTGCAACAGTTGCCAGAGGCGGCGCCAACATGGATAACTCCCATTTATATTAGCATTGTGTTGAGATCATAAATCTTAGCTCCATAATTGACTCGAAATGCGCTAAAGGAATATTAAAAGTCGTCCCCCTGAAGTCCCATTTAAATGATCTATTATGGAAATCGAAGTGGAAATGTTTATGGAAGTGCTATAATTACGTCCTGTTGGAGGTCACGATAATGCGGCTTGATTATGTGAACTTCAGGAGTAGCTAAAGTTGAGTTATGACATCCTTAAGCAGGGTCACCCTAGTTTGCAGGGTAGTGAGGTTGTTATCTAACAGCAGACTAACTAAAAATAGAGTATACAAAGTTGATGAATGGAGAAAAGGCGAATTGAGTGGATTACATGAGAGATATTTTAGTACTTATCTTTATACTCACAATATTATTTTCTATACCACATAGCTTTTTCTCAAAATCGGGACGTTTTCCCGCCATATGTGGCCTTTTTCGCAAACGTCTGACTATTAACCGCCAAGTCTGAACAATTCCTTGCCCAATCCAGCCTCGAAATCTGGCTTTTCCTGCCCAATCAAACTTTCTGCCAGCCAAATCTGATTT
This sequence comes from Drosophila testacea, assembly GCA_035043265.1. NCBI lineage: Eukaryota > Metazoa > Arthropoda > Insecta > Diptera > Drosophilidae > Drosophila > Drosophila testacea. Next base: position 429,378 of record JAWNND010000767.1, on the reverse strand, counting down.
GTTTCACGCAAAATCTTCCCCACTTTTTTCTGCTTTCTTCTCACCTAATTAAAAATAATATTATACATAAAAATACTTTCCTAGTTACCGGATACATAAATAATAAACAGCCAGCAAAAGAAGCAGTAAAAAGAAGTGAATAAATTTCTCTAAAACATCTCATCAATTGCATTCCGACATCAGATCTGTCGTCTAATTGAATCAACAAAAAGAAACATGCACTCAATTTTGATAAATGCATAATCAAATATATTGCACAGCTAAACAGATGATGATGATGTTCTAAAAGCGTCTTCCGCTTTTCACTTTTCATTCATGACCTGCATCCCAGCATCGAGTGTGTCTGTATGTGAGTGAGTGTGTATCTGTGAGAGTGTGTGTGTGTGTGTGTGGGGGGGGGGGGGTGTGTGCAATTGTATTGGTGTAGTTGAACAATTTATTACCTGCCATTTACCGTTTCTCATTATTAATTACATGCAATTAATCAGATGTGCTTGCGTTCAACGGGCCGTATACGTATTGTACGTGTACTCACAATGTTTCTCCCAGTCCTCCCCAGCCCCTCCCCACCTCGCGCACCCTAACACCCGTCGATGAGCTAAAATTTTGAATGAATTGAATTGCAAATTGTAAATAAACATTGGAAAATTTGGCTCTTTTGCTTAAAGGCAAGCAATTTGAGTGTGAAATCGGAAATGTGTTTTCTCTCTTCCCTTAAGAGGAATGTGTCGTTCCAATTTGGCAGATCGGGAAGAAATACAACATGGGAGAGGGATAGGGACAAGGAGAGGGACAAGAGTTTTCCTGCTTGTCCTGTCAGTCGCTGTCTTCCGTCGCTTCGTTCCACAGGATGTGGCAATAAAACGCATCGCCAGTTGCACTTGCCTCTTGTGTCCTGCAAAATGTCTCATGTTATTTTCTTATTACAAAATATATTTTCCGATTTCAAGTTTGTCAGAGAACGAACGCGTCGTCCATTCTCCCTCTTGTCTTTTTACTCAATAAAACTTTTTGATTTCCGCTCGAATAGACGAAACTTTTTAATGCGGATGTTCCGGCAGTCGAAAAAGCAGCAAAAAGTGAAAACGAAGAGGGGGGAAAAAAAAGAAATAAGAAATAAGACAATAAATAGAATCAAATCAAATCAAATTGAAACGAGCCAAGGCAAAAAACAAAAGCAAAAGCAAAAGCTGTATAAAAGACGATTGCGCTACAGAAGGAATACGAAATTTAAATGTCGAATTGTGCACAACAACACCTGCAACATTCCCCCTCCCTACCCTGCCCCTTCCCTTTTTCAGCAATCATTTCGTGCCACACTCAGACACAAAAAACCATTTTAATTCAATTGGATTAGTTGTCCATTGCAACACACACACTCCACAACAACAACAACAATTGAATGGAAATCGTGGCCAGGGACAGCTGCAAACTGCTAAACGCCCACTTCTGATAGAGTGGGCGTGACTCAAAGGGGGGGGGGCAACTAATGGCTGGGGCAAGAGTATGTGGAACGCTTTCTGGTGTTGATGCCGCGTGGGGCTTCCGCGGCATTTAACTAAATACGCTATTAATGCATCCCTATCAGTTCCCGCCCCCTCTACACACTCATCAAGTTGTTGTGCCACACACACACACACACTTTTCTTGGTTTCTTTGTGCAATTATTCAGATAGTAGCGCAAGTATTTCTAAACAACAACAAAGCATCGCTGTCTGAATAAGTCAAATGAATGAATGAGTACGTGAATGAGTGTCTGAATGAATGAATGACTAATGCAAGACATGCAAATGTGCAAAAATGATGCATTAGCGTGATTAAATTGGCCAAAGGACGTCCGGTTTCCCACTGTCTATGTATTCGAAAGGTAGCAAAAGAGAAACAGCGAAAAAACAGTGGTGGAAATTCGCTGCTTTTCATTTAATTTTGCTTCTTTTTTTTCTCATTGCCACAACACGCGAGACAAACGTTGCACACACACATCTGATCAGTTGATTACTATTCTTTTGGGGTTGCTTTCAGTCCTTGTAGATATTATCAAATTTCAAGGAAGTCTCTTTAAAGGAAGTTTCATTAAAAGCTTATTATTAAGGAATTTAATGTGCACATAAATTTGTTCAGCTTTTTTACAAATTTAAGATAGTTAATATTTGATAGACAACTTATTTAGTTAAACTAAAAACCAAAAATGGATTGAGGCTCTGAAAATTGTGTGAATTTCTGCTCAAATGTTTCCTCACTTTATTTCATTCTAGAGAAATATAAATTTGGACTTGAATACATTTTTTGTTTTGTTATTAAAAAATAGCTCAAAGGATTTTATGAAAGTTTTCTAGAGAAAATGTGAATACTTTTTACTAAGAAAACTTTTAAATAAGAAAGTCTTTCTATTCACTCTGGAAACAGTCGCATAAATTCTTTCTAGTTAATCTCTTAATAAACCAAAGTTTAAAATCGTAGCTTTCTTATACTTAGTTGCATCTAAGGATTTAAAGACGCATCTGTATTTAATTTCCTTCATTACTTTCGACCATTTTTGTCTATTTGTAATTTCTGTCTGTCAATTTGTAATTTAAAAGGAATTACTTATTAAGTTTTATAACAATTGAAACTCTCTATAAAAACCATAATCAATAAGGATTTAAATTAGATATACCCTATCTTCAATCTGCCATCAATTGTTGTCAAATCTGCATATTAATCTTTCTACAATGAACTTGAGAGTTGAGAGTTGAAAAAGCAGGGATATTAACACAATTTAACCAGCACTTGAACCAACAATACAAGGGAAGAATAACTTAATGGGTTCGTCAACGCCAGGACCAAGAGACTAATGGCTAAGAGAAAAGAGAGAGGAGGAGTAAGAGAGGGCAGCGCTCGTGCCAAAGCGAATTTTGGCGAGGAATTGAGAAAAGAAGAGGAGAGATTCGATGGGGTGGGGACAGATGAAACTGAAACCGAAAGCCAAAGACAGAGATGAGAACAAGGACAAAGACAAAAGCAGTGCAAGGAGGCAACCGGAAGAAATACGCAGAGCATTAAAATGTGGAGGACGCGACGTGCAGCTGGAATCTGATAGGAAACAACACAAGCGAACACAAGCTAAGGAGCACATCATCTCTTCAGCCATATCCGGTATAAAAGACCAAGTGCAGGCAGGGAAAGTGTTGGATGAAGAAAGGAAGGCAAAGGGGAGTTGCGCTTAGAAGCGGGTAATAAGCGATATACGATGCGATAACGAGTTGCAGTTGAAGTGTCTGCTACAATAAAGTACAAGAGAGAGAGCTGTAGGAGGAGGAAAATGAGTAGGAGTTTCAGGAAAAGAAGGGAAAGCATCAGCAAGGGGAAGTGAAGAATCAGAAAAGCGAGATTGAGCAGATGAATGAGTTGAAAGTTAAAGGAGAAAAGCAAAAAGGAAGACAAGAAGGAGTTACTGTAAGGTCTACTATCTTTGGATTAAGCTGATTCCTGGCAGCTTCACTTTGCAGGATAACAAAATAGTATCCTGAATTACTTGTGTCTGGTAGACAGAAAGCAACTCCTCCCCAAAGTGCTTACAGTGTTGTCTCATCTTCTGCTTTTACTTAAGTTGTTTTGTTTCTCGGTGCTAATGGCTGTAACTGCAGCATGCCACTTACACGTTGCACGTGTGGCACGTACTTTCTCAAGCTGTTTGCCAGCACTTTGTTGTCGTGGCGTGTTAACACTGATTGAGTGCAACTTTGACAGTAAGCAGCTTAAATGAGACACGCGTGGCAAGCGGTTAACCAGACAGGCGATGACACCAAAGATGGCCACACAAGTAGCTCCTGTTACTGTTCCTGTTCCTACTCATACTCCTGTTCCTACTTTTACCCTTATTCCTATTCCTACTCCTTTTCTATATAAACTACAGCAGCTGTTGAAAGGATCATAATTGCCATAAAGTAATCCCTTCTCATCACTCGGACACGAATCAAATTCACGTGCAAATTTGATCACTTTAATGCTGTACCTGCTCCCCCTTCCTAGCTCCTGTCACTGCCCCTGCTCCTGCCCCTTTACCTTTTCTAGCTGCCGCATGGTGCATGCATATTCAGGATATTTTGTTGCAGGCATCTGCTTTTAGCAGCACGCGCATCCTTTGTGCAAACACACAAACAATGCCCAATTCTTTATATCTGTGTGTGTGTGAGTGTGTGTGTGTGTGTATCTGTGTATTTGTGGCACACATGTTGCCCTACTCGGGGCAGGAAGCGCACTGATTGAGGAGCAATCGTTTCTTAGCCGGGACAGATGTTTTCTACATTAAACAGCCGCTCAATCTCATTGAGGTCCTGGCTAAGACTCCTGCTAGAGACAGAGGCGCGTGCGCCTTCATAGGGATGCTGCCACACATCGGAAGTGCCACACAATAAGAGGAAGAAGGAGAGGGGAGAGTGAGAGTGAGAGACGGAGCAAGCGGCAATTGTTATTGCTGAGGTTAAAATGCCAAAGGAATGCCTTTGGGTTCGGGTTCACAGATTTATTGTTCGCCTCAGGAATACGATCGTTGTTTTATATCAAACAAAATGACAACCCTGACAAGTGGCAGACACCGGGGGTGAGGTATGTGGCATGTGTGGAATGCCAGCAATTTAACCTTAATTATCAGGCACGAATAAACGAAAATGTCAAGGGGAAATAGAGTAGGCAAACAATTTTTGTTTCTCTTTGTTTTAAATTAAAACATTTGTTAAGTAAATGCAATTAAAACCAAACAACAAAAATAATAATAGTAAATTAAATATTAAACCCACTTGTAGCGCTAAATTATTATTGAAAATTATTTAATAAATAACAAAAGGGGAAATCTCCTTTCACATCAAAATACAAATTAATATTAAAAACAAATTAACAAATAACAGTAGTAAAAGAAGTACTCAAAATATATTTGAAGTCTGCAGGATTTTATGGAAAATACTCTTCACTTCCTTGTGAAGAGTTTTCCATTTTTTGCTGACCTTTTCCGCAGCTGTTGCCCAGTGAACTGTTAACATATAGATAAGTCAACAGTCCTCTCGTGTAATTAGATTTTAGTGCCAAGCTTTGCGTTTTTCCTAGATTCCCAACATTGTTCCCTCCACCCAACTTGACCAGGTAAATAGTTTTCTTTTTGGCCAGCACAATTTCTAATTAGTGCACCGCAAAATATGAGCCTGGTTTATCTGCTATCAGCCACATAACAAGCTGCCAACCAACCAAGTTGACCTCATAAATCCCTTGACCAAGTCCTGGCAAGCATAGCTGAGGATCAGGACAATAGGGGGCAGGGTAGAGTTGCAGGGTATGAGTTTCAATTAAATTTCAACTTACAAATCAATAAACCAACATTTTCAACACAATTCATATAACACACACATGCACACACACACACACACACATGAGCAGCTGTTCTAAAGGAAATAACAGAGATTGTAGACCAAAAAGAGGGGACAGGGAGCAGGCAAGGAATTGAGGCCGCCGCGTCGTGCAACTCGACACCGGAACAAGTGGCAGCCTGAATCAGGGAAGGTGCAGGAGCAGAGGCAGGAACGGTGGCAAGGACAGGGGCAGAGAAGCAGGCCAGGAGACGGAGGCAGAGCCATGGCCACCACGTGTACTTTTATTATTGTTGTGTATGACCAAATGAAGCAGCAATGCCCCCTGCCACATGCCCCCTGCTCCATGTGTTGCCCTTGGCATGCCTGCGTGGATAAATGTGTTTAAAAAACATTTGGCGGCATTAACGGGTCAGGCACGCGCAGGAACAGGAACAAGGAGAACAGGAGCTCGAAAACTGAGCAAGGACAATGCACAATGAGCTCGACATCCTGGCTGAAAACAAAGAGGGGAAGAGAGGGGGCAGGGGCAGGGGCAGTGGCAGAGACGATATTGGTGCGCGGCATTAATTGGTTCACTGATTTTATACGGCCAACTGGCAACAGCAACAACAAGAGCAGGATTAAGGACGTGTTGTTCCTGTTTAACCTGTCGACCACAGAAACAGATAGAGAAAGAGAGCATAAGGATGAGAAATAGAGACAGACAGAGACAGAGAGACAGAGAGAGAAAGACATAAGCAGTGCAATGAAGCGAGTTTGCAATTGATTCGATAGTCAACGTTGCAGTTGCAAGTTGCCTGCCACTGATAAGATGCAGCATGTGGCTGCCCCATGTGGCAGCTGCCTTTTAAGAGAGAGGCAAACTAACAAGCAGAAAATGATATTACAAGCATATAACTCGTGCCAGCAGCAGCAGCAGCAGGAGGAGAAAAACAGATTCTAGACTCCTGCAACGGATTGAGGCACGCTTCTACGTCCTGCCTCTGTCCTACTGCAGTGACTGTGGCAGATGAACCCAGCAAATCTCATTAAATACTGAATCGAAATGGTAATTTGAGTTGTTCACAAACAGAAGATAGATCCCGATTCCGATTCCGATTGCGATTCCAATTGAAGGTCCTAGACGGATCCCTATCATGTGTGTGTGTGCCTCTGCCTCTGCTCTCTGTATCTTTATCTATGCCCAAGGACTTTGTTTGCCAAGCTGACAGCCGCCTGATGCCGCTAAGGGGCAAAGACGTTTGCCACAACAACACTCTGTGGCAGGGGCAGGGGTAGGGGCAACAGGACGCAAGGTGTGATTTTGTAGTTGTCTCCTTAGTGTTTTTGTTTGTGCCACTCGGTTTCAAATGCGGGCAGGTGGTTTCCATCAATCTGTATGTGAGTGTGTGTGTGTATGTGTCTGCCACATGTAGATATAAGTTTGTTGCACTTTAAAGGATTTAGTTTCCTTACAACAAACTCCAATTTAATTAACTTACAAGCTTTGATTAGTAAAGTAATAATGACATCAAAGACTTTAAATAGATTATGAAAATGGCATTGAACATAAATTGTGTTAATTAAATGCATTATTGTTGCATTGATAGATCGATTGATTGATTGATTGATTGCTGACGTGCTGCATTAATTTAATTAAATGCAACATTTGTCCATGTGGCGAATTCCATAAGAATGCAATGACAAATGGGCAAAATGTCTGTACAAATGCAAATCACGACTAATGAAATATCCCAACTAATGGAAGATAAATAGTATAGTTTTTAGATAATCAACAGAAAATGTAGGAAATCTTAATGTTGAAAGTCTATATAAATATAGGATACATAACATATAACATAAAATTAGAGTTTTATTTATTTGTTATCTTCAAAAAAGTTTGATTAGAAATTAATCAAAATAAAAATGGCATGAGAAAGTAAAGTCATCAACAAATTCCATCTCCCTATCTCTATCTCTTCTTGTATAGTTTAAATTTTTGCACTCTTACTTTTTAATTAACACTTCCTATTTAAAGCACTTTTATAACAGTCTCAAGTCGATTAAAGAACAGGCTAGAAACAGGCTCTCCTTTTAAATGATAGTTTACATTTATGGCATATTAATGATTTTCAATTTATATATATTTATGCAGAAGCAGCATTTCAATTTGCAAGTGTCAACAACAAACAGCTGTTGACTCTCGCGGCTTTTGCGGCTGGTCGGTTGCAAGTGTCTCTCGTTCTTGCAACAGCTTACGGCATTTACTTTGTAGCATGCTGCAATATCACATTATATTATGTTATTCCTTACTTTAGCCTTAAAGTTGTGCAATCTTCTTATTGCAATTTAAACTAAATTGATTATTGTACTTATTTCCATAACTTTGAAATCTATTTTATCCAATTTAAAAGGCAGTTTTTCAGTTGAAATTCCTATTCTAAATTAATACCTAAAATTTTCATTCAGTTTAATTTTAAATTTATACTTTTTATGGCATTATTGTAAATTGACGAATCTTTAAGTTGTATTATAATTTTAAAGCACTTGTAAGTTAAACTGTAGTTGCTTTATTCCTATATAAATCTTGTCTCACTCTCAATTTCAGTCTATTTATATAATCTACCCCATTAACAAGCATTTCAAGTGCAGGTATAAAGACATATTTAATTAATTGATGTTGCAGCTTGTTGAATTTGAGTTGAGCTAAAAATGCCAATCAACATTTTTCGAGTGTGAGACAAACATTATGTAAATGAAGTAGTTTGTTGAGTTACAAAGTTAAAGTTAATGAACCCCTTTCGCAGAATTCTACTACTACTTCAACTTCAACTTCTACTTCTACTCGAGTTGTCTAATCACATTGCAAAGTTGCTGCTAATCGTTTTCCATTAGGCAACTAATTTCACCGTTACTAATTAACATTCTTCAGTCAGGTGTACTTATCGTATCGTACTTGTACTTGTACTTGTACTTGTAAGTAGGACTAAGAGTATTTGTTGTACTTTTCAGCTTTTGGGCTGCTCTCGAAAATTGATTTTGACACCAACAAAACTTTTGTAGAGCTGTGCGAAAAGTTTTGCGCAACTTTTTGCTAGAGGAAAACTCAGGGAAAAACTCTCGACAAACGAACGCCATTACAAGGCAATGAAAATGCACATAAAAAGGTAACAGAAAACAACAAAACAAGAAAACAACAAAACAGCAAAACAGACGCAACATTAAATCTAAAGAACTTGCAAATGTAACTAGAAGTGACGTCAGAGCGGGGGTAAGAGTAAAAGAGAGGGGGCTAAAGTGTAGACACACCCCAAAAAACAAGAAAATACGAAACGCAAAACTTTTGAAAAGATTACATGCGCATTACCAAGAGGCATGTCCAAGTGGCAGATGAAGCCCGTGAGGCATAAAGCGAGCATTGAAAGAAAGCTCACTTGGCCAAAGGTTGTCAACTGAAAACCCTTTTCCATTTCCCAGGGGGGAGCCTTCCCTTTCCACCCCCTACTTGGTAACTATGCCAAATGGTCGCGACCTGTGCAACATGCGACATGCACTTTGAAATTAATGTAGATGCCTGCTCATATTGATGGACATGGCTGCCATTGCCCAGCATGTGGCATTGGTAACGTGTGTGTGGCATGTATCCACTAGCCAGAACTTGCCACAGTCAGCTTGGCCACAAATTGTTGGCCATTTCTCTTGCGTAGCGACAACGCGTCGTATGCGCAACTTGTGCAGTTTATTGAAAAACTTGCTTAATTTATGTATGTGCCACCAACACTCTATTTTCTCCTTCTCCTGCTCCTTAACTCACATGACAAGGCAATCAATTTATGCAAAGAATGTGCCACAAATGTTCATAAACAATTCCTTGGAAAATTAACTGCGACTCAGGCAAGAAGAAAGAAGATGGCGAATGCGAAGGACACTTAAAACGCAATTCAGTTTCATTTAAACGGGTAGGGGAGTCAAGGCAGAAGAGAAGGGGAAACATTTAAGAGGGGAAACGTACGAGCAACATTACCGTAATTGAACTGTATCTGTATGTAATACATTCATACAATATGTGTATATATGTGTGGCAGCAATTTGCCATTTTGAATGGATTGAATTGGATTGCGTCTAATGCGGCTTATCCATTGCACAGTGGGTGATATTTACGAGCCCGGCGACATCCTGCAGAGCAAGGACTACAACAACAACAACATCATCTACAACAACAACAAAACAAAATCAAACAGATGTACAAGAAGCAGCCACAACCTTTCGGGCAACGCTTAATGGCGCTGTAATCAAAAGTCATTATGTCGAGCATTGGCATCAAGGACAAGGCACAACGCACAACGCACAGGACTCTCTTTTCACTTGGACTTAGGGTTCGACTTGATCCTGAACGTGCTGCCCGCCAACAGCTTCGAACCGGGAATCAGCTTACAAAAGGAAAATTACTCGTATTATGACCAGGCAAACAGAACAGGACAAGGCAGAAAACAGGAGACAGGAGTCAGGGATGGGCGTTATAGTTGGGAGTTGTATGTAGCTTAGAGATTGGGTTTGTCAGACCTGCCCTCGTTTTGTTATTAATTTGTTTGTCAAAGCCAAAAACCCCGAAAGCCAAAAGCAAAGCAGGAAGCAGAAATTCGCCGCATCATCATTGTCATTGCCATGTTAATGGGCGCAACAGTTTCCGACTGGGTCTCTCAGTCTCAGTCTCAGTCTGGCAAGGATAATGCGTTGGCTATTAAACGACGAACGATGGCGGCTAAAACGCGGATTAGGCCCAACTGCACGCACATCATGAGGTAGCAAGTTCAAACGAGGGAGGAATGTAAACGGGGAATGGGGAAAAGGGAATGAGAATGGGATTGGGATTGATTATGGTATTGGGAGTGAGAATGTGGCCAACTGCAAGCCTAGATCCTGCACATGCATGCAAGGACACGTGCGTCTGCCTTCCGAGGCACAAAAGCGTGCTCACACTTCAACAGAGATAAATGGGAAATGGGAAATTTTTGGGAAATGCGAGCAGAGGCATCCAAAACAGAGGGAAGTCATGAGTCATTTATGAGAGCTGTGTAAATTGGAATTCATTTGTCCCGAAAAATCTATTTTAAACCCATTTTTGGTGTCAAATTTAATATTAATATTAAAGTAGAAAACTGTCAAATCTTTCTATACTGTGAAAGTTATTTATCTTAAGTTCGCTGTAAAATAATAATTGAGCACATGTAGTCTAAGAATTGGGCACAAATGGTTTTAGAAGATATTTTAAATTTATAGAAAGTTTAACCGTTAAAATATAATGTCTCAACATTCTTTAAGCAAATCTTTCAGTTGAAGTTTCTGTATTATTTCTTCATCACTTCACGATTTTCAGCATGAAAACGGAAAGCAGAAGATTTCATTAAAACCATTTATCAAATATGCTTAAAATTCAAACTAAATCTTAAATTCTTGGAACTAATTCATTTGCTATTTCAGTTCATAAGATTCAAAGTACGTGGACTCACATAATTCGGCAGAAGTTGAAATCACGTTTAATAAATTGCAAATCATTTAACGATGCTGATTAATATAGAAAATTCTCAAGCTAAATCGGGAAAACCCAGGAGAACAACCCCTGTAATACAGATATGGGAATGTACTCATCCAATGTGTACTTTATTAACATTTGGAGAATCCTCGTCATGGTATCAACAATAGATTATTATTAAGTGAACTGTTTCTGTTTGGATTTTAGTTGAGTTTAGTTCACTTGTATTCTGTTTGTTGATGATTTGAGTAAATGTTTTTGTATTTTGTATTTGTTTATCGCCCAAAAATAGCCACGAGTCTCACATAAGTTGCGAAAATGTGTTCCGAGATGCAAATAATTGGAAAACCACAAGAGAAAAGCACACACACACACACGCACACGCTATGTTGTTGTTGATGATGATGTTGTGCTAACCTGTGACGTCACAGTCACAGGCAGTCGTAGGTTGTGGTTCTGTGGCGATAACGTCATCAAATTTTGTTAATTTTAACCGACTGCATCATGAAGTGGATCATGACGTCGATCCCTTTAAATCTACCTCTCTCTCACACTTTCTCTCTGTCTTTCACTTGGCCAGTATTTTCCTAGCTGCGGGTGGTCGACAATTTTCTTTTTGGCCATTTCAAGTGCAAAGTGGCGAAAGAAAACCGCAGAATCTCACCGAAGGGGTGAGCAGACTGACTAGGCTCTTTTGTAGGGGAATTGAGAGAAAGAGGGGTATATAGGCAACTTTGTCTTTTGTCTGGCTGCTTATTTATTTGCATGTACTCGTATTTAGCGTGAATTGCGCCTTGTTTTTTTCTACGCACCCACGCCGCACCAACTGAGTACCTGAGAAACAGGGGAAATCAATTGGAAAACTGACAATCAGAGAATCCGAATCCGATCGAAAAAGATCGACAAGGTAATTCCCCACTAAGCAGTAAATTAATTGAACGTTTGATACATGGTAATCCATAAACCAATTGCCCTGTAGTTTATGTCGAATCAGTTGGAAATGTTTGAACGGAAAAAAACTATCGAATAATTATAGCCAAGTCTTATTGTTAGAGGATAGATGGTTAGTTGGTGGTTTCTATGTGGTCCAAGTGTTGATATGTGAACTCAACGCTTTATCAGCGCTCACCTCTGACCCATCACCCGTTGTGATAGCAATAATCTGGCCATAATAGCTATTCTTATAGAATATACTCGAAATATGTACTCTTTTGCATATGTTTTTGTTGTTGTTTTGTTTTGTTTTGAATTTCATTGATGGCTTTTGGCAAAAACAACAAGCTGCTGAAATATATACGAACATTGGTATTAGGTTGGAAGTGGATTGAATATGTAAATCTCTAATAGAATTTTCGATAATGTTTAATCAATTCAGCCTCTAGCTAGTAATCTCATATAATCAGCTAAACAATTCTAAATGCTGTCATAATTTTGGCTAACAGATTCATTGGCCATTGAAATATGGCCAACAAAATTGGTCCCCTTTACCTCGTCTCTGGCTTTCAAATTGAATTTGCAATCTCGTTAATTGGCAGTTGAAAATTTCAACAGTTTCATAAAATTTTACGCCTATCATGTGTCGGCATCTCAGTCTGTCGGTCTGTCTGTCTGTCTACCCGTCTGTCCCACTGTCTTGCTGGCCATTGTTTGTTTTCATAAACCTATTTTTCAATATGTACTTTTGAATTATTAAGTTTTGGCATTTCTGTGACGCAAAGTAGTAAATTCTCAGTTTCAAGTGCGAATAACCGATTCCATATGCAGCCAAAGGCAAGGCATCAACAACAAAAGCAGCGACGCCATCAGCTTCAAGATACTTTAAGATGTTGCCAGGGAAATTCTCTATGAGGAGGGCGGCCCCCATCAGCTGATTTGCGTTGGCGTCGACGTCTACGTCGACTTCGACTTCGACAGCGGCGCCAATCAAATCATTTCCTTTTGCAAAATATAAATCATTGTCTAACAAATTTTCACACCTCTTTTAATGTACATATATTAATATATACTGCTGCAAATATTGTGGCCACAAACAAGTTAATTAACCATGCAGGTTGAAGAGAATCCAAACATCTAAAATTATGAAATTCTTAAAAACAATTTCATTTGTTAATTGAAGCATTATTCTATTTATTAATTTAACAAATTGTATTTATTTTGTAAACTTGCGAATATTAAACCCACAATTTTTGTTTTTGAATCCAATTTATCTTTTGATTTGCAAAGTTTTGAACAATTTCCGTTACATTCTATAAAAAAGATTTTCATGCCATACAAACTGTTTTTGGGTTCGTGTCTCGGCTCATTGCTAACAGTAACACTAAAACTGTAAAGTAAGACCAAAACTGTATAGACAGTTTGTCGCAATGTCGCCGAAATGTCGCACAACTTTTAATAAAATAAATAATAAATAAAATTATAAATAAGATGAAATATTGGATAACATTAACCAATTTTGGACTATTGTAAAAACAGATACAATTAGACAAAGTAAGGCCAGAACCCAAACTGATTGGGTCTATTTAGGAGGCTAGCTCCCTGATAATTTTTTGATACCTTCGCTCTGATACTGATACTGTATCGTGATACTAAATTTTAATCTGGATTTGATCTTTAAATTAATTCTTCATTTAAAAATAGTTTCTTTTCGGAAATCGACTTTTTGACGCCTTCTTTTGTCTGTTTTTGGAAGCATAAATACGCCACCTATGGTTTGGTTTTAAAAGAAGGTTTCTAACGTATACGTCCCTGTCTTTCGACCTTCGTTTTCCGCTTTAAAAACTTTCCGTTAAATGTTTCTTCTTTTTGCTCAACAAAAAATCTTTAAAAAACACTTTCTGCATAATAGCTAATAATAAATATTTAATAAATATACGTTTACATATTAATTTTATAAGTTTCTCTACCAGAATTTTCAATTTTACAATAAACAATAAAATGCTCCAACAGCTGCTACCGTAAATGAGTGCAAATGAACTTGTTTGACTATCTTATCAAACAAAAATATATACACCATCGATGTGCAACAATGAAAATTCCAATAAAAGACAATAACAAAAAAAAGCAATTACAAATAGCGCACTTCAAATTGTCGTCAAACACCAAAATATTGCTATCTACATCTAAAAAAGAAAAAACTGCAATCATTCCTTGACTGATAACTCACAAAAACAACCCCAGTTGAACGAATACAAAGAATTAATCGAATGTCATAAAAGTTTCAAGGTTTTAATTGTGTAAAGTTTGCAAAGTAGAGGGTAGCATAGAATTCAAGCAATAAATTAGCTAAAGATTAACAAGCAAATAATAAATAATATGGTTGCGAGAAGGCAATCTGGATGCTTCTGTGTGTACCCAGCAATTGGTCATTAAAAACTGGACAGATTTGAACAAGTAAACAAAAGTAATGGAAAAAAAGGTAGAAATAAAAAATGATAAAAAAAACACTTTTGGATTTTCATTGAGTCATAATTGAGAGCAAGTGAAGAGCGAGGGTAGCAATAGGTCCGACACTGCCTGTTTATGTGTGTCTGTTAGGGTATGTACACAACGACTTAAAGTTTAGGGAGAGCATATGTGCTTGGAGAACTTTAAGAACGCCGGCCTCTCTCTCTCTCTATCTCTCTCTTGCTGCTGTTGGAAGAGAGCCGTTTTGGGGTGTGGGGACTGCGGCATTTAAAGTAGCTATACGGCGCCAATTTGTGCCTCAGTTGAACGCCGCTCGTGAAACGCAACGCATGGATTTTGAGAGCTTCCCATATCGCTTCGGTTTCGATTACGGTTTCGGTTTCTCTGTTTATCACAATAACAACAAATATTCTGACGTACTTAAGCCAATAGCAAATATACATAAAAACAAACAAACAAACAAACAGTGACAATTTAATTGCAGCTTTATTGTGTTGTTTTTAGTGCGTGCAACTTTTGCCTTTGTACAATTATAATTATTGTCATTACGAATACGAGTACGAGTACTTGACCTGGTCAGATGCGACTCTGTTATTCGGGTTGAATTAAAGTTAAAGCATCAAATTGAAAATAATTACACTCAAAATATGCAACAGGCTGACCAAATCGACAACAACAACAGTAACAACAACCACTGCTATACGCAACTGTAGAAAGTTTTTATTGTTATTATATTTAAGACATCTTCCCGCTTTAAGCCAACAAACGCCAAAGTCAAAGCCAAAAAAATAACCGAAAATAAACCGAAGCATCAACCAACATTTTTTGCGTGTGAAACTACAACAAAACAAAACCAAAAACCGACGAAAAGAAATTCACGTTTGTGTGCGTCTGTGTGTGTGTAAGAGAGTGTGTGCATAACATACTAAATTGGCAACATTTTAACAACTTTGTTTAAATAAATATAAATAAAATATATATAATGTCTGGTCAACTGCCCGAAATCAGCGCCGAACAGCGCAAAACATTGGAACAGGTGAGAGAGAGAGAGAGCTTAAACTGCTGTTTGAGCTTTATGCTTATTTCGCTCTCGCTCTCACAATTGAGAGCAACGCCTGCACATTGGTTTGAAAACAACAACAATGTGTGGGCGTTTAACATAATAACAAATAAAATAAATACATTTTTTGGAGATTAGGTTGGAAATATTTAGAAAAGTATAAAGATTTAACAAACTAAACCATTGTATATGGAAATTATTTTTATTCTATTGGAAATATTGGAACTTATATTTTTATATTAATAATGATGAATATATAAAATTTCATTTAAACTTTAACATATTGTAACAATATATAATTTATGATATATTATTTATTGAACAAAAGTTGTTCGATCTTTTATTTGAGCATATAGAAATAAAATTTTAATGATATTCATAATCATAATTATAAAGATATTTATGCAATGATTCTATAATTATAGAATAGTGTAAATATATCGATTAAGTTTAAATATTCATAAATAGGTGTGCTATTGATTTTATCTAAATTATAATAGTATTTGTAAATTATTTATAGAACCAATGAACTGTGGAATTTAGTTACAAATCTAATAATAATTGCTCCAATAAGGAAGCATGTGTTTCTAATACACCTACGATTATAAACAATTCTAACTAATGTAGGAATTCTCTGAATAACTGGTATTTGTTGCATTTATTAAAAAATCAACGCTTGCATATTGGTTTAAAAAAACGTAGTTTGCCTTGACTACAGTTGTTTTTATTGAATGCTAATAAAGAATAGGAATGATTTTAAGTAGCTAATAATAACTGTGACTTCTCTTTGATCAACTGGTTAACTAATTACATTTGTATATCAAACGTTGTCGACATGTGTCGTATACGCAATTTAACATGCAAAATAGTTGCATATAATGATTTCTTTGTCCTTGTGATAAAACAATAAAAAAAGATGATTAATTGCGCATTAAAAATCGCTCAAAGAGTTGAGTAAACAACTTGATGGAACGATGATGAGAGCAAACCATTCAAGCGTTACATATATACAAATAGTGCGATTACATTAGTTTTTTATCTAAGCATGCAACTGTCACACTGTGCCGCAATTTGCATAGAAACTTTAACCGATAAACAACAACAACAACAACCACAACAACAACAACCATAACAACAACAACTTGTTCTGGACGTTGCTCTTCGTGCAGCTGTTTCGCTTTGTTGACGTTGTTCTGTGCAATACTGAAAAAAATATAAAAAATTTGCCTATCTAGCGAATAAATCAACATAGCATATTGCCCGCCTTCGTTACGCCTACAACAACAACAAGAACAGCAGCAGTAACAACAACAAGAACAGCAGCAACAACACAGTGGCAACGACCCACAAAATTGGCCAAATAATCAAATGAGCTAAAATACGTTGAAACTGAAATCGAAATTAAAACCGAACCGAACCGGTTAATGCCTCCTCACATGTGTACGTGGCCCACTTTAGCACTTGTTGCCTTGACTGCATTCTTGGCAGATGCTTTTAGTAGATATCTCTATTTGCCCCTAGACCCCATAACCTCTTCACCCCTCTCTCTCTCTCTTTCACATCATGATCTGCTTAAAAGGCTTTCAGCGAGCGTCACAATTATAATTTTGTACAAGTATAAATGTCATTTCATGGGAGGGCAATCGCAATAAGAAGCGTCATTAAAGTGTCATCATAAACGAGAATAATTACAACATTTAAAAATTATTTATGTAGATAGCTTTTTAGGTAAGATCATTGTAAATAAAAAACAGAATTCATTTATACTTTCGGCATTAAGTTCTTGAATCGCATAGGAAACTTTAGATAGCTTTAGATGGTCTTAATTCGAACGAGAATTGTTTATTTATAAAGGGTTATATATGTATCAATTCCTTGTTGAAAAAAATAAATTAAAATATATAAGAAATAAGTTCAAACGGAAGTTAAACTTTCGCCTTTACAACCTTTAAAAAAACAGACAATCAATCACTTTTAAAAAATAAGCTGGTGCTGATAATTAGAAGATTGCACGATTTGAAGTTATCATTGAAAATCTGTTTAGTTTCATTTTCTTATCAATACAAAATAATCTATATAATACATCTATGTAATACATGTCAATTGTAAGCATAGATTTTTGAAAAAGCTACATAAAACACACCATCTTAAAATGAAGCTTCCTGATTAACTAGTCAAATAGTCATTCCGTCAAGCCAGATTAATTTATGTATAGCTATTTGCTAAAATGCTAATGAGTTCTGTGTTTTTATTTCTTTCGATAACTGGTTATTTTTGCTAACGGAAAGACCCAGCGAGGAGAAATCAATATTTGATTAAGACCAAGGGGCTAACAAATGGCTTAAAGGCCTCTAGTCATGGGCCGAAATGTGCACGCTCTTGCAACTAAACAAGAATCGAGCAAAAAAACTGTAAACTCTATACTATTTATTAGTATGTGTATGTATATGTTTGTATGGTTGTCTAATTACGAAGAGTCTTTTTTACAACTCTCTTAACTTTTTTGTTTTGAGTGTTAAATGTTTTAACAATTAAAAACTTGGTCAAGTAGCATTCAAAGCAAAGAACAAAGCAAAGTTGGTAATGGCCAGCTGTGAGTTAGCTCGACTGAAGTTATGAGGAAGCTAAACCAAAAATGCGCAACGCTAATGAAACCCCACGTGCACCTCCGCCCTCCCTGAACTCCACCCCTGCAACCAATAAACCGGCTAACAGCCACTTCACTAATATTAAAAGCCAAAACGCCGAGGTTTCAAAAATACGCGACTGCAGTTCAAGACAAAAAACAAAAATACAGCTCCAAACTGGCAACTGACTGTCGACAGACAAATGACAGCGGGTTTTTAGCCTCGTTATTGAATTTCAAGTGCTTTGTGTGGTCTAAACTAAACCGAGCTAAGCACTGCTTAGCTGATTTAAGCCAAGTAACTGCCAAATATAAAAAATTGCTGTTGCTTTTGGTGTATAAATCGTGGACATGACTTAAGCTCAAGTTAAGGCCCCTTCTACCTTTCCGACTTTGACCACTATTCAACAATTCAAGCACGAATTGAAATGTTCATAGTATTGACATTAATAGTGGGCACAAATAAACGCACATAAAGTATAACTAAGTACAGGGTATAACTACTTAAATATCGTATATTCAATTAGTTGTCTGTTTGAATTATCTATACATATACATTCTAGAGTTTTTTCTTGACGTTTCTAGATTAAATCAATTCTGTCTCGACTACAATAAGCTGAGTCATCGACGAAAAACAAGAAAAACCTTCATCTGAAGCGGAAATTGCATTTGAAACAAACAGGTTTACTCGACCTTAAGATACGCTATAAAGTGCCAAGAGCAAATTGAAAGTCTTAAACTTATTCATACAAGTTTAAAAACATATTAAATATCAAACCTAATATCAATCTTAGTACAATATACCCCACATTAACCAAGTTGTAGGGTATTTCAATTGGCATTGACTCAAGGCCAGTTTAACTGTTATTAAGGCAAACAACTTTTCGACCAAAAGCAATACAAATTTCCAGTCTACGATTGTCGCTTGATTGAAGTCGCGATATATATTTACAGTGACTACAAATGCTTGCTCTCACTCACATGATTATCGGGTAATAAAATTAGCCAAGATTAGAGCTGTTAATTGGGCGATTACTTACAGTTGAACCCTTTTAAAATGATTTCACTTAAGATTAGCTAAAGGCAAAGAATGGAATTTATTCTTATCGTTAATTTAATTATAATTTTCAGTTTCGCAAACTGATGGATGCTCAATTGAACGACACTCATGATGATTACTTTCTGATGAGATGGCTGCGAGGTGAGTCATTTTTACACTTGCAACCGAATACTCTATTAAATCCTTATTGTGATTATCAAATTTAGCTCGCAAATGGAATTTGGATGCAGCAGAGAAAATGCTTACAGCGGTAAAGTTTCAAATAGAAAACATTGTTATTTATTACTTACCTAACGACTTATTTAAAATAGAGTCTTAAAACACGCGCCATGTGGAATGTGGATAACATTGAGAAGTGGGATGCTCCCCGGGCATTGCAGGAGTATCTACCATATGGTCTTATGGGCTATGACAACGAGGGCTCGCCAGGTAAAAGAATCTCTCCATCAACTCCTCTATGTCTCAATTTCCACTCTTTTTCTTTCCACAGTGATTGCTTGTCCTTTCTACAATTTTGATATGTGGGGCATGATGCACTGCGTCACACGTTTTGAGTTCCAAAAGTATCTCGTGCTGTTGCTGGAGAGATTCATGATGTCTGCCTATGAGCAGAGTCTGAAGCATGGTTGGAAGGCACGACAGCTCGTTGTTTTCTTCGACTGTGAATCGCTGAACCTTAAGCAATTTGCTTGGCGACCAGCGGCAGAATGTGTAATCTCTTCCATAAAACAGTACGAGTCCAATTACCCAGAGTTGCTCAAGATGTGCTACATCATAAATGCACCCAAGTTATTCTCGGTGGCATTCAATATTGTCAAAAAGTTCCTTGATGAGAACACCACCAGCAAGATTCACATCTACAAATCTGGTTCGGACAAGTGGCAACAACAACTCTTCTCCCATGTGGATCCGAAAAACTTTCCCAAGGCCTGGGGTGGAGAATTGGTCGACAAACTAGGGGATCCACAGTGCAAATCCTTAATGATCTGGGGTGGCAAGTTACCTGAGGATCTGTTTGTTGATCAGAGCAATCAGCAAAGTGATAAGAACTTTACGGAAGCTCAGGTTGCCAAGGGAGATAAATTGAAGCTGCATTTCAAGGTCAACAGTCAGTTGGATAATGAAAAGGAGCCTCAGCAACAGTTGTTATCCTGGAACTTTCGGACTCTTGACTATGACATCAAATTCGGCATCTACAGTGTGGATGAGAAGACGGGTGAGAAGCGGAGTGAAGTTCCTCTAGGTACAGTCTACTCCAATGAAATGGATGAGGCTGGCTTCATTTCCACAAGACCCAACACAACCTGTAAGTAAAGAGATCTAAGTACAGTGAAGTTTCATTAGAAAGGCTACTCTTCTTTCCCCACAGATACTGTTGTCTTTGACAACTCTGCAAGTTATTTGAGAACCAAGAAACTTCGCTACTGGGTTGATCTCATCTCTGAGGAGGAAGAGGATGGTATCAGTGAACTAACCGCTCAGATGGAGGACACACAAATTGTGGGCAAACAATAATTGACAGCTGATTGAAGAGATGACGAAGCAGCAACAACAAAGCCAAAAAAAATCAAACAGATTGAAGAGTAATCAGAAAATACCCTTGCAAAATGATTGGATTTATATATCTTGTTGTCTCAAATTAATTGTTAATCGATTATTCCAAGTTTTACACATTCTTAAGCCATATCTGAGCAAGGGTATAAACCTTAAGAACAACCTTATTAACTAACCTCGGTGCAAGTAGTCACAGTAGAACCGCTGCTAAAAATGAAAGAGAATTGTGATAAATGATAAAGTGGAATGAAGAAGAATGAAGTTTACAGTAGTTATCTTTACAGTTAGTTAGTGCTTTATTATGTGTACTTACATTAGTCCACTTTTGTACAATAGATTTGTTTGTAGTTATGTATAATATTCTGGATCTTGATATCCCGATCTTGTTCTTACTTTTTAACTTTTCTTGTTATCGCAAGTAAATGTTTGAAACTTGTCTGGCATTAAATCAATATACGTATAAATAAATGAATTAATGATTTGGGAATAATATAACGAAACTGATGTTGGTCGCAATTGCGCCAGAATGACGCCTCATGGCTGTTGCGAGGAGGCGCGGCGCTTGCGCCTTCATCACTGCGGACCGCCAGGATTTGGGCCCAGTTGCGGGCCATGTCCGACCTGTGGCTGCAGCTGTTGCATGGGCATCATGGCATTTGGACTGGAGCCCACAACACCGACACCGACACCAACACCCAAACCGACTCCAACGCCAACACCAACAGGAGGTCCAATAGCCTGATTTGGTGGTGGCGGAGGCAGATCCGTGGTAAGCTGTAGATTTTGCAACAGATCCGTAATAGCCGGAAAGAGCGAACATTGATTCTGTTGCACTCCAAATTCGTTAAAGCGACGCAACAACGCACTTGCAGCAGTCATCATAGGGGATAGCACCTGTTCACGTCTCTCGGCCACCTGAGTGTGGTTTGTGGCAATATCATGTACAATGGGCAGCACCAGCGATGGACTATCCTTCCAATCCTTGCCATTATAGGGTATCCTCGTGATGTGCAGGAAGAAGAGTATCTTCATGCGTCCCAGCACCACACAGGCATTGCCAATGGGCACAATGGGTAATGCCGAGGGCGGCATTCGCATGCACATTTGTAAAGTCCACTTGAGTTGATCTCCACCCAGTTCTGGTTTCATCTCCAATCGCATCATCTGTACGAAGTCCTTGAGCACATGTCCTGGCTGATTCAACAGTCGACAGATGCTGTGCAACGCATTGGGGCGATAAGGCGGGGCAGCGACACGGGTATCAAAGTATTGCTCGATGACAAGCAGATCATCGGGACTCAATTGGAAAGTGGGTTTGTCTGGCATCGGTGGTAGTTGAGTCACCTTTAGATGCAGGGATTGCATGTGCAATGGGTTTAGCATCACCTGGCATTGCAATCCATCCACCTTGAATAGCACAACTCCTGGCTCAGATGAATTTAACGCTGTCAATGTCTCCTCACTCTGTATATTGCGATGCAGCTGACGACGCATATAGACACAGCCAAGGAATCTTTCCAATGGACTCATGTCTGCCACATTGATGTCCTTGTTGGGATGTGGACTGGGACGACAAAGTGTCTCTAGTGCCTCGTGGGTAAGTAGTGTAGGCACAGCTCCAGCCCAAGGTCTATTTAGAGTACCACGCGTGCCACGATCAGCGCCGACAACTCCCTGAGCTCCACCACCTGTGCTCTTGTGTTCTGGGCTTTGACCAGGTCTAGGGGAAGGACGAGGCATGCTGGGTGAACCTGGCCAATTGTTATTCGCCGGCGACATGGCCGTAAAGGGTGAATCCTGATGACTTTGCATATACATTGTGTTGGGTCCCGGACTGTGTACCATGTGCGGACTGGGCTGTGGATTCAACGGAGATGAGGGCATCAATCCGCCAGGTGATTGATGTGGCATATGAGGGGCTGGTGGCGATGTCAAATTAAAGTTGGCATGACTCTGTGCACCACTGCCACCACCACCACCAGCACTGGGATGTGGACTGGCCGGTGTGTGTGGATTGGAGCTGGAAGGCGGCGTGTGTGGTGCAGGAAAACGTAAACCACTGTCCCTTGGTGACTGTGGACCACGCATGCCAGCGCCCAAGAAAGGTGAAGAGCCACCAGCACTTACACCCGCCACGCTGCTCGGACCGCCAAAGTTATCCTCTATACCCATTGGAGACAGCGGATTATCATCCTCGTGTGGGGCACGTCCTCTATAAACAGCAGATTCATCCACATACTTGGACAAGAAGGCTTTGAGTCCTTGAATGGGAGTGAATTCCTCAATGACGTTACGCTCAAAGCGACTGCTGGCGCCATCGCGTATGGATATAAGGCGATTGGCACGGAAACGTAGCTCCAGACAATAGACCGCCTGGTAGGTCAATCTCATCAAGCAAGGAGACTGTGGCAACATGCAGAACGACAGCACGGGCACTTGTGGGCGCTGAGAAAGGAAGAGGAGTTGTTATAAAGAAGAGATGATTTAATGCCGTCAACAAACTTACAGGAATACCCAGCAATGGTAGCACAGGCAGCTTGGCAATGGAGCTCATGGGATTGTAGGTTTCATGCAGTATGTGAGCGACGGTAGTGAGACTATGCTGTTGATTGAGATGCTGGGCCAGTTGATCCCGCATCATGGAGTGTGCATTCACCGCTGAAATGCCTCCCACAAAGGTCAGACGAAAGCCATGTGATTGCACCGACCAGTAAATGTTGCAGGTGACTTCCTTCTTGGGTCCATAGCCAAGCAAGAGATTAACATAACTGTACGATTTGACCACCAGCATATCACCAAGACTAAGTCGCTCTGTGAAGTTAGATAGAGTGGTGTTAAATAGACTACCTAAAAATATACTAAAAGATGTCTCTTACTGTTGCGCAGCTGTTCGGAAAAGTCGTATACGAGCGTGTAAAGATAGACAATCTTGGACCAGTCGTTAAGCAGATCCTCGACAGTCTTGGAGAAGTCATGATTGGCCTGCTCATAGGTAAGGTAGACAGTACGTCGATTCCCTTGCTCTTTCTGATGTGTGCTCTGCAGAGGTGTGCTGTAGAAAACAAATTCCACAACCCAGATGCGCACTTGGCTATTCTTGTTAGTTTGCGAGCGCACGGATATGGAAAGCACGCGTCGCATTAGGTCATCCCAAACATGTGACTCAATCTTGGGTATCGATGTCGATGTGCTGGCAGTTGGAGTTGTCGTGGGTTTGGAATCCCCAGTTGTTATAGCTGCCTGGGTGGAACCAGGCTTTGGCAATGCCAGTATCTTCAACACCAACGATGTGGCATTTGCCTCTACTTGCAGTCCGCTGTGTGGGATGCGATATTTGGACAGCGTTTGAGCCAGATTCAGGAACGGTATCTTCTCGTCGCACATGGCTACCACATGTGCCAATTCTGGTATAAAGTATGCAGGAAAAATCGTCTTTTGTTGCTTGGCAGGAGGTGCGAGAATATCACCATTCGATTTACGCTTATGTGGCGAAATCTCTGCTGGAATTCAATATTTTAAAAACTGATCAATTGTTAAATTAATTTTAACTCACCATCCACCTCAGTGCCGGGTCCATGTGTGGCCACAAAAGTATCAAACTCAATGAGACGCATAAGTTTCGTATACAATTTGGGAATCTCTGAGGGCGGTTGTGTCACAATTGAGACCAATTGCTTGGCAGAATCATCCATAACATCGCTCTCATCCTTTTGAAAGACCACGAAGCCTAGGTGGAAGGTATACTCCATCTCATTGGGCATTGCAGACTTCTCTTTCAGCTGAACCACCTACAAATAGATTCAAAAGATTGTAGTTAATTTTATATTTACTATTTTTTCTTAAATAAAGTGATTTCTTACCAGAATAATGTTTGGATGACGATGTAGCTTTACGTAGATTTTATGTCTACCAGTTTGCAATAATTCCTGTTCGGGCAGCGTGAGGAAAGGCAACGTCTCTGTGGCTGTGGCAGGCAGATGTTGCAGCGTTTTCTCACACCTCCTATGAGTGATCCAATAGCGTAGCTCCGATAACAAAGCTGGCAACTTGCTGCGATCGCCATTCAGACAATCCTGCATTTCATCCGTAATAGGGCAATCCAAGTGCTTCGGCACATGGCAACGGAACATGCCTGTGTGTGTATCAATAGTAATGTGAATCTGCTCAGCCCGTAAACAGGGTGATAAAACAGGCACAGTTAAAATAGCTGGTGTGCCTTGCAGATTAACTAAAAAAGAGAGAATCACATTAGTGTGTTCAACATATTATAACAAGATTAAATAGATCAACTTTGTTTTGTGTAGCTCAGCTGATGATAACATTTACACTCACAGTCAACGTCTTTGAGGAAGGCCTGGAACTCTAGCCTTAGATCACTCAGTCGAGAGACAGATCGTATATATACGGTGTGCACAATCAAGCGTTCCATGGAGAGGTGATCAGAGCGTACGGCACGATCAGCTACCTCAGCGGATTCCTTGGCGCCTAATGAAGGCACATGAACTACGGCCAAAGGTCGACCGATTTCACTGGGATCCGATTGTACAGTAAGGCGGTAACCCAGTTCCGACTTGAGATCACGCCAATAAGAAACAGTTAGCTTAACTCCAGGCACATACTCTTCCACAGTGATATTGTTGTCGTCCAAACGCTCATAATTAAGCCGCAATGTTTGAGTGTACAGCACCTCCAATTGCAACGATTGGCAGAAATAGTGCAGACAATTGTAGACTTCGCTCAATGCATTGGAATTCTCTACGAGACGTGCCTGGATCAGTTGGTGTATGTAGTTGACCTGCAGCGAATGCACCAACGACTTGCCATCTATCAAAAGAGTAATAACAATTAGTTAAACTGTTGTTTAAGAGTAGAAAGAGTGATTTACCGCCTGTCTCCTTGTCCTCCACAAGTATATCAATATCCAACAGACGCCAGGGCACATTGGGACTGTCTCCCATTACGGTCAGAGCCACACTAAACTCATGCTTCACCTCAAAGGTAACGCGTCCATTGCGTATGCGAAACTCACGCATCTGTGGCAGCAATTTCCCAGTGACCAGGCGATGTTGTATAACCTGGTTAAGACGCAACAAAGTCTGTTTCTTCTCCGCGGGTGTAATTGCATCTGGAGGCACAATTCTTTCACGTATGCACGTTGGCAATCGGTTGTAGGTGCCTGTGGTCAATACCTCAACAGCAGCCGGAATGTGAAAGTTGGGCAGCCTTGCCCGCACAAGCGTCTCCCTAGACATGCGCGCCAGCATATCAGCTGTTTCCACAAACAACATATTTTGCTTGTCCAAGAAGCTCATTATCTGCGAGCTCTTGTCCACCTTGGACACGGAGTTGCCCCACTTGACCAGAGCATTGAGGCGTGTAAATAAGTGTCGTGTGCGCGCCGCATAAGCATAGATCTCTACTTTGCGCTCCATGTCCGTCTTTCGTGGCAACCTATGGAGGATTAATAACAACTCTCAGTCACTGTACCACTTCATTATCTGATTTACTTACAATTCTGCCAGGACCATCAGTTCGTGGTATGTGCGCTGAATAATGAAATCGATCAGAACCGACATGGACATGGTATTAATGCGTGGTCCTCCCTCCTGGCCAGCTGGCAAGTAGCCAGCACTTGCACCGGGCATTTGCTCCAGGGGCAGCGGCGTAGGCGCCATGTTTTTTTTTAGCTTTTCACTTTTCTAAACGTTGCTAAATTTACTGCAAGATATCTGGGCTAACAACTTGCACTCAGTTAGTTTTCCACGTCCCCTTTAATCTCTAAATACCCAATTCATAGTTTTTCGGCACTTTTTCAATTGTTTTCGCGACAATTTTAACACTTTTTGTTAATGTTTGTCGCGAATTCGACAAATGGAGCTGCAAACTAGAGCTGCCAGACTTCAATAAGGAACTAGTTCTAAAAGTAAACAATTGCCACCTATCGGCGCTAGCAAAGAAAAGATGGCGCTACCGCAGTTCTGAAAGGTGGCAGCCTTATGGTCAATGTACACCGCAATACTTTCATCCAAAAAAAACAAACATAGGTGGCGTATTTTTCGTAAAAATACAAAAGGTAGCGCTAAAAATTAAGAAGGAAAATGTTCTAAAATTTAGCTCATGCTAATTTTATTATAATATATATATTTTAAGTCCAAAACTATTTTTTTCTATATTTCAATGAAATTCGAAATTAGAGAAAATTAAGCAAGTTCTTTTAAAATATGTTTCGTTTTGGTAGCCGTTCTCGATCATGATACGGTTGGTGAGCCTGTACATACAGTGAACAACTCACAACGAGTTCGAGTCAATATTTGAAACTGTCATACTCGTTGCAGCTCTCTGATGCTGATTTAACTGTCATTTCAATCGATTTACAATTCACAAATTATTTAAACTTAGCTTTAACAATGTACTATAATACAAACGACGAGAGATCTTATATTTATTTTGTCAAATTACCTCTAATTAACCAAAAATTCGCCGTAGGATGTAAGAATCTACGTTCAGCCAGCATTGGCTATCTAATAGACCTAGGTAAGAAAGAATATAATATATATCAATTTAAACGTTATTACTTATTTATGAAATTAGCTAAAGATGTGGGCGAAAAGTCTGGTTACGTGTATACTGAGGAGCCTACAATATTTTGTTTGGACATTTATAAAATTATATCTGATGATACATCGCTGTCTTTCTGTATATCAAAAGGATACTCCTTTCAAGTTTTAAATGGCATAAATGAAGCTAGAGATATAAAGAATGAGAGTCGAATAATTTATGCTACATCACTAAAATTTTCGAAATCTAAGATTTAGCGATGATCTTTCTCTTCTGTTTATGTGAACTTAAATATGTACAAAAATACCTGTGACTCAAAATTCTAATTTAAAATATGTCTCATATGAAAATGTCATGTCAAAGATATTCATATTTCACAAAATACCGAAATTCGTCGTTATAAACAATGTATTTTGATCAGAATGATGGAAGAGCATATACTTATTTTGTCAAATTACCTGAAATTGACCACAAATTTGCCATAGGATGCAAGAGTTTAAGTTCAGCAACCATTGCGGATGTGATCGAACTTGGTAAGATACTGACAAAATAATATAGAATTGCTGATTTTCAATATTATACATTACGTACCCTTAGCTAAGGAGGTTGGTCAAAGAACCAATTACCAATACACGGCAGAGCCTATGATATATTGCTTGGAAATTGATAAAATGATTGCTGATGACACTGCGCTATCTTTCTGCATATCAAAGGGATATAATTTGCAGGTTTTAGATGGCATAAACGAAGTGAACAATATGCCAAACATAGAAAGCAGAATTCTTGGTCCAAAAGTATACGCTATTAAATCAAAGAGTTTTTAATTGCTGTCACAGGAACACCAAATTTATAAAACCTGAAACTATAAATTTAGAGTTCCTGTGAGTGCTTTAAAAATAAATATGTTCTTGGTAATCGCGCTTATCCAGTTGAAAGTTTAGGAAAAAAATGTGAAGAAATTATAAAATATTGTTGATCAAAATAAAGTTTTCCAAATTCAAACTTAAATGCAGAATCAATTTATGCAAGTTTAAAGACTTGTAATTGTAACTCTTTCTAAAATTGCTTAGGTAGTAGTTAATTAACTACAATTGTTATTTAATTAATCCAAAGATAAATGCATTTGCCGAAGATAAAGCTAATAAAAGACAAAAGTTCAATGACCAAAACATTTCAATTGCCATATAAAAACATCCAGCAGAGATGATGATGAGATGTGGACGATTTTTTTGTTTTAGTTTTTCCCTTGTTGCTGTGTAAAAATAAAGAAAACAACAACATTTCCGCTTTTGTTTCTTTGAATTTTGACACGGTAGTTGTGGAGATATACAAAACTTCGTACAAACAGATAAATAAATATGTATGTATGTATGTATGTATATACATTTGTACATTTGTAATTATTTACAGCGATACCCATATACATTGGGATCTTCATTATGTTGCAGGTTGCTTGATGCAGATGCATTGCACTCTTTCCTGACGCGTGCTGTGGCCATCTCGCTTCCGCACTCTTCCCCTAATGAACTTCAAGTGGCGGCACATGCCACAAGTTAAAAACAACCCGCACCCGTGTCCCTCCCAACGCAAAGTGGCTGCCACCTATGGAATCGTTGGTCGCTTTACTTGCACTTCAAATTTGAATTTAGCCGAGCCCTGTGTTTGGAGTTTGAGCCCTGTGCTCTCTCTCTCTCTCTTTCTCCCTCCCTTCTTGTCTCTCGACAACTCCCCCAATTGAAATCTGCCACCGTATCAAAACGTGGCCAGAGTGGAGTGCATTGCCTGTCGTGAGTTTTCAGCGGCATTAAAAATAGAACTTTATGATGTTTTCGCCTCTTTTGACTTCGACTCCATCCCCGATTTGGCGCAGGAATTACAAGCATATCCGGCCCGGGGATTTTCTCGAGAGCGACCACTTTACAGTTGAACTTCAATTTTAACCCCACCGATCTAAACAATGTTTTGAGTTATCATTCAATGTATACTAGTGGCCATGCTTGACTCCTGTAAACAGGATGCTACAGAAAGAAAATTGGGTGACGAAACCTGCCTCCCAGAAGATAACTAATCTATGTGGCCATCATGTGGCATAAACTCAAACCGACACCATCATGAAGAGCGCGTGTTCCGGGAAAAGAATAATTATAGCGCTGCCAATGAGATCGCCAGGCGATGCAAACGAACTCTGAACAATTCGAAAAAGATTAACAGATAATTTATGGAAAAACCGCAAGACTAAAGACCGTTCATTTGAAATCGATTATAAAATTATTTACACAAAAGCGAAATGCGAATTATTTTGTTTTTGTTGTACATATATTCTGCCTGTTGAATTTCACATTAAAAAGATTTTCGCTTCTTTATCTCTGTGTAAATAATTGGACTGTTGTCTGGAATTTATGGCCGCATCTCCAACTGCATTTTACCTACGCAAAGAACCGTTGTTCGCCGCCTTGGAGCAGTTAAAAATAACGAGTCTGCGGCACTCAATAATGCAACAGCTTCGCATCTGCAACAGCAACACCAGCGGCAACAGCAAAGACGAAGAACAACAAGTACATGTAGAAAGAGCTCTGCAATTGCGCAGCAAGTGATGCAGGAGAGCGGTTGGAAGATTGGCTGGAGAATCAGGACCAAAATAGATTTATGGCCGCCAAGTCGCGTCAGTTTCAAGAATTGCAGCGCTCTGGGTGATGATTCTACTCTCGGTAGCTTATTTGGACTCTGTAGCAGACACTTCCTTCCTTTGTGCCACAGGCCATGGCCAGTGGCATACCTCTCTCTCTCTCTCTCTCTGTCTCTCTCTCTCTTTCAGTTTCCCTCTCTCTTATTAATTGCCGTGATTAAAGTCGACGTGGCTGCCACGAATGTCTTTAGCACATGTCACTTTGTTTACCCCTATAAAGAGTCCATCTTCTCTACCATCTCTACCCTTTTAAGCCCCTGACAACCACTGTGCACTCTTCCCACATACATATATCCATAAGCACTTTTGTCGCAGGCTCTTGACGTTTCCTTGGTCCAAACTCAGCTGTTAAGCGTGATGCATGACGTTGGCCTAACTTGACCCTAGAATTCAAATTACATTTCCATGTTGTTGGCGCCAGACAACGCCATGATCAAGCAACCACAACTGCATTGTACAATGTACATCTTAATCTTCATCCATTTTCTTTTCTTTGTTTTCATTGCGTGGGTCGAGGCCAACAAAGTGAATAAGCGAAAATGGCCAACAGAGAAGGAATAGCTGACAAGCTATTAGGCTATAACAGTTAATACTATTTATACCATTAATATAGTTAGTATGTATTATGGTTTCCATTAACTTTGTTATACCATTCCAGAGGGTATTAAAATTTTGTCACGGCCCCATAAAGTACTACTACTACTACTACTACTCCTACTATTACTACTACTACTACTACTACTACTCCTACTATTACTACTACTACTACTACTACTACTACTACTACTACTACTACTACTACTACTACTACTACTACTACTACTACTACTACTACTACTACTACTACTACCAGTACCCCTATTACATATGCATACATATGTATTACTAATGTAGGGGTACTAATGTAAGTACTTACCTAGGTACCCATGTGTGGGGGTACTAATGTAAGTACTTACCTAGGTACCCATGTGTAGGGGTACTAATGTAAGTACTTACCCACCATGGGTAACTACATGGTAAGTACTTACCATGTGTAGGGGTTCTAATGTAAGTACTTACCTAGGTACCCATGTGTGGGGGTACTAATGTAAGTACTTACCTAGGTACCCATGTGTAGGGGTACTAATGTAGGTACTTACCTAGGTACCCATGTGTAGGGGTACTAATGTAAGTACTTACCTAGGTACCCATGTGTAGGGGTACTAATGTAAGTACTTACCTAGGTACCCATGTGTAGGGTACTAATGTAAGTACTTACCTAGGTACCCATGTGTAGGGGTACTAATGTAAGTACTTACCTAGGTACCCATGTGTAGGGGTACTAATGTAAGTACTTACCTAGGTACCCATGTGTAGGGGTACTAATGTAAGTACTTACCTAGGTACCCATGTGTGGGGGTACTAATGTAAGTACTTACCTAGGTACCCATGTGTAGGGGTACTAATGTTAGTACTTACCTAGGTACCCATGTGTGGGGGTACTAATGTAAGTACTTACCTAGGTACCCATGTGTAGGGGTACTAATGTAAGTACCCACGGTAGGGGTAGTTACAGGGGTACCCATAATATAGTACCATAGTGGTACTAATGTAGGTACTTACGTAGGTACCCATGGTAGGGGTACTTATGTAGGTACCCATGGTAGGGGTAGTTACAGGGGTACCCATATTATGGGTACTTACGTAGGTACCCATGATAGGGGAACCTATGTAGGTCCCCAGTTAGGGGTACATATGTAGGTACTCTGTTAGGGGTACTTATGTATGTACCCATGGTGGGGGTACTTATGTGGGTACCTACGATAGGGGTACTTACAGGGGTACCCATAATATGGGTACTTACGTAGGTACCCGTGATAAGGGTACTTATGTAGATACCCATATACCATGGGTACTTATGTAGTTACTTACGTAGGTACCCATGGTAGGGGTACTAATGTAGGTACTTAATATACATGCATACTGCAACTACTACAAACTTTGGCGCGCCATAGTAAGCCTGCGATTTTTTTCTTTATGTTTAAATAATGTATTTTTGTATCACTCCGGGAATTCCCCTAAATCTACTCTAATTTTCATTATAATTCAGAGTAAAAGTATTAATAATATAACATATAATATATTACTATTTACACCAAATATATTAAAATTTATAGAATTTCATATGATTTTATAAAATTTTGATAATAATTGTCATTTAGAATTTCATATCGTTTATTGAAAGAATCCTTTTTTCCAAAAAGTACATGCACCTGAAGAAAAAAGTGTATGAAAATAAAAGAGATGAATGAAAGTTAAATAAAATGTTTATACTTATAACAAGGTTATCCTGTATAATATTTTGGGACTATTATTATTGTTAAAGAAAAATCAGTTTTTTTATCATCAAATTAAACATCTTTAACTTAAAATGTTATTCTCGAAAGTATCACAACAATTATTCAAGTGATCCATCAGAGGGCAAAGGTTATCAAAGCAAAGATTTGTTTAGCTTGCTTAAATGTTATCAGCTATTATTTTTTATGTTCTAAGCTTTGTGTTCAGTAGTTAGTAGAGTAAAGGGCAGTTTGTTAAGTGAAATGAGATGGTAATTAGAACTTTTGTTCTGCCATAGGTGATATCCTTAAAAATATCTTAATGTCTGTCCTCCAATGGAATATCAACTAACTTATGTCATGTCATTCCTTGATGCTTGCAACTGCAACAGCCTCTCTAGGCAACAACAAAATCCACTTAGAACCAGAAACAGAATCAAGGCGACAACAACCAACATACACAAGATATAAATCATGTAGAATATAGATTATAGAATACGTAAGAAGCATGCCCCAATCCCTCCCCTATATAACATCAGAAATTCCCCTTATCCCCGCTCTGTCCGAGGCAAGTTCATTACGCTGTGAAAAAGTCAAACGTTGAGAGCTGCCGACAACACCTGTGATAAATCCATTCGCTTGAAAGAAGACAACAAAAAAAAGGGATCGACCTGCTGAAAGGGGCAGGAAGGGGCGGGGCCGTGGGGCGTCAGGTGAGCGCGTGAGTCTATTTTGGATGGGATCGCTAAAAGTACAAACAGCTATTTGAAAATGCCAAATTGCGCGACTGCGTCACCGTCAACCACAGCAAATGTATCTGAATCCGTAGCCGAAACCGACCGGCAAATGCTGCCAACCATGCTGCTTCCCTCTCACTCGCACTGCTATCTATCTATACCTCTCTTTATCTCTCTGTCTGTCTGACTGTCTGACTGTCTGTTTCAGTTGAGTTAGAGGGCTTGCAGCGGCATGGGGGCACATTGGAGAGCACTCTGTGAGGTTTTTGACACTGGCTGCGGCCTGGCTGCCAACTTGACGCTACGTTAGAAAATTCTGCGCAGTGGTCCTTGTCCGTGTGTGTTTTTCCCTTTTGGAAAATGTGCGCGGACCGAGCAGCAACCGATGCGTCGATCGTCAGTGGCAGCGGCAGCGGCAGCGGGAGAGAGAATAATAAAAACATTATTTTTCGAAAATTTATTTATAAACCGCACACACTTGTTCCAATGGGGCGATCTTCGCTCTCTCCGAGTACCATGAGCTCTCGGTTCGATCCTCGGTAAACAGCTGCTAGCTGTCGGTTGTCGGTTGTCGGTTGTCGGCTGACGGCATCGTCACCTCCTCGATGCCTCAAGATGTAAAAACTGTAAGTGGTATGGTGAAGAAAGTTCAGTTCTTCCTGAGATCTCGCTGCGTTCGGTTTTCGAGAGCGCGCGCCACGTGCAACCGAAGAATTTTCGTCAATATTTTGATATCGCCTGCGATCTATATACCATCCAAAGTAATTAGTGAGGATCGGTTTAACAGTCGGGACAAACACTTGTGCATTACTCGCATCTGTATCTATATATCTAATATACATTTCATGTTACTGTGCTGCTTGTGATGAAATTCGTGAAAATTGCGTAGCCAAAGACAAGACAAGAAATCCAACGAAAGAAAAAGAACTTTCTGGCAGAGGGCGGAGGCGGAAGCCTCTGCTTCTTGGGGTTGTTGTAGTGCGTGGTGATATATTATTGATTCCGTATCGACACCAAAAAAACAACTGAATCATCAGCCTATATCGAGTGCCAGGCAAGAGAAACCGAGTCTTACGGATTTGTTTCCTGATCCACTGCGTGGTGAGTAACATTTTTGACCTTTTATTTACCATACATAGGATATTTAAATCATTTAAAATCATTTAAAAAATGTTTATTTAGTATAGTATGTAAGGTATCCTACAGTTTTTACTTTCAATATGAATTACACAATTCTTTCTATACCAAAACCCTTCAGCTCCCGTTGTTCCCCTTTCATTTTTCTATATATATAAGATATACACCTATATCGGAGACGAAAGCACCTCATAAATGCAAAACGGAACGATGAGCAAACATTTTTCCGTTTTTCCTTTTTCTTCTGTACTTTTTCATTTTTTTTTTTTTTGTTCGAAATTAACGCCTCGCAGACCCAGAAAGAGAGATCGTACCGTGCCACACTTGTTAAATTAATATTATTATTTCTTTGATATTTTGACATTTACGTGAGAAATGTATTTGCATTGGCAATGATCGGCCAAGCAGATGGATGACCGACCGCTCCGACTGCCCTACAGATCTGCCAAAGAACTGTTGACAGTTCATACTTATTCTGTCTAGTCTGTTGCGTAAATAGTTAAGATATATAGTATTATGATCTACAGTTATAGTATATTTAATATGTAATATAGCTAATATTTTGACTTTGTCATGCAGCGTGCAAAATGCGTCGTTATAACCGAAGAAACTGCGTAGAACTGAAGAATAGACTGAAAGCAAAACGCACAAAATATGTAAATATTGTATAATTAATATATAAGAATCATAGTCTATATCTCTAACAATGATCAATGCCAAAATGTCGAGCACATAATTAGGCACAAATGATTTACAGGTGCAACCCAGAAGCAATCGCAATGCGATGATGTGAGTTTACTGATTATTCATATAAATAGATTCGAGATCCTTTGTGTGTCCCCGACATTGTTTATAATTGGTTGTCGTAAACACGATCCCAATGCAACTGCAAATGAGTCCAGCGACGATTGAGCAGGGCTAACAGTATGGTAAACAACAAAAAAATAAGAGAAGAGAAAAAGATATTATCGAATCCAAACAATTGAATTGTTAAGACAGCGGGGCTGCCAGATGAGATGAGTAGACAAGTCGGAAAAGTGAAGAATCAAGGGTAGTGTCGGAGTTCGATTGGTAACGATTGAAGGCATGTCCTGTTTGCAGCTACTACACGGATGTGGCATTGACACTTGCCCCCGACGCACTACAGGCGCCGCATTCGATAGATTTGTTTATTGTTCCATCTTGCATTTTCAAGTTTGAACTAAAATGTAAACTATGCACATTTCTCCGCCCTGGGCTGTGGTTTATAAATAGTTCAACTGAGCATTCAATCCGTGTACACAGCCACCACCGACCGTTGTTAAGGCCACCAACGCCTCTGCATCCGCCCCCGTTTCTGCCCCCCATCGCTGCCCCTGCATCCCCTTCTATCCACCAACTCTGCCCAGAGCCATTAACATTTCTGTGCTTTGTGTACATTAACAGGACTTTGAACTTTCTTCGGGGCCGCTTATTTTGCGCAGATTTCTACGGTAAATATACAAAAAGCATTTTCATGTCCATTGTGCGTTTGCTTTTGCGTTTACAGAATGCACTCGGGAACACTTTGGGATGGGTCAGACGTGTATAGGAAGTATGGGGCAACATTGATTCACTGCTGACTTTCAAGATGATTAGCAACAGCATATGGCGAATTTCTGAAATATTTATTTATTTATTTTCTTTACATTTTAAATACATATTTGTTTAATTGTTTCTTTGTATATTTATTATTTTTATAAATTATATTCATTTTAAACTCATATAATATTTATGCAAATATTTACATCTGTAAATTAACAAATTATACAATTGTTCTTTGCAACTTATAGAGTCGATTTATTATTTTCATACTTTTAATATTTTTGGAATAATTCAATAAATAATTTCATTAACAATTTATAGAGTTTCTTTATTAATACTTAAATTTATTATGTTTATAGCTTTAAATATTTTAAGAATTGCTTCATTAGTAATTTCATTTACAATGTTCTTTGCAATTCATAAAGTATATACTATATTCAAATATTCATTTATGTCTATATATGCAACTCTTTGTGCTTGATTGACTGACTGACTGATTGATTGATTGGCAATTAACACATAGCCAAAATTCCATTTAAGTACCAGAAAGAAGCGAGGATAGTCCATGAAATGTTCTTGTTTTAAAATTAATTTTCAAATATCTATGCCAAAAAGTAATACACACCGAAAATTCCATACCCCCTGGGTTGGAAATGGGTTTTTCAAGGTTGTGTGTGTGTGTGTGTGTGTGTGGGATAGTCCAACTTATGACCGATCGATCTCATGCACATATTCTAAATTTTAGAATTCTTTGTGCGACAATTAATAATAAAATGTTTGCTTTTCGATTTTGGTAAAAACATACAACTCCACGGGTGATAATTTAAACAAAATGTACTTCAACAGATCTCCTAGGAATACGGTTATGTGTAGGTCAGCTAAATAAAGAAATAGAGATAGAAGTTGAATACAAACCTACAAGGTGTATATTTTTCTGATATTCTTTAAAATTTAAGAATTTTTATAAAGAATTCTTAAACGTAAATATTTAAATGAACTCTTTTAAATAATTTGGTAAACAGATTTTGGATGAACTCATATTCTACTTATTTTAATTGAGAACTGCAACTTATGAGTAAGTATACTTATACTTATGTATCACTCATAATCATATTTAAGTTGCTTTAACCAAATTAATGTGATTCGATTTGTGGGCAGCAACATGTGTTGCATGCAACATGCCCCACTTCCTCTCCACCTTCTCGATTAAGGCCTGCACCAATTAACATTTGCAAAGCCTTTTTTCCCCCTCCTCTTTGAGATATGTCATATGCGATTACCGATTCAAGATTCGCAATCGTTGTACGGCCACGGGCCAACGAATAATTAATTAACGGCCTGTCAGAGAAACATGCGACATTTCGGACTTTGGTGCTTCTGACATCGAAAATATTGCATAGACATTTTGAATGTCCCTCGGAGGTCTCTCCCCCTCTTCGTATACGGCAGACACAGTTTTCCCACTTGTCAGCTCTTTTGAATCCAAGCAAATTATTGGCAATCGTTCTACGAATAGATATAAGTATAGAAATATATAATGGCTGTTGTTCTGTGGAACAGGTACGCATAATGGCGAAAGTTACCAGGTGGTTGTATTTGGGAAAGGTAGAGAGGGGAAGTCAGGGGCTCCTCACTTGTTAAGTATAAATAATGCCAAGACACAAATTCTACATCTAGTCGAAACATATGTCTGGCGGGACTCGACTCCCACTCGCAATCATCCTAGACAAATATTTATAGGCTGATTTGGCTATAGTTAGAGCAGCTCTCTCTGTCTCTCTCTCTCTCACTCTCATCCAGCCAATTTTATGACCACAAACATTTTGATGTACTCTTCAAAATAAATTTAATCCCATCATTTTCGGCAACCACAAGAACAACTATAAAAAAAAATGTATAAAAACAATCGCCAAGCAAAACGCAACAGGTTGCAAAAGTTGCTGTGTATTTAGGCAAAAATTGTTGCCCCGTCGAATTTTTGTTTGGTTTTGCTTTGGAAGAGTGTTGCCACGCCCATGCCTACGCCCACGACAACGGCGCCACAATCACGCGGCTGGCCTCAGGCCATTCAAACGGGAAAAGCGGAAAAACGGCAGCCGCTGAACAAGAAAGGAAAACAAACAAAAGCGAAAAAGCAATGCCAACATTGCCGCAGCCACACACTGTGCACATGACCTCCGCAACGCATACATGCCCCCCATCCTCTAACCCCTTACCCTACCTACACACTCACACACATACACACACTGCTTGCCACACTGCCTCAGCCGCTACTGCTACCTCTACCTCTGTTGTTGTTGCAATAAGAATTAATCGATTATTTAGACAATTACGAAAAATAAGAAGAACACAAGAAAAAAAACGTTCAACAATAAACAAGGCAAAAGTGAGATCGGAAATATAAAATTTGATTGCCTGGTTTAGTTTAATGGCTCATCTGATCGGCTAGATTATGGTAGTTTATAGCGAAACTGGCCTATTCTCTCAATTATCATGTTATATGGAAATTTGCTCGGAAATTTTCAATAAAATATTAAAACGAGATGTACACAAAAGAATAAAATGTTAAGGAAAAATTTAATATTTATTATAATTATATGGTTATATAAGTACTAGTTCTCTGTAAAGCATTTGTGGCTTTTCATTGTTATATCGTATAGAATGATTTTGTACTTTTCTTTATGGCATAGAGTCTTTTCCTTACTATACTAGCTGGTCGAAAAAGGAAACTTTTTTTAATTTTAAGCTATTTTTCAGTAATAAGCTGACCCATCTTTCTGTGGAACAGGTCGTCTGTTTATTCAACTAAGGTTAATAAAAGCACAGACTGCACTTTCAACAGACACCGACAGTTTTTCAGCAACTAGACTGAAAACTGTACAAAACTATTTGCTTTTTCATGGAGGCAATCAATTAACAGTTTCGAATTATGATAAATATATAGTATAAAATGTATACCATTTATGAGTGTTGGATGACAGTCCATCTGCCTGGTTGTCTGTAGTTTAGTAGTAGGGCATAGAAGGGGTAGATTGCGTTGTTAGGGGATGGCAATTACGTGCGAGATTAATCAATGCCAAGACAACATGCACAAATTATGCGCATTTCGACGTGAATTTATTTCTAATAACGCGAATGAGAACAGCAGCAGCCAACAAGTGCCGATGTTGATGCCGGTGATGCTACAGATGCTACAGATGCTACCGATGCTACCGATGCTGTTGCTGACGTTAATCATACGCCCCGTGTGGCAGGCGGCAACCTCAAGCAGTCAGCAAGGTGACGACTATGATGCAGACGACTTTGGCTTTCTGTAGTTGGCCTCTTGGTTCGTCCTTAATTACAAAATTGATGAATATTTCGCATAAATAAATGAGAAATCGACAACAGCCCAGCGATTGCAATATACACTACAATTTCTAGCATGATCAAGTCCCAGGCTGTGATCAATATGCTCATTGAGTGTTAGGGTAACTGCTGCTCATTAAATTATGTATTAGTTTTGTCTGCGACATGGCAAAAATATTTATAATCTTTTGAATTTTGTTTATATTCGAGTATGCTTCTCTTCGTGTTGGTAATGACGCATCTGTGGCGCATTTAGCAGGTTGCTTTACCTTGAAGTCCCATACGTCATCTGGCTGATCTTTGTTATTTATTTTTTATACATTTTATATTAAATTATATTTAATAGATTCAAATATGATTCGCATTGCTCTCGATTGTAAAAATGTTTTATTTTGTTTATCAGCTAATAGATAAAACAAATTATTATTTATTTAATACTAAATTTTTTGATTAAATTTTGATTTTTAGCGACCTTTTTACTTTTTAATTTGTAGTTTTTGCTGGCTCGAGGTCTGTGTTTAATAAGAATAATTGTTGCCAATATATTTCGGCAAGCCGTCGGCTGTCGTCTTCAGGGCGACTACAATTAACTATTTGATTTACAAGACGCGTTGTTACTGTGCGGCTTGGAGTTGGTAACTGGTGGTAACTGGTTGGAAGCAAGTGATTATGATTAGCTTCGATCGAACGATAGAACCTGACCATCGAATGAGCGCGGCGGAGAGGGCGGGGCGAGGGGAAGGTTGCGCTACAGGTGGGATACACGAAGTGTCTCATGTCACAATTTCGCTTTACTTCGATTTTGACGTTATTAAAATAAAAAACAACTGAAATCTTCTTACAATTGTCAGTTCTATTCTTTTTTTATACCCCTGCAGAGAGTATTATAATTTTGTCACGAAATATGTAACGACC
This sequence comes from Drosophila testacea, assembly GCA_035043265.1. NCBI lineage: Eukaryota > Metazoa > Arthropoda > Insecta > Diptera > Drosophilidae > Drosophila > Drosophila testacea. Next base: position 389,560 of record JAWNND010000767.1, on the reverse strand, counting down.
CCATAAAGTATATATATTTTTGAGGCTTATTTGCGAGCTCTGATTTATATACATCCTAACCAAATTTGGTGCAAATCGGACCAATATATCATATAGCTACCATAGGAGCGATCGGATCGATACCGACATAAAACAATTATTTTTCAAAATATGACGGCTTACACGACACTACAAGGGTATTCAAACTTTGGCGCGCCAAAGTTATTTAGCTCAATATTTTCTGTTTCTTTTTCTTCTTCCCACGTTCTAACTACACAGAGAAAATTAATCCATATCTAATCCATAATAATCCATAATATAAATGTATATATATACATATGTATGTATATATTGATTTAGGGGATCTTCAGTTAAGATTAAACCAACTTGTTCATAGAATATTCAGTGCTAAAACTGCGTTTATTACAATTAATTTTTAAAAATTAAACTGTGGTATATACAAGGAATATTTTTTTAAATGCCAAAACAGAATATAAAACATTAAATGACGGAGTGTTATTATAGCCGTTGGTGGGGTTTGAATTTGTTGGTAAATCTGGACTTTTACTTGGTTCAAGATTACTTTCTTCTTCAAATAGATTCAATAGATTTTTAGAACTCGAAATACTAATTTCACACTTAATGTTAGAACGTCTTTTTTCTCTCGGTGTAGTTCAGTTCATTTCAGACCATATAAAAAAGAAAATTGCATCAGCCAAGCTTCAGTTTGCTTTGATCGCGCTGCAGTGAATAATTAGATTTTTTAATAGACGCTGACATCTTCTGGATCAGCTGTATACCGAGTCTTTTCTCCTCTCTATTAAATATAATAGTAAGTGTTTGTGGTGTTTGCTGTTGATATTGTGTTTTGTCGACATAATTGTGCATTTTAATTCTTTTAGGGCGACTTCTCATCTCCACGTTAAGGCCTACTTTATATAAATAATACTTAACCATAAATAAAGGGTTTGACTTTTTCGTTTTAATGTTGTAACAATGTCGAAATGGATCACACTATTCTCCAACATTGCCACCAAGTATGGCAGATATGGGCATCACTCTTCAGAACGGGCAGCCTCTGCTCAAAAGTATGCTTGCCATTTCAAATTCATTTGAATTGGCACAATAATATTTCTTGGTCAGAAAACAACATGTCTGTCGAAAAAAGAATGAGAAGCAAGAATTTTTCCAAGGAGGAAGAGATGTTGCTTGTGGAGCTAGTTGCTGACCACAAGCACATATTAGAAATTAAGAAGTGGGATGAGGTAACGCGGAAACAAAAAGAGGATGCTTCGATGACCTTGGCGACAATATACAAGGCTAAAACGGGAACGCCGCGCACTGTGAAGTCCCTTCGTCAAAAATATTCAGCGCTTAAGAGAAAGGCAAAAATCGAAATGGCGGAAGAAAATGCAGACAGACTTCATAATTGAAGAATTGTTTAGAGATAAAAATCAGCGCGCCCAAGAAAATCACGAGATGGAAATGCTTGAGAGAAGAAATAAGGTGAAGAGAGAAGAAGCGGAGGCTCGAATTCGGTTGGAAATTCTTCAAATAGAAAAGCAAAGAAAAATGAAACAGCTAAAGTAAATGAACATTAGGAAGAATAATAATGGTATATAAGTTTAATTTATTTTAAATTTCAGCTCCGATCTCTCCTCCGAAGCGACTGGCGGAAAATGAAAAGACTCTATACAAATTTTATCATTTAAATTTGAAATAAAGAAACATATAATAAATCTCAGCGCTATTAAAAGTTTGCTCCAATGTTTCTTGTCATTTGCCTGAAATCAAATAAAGTTTTATATTACAATAGTATGTGCTAAAAGGCGTACTAACTTTTCAACCTATGGTATTTGGGAATTCGAAATCTTTTCCTAAACAAAAAGTGCGGTGACTTTGGACAAGGAAAACCTCTTTACAAAATCGTTGTCGTCATATTCTTCAAAGTAATTAATTTGAACTCGATATGTTCTTGGGACGTTGCTTTTAAATTTTGCCTCATCAGTTATATATAATATTTAAAAAACTGAATATAGATAATAATAGATAATAATTTTTTTAGACAATTAGACTTTAAAGAAAAAGTTAAACCAAGTAGGTAAAAGTTAAGAATATAAAGGAGAATAATCCGCTCCTTAAGTTATCGAGCGGCTGGGACTAAATTTAAATGATAAACAGTAGAAACATCGTTAAAAACTAAACTATAGCAACTATTATTTTGCTTTGCAGACCAAAAGATGACGAAGGATCAGCAGGCAACTCCCATACCCGAGGAGCTCTACAATCTTACCCAACTGGCAGATGTAACCCTGGCAGCAGGACCTTTAACCACTGCGGCCATGAGGGAGTCATATACCAAGCAAATGCCGGCCAACAATAGCAACAGCAACAGCAACAGCAACAACAATAGCATATTCTATGCCTCCTCGGATGATGACTCCACTTACAACTCGTACAGCCACAAGGTGTTTGATCGTAGCAAACTTCGTCGTTGCACCATTTCCGATACCAATTCCTGCGCCAGTCTCAACAGCAATAGTAGTAGCAGCCAGTCCAGTGTGAAATCACACAGCAGCAATGAGGAACAGTCTCAAGTTCAGGGAAACAGCAGTTCCAGTTCCAGCTCCAGTTTGTTGGATGACGAGCACACCTGTCCCGAGTGCGGCAAGAAGTATTCCACCTCCTCAAATCTAGCACGCCATAGACAAACCCACAGGTAAGAAGATCACAAAGAAATCAACTGAAATTCATTCAGTTTATTACTGATAAACTTTTCAATTGTTAGGTCAATTATGGACAAGAAGGCGCGTCATTGTCCCTACTGTGAGAAGGTGTATGTGTCCATGCCTGCCTTCTCAATGCATGTGCGTACACATAATCAGGGCTGCGAGTGTCAGTATTGTGGCAAGTGTTTCTCCCGTCCCTGGTTATTGCAAGGTCATATCAGGACACACACTGGCGAAAAGCCATTCAAGTGTAATGTGTGCAACAAAGCCTTTGCGGACAAATCCAATCTGCGTGCTCACATTCAAACACACTCGAACACAAAGCCTCACACCTGTGCCCGTTGTGGCAAAGCCTTTGCCCTCAAGTCGTATCTGTACAAACATGAGGAATCCTCTTGCATGAAGAATCGCAGTGAGGGAACAACACGTGCCACAACAGCCAAACAACAAGCAGAGCAGCTGGAGACGACCACGATGAAGACAACAGCAGCAGCATCATCAATATCGTCTGCAGCAACAACATCTGCATCTCCTGATTCAGCCAAATCCACATTGGCCCACAAGTTGTTGCAAAAGGAGAACAATCGCAGATTGGCGGAAGCTAAAGCTCAGGCTGTTTTAGCTTACACCTATCCAGCAGCTCATCCGGATTCCTTTGGTCGCCTGAGCAGTCAGGAGATCTATGAGAACTTTAAGCGAAATGGTGTCATACAGCCCAAGGTGTTGCAACATCCTAGTGCTGTCTATCAGGAGCACTTGCTGCCCCTACCACTGCCACTGGCCATGCCCTATCAGCACTATCCACATGTCACAGCAGCAGCATCTAATGTTGAGGCTGATCAGGAGCAACCCGTTGACTTCTCGCCCAAAAACAATTTCACACACTCGGCCAAAACGAGTCCATTCGAGTTGACCGGCAATTATGCCATGGTCGCTTAGCTTAACCGACCCAGTCTGAATGTAAAAGACAACTGAGAGAGATTACTTGAACTTGAGAATTATTTTTTGAGATGCCAGCACCAAAGAAAAATACCAAAAACACAAAAAAAAAAACAAAACCAAAAAGAGAAAGAAACCAAAAATAAAACCAGTAAAATCCCATTTTGCATTCGATTTTAGGAGCTTATTGTAGTAAACAAATATGTGATAAATCTGAGAAAAGAGCTAAAGTACCGTTAGAGAGTAGTAGTCGATTCCAAAAAAAAAACAATGAATTTATTTAAAAAACAAAGAATAATCTGAAAGAATGTTAATACACTTACGATCGCAAACGATAACGATCTTCACTTAGTTGTAACGAGGATTTAGAGACTTGCAAAAAATGTAACCAGTATTTTTTTTAGCACTACTTAAACCACAATATATATATATATGTATACATACTATATACTCTATACGAATATGAATTTTGTACACCAGAAGACGACGATCCGTTAGATCTTTACAGATTTTAGAATTTACACACAAACAAACATACACACTTACATATATAACTAGTATACATACATACAAATATTTATAAATTACTTACCATACATCATTATGCTTAGAATTCTTTTGTTTTTAAGGCATTGCGATTTCCTGCTTCGGCACGGAAGTCCAACGAGCGAATCTCTAGTCTTTCTTTATCTTTAAACCCGGCAGCATCACGGGTCACCTCCCCCCTCTCACTCTATAGTGGTGGTGAAGGGGGAATCCCCTGTGCATGTGTCGCGTTATTTTAAGCACATTATGGCCGCATGTGGTGCAATACGAATTGACATAACTATAACACTAATTAGCCACTACACACACTCACACACACACCCGCACCCATAATTATATACCTATTTATATTAATATCTATATATTTTGTAAATTTGTCAGATATACATATCTATATCTATTATTTTGTACATTTTTGTAGCACTTAATTTGTTTTGTTTTCATTTTTCATTTTCTTTTCATTTTTCTATCGCGTTGTTGTAGAATCTCACTGCATTTTGTATACTCAACGACACCTACAGCTAAACAGACCAAAGATATTGAATATATATATATAATTATATAGAAATATATATACATACATATATTACACATAGAGAGTACATTTGTATTATACTTAGAATCGCACATTTATTCGAATTAAATGAGAGATCCACCGATCCCTAAAAATAATTAAACTTTTACTGTGGATATTTCTATACAATTTTAATACCCCTGTGGAGAGGTAATTTTGAAATGTAAGTATAACATGGTGATGAAGTCAATCTGACAACCTATATTTTAATCCAAGCATCTATCAGTTAAATTAATTAAAACTGTTACAAATTCAAATGATTTAATAAGCATGTATTTTAATTGAGTTTAAAGTCAACAAACTTAAAAATGACATGTAGCACTTCAAATTTATCATCTTTTGCAAAAGAATTTAGCCAAAAAATTGTAAGGTATTCAAATGTCGGTATGAGATAGATTAAACTGTGTGCCAAAAATAAGAAACAATAAACAAGTAAACAAAGTATCAATATTCCATCAGGCATTCTCCAGATTGCAGTTTGTTGGCATTGGGTCTGCTCAGTTTGTTCTAAAAGATCAAAACTATTTGGTGATTCCCCTTGAGATTAGCTTAGAGATTTTATGACTTATATGCGGTAGCAATGTCACCAGCATCAGATTGAAGGTGTGTTTTGTTGTTTCCACCAACACGCACGACGAGATCATTGTAGGATTTGTTGTGTAAGAAACAAATGAGGATGACGGTCATGTTGTCACAACCCAAACCTTGTGGTCTGTCAAAGACATTGGGTGCCAAGCAGTTATTCATTAGCTCCTCACAGATGAGATCCGGTTCCATACCGTATGCAATGCGTTGACGTACAAAATCAGCAACTTGGATGCTGCTCATCACATCCCAGATGCCATCACAGGCGAGGACAACAAATTCCCAATCCTCAGTGATGTCACACATAATCACATCCGGATTGGCTGTGACGATTTGTTCCTCTGCCTTCTTGTTACGATTCCGCTTATATACAAAATCACCCAGAGCACGAGATAAAGCCAAATTGCCATTAACACGATTATTTTCCACAAAGCCACCGCCGGCTACAATACGCCTGACCTCAGACTCATCGTTGGGCTTGTGGTCAACGGAAAGGGGTCGCATCCTTCCCCCACACTGGCAATGGCACGGGAATCCCCCGCATTGGCACAATAGAGACGCTTGTCCTTGATCAACACCACAATGGCTGTAGATCCAGCCATGTGTTCACCCCAGCTGCCATTATGGACCATCTCCTGATCAAAATCAAGAAAGGCACTCTTCATGGCCAACTCAATGGAATTGTTAAAATACTCTGGACGATTTGTAATAAATTTATGCAAATTTTTGCCCGCAAATTTGCTAACTGCAGAACCGCCATGACCATCATAGACCCCAAAGAATGCTGCACCTGGATCCTGTGGCAAGGAGAGTATATGAGTATGGGCATCCTCCATGTCAACGCGCCATCCTTGCATGCAACTGCTGCCCACAAGGAACATGGAGTTTCCACAACGTGACGTATCTTTGGTGGTAACTGGTTCTGAAAGTGTTTGTCCCATGATTCAAATATCTGTAGGCAGATAAATTGTATATGAATATTACTGAGGTGGGGAGTTACTTACCCAATGCAATTAATGGTAAAAATGTTCGTAAACTTTTTCTACTAGACTCAAATCTATGGAAAACAATTGAAGATTTGAAATTTAAATAACAGACTCCAGTTACAATGTCTACTAATCTGTAGATGTTTTGCTTAATTCAGCCCAGTTTTATATCATCTTTAAAAAAAACATATAATAATTTAAAATCAATCTTTCTTTTTAAAATTGAACATAAAAACTCTTCTAAAATTTTGTATATTAAAAGTTTTAGTTATTATAAAAGATCGTTATGGAATCGTTGAAACCATTCAAGGACACCCAGGAATCTATTACAATCTCCCCAGAATCTTTTGTACCATTTCCAAAAAAAAATGCAATTGGTTTATCCTTTTATAATTTTGTTTTTATATTTGTTATTATTTTTTTTATTATTTTTTTGTTGTTCTTTTAATTGTTTTGTATTTTATATTTTCCATATACATTTTATATAGACATTTATTTGTAATTTGTTGTTGTTGTTCTTGTTGTTGTCGTAGATTACTACACGTTTATCCTTTTAGGCATAAGTACGAGTATCATGTATCATTATTTTTTATTCGTTCTGTGTAATTGTGTGTATGTGTATATGTGTGTATCTGTGTGTAAGTATGCTTATACGATTATTGGCATTTTTCGCCATCTACATTCAATTATAGTTAGTTAAGTTTCCATCTTTTGTATATACTCTTTAAAGTGTAAAGACACTAAATTTCACAATTTTCGTTTGTTTTTTCTCTAATCGCTACAAAAAAACGCTCCCGATCTTTTTGATGATCGTTGGAGCGGAGGGTTTATCATGCCAAAGCTTGCCGAAAACCATTTACAGACAGAGTGAGAGAGTGTGACTATGTGTGTGTGTGTGAGTGAGTGAGTGAGATAAATATAGTTAAAGGTCAAGGACTGTCCCGTAGCACCCGATATAGAGTTAAGATCTGTTTTTCGATCTCATACTACGGGGCACAAAAAATGGATTTCTCTATGTGTATGATGAGTACTTTCACAAGTGTGAGTGTGTGTGTAAGTGTGTGAGTTTTTCTATATGTGTATGTAAATAAATAATTTACGAAAAATGTTTGGTTTGTATCCGTTTATATATATAATTAGTATATGTATTATAAAATCTCTAAACAGCCATAAAAGTCAAAAGTTCTTAATCATATTATCAATTATCTAAACGCGTTTGGGTTTACCATTATCTTTATCTATTATCTTTATCTTTATCTTTACTTTAACGTTAGCTTTGAAATCGGAACTCGATTGTTATAGGTTTTTGTCTTGCGCTTGGGTTCGGGAGAGTTATTTGGGGGGATATCATCGGGTAGTTACCATATAAATACAAATTTGCGGCTCATTGTGTTACAATTTGTTTGGTCTTGAGACGGTGTACTCCCAAATAGTTGAAGTATTTAATTACTCTCTATATTGTAAGTATTAATTCGTTTTGCTATCAAAGATTTCACAATTGTTATTTAACATTGAATTAGTTGCTTAAAAAGGTACGCATATTATCTGGATAAGTTAAGTATAACTCTTTTAGTTAGTACATATATGATTTTTTTATTTTTTTTTTGCTGATTTTGCATTTTTGTTTTTTGTTAAATTTGCATACAACTAAACGCTTATCGTATTCATATTCCATATCCATATCATGTACAATGCTAAATGTATCGGTGTGCTTGGTTTTTGATATAAGTATTTCGTTATTCGTTTTGCATTTTTCATTTTCCATTTTCCATTTTCAGTTATTTGAACGCTTAGATTAAAGACTCTCTCTCATATGTTTAAAAAGGACACCAAGTAAAAACATTCAGTACACATTGATAGATACAAAAAAAATTAATTAGTTAATCGTTTAGTTAGTTGGTTAAGTTAGTTATTTTTAGTTAGTTTTTATGAGTAGGTGTAATACGGCACAAAACAATTGCATTATCTCATATGTATGTGGGAGTAGCTATTGACGATCCAACAAACTAGTTACTTGTATTTTAAGGATCGCCAGCAACATCGTTGGTGATCGAAATGATTGATTAATCAATGCTATCATTGATTAATATATTTAGACGGGGGGTAGAGGCCTAAGGGAATGTACAATTTCATGTTAGATTCGCCCCGATCTGCCCGGCAATTCGTTGTCTAACCCAAGCACTTAAAAAGCTAAATTCATCCTTCGAAACTCGTATTGTTTGGTTTTTCTATCTGGTTAAATTAATCTTAGGTACTTTCTATAAGAAGATATGCAGCTCTATTCGAAATCCCAATCAAGTATGGACTCCGGAACAGATCTGTATAGATAGTACACATAATATGTTAGGTATGGTATGGTATGTGGTAGGTATATGCATATGACTTGGTGCCCAAAGAAAGATCATGTCCATTATCCTTTTATCAGTTATCTGTTATCTGTTATCTAATATCCTAATACTAAATACTTATGTGCGCGCTTTGATTATCTGTCTTTGGTATTATTTTTCTGTTCGATTTTCGAATTATTTATTATTAATAATAATTATAATAGTTAATAATATGCCTGCTAGAGGAGCTGTTCTTAACTACGGTCTATTGGCTATTGTAATCGATTTGAGTTCGCATATAAAAATACAATATTTAAATTCATCAGTTATTTCTGAAACTGCGCAAGACGACACTAATACTATATAAAATACACACACACACGCACACATACACATACAGATACAGATACAATATGCGATGAACTTTAATTACATTGTATATATAAAAAGCAAATCCCATTAAAGTGCCATCATCTATTTGCATTTGTTACTGGCTATTAGATATTTGTATATGTATATTTATTTAAAACATATTGTTTTAATACATATATACTATACATACATGTCTATGTGTGTGTGTTACTTTGTTTACTTTCCCATTTAAATCAGCAAAAGGTACGATCAATTTGTTAGACGCTTGTTTAAATTCAATATCTTTTATCTTAGTTATAATCGTGAGAATGCGTATGATTTCAGCTCTAGCTGCTAATTAATAATAGTTATCATATATGTATATATATATATATAGATATATATCTCATTATAACGTATATTGTTTCGATTTTCTGTTTCTTTATTTTTATTTTCTTGTTAGGTAGGAAATATGCTAGTCTTATAAATTTCACACATCAACATTTTATCTTTTTGGTTAAGTTTAATCTTTCGAAATATTTTGTATTTAATAAAATATAGTGTATATAATTATAATTTTAATTTTGTTTTCAATATGTATTTGTATTTTGCTTTCTTTCTTTGTGTATATGTATAAATATATCGTACTTAGTTTTGGGTTTAATTTATAATTTTTGATTTAAAACATCTAATATCAATCCGAACCACAATTTCAAGTGTTTTATTTTTATTCTTTTTCAGCTAGTTAAGTGGAATTGAAGTCGAAAGAAACACGAAGATAGAGAGAGAGAGCTTCTATATATATATTAATGTGTATAACTATTTTATTGAATTTATTCTAATAGAATTTTCCCGCCGACTAAGTATTAACTATGTATCTAGAGAGCCGTTTCTAGAATTCTGGAATTTAATTTCTCCAGTTTTCCATTTGGTTTTTGTTTTTTTGTGGTTGTTGTTGAACAAACAAAATCTAATTATGGACGGGTTCTTATCAATCTTGTTTGTCAGCGTCAATTGTTAATATTCGCTTCGATCCATGCATTTCATTATACGACGAATCCAAAAAATTTCGTTTTGTGTTGTTATTTTTGATTTGTTTGTTTTTAAAACACTAACTACTCGTATTTATTTTTACGTGGCATTTACTTAATAAATTATTATTGGTATTTGTTGTTGTTGTTGTTGTTGTTGTGGTTATTTCATTGCTTGATAAATGCACATAACTTGCGTATGAAACACATTCCAAAGCGACAAATTATTTATAAAAGCTCATTAATTGTTCGTCTTTGAATTGGTCAAACAACTTATAGATCATCCATCCATGTTCGATACAATCGAATCGAAATTTGCATAGCATACTTTAAGGATTGTATCCGTAAGTTGAAATCGGTACTTCCCTAGATTAGTGGGATTCTTTTTTCATCTGAAATTATTATTTAACAATCTATTGGCAACTACAGAAACCTGATTTACCATTAACTAAATTAAAGTATTGTGTTTAGCTGCAGCTAGAGCCTCGACAGGAGTCGAAAGGAATCTACACCGAAGGACTGAGGGCGGAAAATGCTAAAAATTATTATAATTATAATAATAATAATATAATATATCATATACTTATATTGCACAATATTCGATTGATAAATATATATATTATTATTTAATTGTTTTGCCCCTATTTATTTGTTAAAATTAATTTGGTGGGATATATGTTGTATTTGTTGTTGTTGTTGATTCCGTTTAGACTTTTGATTGGCTTCCTTAATTATCTCTAGCAGAATGAAATAATATATGTATGGAAATAATAAGAAAAACAAAAGAATTATGCTTTCGATAATAATAGGTGTATGTATTTATGGTTTTGGGTTTAGGACATAAGTAAATATATATTATAATCATTTATGATAATAGTAAGTTTTGTAATATATGCATGTTGTGGCTATGTTTATATGGTATACAATATAAAAGTTTATGCTTGTGTGCATGTGTGTGTGTGTCAGTAAATAAAATACAATTTAAAAGTCACAAAGTAAAGTTTTAAGTATTAAACATAATTGAATAATCATACAAGTAAAAAGTAAAGGCAAATCAACTGTTTGATACATAGAAATATTGTACGATCGATCTGCTATCATGTCAATATCATATCATATTTGAAGTATAGATACAGATGATAGTTATTTGTTATACATAAATAGTGTTTAAAGTTCGATTTGTAAATTGATTTTAAGGCTACACAGTTAAAACATTGTTGATTTTTAAAATGTAATTCTCTTAAATACAAAACGATATATATGCATATATATGTATATGTCTATGTCCATGTCTGCGTGTATTTTAGTTTAGTTAGTGAATGTTATTTATATACGTTTTGTTTTGTTTTCTTTTTCTTCTCATTCTTTTTTGTTAAGTTTAAGTCTATTAACGTTTCGTTTTTTGTTACATTTAAAGCGTTCTTGAATTTTCTTTTGTTGCTTCTCTAAAAACATTGAGTAGAAATTGAAGAGTTTATTATCATTTAACTTGTTCAGTTATTTTATATTCTCATATTTTAGTTAATTAATAATAGTGTATACTTTATGTGTATGTATTTTTAGTATATATATATATATATATTTGTCGTTTATTTGATTGTTTCCCTTTTTATAAATATATATATATATATATATATTAATTATATATATATATATATATATATATAAATATATTTATAAAGGAAACAATCAAATAAACGACAAATCGCTTTCACATCAAACGATTAGATTTAAGACAATTGTTTTTATCGCTTTTATTTATAGCAATTGTTGTTGATGCTTCTTTTAACTTAATGGTCCATAAAATTTGTATAAAAACACACCTAAAGAACTCGACGAAAAAACCAACAACAAAAACTATAAATTAAAAGTTGAATTTGAAACAAAAAGCCAGCGAAATGTAAGCAGCTGCATTTGACTAACCACAGTTGCCACAGCTGTTGATCTTCTTAAACACAAAAATATGTACATATATACCATCTCATATCATATCATCTACAGCTAGATCTCTAGATCGTTATCGCGATATATGTATGTATAGTCACAACACTAACGTTTCTTATTTAACGGCTATTTAGCTGCTCATTAAAAAGTTCATTATTTTATTCTCTACGACAAAAGTTGTTATTTCATAAATGGAAACGAAAAGAAAAATCAGAAATACAAAATAAAATAAATTGTTGTTTTGCCTTTTTTTTGTTTGTTTAGTCATTTTGTTTGCGTACTAAATAGTTAACACATATTATTTTGTTTATATTTATATGCCGCATTATTAACGGTATCGATTATACATTATACATAATAATTAATTTGTAATTTGTAATTGTAATTTGTAATTTGTTTGCTTTGTTAATTTTGTTACTGGCTAATTACGACAAGGACAAAAATTCCGACACTTTCAATTTGTATTTGCATCGATTTTTAAAAACTACATCACAATAATTATATGCTAGACTTTCAAATAGATCGATTTTTGCATTTCTTGTTGCAGTATATATATTTTATATTTGTATATTTTCATATGTATGTATACATATATAATTTGTTAATTCATTTGTTACAATTATTTCGTGCACAGCTGATTAATTATCATATATTCATGCGTTATGTTCGAATAATCATAAACATTATATTAATTACAATAATAAAACGGATCTCTTCACCATACAAACTGGTACATTGAAACGTGCATTTTGGGGATCATTTTCGATTATATTTTTTTTTTATTATCATCATAATAGGAAGTGCCCACAGTACTAAACACTAACAAAAAAAAAGAACTATTACGAATTGACAAAAAAATCGATGAAAAATAGCGACAAAGTGTTACGACTAACTACAAAATACTTTAAGAAACCTAATTAACAAGAACATTATGTAATATGTTTTAGGTAGATAGTATGTAGTATATATATATATCATTTATAATATATGTTTTTTGTATGAATAGCATATCGATATAATAGTAAGCAAGGACATTTCTATATACACAAAAGTAAGTAATTAAATGATAGTATAAATGTATAAAATAAAATCTCTGCGTTTATTAGAAGAGTGGTTATAAAACAAACGCACACACATTCAGAAATAAAACTAATAGATTAGATATAAGAAACATTTTAAAAGCCTATAACTCTTCAATTATTGCTAGATTGCTTGCCGTTTTTGTACTTTTAGTGAACATTCTCATAATTCTTGTGATTTTCTTTCATTAATTGAAACAAGAGACCTAAACGCAGAGTCTGTTAGATAAAAGATAAATCCAAAACCTTCCTTTCGTTTTTAAAGGGGTAAATACAGAAATAAACGATAAAGCGATTAATTTTACATAAATTGTTATTTTTTCTTTTCTTTCCGTTTTGTTTTCTTTGTTTATAAGTAATTCGCTTGACCTGATACCTGATCTGATTTTAAAATCCATTATTAAATATTAATAGTTAGTTATTGCTAAATACAATGCATCTAGTTTATTTGTTTCTATACTTTTTGTTTTTGTGTTTTATGTTTTTGTACAAAACCCCAAGAATTCTATTGATTCAATTGTGGGGAATTCAGCTTAGTTTAAGATCTATGAGAGTGCGTATGTGTGTATGTGTGGCTGGTTTTTAAAAAAAAACACAAATATCTATGTATATTGTATTATTAGCTATAATATATCGCATGTTCAGTTATCAGTTTATATCAGATATATCGCTACGGTTTACCTACAATATTGTTATTATTTTTATATGTATGCTTTGATTGCTAGTAAGGTTTTTGCGGTATCATATCATATTTCTCGGTTAATGATTATCTCACTAATTGTAAGTTATTTTTATTCATTTATACAATATTGTTTTCTTTTGTTTTGTTTTGTTTTGTTGTTGTAAAAGGCAATTTGCATAACATTATTTGTTTGTTTGTTGTTGTTGTTGCTGCTTGTTTTTTTTTGTTGTTTTGTTTATTTTTTTTTTAATTCGTTGAGGTACTTGCTAAAAAGAGTCTAAAAAATGTCTATGCCTTTTTTTGCACTAAGTATTTGTTGTTGTTGCTGTTGATGTTTATGTTGCTGTTGTTATCGTGTATCAGAAACATGTTGCATTAGTTATATATGTAATTTGTTGCATTATTTAGCTTTTTATATGTTTATGTATACAGTATAGTATAATATTAGATTAGTTTTAGTATTAGGATTAGGTTTTACATATATATGTAGGCATGTAGTACTTAGGCATATCATAATATTTATCATAGTATATATCTCTATATATCTATATAAGTATGCATTTACTTAGAAGTTCTAATAAAAAATATACAACACACATAATGAAACGCTTTAGGTTTTGTTTTTTCAATTAGAGAATTTTTCGAAAATACATATACATATGTGTATAGAAAGTGTTTTCTAGTTCCTTTAGTGTGTAAGTGTGTGTGTGTGTGTTGCTGTTAATATACAGCATTATTTGTATGTATTAATTACATATGTGTATTGATGTAAATTGATGCATTTTACACTCCAAACTGCGTGTACAAAATGCTTTACATTTATTCAAGTAATTTGTAAAAAAAGCCTTTATAATTATAATTCGATGAATCGAATTATCGAATATAATCGACAATCGTTTGAGGATTGCCAACATTTAAAAGAAAACATTTGTTAGCGAGCGAGTGGGACAGACGAGTTTTTTTCTAACGTTTGCGACGACTTCGATTGTTGCTGCTGCTGATGTTGCGTGCAACATTGTTGCTTGCAGATGTTGATGTTGTTGATGTTGCAGATGTTTCGTGCAACATGCTGCTGCTGCGACTGCTTGTATTGTTGCTGCTGCTGCTGCTACTGCTGTTGTTGTGTATGATGCTCTGTTGCATGAGCATCATAAACCACCAGCATTGTGTTAGCTGCAACTGTTGCAGCTCATCCTCAGTATTGCAATGGTTGTTGCTGTTACTGTTGCTGTTGTCATTGGGATTATCGTCGTCGTCGCCATTAGCCGAGGCCATAAAAGATCTAAGTGCAAGCAAAAAAAATTACAATTTGATTAGCAAATCATTGCAATAAAGTGAAAGATTAAAAAAATGAAAACCAGTTTAAATTGGCGCCTTTGTTAGGCCATCAATCTGGCATTTTCGACTCACTCGAGCGTCAATCAATCAATCAATCAATCGATGAAGTTCTAGGCTCAAGTACTAGGCTATGTGGAGAGTGATGGTGGTGGTAATAGGAAACAAGGCTGTTGTTGTTGTGGTGGTGTTGCTTGTGGTGTTGTTGTCAGTGGCTGCTCGCCACGTTTGGCCTCGCCTCTGGCATCCTCGTCAACCCGTTCACCCTGCAAGCTACTCAGCACCATACCATATATTAGTTGGCGCAAAATGCGCCGCATGCTTGCTGGCAGCTACCTGGGCAGGACTCAATGGTCCAAACTGGCTATATTGCGTCGGAATTTGGATGTGCGCCGGCAACGGATGCGATGGTATAACCTAAAAAGTCAAATACAACTGATTAAATTGAGTTTATAAATAGGAAAATATTCTAAATAGCAGCTATAACGTTATAAGCAATTATTTGTAATTACTTATTCTTCTTAAATAAATATATAAATACCACAAAATATATTTTTAATTACTACAAGTATTAGTGAAAAGTGAATACATAATGTTCAAATTATGAAATATGAAAATAAATGTATATGTAAATTAGTATACAAATATGGAAAGCTTCAAGAAAATATGTAAATCTTTGTGATATAATATAAAGAAAAGTGTAAAATAAATTCATAAAAGACAGAATATAAAAATTATTAAGTAATTTCAATTACCTCAGTAATTAAAACATTATGAACAATATAAATTTAATAAAAAGATATATAAATATAAGTTTATTATAATAAGAGCCATAATTACTTTAAATTACTTTGACAATTACTTTCGATGTTAATCAAGCTAAGAGTAAACAACTATTTTAAAAAAATCACATTTATTTTAAATCAAAATGGAATTTTCACTCACTGTAATTACTTTTGTTTAAATATAAATAAATTAGGTAATTGTGGGTAATTAAAAGAGTATTTACAGGTAATTAAGTAAGCAATTTTGTACAGTTCTTATTATGTCTCTAATGTCTGCACTCACCTGTCGACTGGAGCTGTTATGTGCAGGTGGTGGTGCCACCACCGCTCTGTTTGTATAGGCGTAAGTGGGCGCGGCCTGGGACACATAGACCGTGGGACGTCGATACATGTCACCCTGAGCATAAATATCCGGCTGCAACATTGCCGCAGCGGCTGTCGATGACGGTGAGCCGCCCAGCGGCGTGCCCGCCTGATGATGATGATGGTGACTGTGGCTGCTGTGATGATGATGCGGTGGTGCAGCCGACTGTGGTGCTGCTGCGGCCACACTACCCGGTGGCGGTTGCGATGGCTGGCGATAAACCTGCGGGGGACCCCACGATGGTGGACCAACACTTGCAGCTGCAGCAGCCGCCGCAGCGATAGCGCTGATCGAGGACGACGAGCTCGAGCTGCTCTTGGAGTGGGCCAAAGGTGGGGCCACATAGCTGACTGGTGCCACCGATGGTGCCTCACGTTTCGGTTGCGCCAATGGCATAGCTGAACCACTGGAACTTGCTGCCCAGCTGCTACGCTTGGTGTCCAGTTGTTGCTGTGGTGGTTGTTGTGCGTATTCCGGATAGAATTCAGCTGGTTCCTGCTTAGTTGGAATATGCGGCAAGCTGGCAACAGTAGGAGGTGGTGCTTGTTGTTGTTGCTGTTGCACCTGCACCTGCTGTGGTTGTGGCTGCGGCTGATAGTTGCACTCATTTTGTGCCATGGCCAAGATGCGTTTCTTTTGCGATTGTCCAGGCTCATATTTGATGTTGGGCTGCTGTTGTTGTGGTTGCTGCTGCTGCTGTGGTTGTTGTTGTTGCAGCTGTTGTGGTTGAGGCTGATAATGCGGCGTCTGTTGTGCGGGCTGCACCAATTGTTGTTGCTGCTGGTGATGATGCTGGTGATGTTGATGATGATGCTTGGGACTGCTACCACTTGGTACAACGGCATGTTGTCGTCGACGAGCATCCTCCGGATCGTGATCACCTACGGTTACGCATGGAATTACTAGATGAACGTGTTGCGTTTGCTTATGACGACTGAGATGCGACTGAGGTGGGGCAGGGACAGGGACTGGGACAGAGGCTGAGGCGGGGACGGGTATAGGGACAGGGACTGTGGCAAGGCAAAGACTTGAGGAATTGTTTAGGGATGTGCCAAATTGTGTGCTTGTTGTGCTGGACATGGAAATGGGAGCTGTGGATGGGTTAAGCTGAAGACTATGATGGTTATGGTGATGTGATGATGAAGGTGGTGGTGGTTGTTGTTGTTGTGGTTGTTGGTTGGAAGTGGAAGCAGAATTGGAAGTGGTGTGATGACTGTTGTTGTTGTTGTTATGGGAGCTTGGCTGATAGCAATGCTGTTGCTGTTGCGGCTGTTGTTGCGATTGCTGCTGCTGCTGTTGTAGTTGTTGCTGCTGCTGTTGCTGTTGTTGCTGTGACTGTAGCGAGCAAGTGTCTATGACAGCAGCACCACCAAATCCATTTCCATTTCCACTTCCGCCCATCGACGACGACGACGACGAAGACACAGACACAGACGACGTATTATTATGGTGATGATGATGATTATTGCTACTGTTACTGCTACTGCTACTGTGGATTGGCGGCGGCGGTGGCGGTGGCAACTGCTGTTGGCTGCTACTATTACTGTTACTGTTACTGTTACTGCTACTGTTAATGTTACTGTTAATGTTACTGTTGCTGTTATTGGTACTGTTATTGTTACTGCTACTGTTGCTGTTGCCATTGCCATTGCCATTGCTGGTGCTACCGCCATGATGTTGTTGCTGTTGTTGGTTGTGGTTGTGGTGGTTTTGGTGGTGGTGGTGGTGGTTGTGGTGACTATGGTGACTATGATGGCTATGATGACTAGCTCCGCTGCCGACCAACTGATTACTACATTTGCTGGTGCTACGATTATTGCTGGCATTGGCATTGGAGCTGCCTGAAGTTGTTGTTGTTGTTGAGGACATGGAACTGTGAGCATTACCATAATTAACCGCCTGCTGTTGCTGCTGCTGCTGTTGTTGTTGCACATGCAATGGCTGTCCATTGCTGCGACAATGCAAAGATGCCGAGCTCGATGAACTGCTGGTCGAGTGTTGTTGATGTGGCTGCTGTTGATGCTGCTGCTGCTGTGGATGTTGTTGATGTGGCTGCTGCTGCTGTTGCATGAGACTGCTGCTCGTCTGGGATTGTGCATGCGCACGCTGCTTAACAGGTTGGACAGCCAATGTTGCTGCCGGGACATCTGCACCCTCATCCTCGCTGTCTGAAATGGTAATGACATCGCCAACAACAGCTGTTGGTGAGGGCGTGTCATGTATGGTGATTGTTGGCTGCTTCACATGCGGCTGATGGGCATGCAACGGTGGTTGACTGCTGCCGTGGTATGGACCACCACCAACAGCTGAGCCACAGCCACCGCTGCCATTGTTAACCACAATGTGATGACCAGCATTGTTGTAAGCACTGCTGCTGCTGCTGCTACCGTGTGGGGCATGTGCCACAGGGGCATGATTATGATGCGAGCTCGATGAGCTGCTGCCACTTGCGTTGACAATGTCTGGGAAATAAATATCATTTAAATTAGACTTCTATATGTAATCCTATTGCTCAGCTTCTACTCACTGCTCGCTGATGATGCCGAGCTGGCAACAATGGTTCCAGCTGTGCCAGCGCCATAACCTCCTCCATAGTTGCAATTGTGGTGGTTGTGGTACTGCGGCGACACATGTGCGGCACGTTGATAACGCTGCTGATGCGGCGGTGAACTCTCCTTGACACGCTTCTTCACTGGCGACAGCTGCTGATGCTCCTTCTTCTCGTGGCGCGGCACGCGATAAGAATTGCCCTTGCTGTGGATAAAAAAGGTATATTTGATATTTAAGCGATCAATTCTATATTAGCAGTATGATTTAGTAGTCTGATTTTGATCAAAATATGATCAGTTTGTAAGTGGGTTAAGATATCTAAAGAAACAACACAGTTTTTAAAACTATAGGCTGATTTTCTTTCACAGCTGCCGTTTGTCAGAAAAGTACCCGGAAATCTAAACGTATTCGTTAAGTTTAAGGCCAATTCTTTAAGTTATTATTTTCTTGTGTTGGTAAAATCTTTTCCAACATCTAACCCATATTTCAGCGCGATCAACAGCTTTAAAACTGAGAAAGAAGATCACTTTGGATTCTATAGACGGACAGAAGGAGAAAAATATCAACTCAGCTGAACTTGCAGATCAAGAATATATATACTTTATGGAGCCTTATTTAATGCATTACACATTTTTGTACAAAATGAGGATACCCTCTGAAAGGTTACATCAATTAAGAAGGCTACAAACGAGTAGACTCGACAAAGAAATACTCAGTTGCACCTACAGTTTCAGACAGTAATATATAAATATTTAAAAGAAACAACACAAGCAAATGTTTACCATCTAGTAATACAATTTTAAATAAATAGTTACAAATAAATACAACAATTTTAAATAAATATAATTACTCCTGAGATCAAAAGCCAACCAAAATATATATAGAAAGCTTGTCCAGAGATTAAACACTTCACATAGTCCATTAAGGATTTGCAGCTGTAATACTTACGCTAAATGATGAGCCGGCGACTCCTTCTTGAGATCGTTGCGTGGCAAGTTGAGATGATGCTTGGGATAGATCTCCTCCACATTGAACAGCGGCGTCGAGTCCACAATTAGCGAATGAGCCGGCGCCTGTTGTGGCCAAGACGGTACTAACGCCATTTGCCGGCCTGTTTGTGGCCAAGCAACGCCACTTGCCTGCACACGATTGGTTAACAACATCCGTTGACCCGAACTGGGCTCAACCATTGAAACGGGCACGGGCACATTGACATATTGTTGTGGTGGCACTTGCAACGGCGGTTGCATGGTGGCACTACCAACAACCACATGCTTGGTGGGACTGGGCATAGCCTGATACGAGGGTGGACACAAGATATTCGATACCAATTGATGTTGGAACGTGTCGGTGCGTGCCTGCGGATATTGCCTGGCCACATTGCGTCCTCCGTAGATCTGATAGAGACCCTCGTAGGCTAATGTGGGACGTCCATCCCGAACAAGACGTTGCACTTGACTGGTCAGTTGATTGTTGATGGTGAAGGTCATGTTGTCGGTGCTGCTCGGCACAAAGTTGGTCACCAGCGTCGGAGCGGGTTGTACACTAAAAGAAGGAGTTTACAATTAATTTAGGAGGCGAACTTTCCTAGTTAAAATATTAATACTCACGTGTGGAAGTCGCCGCGACGACACACCTCCATCATTTGCACAGAGGCCTTCACATTGTTACAGTAAACATAATCAACCAGATGGGTTAGCCTCGTGAAACTATGACTCAATGCCTCCGTTGGTGTGAGACGTCTCTCCTGATCGATGGTCAGCATGCGTTTCAACAAATCAATAAACTCCCTGCGATCTGTTTTCTCCGCCAACAGTTGACCACCTTCCAGATCTGTGGGCACATTCACCTGCCCAATATCATCGAGACAATTGAATATGTATTTGCGTGCCTCTTTGCTCTTTGTATTCGTCTCTGCCTCATGCTCTTCGGTGGTCTTTAAACGCCAGAATGGATATGTTGAGTCCACATCACGATAAAAGAACTTGGATGTCTTTGAGGCGCTATTCAACATATGTTCCGTGGGCAAACCCTGCGTTTGTGATATGTAACGTATCTGATCGAATTCAGAGCTACCCGGATAAAGGGGCCATCCAAGAAATAGTTCAGCTACCACACAGCCCAGAGACCACATATCGATCGCTTCACAGAAGGGCAAACCCAATATGATCTCTGGGGCACGATAATAGCGTGATTGCAGATACGTGTTGCATACAGTTTTGCTCACATGCGAGGCGCTACCAAAATCAATGACCTTAACACGATACGGCTGACGAACTGGATCAACCAGCATTATATTCTCCGGCTTCAAATCGGCGTGAATCAGGCCCAGTTGCTTCAGCTTCAACAGGGCAGTCAGCACCTGAAATAGAATAGTTAAAGAGGATTAATAGAAGTACGGAAAAGTATGGAAAGTTTTGTTCTTTGGTAACTGTGGAAGAATGTATACTTCAAAGGATCAAAATACTTTCTTCTATCTGTTACATAAAGAGAGAAATGTAATTACCTGCTCCAAAATGGGACGTATATACTTGAGCGGCAGCGGTGAGAATTTGTTTTGCTTGAGAAAATCATAGAGATTCTGCTCGAGCATCTCAAAGACCAGGCAAGTGTGATTCTTGTGTTGAAAACACTCGAAAGCACGCACAAAATTGAATTCATCCGCATTTTCCTGACTAAGCCGTGACAAAATGGAAACCTCAATTTGTCCCTGTCGCGCATAAGATGGATGATTCTTAAGAATCTTAATGGCAACGATCTCTGAAGTTCCGCGTTTCCAACATTTCACCACCTGACCAAAGGTGCCACGACCCAGAAACTCCAGCACCTGACACAAGAGAGACAAATAAGGATTAGAAATGGATTTTAATGCAAAGAAAGTAGAACCCACCTCATATTCGGCAGACAGTGAGTAGAGCACCTCGTGCTGGACCAGCTGATAGTCGCCATCGGCACCGCTGCTGGAACGCTTACTGGGGGGCTGCGTATTGGCATGCCCCCCGGATGTGGCGACCTTTGTGTGTGCCGTCTTGAGGCTGCTGCTAACTACGTTTTGGGCTGTCGCCTCCTGTGCCTGACCGTGACCAATTTCAACGATGCCGCCGTTGTACGTGTCCACGCAGCCGCAATCGCAATCTGTAAACGGAAGAAAAAAAAGGAAAAATTTTTTTAAGATTCTCATTAATAAAAGTATTAAACTAGCTGTTACCTCGCTTCAATAGGCGTCTTATCACTAAAGATAACATTATTATTTTGCTTCAATCTTTTTTTCGTTTTTCTTTAAATTTCTGAAAATTTTCCCGAGTTAATTTCCCAGGCAATTTTCCACACAACGTTCAATGGAACGCTTGCAATGCTACTGAACGCCAGTTTGAATGCAATCGGACAATGTCTCTTTCACAACAGATATAGATATATAGATATAGATACAAATACATATGTATCCGTATCTGTAGCTGTGTTTTGACTCAACGTCGCGACATCGCCTTGTCAACACCATGACAAAGAAAACGTGAAAATCATATTTGCAACGCGCATTTGGCCAATTCAAACAGTCGACAACAGGATGACAACTCGCAATCATAATCATAGCAATAACAATAACAATAAGAACAATAACAAAATAATGCAATTTCAATGAGGAAACAACAACGCGTCGACTTCTTTATATTTACATACCTATACAGATAACAGTACATTCTTTCAAAAATCGAATAGTCATCACCTTCATCTTATATGCTTCAGATAGAAATCAATAAATATAAATATATTGAAGGCTAATTTCTACTCTGAACTTTGTTTGTAGTGTACTCAATTTACTAAGCCTACTAAGTCTAGGAAGTGAAGAAAAATATACCGACGACTAAAGAAAGAGTTATCTATTTGAGAGAAGCCTACAAAGAGATCGATCCATACCATTAAAAAATGATAAATTATGGCTCTAAGGAAGAGTTTTAGTACTATGAAAAAGAAGCACCTAGATAATTTAACAGTTTAACCAGACATGTTTATTGGATTGGGATTTTAATTATAGATCTTGAAACATTATAGGATTCTATAAAGATTTTTACCATATAAAGAAACAACTTTATAGAAAAATAAAGCGCTCAAAACTTTCAGCTCTTTTGTACTTTTAAATATATTTTTATTTATAGAATAGAATACTTCAAAATCAGCGTGAACATACAGAGAAGCCTGTCGAAAAGACTTCCTTCCTGAACAAACTAGAGCAGGCTTACTCAAAGAAGCTGCTTCCATACGAGTAGTAACAAAATTCTCAGAAAAGAAAAGGAAAATAAATACCTAAGAAAACTTATTGGTGCTTTTCACTGTAAGCTTATGAAAACTTCACTTACATTCGCATCTATTGATGTTGCTATGAAATGTATAAAAACAATTTCTGCGAAAAACAATTCACTTCATAATAAAGGCAGTGAAAATAATACCCTTCAAGGGATCTGTTCACATGACATTCTTCCAATTCACTGACAGTCCTTTTGAATATGGAATCCTCTCAGATGAGGACAATGCTCTTAATGAAGTGCGCTTGTCAATGGTCTTTCAGTGTTCATATACATATGCATCAATTTGTCTCCCTAATCAAGCGATGACTTTGACTAAATTTAGAAATGGTTAAATAGGATTGATCCCCTCCTCTTTTCCCATCACCAGCCACTCGGTATTACATAATTTAATTAATTTGCGTCAGAGCAGGACATTCAATACGACTGCGAAAAAGATATAAAAATAGCGCATAGGACGATGGTATACAAAGAAAACACGGAAGAATAAAAAGGCAGCCAAACCCACGCGCTTACTCGGGAAATTATATATCAACGAGGAATGGGGGAAGGTCACTATGGGGCTGAAAGGGATGGAAGAAAGGTGGGAGAAAGAGAACTTGGCGTGCCGAACAAAACGTTGGTCAGTTGTAATCAAAACTAAAATTAAGGACACACGCGACGGCAATGTCCTGGCCAGGCACTTAAACCAAGCAAAAGGGTAGCGGAAGGAGTAAGAAATAAAGAGGATAACTGAGGAAGGGGTATTAACATTTTGATGGAAATCGAAATTTATGGCAGAGCGAATGAAAACTAAATGCAATAAATTATGCAAAAACCCGATGAGCAATAGCACAAAATTGAAAGGCAAACCACAAAGTGGGTGAGGAAAAGTAGTAGGTAGTAGGTGAGGCAAGGGAAGGGAAGATTCAGTAAGGTCAAACGTCGGACAAAAGTGTTGGAAAGGCAGCTCATTTCATGGACTCCAAAGTACGTTAACTTGCCACTGTGGCAACAAGCCAAGGACAACGCCAATGGCAAGGACTTGTTTAACTTGGCCTCACGTTGTCATTTCACATGGCAAAGGACGTTTGCCACAAAGCGTGGCCTGCAACAAGTTATGACTATGCCTAGGCTCTTGCCCCTTCAACACACCCCCTCCTATAGCTTGTGCAACTCTAACGGTTTGACATTAATTTCCATATTTATTGTTACGTTTCACAATAAACCGAATTCGCTTACGCAAATCTCAGCTACAGCAGCCGCAACTAACGTCAAACATTGCAACGTGACGCAGTTTGGGGCAAACAAAACGAAGCCGCTTGTTGCATAAAGATGAGAGAGAGAGAAAAAACAACCGAAAGTGGGCAACCAACTGTAAACGCGGAACTTCCAGCTAACTATGACATGGTGTGATTGGGTCTGTTGTACGACAATTTCACGTAACTGAAACAGTTTGGTGCAAAAACGTTGAAGAAGAGCAAGAGGAATGTCGCAGAGGCCTTGGCAAGGCACGTGGTGCAAGTTATGTTCCAAGGACTTGGGGCTTAAAGTCAGATCCTGACGCAACACAATCAAAGGCAGCCAATTTACAAATTGTGTGGCAACGACAAGGCTATGACTGCGTAAT
Source organism: Drosophila testacea (assembly GCA_035043265.1). NCBI lineage: Eukaryota > Metazoa > Arthropoda > Insecta > Diptera > Drosophilidae > Drosophila > Drosophila testacea. The sequence continues at coordinate 364,864 of JAWNND010000767.1, read as the reverse complement.
AAAACCATAGGGTGGCAACGCTGCATTTGCAACTAAATTGAAAATATTTAACATGTAGATGAAAAACACTGATGAAGTTACACTAAGCAAGTTATCTTTGAGGAGCACGAAAAGTTAAACCGAGGATTTAAAAGTTCAAACCAACTAATTATATGAATTTTGCGATATAAAGGTTTTTTGAAAACAGACTTTTTAAGCCTGAAATCAATTTATAGATAAAATCATGCTCCAAATGACATTCTGCATGTTAGTCTGAAGACCTTTTTAAATACCAACTAGGTACTATTTTTGAGCGATCCTTAAACACAGTTTCGCTCAGAACATTCCCTTCTTAACCGATTTACAATCTTAACGAAAGTTTAGGTTATCGGCTTGAACCTATAGTGGCCCCCATTGTTAACGGTTATCGGTTATAGTATTCCCGACATAGCCTTGTTACGACAACTGAAACTGAAACTAAATGGGTTTGTATTGGGTGGGGTTTTCAGTTATACAATAATATTGTCATAATTATTGTAATATAACTGCACAATGCGAGATAACAACAATAGTAAAAATAACAACAACAGCAATAACTAGAGCTGCATGTAGATGGGATTCAATGCAATTAAATACGCTTTAGATATAAATATATATGATATGTATAAATAATATAGACAGATTGTGGCTGGCGAACGTGCCCTACGTTATGAAACGCTAATGACAACAAACTGATGGATTTTCCTATCGAGATGTAATAATTTAATAGATATAGAATCAATTAGTGATGTTAAATTTAGCTTACAAGAGAGAAAGTTAATTGAAAAAGTTGTGGCTAATTCACATGCAATCCTAAAGCCAGAAAATGCAAATTGAATTCCATGTTGCATGGTGTAATTTAAGTGAAAACGCAGCGGAAGTAAAGGAAGTTTGCCTTTTGAAGAAATCCAATAAATATATTTCAAGCCGTTTAAAACGGAAGCGAACAGATATGTAAAGAGAAACGAAGAGGGAGACAAAAAGGAAAATAAAAGAGAGAAAAAACAATTCAACAGAAGCAACAGGTTATATGAAATACTTTATAATGTTGTTGACGGCAACTAGAGTGCTGATTAATGGGTGCAAACAATAAACAAGGGACCGAAAAACGGGGGCAAAAGCGCAGACAATGGCTTGCAAGGAATGTCGAAAGGGGGGAGGGTGTGGCTGTAGAGGAGGGTGGGGGAAGTTGCGCAAATATTTGTCGCTGCAATGAGAGCAATGCACGCACAAGCATTTTCCACTTGTCTCGACGCACCTGACAACAACAACAACAAACGACAACAAGAAAAGTTCCAAGCGAGTGAAGCAATCAAGACAGCAACATGTAGAGCAACAATGTTGCTACAGCAGCAACGTCAACAACAGCAACAACAGCATTGTTGCTCTACATGTTGCTACATATATAATTGAGTGTTTCTTTTTTGAGATTTTTTGTTGCTTGCCAAAGAGTCTAAAAATGGCATCTTTTGGTTAGGCTAAGATTATATATCCCGTTTTCAACTTTCGACTGAACGTTCCTATGACTGCTATATGATCTCGTAATCTAATTTTAATTAAATTACATAGATCAGAATATATAAAACAATACCAAATACACAATCTGTGTGTTTGCTTCAGATATATTGATATACAAAAAGGTCTTTACACTAAACTATACTTCCAACTTAGCTTGTCGTCCTGACCAATGATATACTACTTATATATACATACATATATTCTTTAATAAGTTACAAATCTTGTGACAAAATTAAAGTATCCGTTGAAAGAGTATTAAAAGAGAAGGTATGCAAGAACAACAAGGGAGAAAGTTTCGTCAAGCGAATGTTGCAACTGAAGTAGACAGCAATAATTGAGGGAGCTGCTGCAGTTGTTGTTGTTGTTGCTGTTGTTGTAGTGGTTGCTGCTGCTTCAGTTGCTGTTCTTGTTGTTGCTGCTGCTGTTGTTGAGCGAGTTATGCGCTGCTTTTGTTGTAGCTGATGTCTGACTGAGAGACAAATGAATATTTCACAGATTTTGCTGCATAATTTAACGCTGGACGCAAGCGCAGCATCATTTACATAAAGCAACAGCAACAACATCAACAATCAACTACAACGGCAACAATAACTCATGCTTTGTTTGCTGCACACTTGAGCGAGCAGAACAGTTAACAAAATAAAAAATAAAGCAACTAAAAAAAGTCCAAATAAAAACTGGCACACATACAAAATGGCAATATGGCAGCCTGGCAACAAGCAACGGCAACGGCAGCAGCAACATGTTGGCGTTGCTGCATTGCAAAAATGTCGCCAATTGCCTTTCTAAAAAAGAAGTAAATAACAACAACAACGATTGCCTTTTATGTACTTTCACAACAAAACTGAAATAAATAAAAGCAACCAAATAAATAAAAAAATAAAAACCAGCTCAAACTTGAAAAATCAAAAAGGCGATTAAATGACAACGACAACAACTACAACAGCAGCAGCAGCAGCAGCAACAAAAACAGATACAACCGCAGAGATTGCTGCGGCACTTAAGTCAAAGATAAGCTAAAAGAGTATAGAGTGCAACCGCACTGAACTGCGGCTTCTTATCAAAGTGTAGCGGGTTTCATACTCTTGTTATCATTATGGACATAGCATGATGTTGGCTACATGTTGCTATACATTTGCATAGTCTTTTCACAATCGGAAGTTTACTTTACTCGGGAGAAAAGATAATACAAGGCTTCTCTCTCTCTCTATATATATATATGCTCAGTCAGCAATAAAAGCATCCAAAAAAGCATCAAAATTGTTGTTGCTGTGTTCATTTGTGTAATTGCATTGCAAGCTTGATTGCGTTGACTGCGACTGGTAATGACGCCAATAAACTTGTGCTCAACAACAACAACAACAATAACAACAACAGCAATAACAACAACAGCAATAATAACAGCAGCAGCAACGCACTCTTGACTCTCGCCAAGCCACTATGGGAAACAGTATGTTATTTTGGTATAAAAACAATTTTTATACCCTTGCAGAGGGTATTATAATTTTGTCACGAAATGTGTAACGCATTGAAGGAAGCGTCTCAGACCCCATAAAGTATATACATATATTCTTGATCAGGGCGACGAGCTGAGTCGATATAGCCATGTCCGTCTGTCCGTCTGTCTGTCTGTCCGTCTGTCTGTTTCTATGCAAACTAGTCTCTCAGTTTTTAAGCTATCTTTATGAAACTTGGTACAGGTCCGTCTCATTGCTGTACGCAGTACATATGTCGGAACCGGCCGGATCGGATAACTATATCATATAGCTGCCATAGGAACGATCGGTTCGAAATCAATATTTAGTATGAAAAACTTTTTGTTTCTTAAAATAACATAACTTAAAAAACGGATTGTGTGTTTGGTCAACTTTCAAACAGCCTGACCAAATTTGGTGCAAATCGGATTACTATATCATATAGCTGACATATGAAGGATCGGTTAGATATCAACATCTAACAAATTTTGTAAAAAATCGGACGGCTTATACAAATCTCTGCAAGGGTATTCAAACTTTGGCTCGCAAAAGTTAGCTTGCGCTATATTTTTTTTATTGTTATCTTAATGTTAATACTCAAGTTAGTTAGTATAAGAAGAATTTATTTTAATTATGTATTTATATTCATTTATTTTTTTATTTAGCCGAATATTAATTCTAATCTCAAGCAAAGTCAGATTAAAGTGGTTGAATTGAATTGAAGAAGTCCTGGGAAGTCTTTTCAAGTTGCAGCGTTAGTTTAACAATTGTACTCAAAGATTCTTATCAAAACTCTAGCATTGGATGTGGTTAAATCTTTTGCAACTTTTCTTAAAAAACTGTTGAATTCGAAAATAATTAAATAAGAATTGTACTTTATACCAGGGACTGTAACTGTTATAACTAACTTTTTTAACAAAAGTCATCAAATAAAAGTTATTAACGGTCCCTGCTTTATACATACTTTAGTCCAATTAGCGTAATTAACAATTTGATGTCCTTTGCTTTATATTTAAATAACAAATATTAGTTTTTGTTTTTATTAAAAAATGTTAAATAAGGATTGAGATAGAGACGTAGTCTCGTAAAATACAGAAACAATTATAATGCCTTCTTTAGATCATGCCAAGATCTTTCGAGAATCACTTTATATTAAGTTTCTGCCAAAAAAATTGAACTTTTCGCCCATATTGCAAGTATTATTATAAAGGCATGCAAAAAGTATGAGGTTCAACTGTTGTTGCTGTTGTTTCGATAAAATGGTATTTTGTTTTCACATTGTTGTGATTGCAGAGTGCATTAACAGCAGCAACAACAAATTTAGCAGCTACGACAATGACAACAACAACAACAACTAACAGAATCAATTACAAATTAAATGCGAACAACAATATAAAAACAGAAAAACAGCAAGAAAAATGCATTTTCAAGAGCTGCTGTTGCAGCTTTTTCACTTTGTTTGTTTTTCAACTTTTCTTTTATTTTATTGTTAACAATAACAACAACATTGAAATTTTCACTTATATAGCCAACTGAGTAAAAGCAGCTAGAGCAAAATGTACAAATGCAATTTAAATTTAAATGGCGCGGATTTACGCCAGCATGATTTTGAAGAGATTCAACAAAGCAGCAGCAGCGACAGCAGCAACAAAAACAACAACAACAGCAGCAATAAACGTAAATGAGGTAAAAGCAAACACATGAATATAAACAAGTATACGCCATGTGGAACGCATGCAAGAAATTGTGGGAGGTTTTTTGGGAACGACATTTTGTGTGTGGATCACGAGAAAGCTTTAACATTTGTCTTTTGATGCTGCTGTTGCTTTTTCTAACGTTGCGCTCATTTATTTTTGATCTTTCTTTTTTTTGGCTTAAATGTTGCATGCAGTTGACAAGATGACAGCGACAACAACAATAACAACAGCAACAACAAGAAAAACATTAATGAAAGCATGCCGAAAACATTGCATAAAATTTCAACATAAAGGGAAATTTTTTCAATTGCATTGCAAGTTTTTCTTTTCGCTTAATGCGCGGTGAAAGTTTCTATTTATAGATCAATTTTCAACGAAAAAAAAGAAAAATGAATACAACTAATGAGTGTTGATAGTACACGAATAGTCGTAAGTATTCAATGATTCAGTGTACATATATTCATACCCGTAACCAATGTTTCTATAAGGTCTTCTCAGTCTAATGTTGACGTACGACGTCGACAGCGCTGCTGGCTTAGAGGTCGCAGCGTTTGCTGTTGTACGTTCAGTCTGCTGCCCACTAGCATGAGAACAACAGCAACCACAGCAGTAACAACAACAACAAGAACAGTAACAATAACAATAACAACAACAGCAGCGACACTTTAGACGGCGTCCTTCAAGCTCGCGTTAGAAGTGACGACGGCGACGTCGACTGCAATGACCTAAAGTAACCCAATGGGAAGGCGAACAACAACAACAACAACAACAACAACAACAACAACAGCAGCAGCAACTACAGCAGTAGCAGCGCAGCAGCAGCGACGCGACGAGTATTGCACAATGCAAGTGGATGTTGTTGAGGTACGTATGTGGATGCGAGGGAAAACGAGCAACAGTGTTGTCATTTTAACTATAAAGTAACTAGATTTAGATTTTATCCTAGATTGCCAGATATATCAACAATATTCTCTGTACATATTTATATTGAGCAAACAAAAATAGAAATGTAACTAAGGTACTTGAATATTTTGATGAATGAAATACTTAGCAGCTTCAATAAAATTTAAATATTGGAACTGAGACTGTCTTAGTCAATCAAAGAGGTTAAACGAGCTTTTAGTGCAGCCCTTTTCATCCAATTTAAGAAAAATAATGAATTTAAAAAGCTAATTCCTTTTCTAGCCATAAGGTTGTATGTGTATCGTAAGTATTAATAGTTATAATTAATTATTTCTTAATACTAAGATTCGTATGAATAAACAGATAAGTAGTAATAAGTGTTTCTTTGTTAATATTAAGATTCTGTTGTTGATGTCGTTTTTATAAAATATTGTTTTTTTATTTTTATTACAAGCTTAGTTAATTTAAAAGTTTAAGCATTATCAACAACAACAACGTTAACAAATTGAATAGTATTTTTATCTATTTCTAATTATTCTTTGAGCTATATCTAGCTACCAGAAAAGTCAGGCAACACTGTCGTGCATCAGTCTAAGAATCGGCAAAGAGCGACGGAAATGGGCGTTTGTACGTGTGTGTGTGTGTGTGTCTGTTTCGAGTGTGGGCGTGGCATGCCAGTTGACGACGCGACTGTTTGGCAGCTGCAAAAAGCTGAAACCGCCACGAAACATAAGAGCGAGTAGGCAACAGGCAACTTTTAACAATGGCAACAAGAACGGATAAACAACGTCAACAACAAGAAAGTAGCATAAACTTAGTCCTAGTGGGTGTAGTGTAGTGTTGAGGTGAATGCAACGCTTGCAACACTTGACACTCCTTTCAACCCACTCCACCCCATCTAAAAGTTGGGACTTTTCCAAGCCGCAAGCCAATTGTCGTTGCATACAACAAATATAGTATATATTTTTATAACTGACATCTCTCTTTGCTATTTGTTGTTGTTGTTGTTGTGGATGCAAGCGAGCAACTTCAATTGAGGTCAACACTTTACTCTCGTCTGCGACTGCTGATGAGACACTGATAGTGAGAAAGAGCGAGAAGGAGACAGAGAGAGAGAGAGATGTCCAAGTTACAGCCTCAACAGCAGCTGAAAGTCATCATCATTCGTTGCCAGGCAGCGCGACAAGTTAAACAAGTCATCCCAGAACTGGAACAGCCAGAGCAACATCATCATCAACAACAAGAACAACAGCAACAACAACAAACGAACAACCAACAACAACGATAAACAACGACAACATTCTGACGCATACGTTGTTGCGAGTCATAAGAGAAGAGAATGGCAAACTGGACGAACTGCATTTTGTTGATCATTTACTTGCTGAAAGCTATAGGAGAATTCTTTATCTTTTGCTCTCTATATTGAGTCATTTCACTGCCACAAATTGTGGCAACTCCAGATAAGATGATCTACATTTTATGTTGTTTATAAAAATGCGCTTAAGATAAAGAATTGAATGCAACTCCAGATATTCCTTTTTTGCGAGAAATTAAGATAGAAGTGTGGATAGACAAGACAGTCTTTCTCTGTTAGAGAAGAATTTAACTTTGTTGGGAAAATCCAGATTAATATTCTTTATCTTCAAATCTTCTTCTAAAGAATTAAAGAAAGAAGAAGTCCTATGTAAAAATGCAATGAAGTCTATCAGAGAGAATAGGGAAATTAAGATGTTAAACATATACTTACTCCCAAAATCAACTACAAAATTACGCTTTCAATCTATTTACTATTTTTTTCTAAAACTATTTTCACATTATTGTTTATAGCTCCCTCGTAAGATTTCGATCTGTAACTCAGTGCTTCACATAACATCACATATGACGTCCAGTTTATTGCCCCTTCTTTCTATACTACATCTATTTATATCTTAGCTTTCCTTTGCTTAACTGTACTATAAAATATTTTTAAGAACTTCCTCTCTAAAAATATACAATCATTAACATTAATATGAGCCTCTAAAGTTCAGATTTGATGAGCTTTTAATTATAGTTAAGCGTATTAAATGTTAATCCGATCTTTCAACATTTTCATGGGAGCAAAGCTAATTTTATTTTTCACCGCCCACACACAAATACACAAACACACACACACACAATCAACAGCAATTCCCAAGAGTCCCAAAGCAAAAGCATTAAAAAACAAATACTCACAGGAAAAATCCAATGGAAAACCCTATGAAAATAGCAACAACGACAACAACAACCAAAAGGTGACCGAATCAAAGCCAGTTTTCACAACGTAATTTAAATGCAAATAAAAGTATCTAAGCCAAATGGAAAGCGACGCTTGGGGGGGCGGTGAGGCGTGGCAACTAACTGGGCTACAAAGAGAGATAGAGAGAACAGATATAAAAGGCAAAGGGAGAGAAAGGGAAAGCGTCTCATTTGATTGGCCAAATGCAGGCGCAACAACAAAGCTCAAATGAAAAGTGTAAAGAGTAATGTGAGACGGGGAAGGAGAAGAAGTCACAAAAGTGAGGGAGGAAGAAGTAAGACAGAGAGCTATAAACTGAAATGAAATCGCAAATTGCATTTCGAGCGTTGAACAAAAAACAAAAGATGAAAAACAACAACACGACTTTAAGATTATTGATTCACATTCCATTGATTTATTTTGTTGTTGTTGTTTTTGCCTTGTTGTTGCCAATTGAAAATGCAATGGAAAAACCGAAAGCCCAACAAGGCAAATTGGACTTTGCCCCGCCCCCCATAAACGCCTCTAACCCAGCCCACAGGCACACCCTCTCCGCTCCTCTATAATAATTGTATCGAATTTCGATGCAAAATGACGCAAATTGTTTTAGTTTTATGATTTGTGTATCAGTTATTTATCAATTTTGAGCTAAAGTATCCATTATTAAGAAATGGAGAATAACAAGAATAGTTTAGCGGAAATTTATGATTCAATTGGAATGTACAAAGGTACTATTGTTTACAGTTATGTGAGATTTGTCTAGCTGAATAAATGCATAGAAATATGAATAATGTAATTGTTATTATATAAATTTCAAGTTTATAGAAGTTTTCTCTCTGTCTGTATTAACATTCGTTAAAGTTTTATTGGCTGCATGTTTATCTACCCATTAATGCAAATTATCATTTATTATTCTCACAAGAGATCTTAGTTTTTCTATCTTTTTTATCTCTTTATTCAATCTGCAACAGATTTTAGTAGAAACTACTTTCTCTTTAAAGACTTTTTCCCTAAGAGTTTTGCTTGTTTTTAAACTTTTCAGTCCGTTAACGTTTTATTAATACTTTATCCTTGTGAGTTTTAGATTTTGTATTCTTTATAACTATTACAATTTAGTTTTAAGCAGTTTTCACTGAAAATTTAAGACTTTTAAATACTACGATAGACAAACTCTCCCTATTTATATATATATTCTTTAATGGTTGCCTTCTATAATGTTGTTTTGGTTTATAAAATGATATAATTTAAAGATGTTTATCATCCATGCATGTCCTGTCCAATGTTTGTTTGTTTCCTGGCTGTTGGTTGTGTGTGAGTGCCACGACATTAAAGTCGACACTACCCTCAAAAAACCGTACCATCCAAACACTCACTCTGCCTAACTATACAACCCATTCACACACTCAAAGCGCACTCACTCACTCATTGCTTGTGGTACCCGCTGTGTAAACGAATGAAATTTGTGTCGTGTCGAGTGCTTTTTACAACAACAACGACAGCAACAACAACTGTAGCAACAACAACGAACAAACTTAGACAACGTTGCATTTTGCATGACTGCAATGGCGTTTTAATACCCTGCAATCAAATTGGATTATAGCAGGCATAAACTTTATTTGATTGTTAAAACTACAGAAAGTGGAGCAATATAACTTATTTTTCAATAATACATGGTTTTAATACCCTGTAATTAAATGTATAAAACGAATAAATGTCTAGTTGGCCAGGGGATTGACATACAAGTTTTGTGATAAAACTTAACCAGAGAGGTTTTCATATCCTGTGAAGCAGCTACTATCTGAAGCGGGTATGCTTCATAACTGAGCTGAATAATAATTTAGGGAAGTACAAATTAAAGAATAAAAGTACTCACTTTTTAGCTATTTACAATATTTAACATTATCGAAAAATAAAGAAAGACTCAATTAAATTCTACCAAAAAAGTGTAATAAAGTTACTATATTTGTAATTGCAATGTTAGCTATAAATATGTATTGTTTAATATTACTTTCTTGACAATACCATTCCTAAGTTGAATTAGTTGTTGTTTTTCATTCCAGGGTATGTCGCCGTTGTCTACTTTGATTTTGACACTAGCTTTAACGTTTCTTGTTGCCTGCCTTTTGCCATTTGTTGGCCCGCAAATATTTGAAATGCATAAATGCAATTTTCGACTTAACATTTAAAGTGCTTAGGGGAGAAAGACGAAGAGGAAGGGAAGAAAGGAAAGAAGAAGTGAGAGAGAAGCAACTTTTGCTGTCTGGCGATAAGGAAACTATATATAAATGAAATTTAATTCATTAATTGATTGCAAATGCAAAAAAAAAAATGTATTTACATTTTATACGATTTTTTTCTTTATAGTTTTATGATTGTTTTCGTTTGTTATGGTGATGATTATGAGACCCCATTGATAAGAACGTTAAGAAAGTGCACATCTGTCAATGATTGCAACGCTCAGCAGATAACATTGATAAGACTTTATAGTGGAGGTCTTCATAATTGTGGGCGTGGCTGCACACGAGTTTCCGCCTGCATTATCAGCCAATAATATCTCTTGCCAAGTTAATGAGGCTGAATTCACTCAACAACTCTTCGTATATGTATGTATATCTACGATTTCATATGTATACGAGTATATACATATATAGTATATGGTAATTTTATATTAGAGTTTTAGAGAGACCTCCACATGTAGCATCTACATGCACAGTTACGAGTTTGCCAGGCATGCTGAATAATTCAGTTTGTAGCCTCGTTTTTCCTACACAAATATAATCGGTTTAAATATGGATCGATGCAACGGGGCGTTGTCAGGAGGGGGCAGATCACAGGGTAGAGAGTGGGCGAGAGGTTTGGTTCTAGGGGCGGGCGAGAGTCTAATTAAAGCAATTGGCACGCCTTTTTATTTAACTGGCACAAGAGGAAAACAACGGAAAAGGCTCATAAGTAAAGTGTGCAACTTGCAGATACTTTACACAAAATATCTTTAAAGTAATACTTAGATTCCTGCACACAAGAAATATCTTTAAATGAACTCTTGGATTTATTCCTACTCATACAAGTATGTATTCATATTTTAAAGGTATCTTTCTTAAATAAGAGAAACCAATTAAGTCTATGATTAAGATTGTTGATTGAATAAGTTTCTTTTATAACTATCTCCTTCTTTTGAAATTTGTAGAATACCAAAATTATAGAGACATAAGTCTAAGAAAAATCTAGATCTTAACTGTAATTTTAGTTGACCATTATAGGAAACTAAGTAATACTCATAAGTAGTGTAAGAAACTAGCTATAACTTTGATACATGTATTTTAGAATTACATGTAAGGTTTATATACATATTGTTTGCTTCACTTTCAATAGTTTACTTTACCCTCATTTTCTCACTGGATGTATACAGGGTATATAGAAAAGAAACTATTTTAAATTGCATATTTGAAGCATTTGGGATCGACCCGTTTGGCAATATTCCCAATTACCCAATTCACTCAACTGTCTCCAGCTGTTTTTTTCAATTTCTGATTAGTTTGCGTAGCTTTCGTGTAGGAGAATTTTCGCACAATTCAAACTGTATAGCATAATAATAATAATATAAACAATATTTATATTACATGTGGTTCATATCAAGAAAGAAAATTCAAAAATAACCACACATTAAATGTTATGAGCCGCAAAAACGCCAACAAGTTCAAAGACCCCGAGGAAAAAAGGTCTATTGAGTGGCCCCAAAGGGGAAGTTCACCTGCCCCAAAATATCCTGTCGAGAAAGTCGAGAGCAGAAAGCAAAATAGTCCAACGGAAATGAAAACTGCAAGTTTTTCGGGCCGCATAATTTACGCCTTGATAAAACAGAGAGCAAGTTGAAATACGTATGAAAACATTTGCAAAAATACAACATGAAGGAATGAAGGGAAATGGGAAGTGGGAGGGGAGTGTGGAATGCTTTTGCCTTATCGAGTGGCCAGTCATAAAAGCAGTGAAATTCCCCATAAATTAACATAAAAAAAAAACACGAAACATTGAAGTAGCCTTCCAGCACGAGTACGTGGTATACTCTTATGAATAGCTCTCTTGCTCATAATGAACTAAGAGCAGCAGCTAGAGTCAGAGTGAGAGGAAAGGAAGAAAGGAAGGAAGGAAGGAAGGAGAAGAAGTGACGCAAATAGTTAAAGGGAAAAACCTTAAGCAAGTGGCTCCTTCACAGCTAGTCAAAACAAAACATTAAAAGCCTCTCAAGGACAACGACAAGGATACAAATACATAGGAAAAAACCAAGCATTGAATAAGCTTTTATACCACCAACATCAACAAAAAAAAAGTACATAGTGTGGTAAAATCCAATCAATTTGTGGTTAGATGAATATGTATGAGTCTACATGTGGACACTTGGTATATCATTTTATCTTCAATCATTAAAGACAAGAAACTCTTGAAATTATAGTTTTTTATAGAGTATCTTGGTAGAAATTATTTATTAATATTGTCCTAAGAATGTATAATATTGAAAAAGACTTCTTTCTCCAACTGGACACTTGGTAAATCATTTTATCTCAATCATTAAAGACATAGTTTTTACTAGAGTATTTAAGTAGAAAATATTTATTAGTTTTGTCTTACGAATGTATAATATTGAAGAAGACTTCTTACTATAAAGGCATTTAGTTAAGATATACAAGTTCTAAGACCTAATATGCATTTTGATCGGAATACAAGAGAATTGTATCTTTGTTCTTCAAAGTATCATTTAATTTTATAATATGGTTCCTAGTTAACTAAGTTTCAGCATTCATTTTTCTACTTAAGGCCACATTCCCAATAAAATTGCATTAACTAACGATTTATACTTTATTTATAACTATTCAACATACTATTTTAATCTTTTAAATGTCTCGCTAATAATTTCCAACTAAATTGTCCCTTATATCTTTCCAAAGAAGCTCCACTGTACTATACCCGATGAAGTATATGAAAAATTGGAATAAATTTGTGAAATTCACGAGGACATTTGAAAAAAGGTAATGACTAAGCAGGGTGGTCAGAGCCAGACGACATGGACGACGTCATCATCTACCATATAGTGGGAATTAGGGTTGGGGTTATGGCTGTGGTTAGGGGCAGAGGCAGGGGCAGTAGCAGGGGCATGTATGTGATTATGCTGCAACATTTGCCAACGGAATTGCCAATGACTAATAGGGCCAACAAATGTGTATAAAACAAAACAGAGAAAGATATAAAACTAAAGCTAAAGCTGCAAAACATTTCAAGTGGGCAGCGGACAGACAAACAAATAAAGAGAGAAACAAGCAAAAGGAAACAACAGCATGAGTCAGAAGAAACAACGTACAAAAGTAGAGTGAAGAAGGCAGAGGCAAAGAAACAGATGAATATAGAGACAAGAGCGCTAAGTAAAGTGCTTCAAGTACAGAGGCGTGGAACCAGTCAAAAGGGGGGTCGGACTGAGGGGAGCAGTAAACTGGCAAACTGCTGCGCAGTGAAACTCACTTGGCGCTTCGAGTGGGCCAAGAGCTGAGCTGAAAGCTGAGCAGAGTTGGCGCCGTCGACAGCTTTTCAATTTGGGTTGACAATTTCCATCGCCCCTTGCTCCTCTTTCTTCCACTTGCTCCTTGAGTCTGCCTGCAGCATTTTCTGGCAAATCTCACAAAGTCAAAAAGCAGCCTATAAGCAGGAGGAGCATGTTGAGAAAAGGGAAAAGGAACGCGACTTTTCAATGCGGGTAACACAACACGAAAGGCATTCAATTTACATTTTAGCCATTAATTTAATAAATTATACAAAATGCTTCAATTAATCTAAAGCTTGTTCCACACAATTTGCGGAATGTCACAGTGTTTTTTTCTTTGTTTAAACCATTTTAATGAGCTTTGCTCACGAATTGCATAGATTAATGAGTGAAAAGTGAAGCGAAACGTTGGAAAATTAATAAGCGAGAGTTATCATAATATGATATTATAACTATTATGATTAAAAGTCGCTGTAGATACTTAATACATTGCATACCAATCTCTTTAATGTGTTTGCGCTTAGAGAATCTATTCAATAAGAGACTTACTGCCATTTTTTCAATGTCTATATAAGGTCTGAAATAACTATCTTAATGATAAACTGGCGTAAAATGTATAGCAACTAATGTCAAAAGTCAAAGATATCTATTGAGTCTATAATATAGAATAAAGCTTATATGGACATTAAAAAAATCGGCCTTACTTTTATAGGCTTGTTATTTCAACTGTTTAATACTAATTTTTAAGGGAATCTAATATTTTCAACTTAAATAGAAAATTCATACTTCTCTATCTTTTATTACACTTCTGTCTTTCTGTACTGAACATAAGATCTCAACAGAAACGTTCTTTCTAAAGACAAATTATACTTGAACATCTTTACAGATCGTTAACATATAGAAAACTCTTACTATAACTTTTTTTTCTAAGGGTGCATAAAAAGAAGAAACCTTGTTATTGTAGTTTTTATGTAACTTGATGCTCTCTTCAATAGTATATGGCCTCTTGAAAATACCAAGAGTAGACAAAGAAACCTCTTCACACAATCTTCTATACATATGTAAAATACACAGACATCTTGCAACAAATATGCGTCTGTTCTCGTAGCATCTTCCCATATGGGATAATAATCAGTTGTGTTCTAAAATAGAAACTCTGGCAAAGTTCTAATCAGAGAACAGCGACGACGTGTAACAAAGCAATTTCCATTTCCATAAGCCAAGACAAAGCGACAACAACAACGACAACGATAACAACAACTACAACGATAACAAAAACAACAACAACAACAACAATAGGCAACTGGCCTACTCAGCGGTCAACAACAGGGAAAAACGTCAGCAGAGAAGCTGGCGCCGCTGTCGCGTAACGTAAAATGCGTGCAAATGGCCACAAAAAACAAAAAAAAAGGCAACACAAGAAGCCACAAGAGAGTGGAAGTAGGGGAGACAAAGGGGATGGAAAGAAAGAAGAGTACACTGAAAAAAAATGCAGTCTAAATTGCAGATTAAAAATGCTACAGCATATTTTCTTATATAAAGACTTTATACGGGGTCAACTGTTAAATTCAATTACAAAACTTTTAAAAGAAAAACCATAAGTAAATAAAAGAAAATCCTAGATGACTCGTAATATCAATTTTATCCGGAAAATACCAGATTAATTTGTTTCAGTGTAAGAGCAAACGAACGTATATTTTCAGCTTAATTACGAGTATGCTAAAGCAAACAAAAACAACGCCGACAGCAACAACTACATTAAAAGCCACACGGAAGTCAACAACAACACCTTAACTCTTTGTTGTTGTTGTTGGCAAGTGGATGTTCAAAAAGGGTGGGGTTCGAGGATGTGGGGGCGGCAACATTTTTAAATAAACGACACACTTAACTGAAATTCTGTAATAAGCCAAGAACATATGTTTAATATGCCAACAAAAACAAAAGTAAAAGCTGAAAATTAAAAGCAAAGGCAACAACAAAAAGGAAAAGAGAAAAACAATAAGCAGCAACAACAAACAAAAAGCACAACAACAAACACAACCACAACTTGCAACAATGTTGCTGACTGCAATTTTTGCCCGTTGCATTTTATGGACGAGTTCCAAGAGAATTTACGAGAATTTATCACAAATTGCAGCGAATTCGCCAAACAGCAGACAGAACAAACGCAAAAGGGGCGTCAAAGAAGAAAGAGAAAGAGGTAGAGAGAGAGTGCGTGAAAGAGAGAGAGCATGAGAGGAGGAGGAATGGGAAATCCAATCAGTGCGACATTTGTGTCGCATAACTTTGCCGTGTTTTTATTTTAATATTATTCAGGTTTTCTATTTGAAAATACAAAGAAGCACTGCGATTTTCAAGCACAAACGACTAAAAGTTATCCTGTAAAATTTTATGAAAATCTTTGCACAGAGTTCTTAAATAATATAACGAAACTTCTCTATAAAAATCTCAAATCTCAATCATATTTAACATATATTGGGACAGTCAGAAGGTATTAGTTCTTCTAATATTAGTCCAAATTTTTATAGAAACTTCTTTGATTTAAATCATTTGGTTTCGGAATAATTTACATGTTTTCTTTCGGCTACAGTTTTAGTTACGGTTACAAATTTCAATCATTGAATATCTCTTAATGGTTACGGTTTCGCTTTGAATCCGTGGTTTAACTCTATTCAATATCACATCATTGACTTCACAAACTACAGGGTATAATTATACATAAGTTAAAGACTAGCGACAAATATTTTGTAATGCTCGGTTTAATGTCGAAAAACTTGGGCGTAAAATGCATAAATCAAGAAAGAGACAGAAATACACAAAAATATAAAAATGCGAAAGAAATGAGAACATAAACATATCTCATATATTAAACAAATGTGACTTTAAGAAAAACATAAAAACGATTAAAACGAACTAGGAAATTCCATTAAATAACTTTTAATATTATGCGATCTAACCTTCACTTTAAATTATATGTACACAGATCACTTAATACAAATATCCGCATGTTTTAAGTTTCTAAAACACAAAAGAAAACCTTTAAAATATACGAAGAACTTGTGCAAATAAAACTTAAAAAAACAAACTTTGAATATGTCACATGGAAATGTCCAAAACTTTTGATATTGAAGCCAAATTTGATCAACAACAGCAAGAAGAAGAAGAAGAATAACAAAGGTTTAGGAAACGTCAGCTAAAAACTTGTTTTTTACTGCTGCAAAACAGAAAAACTAATTATAGCTACAATAACAATATTTTTGCCATTAGTCATTGCTGCAGCGACGTCGACTGCGGCAGAAGCAGAGGCAGAGGCAGCGACAGCGCACACCTGTAGAAAGCGAAGTGCAAACAATAAAAGCGTCAATAGTCCAATAAGAAAATAATTGCAAGCTCGACACAAGGTGACAGCATTTGCTTATGTGTTAGAGAGAGGCGGAGAGATAGAGAGAGAGACAGAAAAGGCAGTGTTGCCATTTTAGCTATTCAGTAGCTAGACTTGGTTATATTGTAATTGCTAAAGATAGAAGATTTGAAGAAAAGCTATGAGCTAGAAGCCTGTTTTCTTTTAAAAAGGATTTGACTTTTTTATATCTTCACTTTTTTGATCCTGCACTTTAAAAACTACAGGTCTGTTAAATTAGCTAAGAAAATAAACTAAATATTACGTATACGTAAGAACAAGTAATAGAAAATGTGAACGAATAAAATGTTAAGAAAATAAGATTGTCTTTCTAGATTCTGTCGATAAGATCGTTGTACTTTACTAACAAACCGAAAACAAACATTTTCGTTTAATATAAGACTAAAGCCTATTTTTTCAATGTCTATAAATATATGGTCTCAAATAACACTGTATTCGAATAATAAACTGACGTAAAATGTATAGAAACTAAACTCAAATTAGGTATCAACAAAATAAAGCATCAAATAAAGATATCTATCAAAAAAGGTTATATAGACATTGAAAATATGGACCTGTTCAACAACAGCTACAGCTATTTTTTACTATCAACTTGGCCATTTTGGGTCAAGAAGTTTTGGCAACACTGATAAAACACCTTGGGATGTTAACTGTGCGCTTTGCTAAGTACAAAGCGCCTCAGAGCGCTAAGCCTGCCAAAGGCAAAATAGATAAAGGCACAAAGAGCAATTCTATACTAAGCTAAGCTCTCATCTCGAATGCACTCTTCTCTCTCGCCCTCTCTTTCTCTGTTTCTCTGTCTCAATTGCACTCTCTTAAGAGGTCGCCTAATGGCAAAAGGATTATTTTGGATAGAGACGCACGCAAATAAGTAGAAAGGTGAACAGGCGGGGCAAAGGGGAAGCTTACCGCCCACAACCCCACAACGAGTTTAACTGTCAATTTGTCGCTAAGCGCAACTGACGTCGACTTTGACGTTGAAGTTGACGCAGACGTCGGCAGTAACAGCGACGGAGACGGCGGCATTTGCCTTTCAACGCCCGCGCAATTTTCTCAACGTGATTGTTGTTGATGTTGTTGATGCTGTTGTTGTTGATGTTGTTGTTGTTGCTGCTGTCGTTGTTTCTCAATTGACTTTTTATAATTGCGTTTAATGTGTTGTGACGGAGCCGCACTGACAATTACCTCCCCCGCCACTCCCCCTTACATAGACCCCCTGGTCTGTTGTGCAACTTGGTAATTCTATTTTTGTTCATTTTGTGTCTGTGTGTTTTTGTTTGTGTCTCTTTCGCTTTTTATCGCACATTTCACTGCACAGCGTTTTCATTTTCACAAAAGATTCCTCCACCCCCCACCCTCTAATTTCCCTCAGTAACGAAACTTAAGCAGCTTTGATATTATTTAATTTGAATTTACTTTGTAAGTGTTTTTTGTTTTTTTCTTTTGTTGTTTTGCACCTTTTTCTCTGTTTGCTTCCTTTTAGCTGATTTGCGTAATCTATGGTCAAATAGGTCGCTAGGTGGCGCCACAGAATATCTGCTGATGATTTCATTATGTTTATCAACATTGATGTAATGAAAATACCAAGAAAATCTCTCTCTAAAGAAAGCTCACAATGGATCGTATTTCATTCTATTTTATTCCAAGCCTCCCTTTCACACTGTATAACGGTACTGCGTGTTTACTGTACTTTGTTTTGTTCGTTTCGCACTCGTTGTGCTATAGATGCATTATGTACTGTGCCTGGGCTTGGGAATTGTCCATTAACACTTGTTAACCCAATTTAGATTCAATTTCCATAGACGCTCTTGCATGTCGCTGTGTGAGAGTATTGTTATTGAGTGAGTGTCTGTGTGTATGTGTGTGTGTATCTGTGTGTGCTGAACGTGGAACGTTGAGCGACTCACAAAACAGGCAGCAATGCCCTGCATTGTCACTCAAAAGCAATCCACTTACACACACACACACTTGCAGAGAGACAGCTACGTGCAACAGCAACAAGAACGATAATAAAGTAAGTGAAGCAAGCGTCGACGCTGCACAGTGGTTTAATAACTAGTCTTACGTGGCTAAAACAGAGAAATCAGGTACCAAAAGATATGGCAGATTTGCACCTGATGACAGACCAGTCAATTTTGATACCAACTTAGTCAATCCTAGTGTAAAAAGGCGTCAACTACTTGCAATCAATGCACGGATTTTCCCAATAGTTAACTTTTCTCGAATTGACGCTGCGTCAACTAGTGCTTTGATAGAGAATTCTATACAGTTTTTTCAGTGGTTCCTTTCTAAATTTTGGTCATTAGATTTGGCAGCAGAGCAACATGAAATATAGGCCATTTTTTAATTTCATTCATTTATTTATTTATTTTATTCATAACTTCAGCTAACTTTTTAGCAAACTGTATTGACAAAACTACCCACTGTGCGTTGACGTCGCTGCCATCAACAAAAACAGCAGCCATAATAACAACTTCAAGGCTTACCGCTCAAACGTGCAACAGAGAGAGGGCGAGAGAGAAAGGGAGAGATCAAAACTGGCAAATTTTCTCTTCAACGCTTCTTGGAGCGTTTTATTTTTTTGGTTTTGGTTTTTTCTTTTATGAATTGACCTCCATTCGCCGCCGCCCGAGGGTCGTTAATGGAGTTTGGAGTTGCAGTTGGAGGCCGGTTCAATTAAAAAAAACTCCCAAAAATCACAAACATAGCAACATTGTATGTACAGGTAAATTGCGATCGTTGTGCAAGTGTGCACCCAAAAATAACAACATCAACAAGTTGAAAAAAAAACGAGTTCTCAAACGAAAACTGGTCCAGCAATCTTTCAAAACCAATATAAGTTGAAAAAAATAAAAACAGAATCAATCAGAGAGCGGGGAGCTGAAAAGGGGCTATTGTGACTTTTTGAAAGTAATCCGCCATGAACTGAGAGGTTCTATCATTAATAACACTTCAATAGCTTTGCAAAAGATTCACAATTGTATTTGAAAAACAGATTCATATCAAATATGATATTCAAACTCACTTATTATTCAATTATTCCAAGTAAAGTCAACTTTTGCTTACCTGCAAACAGAAGAGAAGAAAGATACAAAATTAATTAGAATTACAATTGCAAAATATTCAAGATGTTAAAAGATAATTAATAATGAATTAATACATCTGTTTTCTCATTCATTTATCAGATTGTTCACATTGTATTTGCCATTTATGTAATGTTTATGCTCTAGATAATTCGATCAATCATATTTACACAATATATTCTATATAAACATGTGTAGAACTAGACATTTCTAGGCCCAAATAAAAGTGAAACTGACAGTAAGGCCGACGAGCACATCATTCAATTGGATTTCGGCAAAACAAATTTCAAAAAAGCAATTGCAAAAAACACATTGAGATAACATAATATTGTCCACGCTGTTTGACTTTAAAATACCCTATAAATAGTTAAAAATAACTTCTAATTGCTACTATAAAAAATATACCAATTTGACTTTAAATATTACTTAACTCAAAACAATGTATGGTAAAATTAATTCTTTGTATATTATAAAAAACTATTTGACATAGCACCAATAGCAACTAGCTATAGATACTTAACTTCTATCTTAGATACATATTTGTATCTCCTGCAACTGTATATGCCCGCTTGAACTTTCTACTGACAATGAGTAACTAAAAAAAACAGTTTTTTTTTCGACATGACATTAAGTTCTGTCTCTGTCGCTTGTCTGGCCGCTGGCTTATTGAAATTTTGTACACACTTGTACTCGTATGTGCATAAATATGTATCTGTATCTGTATTGCGACAGGCAGCTGCTGTATCTCATAGATACACAAGGCACACAACATGTTTAGCAACATTTGCATAGAGTCTCATGAGTGTGTGCGTGTGTGTGTGTGTATATATTTATTGTAGTTACCTTTCGCACTCGCCCACTTGAAGTGGCCTTCCCTTAACCTTAGCTTAGCTTAGTTTTGAGCCATGCTAAGCTCAATTCAGCTCTGTTTTTAGCCCGACTCAGTTTTAACTGTTTGTCGAGGTCTCAGTTTTAAATCCCAAGGTTCACACTATAAATATGGTGAAGAAAATTGCGCATATGGGCAAAATGGCAACAGTTGTAATTGAAGCGAGCAAATCTTATTGATTGCCACCAGTGTTGTTACCAACTTAGCCTTTTCCTTTTTAAAACTATTACAGTAGTACCATATCCATATAGGACAAATATTTAAGTATATGTAGATAGGAAGGAATAAGTATAGATAGGTAGGAAAAAGATATTCTGAACATTGATGACTTTGAAGAAGTCATATAAGATATAGTTTCCGAATAATAATCTTTGCAAAAAGTCTAAGTTCTAAAGAAAAAACAATTTTGTCCTGTTTTCAGTCGTTTTAATCATATTTTCCCGCTGTTTGTGCTATTTTGATGGGGTGTAGTTGTCATCACTGATTGCCTACCATAAACACATACCACAAACATCTTCCACATAGATACATACACATACAAAAAAAAAAAAACAGTCCACAATCCATTTAGATTACCAATCGATCGATCGGGGCATTTAATTCAATTGATTTACATACATATGCGAGGAATTTCAACCGTTGCATTTCATTTAATACCAATTAACTTGTCTAGGCCTAATGTCATATTCCATAGGGTCGGTCGTTAACTCTTTTACTCTCTTGGTTTTACAAAAACAAAAACAAAAACAGAAATTTCCATATGGATTGAATTCGTTTTGGATGTCATGGAATTTTGTAGTCGTGTCTATATTAAAGCTACGTGATGTCTTGCATGAATATTTCATTTACATTTTCATTTCATTTTGTTGAATTTACAAGTTCTCTTACAACACACACACACACACACACACAGTGCACACACATACGAATGTAAAACAACAACAAAAATAACTAATTCGAACTTTGCTGACAGCCCAAAAATGTCGCAGCTTTGATTGGCATATGGAGAGCTTTTCCCGCTCTCTCCCTCTCTCTTTTTCTCTATCTATCTATCTCTCCCTGTTGCTCACGCTCTTTTGCTCTTTGGCACTGTCAAAGTTTCTTATGCGTAGGTGTCGTAGCTGTCTTTGAGTTTGACTTTGGCTGCTCAAGGAAGCAAAAAGAGCGAATCAAATATTCATGTAAAAATGTAAAAAATGAGAAGCATTAAAGAGAGCACTAAGCACCAGTTATACCTGTATATATATGTACATATGCATGTGTGTCGTGAGTGAAATTGCAAAACAACAACAACAACAACGCCTACTTGGAGTCTGGATTCGCAGCTGTCTAACTCCTTTCACCCACTCTTAAAGCCAGAGGAGACAGAGGAAACGCTTTGTTAGGGCAAAGTCCGAGTTGCCAGATCACAAATTGTCTGATTTCTTGGCAATTTGTTGGACAAAGATTTATGGGAGAAAGTAGCAGTTACAGTGCAAAAAAAAACGAGGAGTTGAGAACTGTGTAGACTGAGAACAGTAAGTGAAGTGAGAAAAGGCATGTTCTCCGATACAGAAGAAAGAAACGATTGAAACTTTCCAGAAGAGTTGTTAAACTATTAAGTAAAATAAAGAATTTCAAAAAGTGTTAACACTATTTATTAACACCAAAGTCACTCAGTTACAAATGGATTTAATTTTAGTTATTAACAACGCTAGAGATTAAAAAAAAAATATAAAGATTAACGATCAGTTGGTAAAATAAACGAGTTATGAGTGATTGCTGGGAAAATTCGCAAGTGACTATAAAAATAAGGAAAAATGGGAAAAGCCCAGAAACAGATTAATTAACACGCAAGGCAATTGGGAATGACTAACTACCAGCACTAGGGTGGTTATATATGGCGGTACCGAAGGAAACTAGCACAATTTGCGGTTTCTCTTATCGTTTTTTTGGTGGAAAAACATTTCCAAATAACAAAAACAGTTTATTTTTATACAGGCCTCACACTCACACTCACACTCACACTTGCACACATCAAAAGTATTTAAACGTATTATCACGATAAACGCCAACAAGAACACAGGGCTGAATAAAACTGGCAAACACAAAAACAAAATACAAAAAAAAAGACAAAAACAAAAAACTAAAGCAAAAAAAAACCATAAATAAATAAAAATATTCCAGCAACGCCGCCGATGACGATAATAACAGCAAGAACAACAACATAAAGAAGGAGAACAACAAGAACAACAAGAACAACAACAACAACGTGAAATACAAACAACATTTTTAAAGTCGCAATAAGCGTAAAGCAAATACAAATAAAAATAAAATGAAAACGAAAACGAAAAGAAAAAGCTAAAGAATAAAGTATAGAAACTACAATAACAAATATCATTTTTATTTTGACGGGGAGACAATTGGGGTGGTAATTGACTGGAATAACGTATCTAATAAAAAAAGGAAAGGAAAGGGAATAAACAACGCGAAGAAAGAAATATGAGAAACTAAAAAACACTATGTAGATAGAATAGTTCTAGTTGTATCTTGTATCTCAAGGCTTAATGATGATTTATGGGTGGAATATTTAACAGATTTGCATAAGAAATATATGAATAACATTTTTAAAATAAACCAAACAGTTTTTTAAAATGTATCTTTTTACGATTTTACCAAACATTTTATACTTTTTTTAATTTATAAAATATATATATTTGTTGGCTGTAAAACTGTTAAACAAATGTACATTTTTAAGAAATAAAAATATTTAAAAACTTATGGTGAAAGGAAAGATTTATACAAATAAAGTTAAAAGTTTGTAGGAACGTGTGAATTTGGACTCACATATTGTAACAGATAACAAATAACAAGTTTCTTGAAACGTGCAGTATTGAAATCTTATTTTGTATATTAAAAATAATTGCTAGACTCTGTTGAGCACAAAATGAAAACTTGTTCTCCAATTCCGCTATTAGATAAACACCGAATTAGCTACAAGTGTTATTTCAAAGAATTATACTGATAACTCAATAAAATGTGATAGGAACTTGCGGAATCAAAATCTAATTTATGTAATTCGCCACCATTTCAAGGTTTCTTTTTTGATAACTGTCTATAGGAAGCGAAAGGAATTTTATCTCAGTGTGAGTTGCGGTATCTAACAATGTTTGTAATAATTTATAAAAAATAAAAGCGACAACAGCAAAGAAAATTATCAACAAAAGCGTAGGCAACCGAATAAAAAGAGACACACAATAAAAAAGGAGAAGAAGAAGGAAGAGAATATCAACTGATAGCCAAAAATATACTATACATAAAAGGGGCAATAAAAGCATCAACAAGCTAACTTAAAAAGCAAGAGCAGACATGCTTGAAAAAGTAATCAGATACAAACAACGAGAATGGCATAGAGAAATGTAAAGATGGAATAAAAAAGAGGAAAGGACAAAGATAAGCGTCTGGGTTTTCACACGCGCCACAACAAAACTCCACAGTAAAATATTTCTGTTTCCATTTTTTTTTTTGTCATTTGAACGCATTCAATTGAAGCCCATTGACAACAACAACTACAATGAGCATATAACATTACAATTTCGCATGGTTTCTCGTCGCGTTTTATTGTTTGATTATCAATAGAATCGACATTTATAAAGAGAGAGAGAGAGAGAGAGAGAGGAGAGAGAGAGTAAGAGGGAGAGATAAGAGTCAAATGAAGAAGAACGAAGAATGCACATGGAAATAACAATGAACTTTACATCCACACATTTATGTATCTGTATCTGTATCTGTATATAGAGCCATAATCATAATAAATTTGTGTCTCCAGGCGCTGTTTGTCTGTTCGATAAAACGATAACGATAATGACTTGGCACACATCAAGTTGGCAGCCCCAAAAACACGACCCAATAAACAGTCTATGTACGGAATGTCAAAGCGAAATAAATATTTTATGATTGCCAATTGCAACATTTCATATTGTTTATGATAGACCCCATGTCCTAGGCAGATCTATTAGCACAGTTATGTGGGTGTCAAATATTGAATACTACTTGAGAATTTTTTTAAAACAGAATGATTAAATTAACTTTTATTAAACTGTACGAAATATAATAAATTAAAAAATAAGTAAGAATAGCTATCTATAAGATTCTAAACCAACTAACAAAAGATGACAACTTACAATTTCTCTTCAAAACTTTATATCTACAACTCAATTTTATATTGGATTAGATACGACTAAGGAAAGTGTGACTGTAATTCGAAAAATAGATTAAATATGAAATGATTCTAATAGACAGCCCATGACTTTTGCCCATTGATAAAGATAATGCCTTAAGCCAGCTGATGAAATAGTCAATTTGAAATGCATCAGACATTTCAATATGTATTTGTGCAATTGAATGTGAAATGAAAGAGAACTTGTTCCAATTGAAATTCAATAGAATTGAAATTCAAATAAATTATCAGTATAAATGTACCGTAATTAATTATAATTTCTAAACACTTAATAATTTTGTGATATCGATAAGAGATCTTTTGGCAGTGAATAACTTTGGTATATAAGGGGTAATGATTTTAAAATTCTAGGAATCAAAGTTGCTAAAAAAAAAAATTTCTATTCAACTACAATTGTTCAAAGAACATTATTTATAACGAATTTATGAATACTCCTTTTGAGATGATATTAGAAAGATATCACGGGGTCTCTTACAGTCTGGTTCTTTCGGCTGTATCTTTTCCTACTAGTTTACTTTTTGTTTTTATATCTTTGTTTAAAAAACATTATTTATAACGAATTTATGGCACGCTATACAACAAATTTAGTACTCCTTTTGAAATAATATTAATAATATGGGAAGCAATCTCGACTCACCTGTTTCGCGCTTTCGCTTGCTGTTGGCCGCTGCTCCAGACTTGGACAACGATTGCTGTTGTTGTTGCTGTGGTTGTTGTTGTTGTTTCTGTGACGTTTGATGACGTTGATGTTGTTCTTGTTGTTGGTCCTGTGAGTGTTGCTTGATGATCACACTGCGCTGTCGCGTCTGCTGTGTCTCCGTCTCCAGGTAGACAATAGGCTTAAGATCACAACTGATGCCAATGCTAACCTGTTCAATCCTTGGCTTTACATCCACATCCACAGCATTTGCATAGGAGTTTTCCCGCTCTCTGACTCTCGGATTTTGATGACTATAGAAGAGTCCTTCTGGCTGTAGGTGTGAGCCGGAACCGGAACCGGCAACGACGGCGTAGTCGACGACGAAATCGGACGCGTGTGAATGATGCGACGTTTTCATTGGCGCATCCGAATTAATTGAACGATCCTCTGGTGCTCTCTATGTCTCTCTCTCTCTATCTTTCTCTCAATCTCTCTCTCCCTTTCTTGCTTTCCTTGATGTTGTTGTTTGCCTCGTTTCGTTTGCAATTTGTTGCAACCTCGTTTCGGTCGTGTTTTCTTGTATTTGCCCAGTTGCTTTTTTTTGTTTTGTATCTTTTGTTGAATTTAAAATTCGCTTCTAATTGGATTTGATTAGATTCGGTTGTTGCCTTGTTGCTGTTGTTGCTTTTGGCTCAATATTCATCAGAATTTTGCCTTCTTACAATTTAATTTACTGTACAAAAAAATTTCTGTTGCATTTTATACGTGACCAAAATGTTGACTTTGGTCTGCCTTTAGATTGTTATTGATGGATTATTTATTTACAAATATGTTTAAAGACATTTACGATTTATGTCGAATTAAAAGAGAATCTGCAAATAGAAGAAAAGAAGGGAATTAGCAATGGATAGATAAAATATTAAAAATTAATAAATAAAACATTAAACTAACTATGTACTTTATAAAATGTTAAATAGTTAAAAATTATTCAGAAAATATTTCAATAAACTTTTCTTTTCAGATGTTACAGAAATACAGCCAGTAAAACGTTTACGAATGTGGCTCAAATAAGATTTAAATAATGTTATAAAAGCCAAAGTAGAATAATTAAAACAGAATACAGTGAAACCTCTCTTGGGCGGACACTCATGGTCGCGCAATTTGTGTCCGCTCAAGGGAGTGTCCGCCTATAGGAATATTTTTTTTACTACTGCGTCTTAAAAAATAATTTTTTTGGTTTGTCGAGCGTTCTTTAATTTCTTCTAATATGTAGGACTGCAAATGGCTTTCCAAATGTTATACGTATTCAAACGCTTTATAGTCATTTTGGACTAATTTTTTTAATTTCTTAATTGTGGTCATCGCCTTATTATTCGAATTTATTGGGTCAGGATCATAGTCAGGCTCTTCCGGATCTTCTTCGGATTCCGAATTATCATTGTTTCCGCCCACTTCGATTTTTAATGAGAAAACTAGCTCGTCAGCGAACGTTTTTAAGAAATTCGTGTCCCGCCGAAAGAGGTTTTCGTTCGTTTTTGTCATTTTTTTAGTGTCCGCGTCCGCTCAAGAGAGTGTCCGCTCAATAGAGGCAAAATTGGTCTGAAAACCCCACCAAAACCAACGTCCCGGAAAAAGTGTCCGCCCAAGGGGGATGTCCGCCTATTAGAGGTGTCCGCTAGGGAGTTTCACTAATTGCTTTTTACTAAAAATAAATATAGATGCATGTAATATCTGTGCTCATATGTGCCGAAGTAGTTAGAGATACAATTTATGTACAGTGTACACTGTACACATATCTCTAGGGACGTGGAGAAGCGTGACATACACATTGAGGTTGCTAATATAATAAATTGATTAACAAATCTCTCATTGATAATTGAAAATCTCATTTTCTAACGAAATTCCGTTGAAATGAGGGCAATTTGTTGATGTTTAAATTCAGTTTAGTTCATGGAATTAGCGGAAACTCAATTAATTTCAGATTTCGGAACTATTTTCGGTTCTAATTAAAGTTTGTTTTTGTGTTATTTTCTGTTTTTTTTTTGTTATTGAAAATTTCCATTCAAGAATCTCTTGTGCAAACAACAAAAACGACAATGAGAACAATAACAATAAAATTATTGCTGCCAGACGATGCGAAGCAAGGCAAGCGGCCAATTTGGGGTTTTTAGACCCTGTACTTGTAAAGTACAAAAAGTCTATTTGGTTATTCTAATAAAAATAATGTCTGTGTGAACATCTAGATATCAGAGAGTTATCACAGGGTCTTTTTCAGTCTAGTTCTTTCGGGTGTATCTTTTTCTACTTGTTAATTTTTTGTTTTTATATCTTTTGGGGCGGCTTTTGGGTGATTGCGTGTCTACGTGTGCGAGTGTATATGTGTCTGTGTCTGTGTGAAATATAAAACTACGCAAAAAACTATAAAAACAATTCGGCAAAAGAAGAAGAACGGCTAAATGGAAGTGCCAAAAGCAAAACAACGAAACATAATAGCAATAACAAATTTGTAGATTACGCACAAGCACAGATGGAAAGATATGAATGTTTGCGTGTGTATGGATGTGTGCGTGTACACACAGATACGCAAAAACTTTTTCTACGCATTTCATTGCTGAACGGAACGACAAAAAGTTCTTTGGAACTAAACTTTAAAAGCACTTTGAATGAACAACAAAAAATTTGGCCAATTGGCAACTTTTATATGTGTGTGTGAGTGAGTTTGTAAAAAAACAAAATTAACAACTTGTTGTTGGGGTTGGGCACGAAAGAGGCAGCAATTGAAAAGGGGCGGGCAGGAGGAAAGCACGCACACGCACACAGACACACACATGAAAAAATTATAATGAATATGTGCGGTGAGAAAACAAAAATTAAAGCAAACAAAAAGCCGGTTCTCACACAAGCACACACACACACACAAATACATACAAGTACATTAATAAAAGCGAGAAAAAGTTGCCAAGATGCTGTCGACGTCGCTGCTGGGAAGAGAGAGCGACGTCGAGGAGTTGCAGCTGCTGTTTGTTACAAATACATACAAGTACATATAAAGAGAGAGGTAGAGAGAGAGCAAGGCAAAGGCAAACACAACAAACAAATGCACACACATAAACACACACATACACAACAATATGGACACATGGGCGGCAGCAGCGCCAACAACAGCGCCACCTCGACCGGCGCAGACGTCAACAAAGCAAAAACGAAGAAGAAGAGACAGAAGCAAAAACAGGCACAGCAAGTATGAGAGCGAAGCTTCGGGACGTCTGCGGAGAGAAAGAGAGTGAAAGAGGGAGCAGCATATAAACGTTGACGTCGACGTTGAAACGAGTTTTTTGCTGTTGTTGGTTTGTTTTTATTATTGTTGCTGGGCGAGTCGCAAAACAACAATAACAAATACAGCCGCTTATAAATAAATTGAATTTGTTTGCAAATTGCGACACAAGCTTTCGTTACACACACAC
The DNA here is from genome assembly GCA_035043265.1 of Drosophila testacea. NCBI lineage: Eukaryota > Metazoa > Arthropoda > Insecta > Diptera > Drosophilidae > Drosophila > Drosophila testacea. The sequence continues at coordinate 335,756 of JAWNND010000767.1, read as the reverse complement.
ACACACACAAACACAGAGATACAGCAATTTTATTGAAAATGTTGACAAACAAAATTTGTTGTTCAATTTAATTGTTTTTAGTTTATTAATTGTTGTTATATCAAACACCTTAAGGCTGCAGCTGCTTTTTACTAAGTCGTGGTACTTTAATATTATTATTTTATTTTTCTATTTTAATTTTTTTATTAATTTCTTTGCTTTTTGCTGCTGCCGCGTGCAACGTCTGTTAACGACGCCGTGTGTTGAGACTCTGCCACGCTGCCAATGCTGCAGCTGCGACTGAAGGCTGCGACGCTGGCTTTCTGCCCAGGCGCCTGCGCAAAGCTCTCTCTCTCTCTCTGCCCAACACTTACTCTCTCCTACTTTCAGTCTCCTTCTCACACTCTTTTCACTCAATGCTTAGGCTCTGCCCGGGGGACTCGCGAAATTGTCGCTTTTTGCTGACGTGGGCGCGCCACCTTGGGCGTCAACAGGGGGGTGGGGTGTGGGTAGGGGTTAGAAGCAGTGTTGACCGAATTTTCTTGGATTAAAATGGCCAATCTGATAATAAAATGAGGCTAGAAAAAAAGCTGACAGATTGATAAATCTGATAATAAAAAGGGTTGTTCTTTAATTAATTAAGCTTTTAATAATAAATGCTGATTAAAGTAGATAGAATGTAAAAGATAAATGCTAAAAGTAAAAATTTCTTGGCTAATATAGTTAATTTGATAATAATTAAAAGCTAGAAATAGCTGAAAATTGAAGAAAACCGGTTAAGTAATTGTTATTAACTAATGAAAATTAAATTCTACAGTCCAGCTGAAAAATAAGTCGAATTGTTCATTAAAAGATAGATTTCTAACAGCATTTCCTTCAATCGTATAGCTATAGCCAAGTCTAGCTTATTGGCTATAACGGCAACTCTGGCTAGAAGGGGAAAGGGGTTTGCCTGCTTATTTCAACAGACACGTAAGGATTTGCGTAGTTTCGCAGTTCAGGGAAGTGGATTACGGGCGCGTCAGAAATAGTTTCTTATGCACAATCAACGCGAAAGTATAGACGACAGGGGACGGTGGTGAAAAGGGGTCTGCAAAGTAGGAGGGGATTGTTGGGGCACCACAAAGGTAGGGGTAGGTCGGTTGAGTCGGACGCAACAAAACTTGCGTTTGTGGGCAGACTTAATTTCACACACACACACACACACACACACAAACACACACAATGGCTAACACACATGATTGTATTTTTAGCACAGAAAATGGCACAGTTACCAATTTAAAAAGACGTTGGAGGTCGAGGCATGCTAGAAATGTGGACATAAGGGGTAAATAAGAGGCTAGCATATGGCTAACATTTGTATTCATGTATGTGTTTTTGTGGCAAGAGAACACTTGAGAAAGCCAGCTAAAGGATTCCGAATCGTTTTTTAATATGCGGTTAAAGCTTATCGTGCTAATAGAAATGCAGAAAAATACCATATTGTATTTCTTGGAAAAACTCATCTAAAGTTAATAATTGAAAGAAGGAGAAAGTTGGTAAAAGGAAAATGGCAAATTCCTAAAAATAAATAATAATATCTTAGGGTTATTTTTCTTGGAATTTGTTATTTATCTTGCAAAGGAAAATAATCTATAATATTCCAATCTTAAATCATAATAATTCCTTGCTAGAGAGAATTCGTATTTTTCCATTTAAATGTGGAGTAGATTCTAACTAAACTAATATAATAACAAAGATCAGAAAGTAGCAAAAAGTATCTTATCATGGAAGTATCATGGAACATTAAAGCCAGGGGATGCATTTGGTAATGTAAACTAAAGGTAGTTCTTACTTCGTAAAGTCTATTAATGTTTTTAGCTTTTAGGCAATTGAATTTAATATGTATAGATTTTTAATTGAATAAAGATATCTATGGTATAGGAAAAAGTGCCTACAAGTGAGTACAAAAGTAAAGCATTAAGTATCTGTAGCGTATGGAAAAAAATTTATAGAATAGAAAAAAGCAACTAGATGATTTAAGGTGTGTAAATAATTTATTCTACCAATAATATCACTATAGGGAAAAGTAAACAGTATCTAAAGTCTACAAAAAGTATCTAAACTATTAAAAAGCAGATGAAGAATTTTTTTAAGCTAAAGGTAAAATTAAATGTATCTACACAGTAAGCTCTTGAAACATTCTTAATCTTACACTGGAAAATTCAACCTTAACCAAGTCAATCTATGTGAAATCTAGTTAATATCAATCTTATCTGCAGAATGTAATCAGGCCTTAAACTGAGTTTTAACCACTTTGAACCAGTTAGAAGCGATGTTAACACCAGCCTGGTTGTCAATTAGTTGGCCAATAAACGCACCACCCACTGAAAGCCAAGTTATAATCTCATTGGCCAGTTTGTAACAGCTGTCGGGTTGCGGTTCCTTGAATTTCACTTTGAGTTAACAACCTCCTCTTTCACTTCCTCTCTCTCCACCAGTGACAGGCGTCGCTGTCAACTTGTTATGGCCCTCTCTTTTTTTTGACGACTAATTGACAAGTGTGGGGATGGGGGAGTAGTAGGAGGGGTAACAGAAATTCATGTAGTGCTTCTTCCTGTGCTTATGAGAAGCAAAAGAAGAAGCCACAACATGTCGAACAAATTAAAGTTGTGCAACAATTTAAATCTTTTACATAAAACTGTGCAAAGCCCAAAGGCAACCAACGGCAGCGGCAGCAACAGAGCGACGCACAGTGGGGTCTATTTCTCATTTCGCAGGGCAAAAATTATATATTTTAAAATGTATATATATGAATTTGTAGAAGTATTAGCTCGTAAAGCGTATTATCTTAATAAAATTAAAGAAACTGAATGAAAATTGTTCACCAAAGTTAAACAATTTATTCGTTTGAAACAATATTGGTTAATTTGTTATAAGTTTTAGCTCTGTGTTAAATAAAATCTTTAGGAAAAATCTACTTGGTGTATGAAACAATTACATAGTAATTTTCTGTAACTTTTTTTTCAAACTCCTTCTTAATCATTTGTTTTTTGACTTGCTGCATGCTTCTTTGCCCCAGTGTGCGACGCTAGCAGCGCTGTCGGCATCACACAAGCAGCAAATTGTTTTCAGTATCCTTTGAATGAATGACAAGAGAAAAAACGCTCTCACGTTCTCTCCCGCTCTCTTTTCAGTTGCGCTCTTTCGCAGTCACGCTGTGTGTTCGTGAGCAGCGCGCACCGGCGACGATGGCGGCATTTCTTTGATAATATTGTTGATGACGCAGCGCTGGGCAGGAAGGACCCTAAATACATATGTATATACACACATATACATATACCCTATGCTTCCTTGTGCCATGTAAGAAGCACAACAACAATACACAGCAATCATAAATGTGAATGAATGTTGTCTGGAATTTCATTAAAATGGAAGAGAACAACAACAAATACCACAAAGTGGTGGTGGTGGTGGTGTACGAAGGGAAGAAGCAGAAGAAGACTGTGAAAAGTCGCCCGCATTGGCCAGCATATGGAAACCCCCAGCAAAGTTGACATTTTATGGAAAAATAAATACAATAGCAGCCAGCCAAATCAGAAAAATTGTTCTCGAAGCGAGAGGAAAAACAAATAAATAAAAGAAAAGTTGGGTGTGTGAAATTGCCAACAACAAGGCAGCTGGCACGTCCTCCAGACACATACACACACACACACCACACAACACCCTGTATTGATATTGTGGTGTGTACATTCAATAATTAAAATTATTTTAGCCAAAAACAAGTTAAATATGCAATTGAAAAACGTGTAAAAATTTGCTCGTTTACATGCGATCTCTTTCTCACTCGCACTCACAGCTGCGTGCGCTACTTTGAGTTCATCGTTTTCAATTCATTTTGAGTTTCTCTCGAGCTGCTGCTTCTTCTTCTTTTTCTTGTTGCAACAACAACAGCAACGAAAAACACACTCAAACAGACACGCACGCACACACATGCACAGTTACCCAACATACATACACAGACGTTATTATGGCATATGCAAGTGTATTTGTGCTTACTTTTCATTTATTTTGATGATGATGGGGGCGAGGAAATTAAAGGAAAAAAAGCATTCACACTGCGCGTAAACACTTTGGCCGCATTACAATTTGAAACAAAATTGAATTATAGAAAGTGTAATTGAATTTTCGTTGTTAAAACACTCGCCATGTTTCGCTCGCTCGCTCTGTTTCACTTACGCTCACGTATACGCACACACGCATGCATGAATCACAATCAAAAATTTTTCTCACTTATTTTACACGAGCCCGAAAAACGAGCGACCGTACGTCCGCGTTGTTTAGAGAAGACTAAATTTTAGTGTTGGGTTGCTCCGTGAGTGAACAAGAGAACAATTGTGTGAGCGAACCAGTGAGCAATTGAGTGAGTGAGCGAACAATGTGAGTGAACAAAATTGGCAACAAGAAACGAGCCAAACAAATTTCTTTTGAATTTTCTCAACTCCTCCTGGATTTCCCAGATTTCCATAATGGCTATTTACGGAACTTGGCCCCCGGTGGAGCTACCAAAAGACATATTTTAAAAGAAACGGCTTTAATTTAAATAGTTTATAGATATTTTAGTTTGTTGGAAAATAAAATTTAAAAAACTGCGCGCCCTGGGCAGCAGTAAAAAATGTCGAAGCAGCGCAAGTTCTTTTCAAATCTAGTTCTAAAAGTAAACAACATGCAAACAAAAGATGGCGCTCTCGATAAGCATCAGTTCCAGAAATTTTAATACCAAAAAAAGACTGCATCATTAAGTAACTATCGCAATGGATATCGATAGTCGTTTGAATATTTAAACTGCCTAGCAATAAACTCGTTAAAGTTAATTTGATTTAATTTTAAAAACTAATTGATTAACAATATTGAATATACATATAAATATGACTAGAAGTGTGCAGCAAATTGGAATGGGTGTTTAAAGAAAAGCACACGGCGAGCCTCCAAGTTCCATGGGCGTGTCAAATTGCAGCTGAAGAGCAGCAGAGAATTCCACGCCTCCGTTTCTACCTCCGCTGCCGGCTTCCTCCTACATTGTGCTGTCCAGCATGTCCACCAATCGTTTAATCTCTCGTCTAGAAGGAAAATAAATTATTTAAATAAAGCATTTCAAATATTTCCAGATGAAACTCACATGCGTTGACTCAGCTGTTCGGTGGGTTTCATAGACTTTGATATTTCCTCGGTCTTGGCCAGCAATTGATATTGACACTTGATATTGGCATCCAAGGCATCGGTGAGCTTCTTTACTGCATTCTTATGAACCTCCACATTATCCGCGGTTATGGAGGAAATGGAATGCAAAAGATTTCCCAGATTCTCAACTAGATTATCTACAGAGGTTGCCAGATACTGTGCTTCCAGTTCAATGTCACTGAGTACATTGCCATCTACTTCAGGCACATGACGGGATTGTAGAAATCTTGAGATAGGAGCCGTTGATGTCGATGGTGTTGTGTGCTCTGAGGCGAGGCTATAGTCTGTGGCAGCACGTAACTTGGATTCCAGATTGTGTGCCACAAAATGATGCATTGTTCCCGTGCTGCTGGTGGCACCTTCGCCCTCCAGTTCATATGGAAATGCTGCAAGAATAACGAAACGTTAGAGGCATAAATAAGTAAGAATTTTCGATAAGGAGATCTAGAGGACTTATCTGGTACTCACTGGATTGCAGTGACTTTGGTCGACTGGAAGGTTTGCTTAGGTCCCCGGAACTGTCCTTGGAGTTGCTATTGCTTTGTTCCTCGTCCTCGTCATCATCGTTGTCATCCTCGCCAGAATCCAGATTAACATAATTCTCATTTCCACTTCCCATGGGTGGAACTTTATTCGCTGTGGGCGTTATATCCTGCAGAACATGATCTGGAACTGGACCTGCATATTGTGCCAGGAAAGGAATCTCCGAGTAGGAAGCAGGAGTACCACAATTGTTTCTTTGTTGCATCTTGTTGTGACTGGAACCAGCTTCGTCGCCGTCAGCTTCGTCTGCGTAGCCGTATCGCGGCCTTATGGGAATGTCCTGACTGCGACGCGACATTCGGAGCCCCAATAAACCACTATAAACTCTTTAATTTTATTAAAAACGCAGCAGCTAAATTCAATAACTTCTTGTTTTTTGTTAATAGTTACAGTTCAGTGGCACGATATTCATATTTGGCTATCGATATTTTTGTTAGAAACTTGTCGAATCGCCAATCGATAAACAGTCAGCAGTTGCTCACCTTGCGTTAACAGGGCTCGTTACTATTTATGCTGCCGTTATTAACAGTCGCCTGTTGCTAGCATTATTTACAAGCTTTTGGAATTAAATTAAAAGTTATTATTGACTTTCTTTATATTTAATAATTTGCTTATTTATTTGTGTAAAATGCTGTGCCGTACATTAAAATATATTTACCTTGTGCCCTTTCTGATTGTCTTGCTTAAAAAATAACTGACAAGTATCGCTATAATCTAACAGTCGATAGTATCGCCTATTTGCAATTTACTTAGTTTCGATATAAGCACGATAAATGTCCGATACAACATCCCTAATTTTACCATAAACAAAAACAACATCGAGCGGTTTGGACGCGTGCGGACGATTCGCGTCGCTGTGTTGTTATATTTTCAAACAAATGGCCGCCGACGCGTGTGCCTAAATCAAAATTAAAAGTGTTAAATGTTTTAAATGTTAATGTGGAGCAACAATTGATAAGTGTTTACCAGCCAAGCGGCAGCGTAATATTTTTATTTTTCGGAAATCTTGTTGAAACAGCAGTCGTTTTCAAACCTGCATGTGTATGTGTTGGAGTCATTCGTGTGCGCGCGTGTGTGTGTAAGTGTCTACAAAGTGCATGTGCACGGAAATAAAGTGCCGAAAAAGGGAGCAAATAAAGAAACACAATTAAATGTTTTGTTGTGTCTGAATTAACAACGAATAAAGTTGATAAATGTGCTAAAAATTAAAGGATAAAAGAAGCAGAGCAACTTGCAAGTATCGATACACACACACCAATGCAGAAAAACCGACAGCGAATGCAGTGCGTGCATCTGTGTGTGTGAGGGCGACAAATTCGCTCGCTCGCTCGCGTGTGTATGTGTGAGGGAGAAAAAGAAGAAGAAGCAGTTGCGTTTGCTTTTTGCATTTGATTTTGCGATTACATGTGTATTTGCTCTCCCTGGGGTTCAAATTCCAATTTGAATTTGCATTTTGCAAGTTGCGCATGCGTTGCCGCTTGTGTTTTTACGTTAAAACAAATTGTGTTTGTTCTGAGTGGGATAAATAATCCTTAAGAATTTCAACAAAACAACAGCTGCTGAAAATCAAACTACAATAAAAAAAGGTAATAAAAATAAACACTTGCTAAATAAGAATTTATTGAGAGATAGAGCAATGAAATTAAATTACCTTCTCTCTCTCTTTTGTGCTCTTTAACTGCAGAAAAGAAAAAACTTCATTTGTGTCTGTGTGTGTAGTTTTGCTCGCTACTCTTTTCTCAGGCATTTGGTTCTTTGGCTTTTCTTTTCTATTTTGTTGCGGCCAACTTTTGTTCTGACTGCTTTGCCAGTTACGCTTATTCGCTTGTTTTGTGCTTTACGCCATTGTCTTGGCATTCGCTTGGGCAGTCGCTGCTTCTTCTTCTGCTGCTGCTGCTGCTGCGCTTGCAATGTATCTTAATCGTAAATGGACGCCAGAAAACTTTATTTGTAACAACTGAAACTATTATAATTTAATAGATAAAATATAAATTATTGTGTCTACTGATTTACTTACCTGTCAATTTCACATCAAATACATTTAATTTCTGCTATCAATGAGCTTGTTGATTGCTGAATGCGTTCAATAAATTTTTGCCTTTTTCTTGTGCTCTATTTATATTTCAATTTCATTTTGCTTTTGCCTTCCATGCATAACTGTATGTATGTATGTGCTTGTACTGCTTTTGCTATCTACCGTTATGTTTCGATTGCGATTTCGTAATAACTTTGAATTTGCCCGACCGCCGACTGCGATAATATTTGTTCGCTCTCTCGCACTCTTGCACACACACAGCAGGTAAGCACTTATCGGTGAGTGCATGTGTATGTATGTGTGCATAACTGTGCAATGGCAGCAGGCGGTGTAGTTGTTGTTGTTGCAGTTGGAGTTGCAGTTGTTGTAATGCGTGGGCTGCACTTTATTTATCTATCTGTCTATCGATTGCTATCAACAGTGTGGGCCACAAAGCAAATCAAGCGATTGATGTAAAACTTGAAGTAATAAAATATTAATGAAAAACCGCATGGTACTTAAAATGCAGAGAAAAGTGAAAAGCAAAAGCAAAAGGACACGTGACTCAAAGGAATATACAGCAGTGGTTAGACAAATAGGTGCGATGGAATGATATTTATTACTTTATACGAACAAATGAATTGTTCTCAGAATATAGGAATAAATATATAAATAAAAATATAGGAATAAAATACTTTTATTAACTATTTAATTTGTAGGTAGAAATTTAAATAATTATTCTTATGTTACTTGCCAAATTTATACTTATTTAGATGTGAAATTTGTTTGCTAGGTATATATTCAAATATAAATAGCTGTTATCGTTTTTCGATGATAACGATATCAGCAAATGAATTTTTAATTATTCAAAGCATTTATAAATTGCAAATTTAAAGCGGCAAATCTAAAGTAAACACCTGGAGTACTTGAGTTCTTAATTAAAAAAACCTGATGTATGGATAATATAAAAATATTTAGTTGAAATACAAATGATATCACCACTTTTTATATTTGATAAACTATAAATAATGTTTTTTTTAAATAGAGTAGTTATTGTACTTATCACAGTTGTAGATTTACTAAAATATCTTAAAATCGCATTCCCTGTTTTGACAGCATATTAATAAAACAATGAGTATGTACACATATTCATGATAATTAAGTTATTTACTTTAAAACACTTTTGGAACTTCACTCACTTGGCTTTCACCCACATCAATTCACACATACGAACACACACACATATACACACTTCAGTTTATAAATGATCCTGCTGAGGTTATCGAAATCTTTGAATTGTTTCTTTTTTCAGCTGTGCTTCAGTTTTTGTTTATTTCTGTTTCTGTTGTTGTTGTTGTTATTGTTGCCATTTTATATGCCACTGACAGCCGCCAGAGGGTGACACTTGAGTGTAAGTGTTCCACTCGTTTATTGTCGTTTTTCCTCTTCAGTTTCGTGATCTTGCCATCCAGAGATTCTTGAATTTCCTATGCCCTTTACTAACAGTATGTCAAGAAATAGTTTTGACAAAGAAACACAAATCACAATTTAATTTTTCAGTAATAATTATAATATTACGTTCTCTCAACCTCACATATTTTTGTATTTTACATTATAAACTGAAAAGATTCAATAAAATAATTTGATAAGTTTTAACTAATTTTGAATTGTAATTACATATTATTTTCAGTGTTTAGTTTTTAGAATGGTTTTATTGTAATTTTTATATAGTATCTTATAGTTTTTAGAATGTAATCAGGTGAATAAAGGTTAACTTTTTTATAATTTTAACTTATATTCCTATATATGGGCAATTATTTGTGTTCAAAAGAAAAACAAAATGTTTTAAATCAAATCTATTTTGTAAATAAATTTCTTTGTCAAACAACTCACTTGACGTACTGTATATGTTATATACGTACTTATTTCATTGATCGCCACACATTGTTCAACTGTAGTTACATTGACTGTGGTTATTATTATTATTGTTGTTGTTGTTGGGTTTACGGAACTTTCAATGGGCGCCTTGCTTTTGACCCGCTGACCCAGCAGACAAGAGATTCGTTTACGTTTACGGCGATTTCGACTTTTAACGTTTTCGAGGCAACAATAACAACAACAATTGCAAAAAAATAAAACCCAAACTGCATGCAGAGACAAAAAGCTACTTTAGGTCTCTCGAGAGGCCTAGAGAGAGAGAGCGACTGTGTCTGGGGGAGAGAGGGAGAGAGTTGTAGGTGATGCCTTGCAGCTGATTAAAAGCGCGTCTTAATGCGATTTGCATTTGCTTGGCTTGCTTGCAGCCTGCGGGCTCGTGTCTGGAAAATCTAATTGAGGAAATTCATATTTTTCCTGTTGACCCTAAAAAAAAGAGAGAAACCAAAAAGTAAAGGAATGTCCGCTCACGTGCCAGGCAAGAGGCCATGGGACTCATGAGGCTCATAACTTCATCTGGGGGCTATGTCATGTGCGTGGCCAATTTTAGTGCTTGCCTCAACTTCAAAAAAGACTTGACTCGGCCGATAAGCGTGTTAATGGCTCATTAGCCAAGCTCAGGCTTAAAGAGTTTAGGCCAAAAGCTATTACACAAAATTGTTTTAAAAGAAAAAATTAACGACTCTTAACGTTATTTTGTCGGGCGTGGGAGGCACCTGTTTTGGCCAACAACTCGCACGCTGTGTGAAAGCCAATCGAACTCATCAGTTGCCATTAATTTTTGAAAGACTTCTCGTGTCCATAAATGTAAAGACTCATAACTGAAGTGCACATCATCAATTGAATTTATGGAAACAGGAAGTCGTAATGTGTTCAAAGCAACTCTAATTGCAAGACAGATACTTTTTATTGGACGAACAAATCTGTTTGATCTGTTTCTGGTAATGCCGATGTATCTAATTGTCGAGAAAGCGGAAAGATGACACGAAAGAACTGAATGACTTGATAGGTAAATAGATGACGAGGAAAACTTACAAAGAATGCACTTTGAGAATATTTAAATTAGGTCAGAGAATCGTGTTGATTACCATAAGCTGATTTCTTTGGAATGAGAAATAATTCCTTTATGAATGGTTTCTTAAAATTCATCATATTTGAAAAGATTTGTAGCTTCTTTCAAGTTAAAGTTCAAGCAATTTTGTAGAATTGCAGAATTACTGCACATAATAACAAAGATTCATTAATTATTGATGAAGATTAATTGACTACCAGATCTTTACTTAATTACTTTTTATACCAACTCTTACTTCTGTCTTTATGTTTTTCATATTTATTTTTTATGTAAACTAGTTTTTCTATTACAACATGAGATCATCTTAGTCGCTTCTAGTAACTTGAAAAAAACTTGAAACTACTGATCTTTGTTCTCATTAACAGTTGTATGCACTTGCATATATGTTTTTTTTTTTTTTTTGAATATAATTGTTCGATCCGTTGCTTCAATTGCTTGGCTGGCGTTCTCAGCGATGCATGACTCATTGAGTTCTCTCCCTCTATAAGTTTTCAACATTCCCCACTAACTGTATAAATCCAGTAATGAATTCCGCAACATTTACCTCACTAAATACAAATCGTCCATCAACATTCAGAATATTCTTCCTCTTCCCCATCAGTATTTTATTCTTTTTGTAATTCTTTCAATTGTGTAAAACGCTTTTTGTTTACATCTATTTTGAATGCATCAAACGTTTCTCATTTGAGGAAATTGTAAAGCATTTGAATAAATGCCCTCCCACTGGCTGTTATTTCCCCCTCTTCTTCCCCCTTGCTCGTTTGGCAAATGGAAGCACTTAAGAATTTTGCAATTATCGACAAGTTGGCAGCCCCACAAAGTCAGCAATATCTTTGGCACTTACAACAATCAACAACAACAACTCGCAACTCACAACTCACAACTATAAACTGTGCTTCTCATTGTTGTAGTTTTGTAGTCCCGATCTATGTGCCAATATAGTTGACCTCCTTTTGATTTGTTTACAGCGTTTGGCACTGCGGGAAAATCATTGAGGGGTTGGAGGGAGAACTGAGTTTGTTGTTGCCGTTTTTCGTGGAAGGTGTAAAATGAAAAGCGAACCGTTTAGTTGTGGCTCTGTTGTTGTTGTTATTGTTATTGCTTTTGTTGTGGCGCAATATTTGACCCACCTTTTGTTGAAAATAATCTTTGCATCTCTGTCTCTCCTTCAGTCTCTCCTTCAGTCTCTCCTCGCCAATGCATTTTTTCACACATTTTCCGTTTTGTTTTGATTGCTTTTGATGCGTTTCGCTTTTGCCATTTGATTGATGTACGCGATATCATTATTAACATCATCATCAGCAACATAATTATCATTATTAAGAGTCGACTCCACTGGCCAAATGAATTTGTGGGTTCAACTTTTACTTTTCTTTGATTATTTTCAACATAGATATTTTTCCTTGAGGGATTTTTCCAGCAGTTATTTTTAGCTAATATCTTTGTTGTTGTTGTTGTTGTTGGTGTTGGAGGTGGTGTTGCTCCTTGGCATTTTGTGTCAAAATATTATGTACACTCCGCCTCCAATTTCCCTCCTCATCCTCATGACGCTCTTAACAATGTCCGCATTGTTTGTAGCTCATTAATTTCCCAAAGGTTTTATCTGCATTTCCGCATCACCTTACAGCTTTTCTTATTTTCCTTTAACTGCACGCACAGCCAGCTGTGGTTGTTGTTATTTCTATACTCTTCATGCAGTTTCCATTCATTTTTCATGCCATTTGTTATTCTTATTGAATATAAAATATAAAAATATAAAATATACATATAATATTATATAAAATTAATAACAGAAAAATTAAACACAAATTTGATACAGTAAATTTTTTTACTGATTTTATAAAAATAATATGTTTCAAAGTACATATTTCTGATATATTTTACCTTATAAGAAAATAAAGTATATACTAAAAATTCCCTGAAGTTCTTTTTGTTGAAGCTTTCTTTATTAATAAAAAATTTTCTAGATGCTATAATAAAAAAATAAAGATATAATATAAATTTGGTGTTTTTATAAATACAATAAATATAACAACATTAATAACATAAACTTCCGCTCTTCGCTTTCCTATTTATGATTTCAACTTTAATGCTGATTTATTTGTTGTGAAATATGTAGATTAAATCTAATAATTTAGTTCCCTATTGTTTAGGTCAGACTAAGATTTATTGGATCTAAATTAAATAACTTTTAAAGTTGATATTAAGCTTGGCTTAGATAGGGTGTTCCTTGGCCAACTTACTAAAATGCACTTTAATTTTGCACTTGTGACTTGCGGGCGGAGTTTGTAAATTTCACTGATTGCGTGTTTAGCGATGGGAAGAGAAGGAGTTGCAGAAGTTGCAGGAGGTGAAGAAGGCGTTAGCCAACAGCCAACAACCAACAACCACTGTGACACGCCTACAAATTGTGTCAAATGTTGCATAGCTGCTAAACGATTATGTATAGCTGATAGCTAGCCAAAGTCAATTGGCAGCTGGAATTTATTATCAGAATTCAGACATTGATAGTGTTGTGTATCTTCAAAAGGAGATTCGCAGTCTCAAAAACAGACCCAGACCCTATTTATAATGTTACTGTCAACGTTTGCATACAAAATTAACCTTGAAATGGGTAAAGTATAGTATACAAAATCAAATTAATTTCAAACCGGTTAACAATTTGTGTTTGTGTTTTCCTTTTGCACTCTCATTCGCATTTTTAATACTGTCGTTATTGTTGTTGTCCAAATAGTTTTGCATAATTCACAAACAGTAAACGAACGCATTCTAAAGGGGCGCAGTTTTGTATCCGATTAAATTATGGTTTTTATAATTACTTTATTTAATAATCTGCTTATTTGTGTTTTATTCTTTTTGTCTGCAATATGAAACGTTTTTAAGCTAAATTTTAAGCCTAAAAGGTTGACGAATTCCGCATTTGCGTTGGAATTTTTTTAATGGTTCTTAAGTTGTAAAAAGTTAACATATTTTGAAGGTGTTGTCACAGCTTGAAAAGAATTGCAAAAAACGCTTTGTACATGTTTTGTAAACTAATTGGGAATTTCGTTTTCTTTGGATGTAACTTGGCAACTATTTTAGAAAGTATTATCAAATGGATTATATAAAAATAGAAACGTGCTGACTCCCTATTAAATAATACATTAACTTAAATTATACAGTATTTTTGGCAATGAAAAAATAACAAGAAGTTGCAATTAATGTTGACATATTATTTTTAAACATTTGTTTAATAATTTTTGCAACTCTGTAGAAAAGTAATTACTTACTTAGTTAAAATTCCAACTCTTTATGACACGTCTTTGTCTCGTTAGCCTTATATAGTAAACTGTCTAAGAAGCGTGAGCGGAAAATGCGATTTTGTATACTATACAAATTTTCAATGGTCAATTCCCCAAAGATTTTTCCAACACTCTGGGCATTGGGGTCAGGCATTTAAATAATCCCCAAAAAACGTCCATTGTCAAATGCAGACAAACAACTATTTGGGAAACGCTGTTGTTGGCAAAAAAAAACGAAGTTTGTCAAAGTTTGTTGCTTAAAAATAGTTGCAATTAGCGTGGAAATGTTTTGCAGTTTTTCTTTTTGGCCGCAACATTTATGGGTCCCCAAAGGGGAGGGGGATGAATGTATCAGCAACAAGGAGAATTTGTGGCATTAATCGACGTCATTAATAAGATTTAAGTGGTATTTGAAGTCAGCTGTTGAGGAGTATCTGCAAGATACATAGATACAGTATAACTAGTAGATATTCATGTCACAAATGCACTTAATGCCACTTCAATGCTTGCCACAAATACTGGAAATGTGCCAAGCCAATGGCGACACTTGCATTTTTCAATGCTTATCTTTAGAATGTGCAACTATTTTTGTGTATCTATGTATCTGGGAATGTCTAGCTAGGCATGTAAGTGTGAGTAGCTGTGTGTAACTGTGTGTGGCTGTGTGTAACTGTGTGTGTTTCTTGGGGATATGCGTCTTCATTTTCTTGAATTAGGCACGCTGTCACTGACAGTCGACTAGGGCTGGGTCTCTGGGCCTGGGCCTGGCATTTTCAGTTAGCTGCTGCATCTTGTAGATACATTTCAAAGCAAAACTGCAGCGTGTGCTAAAAATAACATCCAAAAGCCCTTCCATCACAACACCATCAGCAGAAACATTCACAGCAACAAGAACAACAAGAAGAACAACAACTATGAATAGCATAAGAACACGCAGTGATCCATTTTTATTATCAACTTAATTTATAGGGAAGGGCCACGAATTGACGATCATTTTTCCTATTCTCTATCTTTTCTTGACTTGTTTCTCATAATCGTCAGTTTTGCTTCTTGGCCTCATCTTTATCCATGTCTTTTAATTGCTGCTCTGCTCTTTGCTCTCTTCTGCTTCGCTCTCTGAACCACAAACTTTGTTCATTTTGCTTTTGACTCTAGCGATAAGGCGGTGTCTTCTCATCTGAAGTTGAAGAACAATTTTTATATGTACAAGTTCTGGTTTTTTCATGTTGGGGGATTTTAAAAATAGTTTCGAGTGCGCCAAAGAAATTGCAGATAAACCTAAAGCATGAAGTTCACACAGGGGCCAAGAAGTTTCAGATAAGTCAGCGGAGTCCATTTATGTTTTATGATTTACGGCGCATTCCTGCAGATAAAACGCATAACGGACCGGTTGGAATTTCTTTCAGAGAGGGCGAGGCTGGCAATGAGTTGCAGTAAATGTTGAAGGAGGAGTTGGAATTTATGAACAAGAATTCATATAATGAGCTCACAAATTATTCACATTTCTCCCACATAAAGCCAACACTTGAAGTGTGAGGTTAACACCTCGTAAGTGTAAAGAAAGCAATAGAATATTGGATTGTACTTTAAGATGTTATTCTGGGTTAGGTAGAGAAATTTATAAAGATGATTCTAGTTGTAATCTTTACAATATGTAACTGCAATTATTAAAAAATGTTAGGTAATTAATGGAACATAAAAATATAAATTTTATTGATTTAATATGACTTTAAAATTTAAAGTATAAAATTAAACTCACCCATTAAGCAGTTTGGTAAACACCTCGTAAACGAGTATCTTTTACACCGATGCACTTTCCAATTTTACATAACTTGCAATATAAAAACATTTAGTAATAAAATGTTAACCAAAAAATTTAAAATCCTTGCCACAAAATCTTGCAATAAAACAAAAGTAAAAGTTTCATTAAATGACCTTTGTGAGGCCGCAAAGAAATAAAACATTGGCCCTGGCCCATGTCCATATCCAACTTGCAAATTTTCCGAATTCCCACACGAACATTTTTTTGTTGGGATGCAACGACAAACAAAAGCTGACTGTCAATTTTGGAATCGAAAGAAAAGCTTAAGCCCAGCTGCTTTTGTTGTTGTTGTTTTGGCATTTGTTGTTATTCACACGCTATGAAGAATTTCTTTATGCCGAGCCTAAACATCGATTTATTTATATTTCTTGCATATATGTTTAACCTGTAAATATGAGATTTATATAAAAGGTATGATCAATTTATGGATTTAAGAACTGACAGTAAATTATAAATTATAAATAATTGTGAGATTTATATAAAAGGTTTTAAAAATTTAAGAACTAAATGTAAATAAATTATCTAATACTATAGTTTACATAATTCTTAAATAGATCATCAGATGAGTATGAAACAAATAAATTAATAATTTAATAATTAACTAATTACAAAAGCTTTAAAACATCATGAATATGTCTTTAAAATATCTGTTAAATTTTCCAGCCCTTTGCTTGATAATTATTATAAATTATATTAGCTTTTATGTAAAATCATTATATTAGCTATTATAATTAGCTTTTTGTTAGATTTTATATTTAAATCTCTTCTACATTATAATGTCTCTTATATTTACTTTAAATTGTAAAAAGATAGTTCCCGCAGGGTATTTAATTTTCAGTTATACAGATTGATCTTTTTTCTGGCAGCTTTTCATACAAATTTTATTTTGGGCATTTCCAAGGCAGCGAAAGTCGATGCTGGCATCGTCATAGAGACAACGTCATGGAGTCTGGGTCTTGGTCTTGGTCTTGGTCTGAGTCGGGCTTTGGCTTTGGCTGTGCAGCTCCTGCTACAATTTCTGTGTGTGATTTAATGCGCGAATTTTCGCTTTTTTTTTCGCTTTTCGGCAGCTGCCCGTGGGCTTTTGTGGGTATCTTGAGCTAGGCATTTGCATATCGCATGCACCATCGACTCGAGCAAATAAAAATTTATGCAATTAAGCAAATCAGACGACGACGGCGACGGCGACGACGATGGCAGCATTAGAGACACAAAGCGTTAACAAATGTTGGCCCCGATCCTGGGCAGTCCCCAGTCCACCTCCTCCTGTTTTGCCATATGAGCTAACTGCCTGCCTGGTTGTCTTATCGTTCCGATCGATGGAGGAGGAGACGGAGAAGGAGAATCAATAGCCATGCCTAGACTTGGGTAGTTTTTGGGAACAGCGAGACAGGGCGTTACGCTTCGATAGTTATCTTCGATTGTAATCACCGATAGTTTTGGGGAATCGATGCACACAGCAGCAGCTCCTGCAGCTGAATCATAAATTAAAAGTCGACTTGAGTTTGCGCATTTGTTTGCCTGCTTTGTCATGTGAATGTGTGCCCGCCTCCTTAACTGGGCCTAAACTGGAGCTATGCTATGGCTATGAGTTGAAAGACAACACACACACACTCACACACAGACACACACACCGTGTCCATCAATTCTTCACTTCACTTTCATTTGCTGTGTTGGAACCTTGTTGGTAGGAGGCCACCTTTGTGACTATATAGTTTGTGGGTGTTTTTGGGGCATTTTGTTGTCGTAAATGCAGCTTTACTCTTGTTGTTGTTGTTGTTTTTATTTTTATTGTTGTTGTTGTTGTTGTTGCTGTTAATTTGCCTGTCCGCCATGTGAAAGTTTGCATGCCACAAATTGCGCAAACGTGTGAATCGAGGGTTGCAAAGGGGAGGTGAAGAGACGACGCGTTTGTTGCAAGGTGGAAACTACGCTGCGAGGGTTCAACATTCATTTTTCATCCGGTGATTATCCTTTTAACGGTTTGACCAGCAAACAACCAACAACAACAACAACAATAACTACCAAAATAATAACAATAATAATAAAACAAAATATGTATAAGAAAAAACTAAAACAATTTTCACCAGGCATTCACAGCCCATAAATCGTTTAAATGAGGCATTCAATCTTGTGGCAAGTAATCTGTTGAAATGGATTATCCATTACACTCAAGTAACAGGCAAGGATCTGTCCGAGCTGTCCGATCTGTCCACACTTCATTCTCAGTTTGTGTGTTTGCTTTCAAATATGCAAATCAGAAAAGTTAACAGTTGTACTTTTCAAATAAATAGATCCAAAAAGAAATGCTATGATGGGAAATTATAGCTGTCAAAAATCAATTTCGAATCGCTTTATGTGCTCTCTTTGTAATGTCTTTTTTATTGTTTTTTATTAACAATAAATTTTTATTAATTGCCAGCCAATCCCAGCGAGCATTGACAAGCCTTTATTAGAGTTTCTTTTTAGTTTAAATTTTGTATAGTTTAGTTAATATCTACTTTCTTTCGTAGTAGTGTCTTTTGGCACTCAATTTGTTGTTCTTCTTAAACAAGTTCCATTTATTCAGTTTCTTCTGATTCAAACTCTTTGAGCATATTCTTACACAAAGTCCAAATCAATTTGCACTTTAACCTGCAATCTCAAGTTTCAGTTTAATTCTTTATTTTGCACTCCTAAAATGCAATTCAACAGTTTTTCAATTTTCAATTTTCAAATGGAATTGCACAAGTCTTTAATGTCTCAATTCAATTCCCAAGTAAAGACACACCCATAAAAAATCATGCACAACGAGGCGAGCACTATAAAAATAAACAAAATGACAAAGTCAACTTTAGATACAAAAGAATTTAATTGCATTTTTTAACGTGTTGTTTTTAGCAGCTCCAAAAAGCTGAGAATGGAACACATTTGTTCACAACTTAATCAAGTGTGGAAAAGGGAAAAACAAAAGGAAGGGGAAGTGGGCGATGGGCGGTTAAATCTATCAGGGGACACATTAAAGCAGCCACATAGCTGCAATCTCTGTGACATTTTCTGACATTTAAATTGTATTTATGTACGTCAAAGGGGGGAGGGAAAACTGAAGGGAGTCGCCCACTCGTGAGAACCAATGAAGCGAAAGGAATGAAGCGTGTAAATGGGTCACAAATTTCCAACATAAAATCAAAAGTTCTGCGCATAAATTATTGGGCAGAGGAGAGACGAAGAAAAAATAATAAAGATTGCTGTTCCTGGTTAAACTGAGAAAGTGCATAACCCAAATTTGAGGCAGGTTGCATGTTGCAGCTACGCCTTGTTGTCCTACTTATGCAATCGCGCACTTTCCAAAAGTGTTGGCCCCAAAGGCATCCAGGGCCGGGGCCAACCCAGGTCGATCAAAAAACTACCAGCAATCGAGTAATCGAGCAATCGATGATTGCCAATCCTTCCCCTGTGGACAAAACTGGACTTGATGCCGGGCTCAATCACTGGAATTATTCCATATCTGACTTTGTATTTGCATTTGTCCGCAGATAGATATATAACTGAGAGCTAAAGTGCTAAAGGCGAAACATTGTGGCCTAACGATAATGTGCCCAAGTGCAACAACAATAACAACAACTTTGTAGGAAAGAAAAAAAAAGGCAACAACTTTGTGGACAGCAAAGCAATTAGCGCTAGCCATTTATGGCCATTTTGAGAGTTGGAAAAACTGGAAGCTAGCTGGGAAATTGTTCAGCAGCAGCAGCAGCAGCAGCAGCACCAGCTGGGTGGCTGAAGAACCGTTACGCAACATTTTCTCTAAGTCTTTTGTTTTTGTTTGTCGCTGCAAAAAGTCTCAGAGACTCGGAGAGATCATGCTGCACAGATAAAGCCCACAATTTATGATGCCGCTAATCACCAAAGTGCCTCCAGGGATGACTCTTCAACTTGACCACTTTGCAGTTATTATGTGCTAACTGATAATGATTATCCTTCTAAACCGATCTATGGTCGATCTATACAGAATGAGATTCTTCACATGGCCTGCAGGCAATAACCACTCCACTCCAAAGTTGTCTATGCTCTTGACAAGATGATTAGAAAGATATCAAAGAGTTGATCGGTTGTGAGTTGGAGAATAGAATATTTGAACAAGTAAAAGGTGGGTAAGATTAAATGAAAAGATAGATTTTGTGTTGTTTAGGAATAACATAAAAAGTGCTGCCAAATGGGAATTGTTTATCTAAGAACTAAATGGAATAATCAGTAAAGTGGTTCATAATAAGAAGGAATTGAAAATACTTAGTCTTTACTTAAATCATCAACAATCAATTACATAAATGTAGATTGCTAAAATACATAATTAAATTGTAACTTAGAACAGGAAATTGAACCCTTTGATAAGTTAATGTGAAATAGTTTTCTTTAATTCAACTTTAAATCAAACAGTCGATTTCTTTATTATTGTTCTTTATAATTATTGCTAGACTTTCAAGTTTATCAACGTAAAGAAACCTGCACCTATAATCTATGGCATAAATGCTAAGCGTTCATAACGTTTCTGTTCCTGCATTTATAATGATTATTCGTTATTACATTTCTTTCTTATTATTTATTTATCTTTTTGAAGGCAGGAACTTTCATTTATCGTGCTACGAACATAATGAGTTCCCTCTCCGTTCGACAGATCAATTGAAAAGATGCGAATACTTTGTAAATAAGTGTGTAGCCAGTTGAGAAGGAAAGTTGAATACCATCCTAGTTGATCATCAGTCATCAGTTGGATTCATATTAAGATAAGCATTGGCAGCAGCTCCCCACAGTACAATAATGCTTGATTATGCAATGATCCTCTGCCTCATCTTTTGCTGTCTCGATCTGACAACGCCCTATGGCTATTAGGCGTGGCAGTGGCAACTGCAACTGCAACGTCAACTCAGACTGTGACTGTGACTGCGATGGGGCAGCTGCTTGTCCAGTTTATCGCATGTCCAGGAAATGAGGTGAATGCCTTCTTCTGTTTTCTTGATGGACAAAGCGACAATCGGAACACGAACACGAAGAGGAGTAAGCCCAACAACAACCAACAACAACAACAACAACCAACAAACAACAACCAAAGAGTCTCAACAGCGAAATCGATATTTTTCAGGGACGAAGCTTCTGTCTGTTTATGTTGCTTGTGCCTTTGCCACTTCCATTTAACGCTTGTTTCTCTCTTTCTGTTTCTGTTTCTTCTTCTGTCTGTTTTTATACCCTTACAGAGGGTACTTTTTTCTTTCACAAATTGTATAATCATTACACTGTAATACATTAAAAAGGGCGTGGCAAAACTCTACTAGTGTTCTTCTGTTATATTTTCCTAAACGACGTCAAGAAGTCTCACAAAAAGTCAGTAAGATGAACTTTTAGGATAAATAACAATGTTGTTTATGGAAACTTTGTCTGTATCAATCCCACAGACTTTGTATTTGATATTTTCTTATACATCCTCTATAAATTTGAATAAAATTCGACTACTATTCTGTATGGCTATCATAGAAGTGATCAGTTAAAATTGAATGCATTGGGAGCATTCAACAGATAGTTCAATCAGTAATCGCTGCTTATTTGTGATGGATCACTAACCAGTATCTGACATGATACTTTTTGTACAAATCCGACTACTACTTTTATGTTAACTTTTTATGTAAAAAGTAGTAATCAGGTATCATGATTGGTGATCAGAATTATCTGCTGAATGCCTCCATTGCCTTTGAAAATTTTATCTTTATCAATTTCACAGACTTTGTATTTGATATTTTCTTACGCATCCTAAATAAATGTGGATAAAATTGAATACGTTTTACTATGGAAGTGTAACAAATCTTCGTCGTGTTGCAGTTAACAATTTTTTTCTTGTTCGGTTTCAGTTTCTTTCTACTCTGCGTGCTACATGCGGTTCAATGTTGTGCTCATTCGGCCATTGAGCGCGTATTTGTCGAGAGGTTGGCTTGTTCTTGTTTAAAGTGTTGAATGTGACGGGGGAGGGTGAAGGGAGGTGGAAGTGTAGGGTCTGGGGTGTGACAACATTGGTGGTGACTCACTTAGGTAGAACATTTGGCCAGCTTGCAGTTCACATATGGACTTTGTGGGCACGTGAAGCCACATCAATCCATCAGCCGACTTTTAAACGTGTCGCCTTTGCTTGCCACATGCAACAGCAACAACAACTACAACAGTAAGAGACACAGAGAGATTAACATTAAATGCGTACCCTAGTGAACTCTATAGAATGTATCGATAGATCGATAAGATAACAGAAACATAAAAACAATTTGTTTTGCGTTAAGATATCAACTATACTAACTATTTATAGAGCTTACTTGCGAATACTTCTGACAATTTTAAGATATGATAGCCTTATATTGATAAGAGTCAAGTCATTTTTATTAAAAGTTATGAGTCAATCGATTGTGCTTATCAAAAGTTGAATCTAGCAAAGTAATTTATCGTTGCGAACAAACACTTTCATTTATTTCTATGAGATAACTTTAATATTGACTATACACTGGGATTCAATGAAAAAACTAATGATAAGAACTTGGTTATTTAATAAATAAATAAGAATATAGATAAGTTATTCATACACTTAGAAAAGTCATTAAATTTTAATATTATTTCGCTTTTTCATTAATTTGTCTGAATATACCCCTTTCTTTTGCATCCACACAGGGTATACAAATTGGCCAAGTGTCTAAAAGTGTCAATAAATTGTTGACTGTGTCAGTTTTGTATGTATTTGTGTGCTGGCAACTGAATTATAGCCACGTCTTATGGCCTGTTGTCTTGTTGTTATTGCTTGTCGTTGTTGCAGTTGTTGTTGTTGTTGTTGTTGTTGTTGCCTCTTATCTGCAGCATGTTTTAATGAGTTTTCATGTTCTTTGGCCATTGACAAACTGTAAATTAATGTCGCTGCGAAGCATTTGCAAAGCAACTACAACAACAACAACATTCAGCAGTGGTAAACCAATTTAACATTTAAGCCATCAAATCTCACAAGCAACAAGAGCCACTGAGCCGCAAATGCTTTTAAGCCAGGCTTAAACCACTGCCAAATGAATCCATGACGTCTCTTGGTCTTTACCTCCTGGAGGCCTCTCTCAATAGTCAATTCGTCAATTGTCACATTTGTCAGGCTTAATAAGTTTTGCGAATGTTTAAACTCAATTTATGTTTACATTTTGGCTTTATTCATGCTGCGAATAAGTCGGAAAAACTTGCGCACAAGCAATTGACGTTAGATGCAATAGAGGTTAAGTGGCTTTTGGGTTGGGTCTGATGATGATTTATGGCAACCACAGAGACAAATTATTTATATTTGTTTGCCAGTTTATTGGGGCTACAGAATGTTGATTGTAAATCTTGAAAATATGGCTTAAAATTCCTAGGACACTTTTTTATTTAACAGCTTACTTAAATTATTATTTAGGCCCATTTTTTAATGTCAAGTTGATGTCTATAATAGCTAACTAAAATATATTTTTACGTTAATTGTATAGTAATTAATGTCAAATTCAAATAACAATAAGACATAGTTTAACTGTAGTATGAAAAGAGAGCCATTACAACATTACTTTTACAAGTGTTTTTTCTTTTTATTAACCAAATAATTCTTTTTTATTTTCAGGTATGTAAAGCTGATTGATAAATTGGTAGAAAATAACGAAAGTTTCTTGGTAAGAAATCATTGTTTGAATATAAATTCGTATTTCTCTTCCAGCTTTTCATTTCAATTATCATAAATAAAAGTACTCTTCATATCAGTCAAGCTTATGAAAAAGCAAAGTCTGAACTGAAATTATCTCAAGATTTTTTTGGTTTTTATTTTATTCTTAAAATTTCTTTGTATCGAAGTATGACTGTACTTGTCACAGCATAAATCAAAGAACACTCAAGTAAATCTACATGTTTGAGTGCAGTTTCGGGTCTTTATATCTGACACACCTTGTTAGGTTAATCCTCAAGCAATCTCTTCCTGGTAGTTGATTTTCCAGTCGACGTGATCCAAATGGTGGGCGTGGCAAGCAACAGTGCAACAAGTGGCGCCAAGTGCACTCTCTCCGCTACTCTCTTTTCTTTCCCCTTTTTTTACATTTCTCATGCACACCTTGCACTGATTTCCATGGCTTTAATTACTAAAGTGGATGACCAACTTGGCCAACGCCATTGGCCCACATTTTGAGGCTGCTGTGCGTAAGTGTATGTGTGTGTGTGTGTGTGTGTATGAATCCCCCACGGCAATTGCGTCTTGTTGTTACAGTTGTTGCTGTTGTTGGAAGTGCGTGAAGTGCCAGTTGCGTTGATTACAATTGCGGTCAACGTTACACCCCCTTCAGGCACTTTTTATATAAACTCAAACTCTTACCAAAAACCTTGCAGCTTGCAGATGTTTTCATGTCTCAAAAGAGACAACGCCTCAGTACAGTTGTTTTTTATACAGTTAATAGTTAATTGGTTCATAAATTGGCAACCGTTTTTGCAAACTGAAGGTTTTTGATTTGTATAAAAAAAAATATAAAGATTGTCTTAAAGAGATTCTTATGGAAATAAAGCAGAAAACAATACAGAGAAGACTTGTCTGGAGTAACTTAAAAGAAACTACTCTGAAAATGATTTAAATAAGTTATTTTCAGCCTTTTTCTCAGTAAAAAGCCTTATACTTTAGTTATTGTAGTTTTATTAATATTCTTAGAAAAAGCTTTAACACCTATTCATAGAATATGTTGAAATACAAATTATGCTAAATCGATAGGAATTAAATTTCCATGTTGCATAAAATGAACAACAGAAAATGTTAAAACCCAATTGATAAACTACACCCACTATATTTTACTTATTTTAGTTTTACAAGTAACTATTATTAAGAGAAGATTTATTCGAGTAAAATGTTGAGTAAACATTTTAAATCGATTGTAATCAAATTAAACATATTTCACAACACTTTTTAAATTAGGAAAAAAGATTTTCTGTGACTATTTCATTGCCTGCAACACGTTTGTTGTTAAGATTACAGAAGAAAGCCCCACGCACTGACTCACTGTCAGTGCAATCGTAGAGTCAGATATAGAGAGGCCGGATGTGTCGTATGACTATCGTATGATAATCGAATGATAATCGTATGTAGATTGCTGTGGTCACTTAACGAGTATGACCAATTTTGGACCGTAGGAAGTATAAATTGTGAGCTTAAATTACACTGCATATTAATAAAAATATTGTGGGAGTTGTAAATATATTTTTTACTTATTCACAATTTCACAAGCTGACAACTCTTGGGAAATCCGCTTAGGTTGTAAACACTGGAGAGTTGAATTTCTTTAGATAAGTTGACGTTGATTTAAATGTCAAGTGTTTACTCTGGCATTAATTCAGTTTTCACTCTGTATAGTTGAGAATCGGAAATCTCTTTTAATAACAATTGTAGTTTTCCAAAAGTAAAAGTTTTCCGATGGCCGACGATGATGATGTTCATTTCGATGCCGTCGATTCAGGAGCATCGAAAACATTCCCAATGCAATGTTCGGCTTTGCGTAAAAATGGATTTGTAATGCTCAAAGGACGTCCATGTAAAATTGTGGAAATGTCCACCTCGAAGACGGGCAAACATGGACATGCCAAGGTTCATCTCGTTGGCATCGATATATTCAACCAGAAGAAGTACGAGGACATTTGCCCCTCGACCCACAACATGGATGTGCCACACGTGAAGCGGGAGGATTATCAATTGACCGATATTAGCGATGATGGGTTTGTTACTCTCATGTCTGATAATGGGGAAATACGTGAGGATCTCAAGGTGCCCGAGGGTGATCTAGGTTGTTCCTTACGCAACGAATTCGGTGATGGAAAGGATCTATTATGCACTGTCCTGGCTGCCTGTGGAGAAGAGTGTGTGATTGCCATGAAACCCAATTCGGGATTGGATAAGTAGGCAGAGAAAATACAAAAATAAAATGAAAATGTGTATTTTCAGAATAAAAAGGGAAAAACTGAATGCTTGATTATATAAAATAGTAAATAGTAGAGGTATAAGTTGGTAAATGTAATGAGTAATAGTTGAAGATAGATGTTAACATGATAAAGTTAAGATTATCAAAATTAACAGAACTTCAGAAATTAGAAGATAGAGAACATTAGTAGTAGATCTAGTTCTTTAGTTGGCTTTGTTTTTTTTCTAAAAATAGTTTACAGAAACCTGAAGGGAAAGGCAGAAAAGTTATTTTTGTCATGGTCTTGTTATCTGGCAATTAATGAGCATTGTGCAAGAGTATTGATTGATCAAAGTTTGATAGCTTCTGAGAATATGTCTTTAGTTTTCCATAACCATAATCATTGAGTCGGGCTTTCATATTCGAAGTCAGGTCTGTTTCAACTCGTATCCATAGTTGAATCAATCTTTCACATTCAAGCAGACAAGCAAATTAACATTGAACTTCATTTACTGATTGATCTCGCAATGTTTTGATCGCTTAAATCTGTTTCTTTTGAGAGGTCCCGCATTTTTTTTTGGTCTAGGCTCATTTATCATGACAGACAGACGAAAACATAATTTGATAGTCTCGTATCAAATTAATGAGATCTCATTAAGGGAACGCGCCCAAAACATTTGAAAAGTTAATGCTCTTAAAGTCTGTTAGATGTTGCAGTCACGAGGTTATCGGTACCGTTTTTTATAATATTTTATTTTAGGGAATCTTCACATGGTGTTCATCATCATTGAGTGTCGCTAATTATGGATGTGTACGCATTCTGAATCGCCATTCCCATGAATCAGGTAATGGAGTTAGCTGCCTGCCAGTTCAATGGCCAACTAGCCGACAGTTGGGCCAACACTGGATCGTCGTTTTGACCACCTGAACAATTAAGCTCCATTTGCTGCAACGTTTATTTCGTTAAACGTCGTTTTCCATTTGCATTTTCATTAATTTTTGTGCTGTTGTTGTTGTTGTTGTTGGAAATATTTGCCCCATCGTTGTTGTGGCGTCTAGCTGGCGGCATGTCTCCCTCACTCTCTCCCTCTCTCTCTCTCTAGTGGCAACAGCATCTTAGCTGCTCCACCTTTTGGTTGCCGACGGCGTCTCCTTCATTTCAATTGACAGGCAGCCGTTTTGCTTCCTTGTTTGCCAATTGCATTGGCAATCGACTAAATGCATTTGCATAGGCCAGAAGACTACTTCGACAGGCACACTCACTCACACACTCACTCACACACTCACTTACACACTCACTCACACACTCACTCACACACTCACTCACTCACTCACTCACTTATTCGTTCACTCACCAATTTATCCATTCATTCCCTCGCCAGTCATTCATTCAAATTTTGTAACTGTTGTTTTGCCTGCCAATTTGACATTTCTGTCAAACTGTCGCCATTTATACCTCTCTCTTTCTGTCTCCCTTACTTCCCCCTTGTTGGCCATGTGGGTGTGTTGACTGCTTCCAGCTGGTTTCTAGTGCGTGGCTTTAAGTTCCCTCTTTTCCCCCCGCTCACGATTATTTGTTGCAGTTGCGTTGCAATTGAAAATGTTGTCATGTCTGTTAACAAATGCAATAAATTTGCTAATACAATTTAATATGACTTGAGATTGGCAAAGGATTTTGTTACAAGTCAAGACAAGCGACAGGCACTCCTAGAAATTTGCTGTGGGAATGAATCAAAAATTCGGAAGAAAAAAAAATAGTAGAAAACAAAAACACAGGCAAACTGCCAGGGAATGATGTCATAGCCAAAGGCGCCAAGAACTTTGCAATCGTTTCCCGAAATTCAATTAGTTGTCAGCAAAAAAAGCAAAGAAAAAAATAAAATATACAAAATGAATCCAACAACATTTGTTGTGTGTGAACAACAATTCTTATGAAGGCGGCGCAACCCGCATAAATTTCAGTTAATTTTTCGATCAATTCAACTCTGAAAATGTTGTTTCCTAACTTTTTGTCACATGTGAGAGAATTAAACGATTTGAAAGCCGACAGACAAATGTTTTCTGGGATTGCTAAGCAAATGAATAAATGGAAAGAATAAAGAAATAAAGGGAATTAAAAGTAATTGCTAAGCTTGATTGATAAATGTTTGTCCAAATGTTAAACATTTGGAATTTGTGTGGGATTAACGAAATGGAAAAACAAAGAAAATTAGTTGTGCTACATTCCTTAAGGGAAATTAAGAGTTGTTTTTTGTTTACAAATTAACAGCCACATATTAACTGCTATTTTATGAGACATTGGAGAGAAAGAGTCAAAAAATGAATTTAATATACAATTTTAAAAGAAAGTTAAGTAACTTGAAAAGAAAAGTTTAGTAACTATCAAAGTACAGAAAAAAATAGAACTAGTTATAAATAGGATCTATATTCCCTATAAAAACTATCATAGGCTTATATATTTATTTAGGTTTATATATTTATTTAGGTTTATATATTTATTTAGGTTTATATATTTATTTAATTTAGTTAGTTTTGGCGACATTTTTAATATTTTAAATTTCAATTTTTATCTGTATGTATTTAAGATTTTGAACTTATCATTAGCTTGCAATACTTTTAACACCCCATTTTACTTTTTCACACTTGTTTAAACTACTTTTAGCTAAATTATCTTAATCTAAGTAAACTTAATCAAAAGTTTCGAAACTATCTTATATCATTTGATGATCAACTGTTTATTTTTATTGAGATATACATAGCTTCAATAACTGCATTCAAACTTCCATCAAATATGTTAGTCGCCATTTAAGCCGCTTTCAGTGACATTTGAGTGACTTGTGCATTAAAATCGCTCAACTTTCCACCCACTCTCCTGGCTTCCCTCTCCCATCTCCCCTTTTACACCCACTCACTCCATAAACTGACAACAAATTGTTATTGATTTCCGCTTTGCATGCAGTACACACACAGTCTTATAAACAAAAACATATGCGGAAGTCTAAAGGGAAAACTTTGCATTGCACTTGGCCCATGGCCCTGTGTGTTGTCTTAATGTTTTTCCAAGTGCAGTGCAAGTTTTCCCTGAACATGAACACATATTGAATATCACTATGACAATGCTAGTAACAACCATATTTTGGAGTAAGGGAAAAGGCCTAGAATAGAACAGAAACCATTTTCCATAGCCAACAATTGCATTTGCTGCACTTGACCTCCGGCTATGGCTCCGTCTCCGTCTCCGTCTCCGACTGACAATGTCGGCTGTCAGTCAATCAACAAGAAAAAAACTGCACCATGCAGAGTCTAGTCCTACTCCTCAACACTCCCTCCCCCTACCCGCCCCTTTCCACTGTCAGCTGCATATCTGTCTATCCAAAACTAATTACACGCTTTAATATGTCGGTTGGCTGTCGGTTCGGGGCGTGTCCATTATTCAGCAATTTTTTTTAGTAGTTTTTGTTGTTGTTGTTTGAGTTGGAGTGTGTGTTTGGGGCGTGAATGCGTGCATCATGATGATGGCAGTCATGGATACAATTTTTACTGTTATTTATACTTACACCCAAGCAAATGCAATGCATTGCCGATGTTTATCTAACGGTCATAGGTAAACACCAGACACGCCTCCCTTTCTCCCTCCCCCTTCTCTTTCACCCTGCTTTCAATTAGAACTCAAACTCGCGACTGTAATCAAAAAGGTGACAGTTGTCGGCTTTAATTACTCAATTTGATTGTGATATCATGTTGTTAGATCGATGTAGCTTTCTATTTTGTTAAATCGATTAATGGGAATTTATCAGATTTTTCTTTTAACTTTATGTTTATCTATAGGTGAGTATTTTAGAAGAAAACAGTAGACGTTTAAATTAAAATA
This sequence comes from Drosophila testacea, assembly GCA_035043265.1. Taxonomy (NCBI): domain Eukaryota; kingdom Metazoa; phylum Arthropoda; class Insecta; order Diptera; family Drosophilidae; genus Drosophila; species Drosophila testacea. Next base: position 306,084 of record JAWNND010000767.1, on the reverse strand, counting down.
TTTTAAATCTATTATTAATACTTGGTTTTTAAATGTAGTTGAAATATATATTCTCTTAAACATAAGTAAAATATTATTAAAATATAATTAAAATATAAATATAAATATAATTAATAAATATGATTAAAATATAAATATTATTAAAATATATATGTAAATATTATTAAAATATTTATATAAATATAATTATTTTAAGTATAATTTAAGTATTTTGAGATTTCGTTTAATTATATTATTTAATTTTGCAATTACATTTAACAGTTCAAATTCTTAATAATGAACATATTCATGATAATATAGACACTATCTCAAATTCTTTTTTCTGTTCTGACCACCTTTGATGTTCAAATTTCTATTGATCTTAAAAATATTTAGAATTATTTGAAGTTTGCTTTCCCTTTAAATCTAATTGAAGAGCAGACTCTAACAGATCTTTTCCCCAGAATATTTTCGAGAAAAGTTCCATAATATATGTATCTGTTATCTTATAAAAAACTCTAGAATTCACACCTTACTAATGTTATTTTTCTTAAACATTTCTCTCATTACAGGTGAGTTTTATCTTTATGATCTGCGTCTGTCTCTTTTATGATATATTCGGGTAAGTTGCTCAATTGTTTGCCAGATCCAGATCTGGATCTTATGGAGCAGCTGGTAAAGTGCTAATGATGCAACGGCGCTTTTCTGATTGAAAGATAAAGCATTAAGTTAATTTGAGTCGCTTGCTTTAATTAATTGCTGCTTGCAAGACACCTTTTGGACTTTTTTGTGAGTCTCAAGTTGCGTGAGGCAATTAAAGAGATTTATGTGTCAAATCTCCACCCTCTTTCTCTATCTCTCTTTCTATTTCTCTCTCGCTCTGTGAAAAGGGCCTGACTTATGGCTTATGAATATGTGCGTGCCCCTTTGGCTCACTCAATTGGAAAGAAATGGGTTAAGAAGACAAGTGTGTGTGTGTAGGTTTCGCACCAGATAAGCGCAAAAGGTACAAACGGAATTGAAGTCGTACTTTGTGTTATGGATAATGGGGTCATTGGAAAGTTGGGTTATATTTTATCTGCGTGAGTTTCGAGTTGAGAAATGTGACTTGTAGGCTGACAGTTAACCACATAACCTGAGCTGTGACATGAAGTGTTGATGGATGTGTTTTAGTTTGACTTTTAGCAGGTGCTTTCAAAGTGCAAAATGTATACGGATGGCTAGAGAAATTTAATAGAGACAGAGAAGTTAAAAATTAGTATGACAAACCTCGAAAGAAATAAAGCAACAGTGTTGCAAGTGTGAAAGAATTTTTGCAAAAAGTGTTGTCAATTTAAAATATAGCTCAATATTGTCTCTAACTTTTGATAATTTGTGTCATGAATACGAGATTGAATGTTTCATAATTTCCGCAGAAAAATACTTTGACGTAATCCAGTATTTCAATACATTTTATCTAGAATTAATTAACAAGTTCTGTTGCTTAACCTTTATGTTCCATATCACTTTACGTTAATGAGTACGATCTACAACTCATTACACAGCTTAATGCTAAGGTCAGACATGGAGTTAAGGCTCCCCGAGCCAAGGTGCTGGCCTCTCTATCTCTTTCTCTGTCTCACTCTGTGGGGCTCTCATTTCGACCATCTTTGCGTGTGCTATGAGATTGTTAGGCCAAGCCCATTAAAATCGTGGCTATGAATGAAATTTCAAACGACATTTGAAGACCTTTGAGATAAACACAAAATTCATATGCTAATTGCGTGCCAAGTGCGCTGGACGCCAAATGGAACGACCCTGAAGAGGGGCAAAGCGAGTTTCCACATACATATATTGAACTGGAGGGAAAGATTACAGGCGAGGGAACTCGACTGTTTAAGACCCTATACTTTGTTTATACATTATCTGATTGTAAAGAAGTCTTTAGGACACATTAAAAGCTTAAAGTATTGCTTATAAAATGGTTTTGTAATAGTTCTTAAGTTCTTAATAGTTCAGATATGTAGAAAGATAGATTAAGATATACAACTAACTACGATAATATCAATATTTACAAATTTTTTCAATCAGGATTATTTATCTGCTAACCAGACAAACTTAGTACACCCAGCTGTACTTTTTAAGTGCAGAGTCTAAAAATATGAAATGATATTGAGTAACAAACAAAAGCATAAACAAATAAAACAGTCGAACAAACATTGACTGTTTAACGAGAGGAGGAGTTGGGTGATGAGGGGATAAGAGGGTATAGCTGCCAATCGACTCGTAAATCAAATTGCAGCACTTATTGAGGCAACTGGAAATAACGTGGACCATGGACTTGGAAGTGGCGTCCACTCCACGCTCCACTGAAAATTTACAAGGGAACTGCACGCGTTTTAATTGCAACTTTGTATGTGACGACAGAAGAGGGGGGTGAAGAGTGAGCGTGGCAAGGGGACAAAGATAGCCAGAGGGGGCATATCTTTCTTACTGTCTCTACCTCTCTTACCCACCTTCTCTCACTGCGGAGGCGTGCGTGCGCGCAATGAGCTCATGGAGTGGCCCCCCATTGGAGGCAGGCCACATAAATAAAAAACAGCTTGCACAGTAAACAAAGTTGCGACAGTTGAACGGTAAGTGCAGTGGCAAAAAAGGGAAGGAAGAGAGTGGAGAGGAAACGTGACCATTAAACACAATTGAAGCGCCACATTAAAGTAAGAGCAAATGGAGCAGGAGGCGGGAGAATTGCTGTCGGCGCATTCAGTTAAAGTCTCCATTAGGCGCCTGAGCATGCGTCGACTGCGTGGGTAAACAGAGGAAACAGAGAGATAAGGAGAGAGTAACAGAGAAGAGAGAGAGACAGAGAAATAAACAGCAAGGGGTCTGTGATTTTTACTGTGAAAATTTAATGATTTTATCGGCATTTGCATCCTTTACTCACTCCCCACATTAACTTTGTTTCTCTCTCTCTCTCCATTTATTGTGTGTGTTTGAGTTTTTCTCGTCAAGCCCAAAAAGGAAATTCATTTTCACTGACCAAGTTTTTGGTATGCATTACTGGGAATGGCAATCAGGAAAGGTTTCCTCCCCAGGTTTTTCAAGTTTTTTCTCACTACCTACATTTAACTAAAGTTAAGTTTTTCTTTATTAAGTATTTAGTTTGCAATTGTTGTTGTTTTAAACTGGTTTACAAAGCCAATTGAGACACAACTGTATGTAGTTTGATGCACATTAACATTTTCCTTGGGAATTATGTCAGTTGGCTTTGAGTTTTTGTCTCGGGCGTTTCCTTAATTCGATATTGTAGTTAACAACAAAACGCACAACATTAACGGATGGAGGCCCCCAGGGAAGGGAATGAAAATGGAGAATGGAGAATGGAGAGAGGGATGCCAGACGAAATCTTCATTATATTGTTGCACAAATTTGATTGTTTGTTAATATGAGAAATATACCATAAGATCGTATATGTACTTTTAAGTATGTTGGGCTTGTCTTCACTCTACTAAATTATGGGAATTTTCTGTTGTTGAAAGTAGCTCAAAGACTCCCTAGAGTGGAATAGAGTTTAAACTGTGCATTATTATGAGTTGAAATTGAGGTCGTTTGAGACAAATTACTATTAGTAACAAATAGGGAAGTGCAGTTGTAATTGCATAGACTTTAATTTCACATACTTAATTATCTTTAGAGATGTACAAGTATGCGTATACTTAATTTGGTGCAAATAAAATTATACACATATTTAAAATTTTATTATGACTCGAACAATAATTTTAAGCTTAACTTGTAGAATGCAAAAGTAACTAAAAATTAAATGTTTCTTACAAATTACTATTAGTAACAAATAGGGAAGTGCAGTTGTAATTGCATAGACTTTAATTTGACATACTTAATTATCTTCAGAGATGTACATTGTACAAGTATGCGTATACTTAATTTTGGTGAATTAAAATTATGTTAAAATTTGACTAGCACAGATAAATAAAATTGTAATTAAAAATTCAATGTTTCTTAAATATAAATCTCTTCAATTAATTTCGAAATAAGCTCTTTGATATCTAATACAATATCCTTCAATTATTATATCCATATTTCTATATTTAACCATCCTAAAGCTTTTGCTATATTCAAACATCTTTCTCTTTCGGCTTTGGGTGAATCAATTTTCCTGCTAATCATCTGTTGTTGTTGTTGTTGTTGTTGCACTTGTTACGCTTTAAATGAGCACCTTGTAGAAATAACAGTTGAGACAGGCTGCCAAATTAATTAAATTGCCTGTAAATGCAATCAAAGCAACAATTACAGTAACAACAACAACAAAAGCTACAACCATACAACATTGGCATCTACTAAAACAACAATCAACAGCTACTTGAGCTTCAAGTCATGATGTCGCTTAAAAACGTCATTAACATTAACATTAAGCTAACCCCCAGACGATGGACTTTTCACCTTGGCCCCAACTGCAATTTTCCAATAATAGCAACAATAACAACAACTCCAACAACAACAATAACAACAGACAGAAAATCAACTCATTAAAGTTGAGAGACATTGAGAAATGACTAAGGAGGCAGGAGTAGGAGGAGAGATGTTGTGAATCAAAAGTTGAGGTACATAATAAAAAGATAGTTAAGAGGAAAGACAGTAGGAGTAAAGAGTCAAGAGGAGAGTGGAGAGTGGAGAGTGTTTAAGGCTAAAGTAAAATCAATGCGGGTGTTGTCTTCATAGTCCGAGTCCACATTCACTTGTCTCCATGGCGCTGAAACAGAAGCAACAACTGCCTAAACATGCAATGGCCAAATGGAATGCGGAGGCGGAGTTAACAGATGCAAAGATGCAGCTTGGAGATGCAGATGGAAATGGAAGTGGAAATGAAAATGAAAATTCAAGAGGAGGAGCAGGAGGTGGCGTCATTTGGCTACTGTCTACTGTCTACTGTCTAGTCTCCTATGGTCAGTTTGTTGTGTCGACTGTCGCCGGTTGTTTTTTCGCCTGACAACGAAAATGTGAAATGTGGACTGTGGCAAACAATTTTTCGGCTCCTTGGCGAGCTGTTTTCCATTAGCTGAAAATGAAATTTATATCATGTAATTTAGTAGACAGCGACACCCACGTAATTCGACGGCGCCATGTGTCCAACAATTGACATTTCCACTTTGGGAAAGTCACTGGTCAAGTGAAACTTCCGAATGCAACTCTATTTTTTATATATTATTTTATTTTTATTTTTGGCACACCAAATCATCAAGTTGTCGTTGACTTACTTTCCTACCTGATTGTCTGACTGCCTGCCTAGCTGTCGACCTGCCTAACTGCCAGCAATTTGTTGTAGTTGTCGTTATCGTGGTTGCTTCTAACGGGCTTTTGATCATTCTCACATTTTCACCTGCTGCCTGCCTTGTTGCAACTTGCAATTTCTCCCATCAGTTTTGGCGCATAGCCCAAAAAGTCTTGACAAATTAATAAACAAGCCATCATGTGTGGACCCCTCGACACTGCTCAACAACTCTCCAACAACATATGCTACATATGTAAGTATACTTTCCCCCCCTGCTCTTCCTTCTCTACCCCGTTGAGACGTTGCAATCATTTGTCAGCCTCCCGGCGATTTTAGCAAATTGCATTCTTAATGGACACTGCCATGCCGCGAGCTGCTAAAGTTGCTATGCAAATGACTTGGACAGTTCCAAATTCCCACTCTAAATGGGTGTGTGTGTGTGTGTGTGTGTGTGTGTGAGAGTTTTCGTTAAGCGAAATTTTCATAGTAGAAACTGTTTGACGATGTGTAAAAATAATACCTCTGATGTGTAAAAATAAGTACCAGAAATCTAAGAGAACTTCTCAAAGTGAAAAGCTGTAAAAACTCTCTCTTATTTAATGCGTTTAATTTTACGGTAACGAACGAAGGATTTAAATTGTTGTATATATTACTTTTTTAACTAACTTAAAATTAATTTAGAAATTATTAATTAAGTTTACAATTAATAACAAAATGTTCCTATATGAAATACATTTTAGAGGGGAAAGAGTAAATTCGTTTTTAATTATTTATTTAATATTATGTACTTTATTATTATGTAATTTATTATACATATGTAATTGTTAATAACCCTATTTGATAATATTTTTTAAAATCTGATTCATTTGCTGTTTACACGACACACGACATGAGAGACAGACAAGAAGAGACATTTCCAGACTCTATAAATGTAAATTCCCAAACAGCATCTTCAAACTGTTCTATTAATTTGGTTGTATCTTCATTAACAAATAAAATATTCTATGTTACAACATTCCCAATCAACTGTATTCAAATTTCTTCATTATGTAAAATTCGTGTCAAAATTAAACATGTTTTACTTTTGATTATCTACAGTTTCACTTTTCTGCTTTGATGTGCATTCAGCAAAACATTAACTTCATTTAGGCCTTGTTTAACTGTCATTAGCAAATACTTAAAACCATATGAATATGTTTTTTACTTTCAATTGCATTCAGTTGAGCGCTTCAATACAATCGTCAGACACATTTCATATGGCATATGTATATCTGAATATTTGGTTTCTATAATTACCTGACAATTAACAATGCAAATTGCAGAGAAACGCCACCTGGCGGCGGTCGTTGAACGTTAGTTGGACACGCTATTTTCAACAATCAACAACAATAACCAAAAATACCTTTGGAAAATATTAAACATATGTAGACACACACACACATTTCTCTCAAGTTGTTGTTTGTTTCTTGTTGTAATAATAACGTGTTAAATTTTCACGTGGAGTATTTGAAATATTTATCACAGTTGTAGGTAAAAAAAAAAGAGACCGCCCACAATTCAACTCCATCCCTGTTTCACTTACACACACAAACACACTCAAGTGTTGCTAATTAAAATGCAAAAACAAATGTTTACGACGTTTGTTCAACTAATTTAGGGGTGACTACAACAACAACAACAACTACAACAACTGCAGTAACAGTAACAACACAAACATAGACTAACAATAAGATAGACGCCGCTTTATAAACTTGGCAAAGACACGCGATGGCCGCGAATTTTGCAGACAAAGTCAAAGTTTGCATGTTAGAGGACCATAAAAATGAAATGACATCGTTGACAAGAGTCCAGAGAGTCCAAGAGTCCCAACATTGAAATTCAGTTGCATGCCACATCGTGTGTGTGTCTAGTGGAGCCAACTGTCCAATGTGGCAGCTGTTTCCTATTTGAAATGGGGCTTCCCTTTGATTGTATTAGACAAATAGGCTGACCTAAACGTAGAACAGGAAAAGCAGCTGCTTTTGAAGTGTATTTGGTCATTGTTATAGTTTTATAATGGGTGTTGGGCATTAAAGAAGGTGTGGGGCAGACCTTATAAAGTAGATAACATGTATTTTAGATTAAATTGATAAGCTGATAAACCAATAAAGCACAAAAGTTATTATTTAAGTATATAGTTCACATACAAACATACTAATCATGTTTGTGTGAATTTGGAAGGCAAAAGTAACTGTAACAGGGAACATCTGAATTAATGTGATAATTAGTTTTATAGATCAGAAATATAGAATCAAATTGATGTTTTGCACATCGAAGACAATAATTCTATGTATTAGATAGGTAATACTTATGTAGAAGTTTCATTCTGCAGCTAAAATGGTAAGATAATTAACTTTTCATTTAAAATAATATTTATATTACATTTTATTAGATTGCATCTTGAATTTGTTTGAGAAATAGGGCTAATGGAAGAGCTATAAACTCAGTAGAGGTAAAAATAGTTCCAATTGGTCGCAGTAAATGTTTCCCCAACATAATAATAATATTAATTTGCAATAATAAAAGAGAAATTTTATAAATTACTTGTGATTTTACTTACATTAACAAGAGCTGCATTTTTAAGAATTAACTTTTACTTGTGCGCAATTACAAGTTATTCTCTATCTTTCTCTCTCTCTCTCTCTCTCGCCCTCTCTCTCCCTCTCTCTTTTATATGTATATTCGACACCTAATTCGATTTCAATAAGATTTCTTTCTGTTAAACCAAAGGATTGAGGTCTTATGACCCATGTTTTATACACTTCCAGCTGTTTGCATGTCTTGTTTTTTTTTTTTTTGGCTGCTTGCAATCTGATGAAGTTTAACCCCTATGATTATTAAAGATTACTCGTATTAGAGCTGGGTCTAACTGCTCATTGGCACGTTTCACCTGGCCCAGTGCCTTTTGCCATTAAATTTTCAATGTGAAAGTGTGCAAAGAGGTGAGTTCATGTATCTGCTAGATACTTATATACATACTCAAGAAATGAGAAAGAAACAAAAAATGTATGTTTTTTGTGCAGTTTTATTGATATATGTTGGTTATGGAGGGGACTTGGGAATATTTGGACAATATGAGGAGGAGATCTTTTGGTTTTTTTGACCACCTGAGGCGATGTTGGCAATGGCAGCGACGGTTGCATGTCATTTTCTGACCGGTATCTCAATAATTCATATGCAATTGTATTGAACAATAAATTAATCACACGAACGAAAGCTGCACACACACACACACATGACTGAAACGTCATAAACAATGGTGAATACACAGATGTAGATACATATATGTATATGTATCTGTATCTGTATCTGTAACCAATGGATGCATTTGCAAATGAATAAATATTGAAACAGCGTGGCGGGAAATTAAAAGGCAATTTTCCGACCAGATAAAACAAAGATCGAACGTGTTTTCTACAGTGCAAAAGTCAATTAATCATTAAAGAAAATACTGTGTTCATGTTCATGTCGAGCTTGTTACCATTGCTGTTGTTGTTGTTGTTGTTGTTGTTGCATTTGGTTGTTGCTGTTTGCGGTTGTTTGCCGTGTTGTTGTTGTTGGTTGTTGGCAGTTGTTTGTGGCACAGGAAACATCGCTCGGCGTCTGTGTCTCGCAATGTGTGTAAAGTAAAAGTAACAAAAAAGATGCCGCGACAATGTGCAATAGTTGCACAATTAGAGACATTTTCCAGATACCATTCGCAAATTCCAACAACTGACTTTATTACAAAGACTGCCTCGTTAGATCTCCACTTGGTTCCTTTTCTTTAATGAAGAAACTTGTTTGCATTACAACTTTAATTGTTTGCACTTTTCTATTATTTATAGCACCCGCCGTCATAAAGTTAAATGTCTAGACTCCAGAGTCTAGAGTCTGCCCAATTGCCAACCCATGACTCAGTCAATCAGTCGTCTAGTCATTCATTCAGTCACTCAGTCAGTCAGTCAGTCAGTCAGTTAGTCAGTTAGTCAGTTAGTTAGTTATCTAGTCAAGTCTGAGGTAAAAAAGTGGTTTTCGTGTCCAGTTTATTGCTCACACGCCTTTGGACGAGGACCTTACATAACAAGTCGACCTAAAAAAATAAGAAATAAACCAATTTTATTGTGTGGATTTATAAGGGAAAAGTTGAGCCATAGGCATAAGAAGCTAGATTTTCTATACATAAGTGAACAGCAGCAACTGTTTTCCAGAAAATTAACGCCCAATGAAGGAAATGTTATAACGACACTTTATTTATTTATTAGTTAATCAATTTGAAAGTAAATCTTATGTTATTTAAACAACTACAATTCAAGGTGGAAGAACTGATAGGATAACTTTTGTCAGTTATTTTTATTTATTCTTCAGCAGATCAACTTTAAATAACATTTTAAAAAGATTTTATAACAGAAAACAATTATCACGTATTTTACTAATTAAAATATTTTTGTTAATGTTTATAATTGACCAAATTCCTTCTACTAGTGATTCAGCTACTATAAAACACTATTTTCTATTTATTCAATCAAATGATTGTCAATTTTCAATGATCTATTATGAATAAATCTTTTGCCTGTCTGGAAAATATCTTTGTAACTCCAAGACACTCGAAAATGAATAAAAATAAAACGAACAATTTAAATTTATATTCCTATTAAAACTGTATCAACCTTTCAGTTTTTTTTTGAAGTGTCATCAAGAGTCGTTCACAATTGGACTGATGTCTTATTCGAATTGAAGTTTGTCTCGTTTATAGAAAGAAATCGAAAGTGAATTGGCGGGCCAAACAAATGTAGCATCTAATTGTTGCATGTCTATATATTTTGTCACACACACACACACACACACACGCACAGCATGATATGATTTTAATTGAATTGAAGCAAAAGGAGCGAAAACGCAGTGAACGTTAATAAAGCTGTAAACATATCAATTACCGACATATTTCAATGCGTTGCCATGGCCCAATTATGGCTCCTCTCTCTCTCTCTCTCTCTCTCTCTCTCTCCCTAGCTTTTCTTCCTCTATGTGGCACCCTTTTCTGCACAATCTCCCCCTCTCTTGGTGGTTCATTGTTTTCTTTCGATTCCACCGCCGCATTGACAACTTGAAGATTTATCTGTGACTCCATTGACAGCCATACAGAGAGGCACAAACCATCAAATGCCAAAACTAAAGTTGTCTCAACAGTGGGAAAGGAGAAGAGGTTGGAACGTTAAGGGGAAAGGTAGAAGAAGGGGGGTGGGGGAGGAGGAGCCGCCTCTTTGGCTACTGTCGGCGGTAGTCTGTATCTTTCTCCCTCAGCTTCACTCGCTGAGTCACTTTTTCTTCTCAACTTGTCGCCTGCCATTTTATCAAAACGAATCTGTGGCATTTTCATTTGCTTCTGCAGCCCACACATCTGCAGCGAGTTTTCCACAGACAGTTTTCCACATGAAGTGCAATTGCAACTGCAACTTCAACTTCAATTTCAAATGTAGCTTCAGCTTCAGTCAACTTAAGCGTCGTCAATGAGAAGTCCAAAGATATTTTATCTATGAGTTGTGTGTGTGTGTGTGTGCATTGTTCGTTGTTCGTTGTATGTTATTTGTTGGTTGGACTTTCGTTTGTGGCATCGTCTAGTTGCGTCGTCGTCTTTCCTGAAAGTGAATCTCAAATATTTTCTTGATTATGTGCAACCAAGAGATTGTGGCAGCCAATCGACTTGAGGAGGTTGCACCCAAGGCAAGGCAAACAGAATTCGCATATTCAATGCAATGTAACAAGGTCATGTGAGAGAGTTTCCCCTCCACCCCTTTCCACCTCCCTCCAACTAACAATGTCGTTGTCTGTGTCGCCCAACAACAACAACAACAACAAATGCTGGTCATATCTCCAGCATCTTTTGGCTCATTTGGTGTTTGTCTCTTGCTTTGGTTTTTATATTGTTTTTACTTTTCTGTCGTTTATTTTTTCTGTTTTTTTTTATATTTTATTTTCCTTTTGCTAACGCATTTCACTTTCTACTGCATTTCGAATGCATTTTTGTAGCTACTGCGATTGGTGTTGTTGTAGTTGTTGTTGTTGTGACGACAAGTGGGCCGAAATCGACAACTTTGACTTTTCTTCTTGACGCTTTTCACTTTCATTAGCGCATTTCGGCATTTCCTTTTACCATATTTTGTAAACTGACCATGAACAACACATATTCATTTCAAATTTGTTTCAGTTTGCTTGCAATTCCCATGGCGTTGCCTCTTGACATCCGAATCTAACCACTTCTCCTATATCACCTGACATGGCTTAGGCACTAAGAGTCTCTGTGTCAGTTCTGTCAACTTCTCAACATCTCAGCTTCTCAGTTTCTCAGTTTCTCGGTTTCTCAGTTTCTATGTCATGCTTAAGCCACAGCTTTGTTTGTGCTCAAACAGCCAAAAACTTTTTCGCTTTGATTTGAATATTTTCTTTAGTTTTTCTTATGCATTCGTATTTACACACCTGACAGCATTTTCCGACTTGGTTCCGTGTGTTCTGCTGCACTCGACAAACGTATTGAGTTACATTTTGAATATACAAACAAAACTCAAGATATAAGAATGCTTTGAAAAGACTCTTGAATGCCTCTGAAAGCCGAGTATACTGTTATGCAATTCCGACAAAAAAGGTGTGAAAAAAAGATGAACAAAGATAGAGATAAACTTGTTGTGGAAATCATTTGTCACAGAGCCATTACTTTAGAAAACTGACAACCGTTTGAAAACGTCTGTTTAATCATCGAATGGTTTACATACAACGTATAACTTTAATCCAACTATTAATAATAACAATAATAATTATACAACATTTAACATAGAAAATATAACTTACATATAACATATAAATAAATATTTAACAAACAAATTCTTAAATTTAATGTGGCTTTTGATCCATTGTTGTTGCGTCTATTTCTATGCCTATTGGCGTGGCGGAAATGCGTTCTGAAATTATAATATTTATTAAGAAAAATGTACAATTTGGTCATTTCGTTCAATTAAATAAACTTACCGATCGTACCTTTACTCAATTTTGGAAAGCTTCTTGTCAAGGCCTCTTTCTTTGTGCACCGTCCACTGTAAAGGCCAGCGCAACCTCATCGCAGAAAATCATTTTAAAACTTGCATGAGGTGCGGTGCTGCTACTGTTTAATCTTCTTTCCATTCGACGAAGCTCTTCGATCGAATTTATAGGAAAGAGGTCCTGAACAGGCTCAGGCTGCATGAGGCTGCAACTGTCGAATCAATGTTGACAGATCCTGATGCTCAGGCTGATGAGGCAGCAGCTGGCGATTTACAGCTGACTGTTGAGTCACAAGCCCAATTAGCTCGCCCATCTGCGCCTTGAGGACTGCATTCTCCGCTTCAAGCCTTTCTGTAAATACAAAAAACAATTTATAATAAAGTGGCTTCAATATTAAAATTCAAATACTTACCCACGGCTGCCTGCATACTCTCTATTTTTCCCTCTGAGCTCTCGACTGCAGCGTGGGTGTTGTGAACAGTATCTACACAAAAAACCATTGATTCTCTCCAGCTGGCCAAAACTCACTGAAAACGGGACTGTCACTGTTATTTCACGGCGTGTCGACATTGTTGAATTCTGGAATAAATCTCTTATGTGTTAATAAAACAAATTGAAAGCAACATATCGTCCCCCTTTTTGCGAAATTATCGTATGTTACAAAAATCGAATTTTACAGGAGAGCAAAACACTCCAAAATTCACGAAATTATTTTCCTGGATAGACTTAGATTTATCATGAATTTAGGTGCAACACTTTCGCGGCAGTCTCTTGTAGTTTTTTTTTTTTTTAAACTAATTTTAAAGATTAATTTATGTCAAGCCTAAAATGGCTTGCGAAGGGCTTGTTGTTGTTGTTGGTTTTTGTTTTTCACCTAAATTCATGAAAATCTATGAAAGAAAAAAATGTCATGCATTTTTAAGTGGTTGGTCCTTCATTTAACAATTACCATAATATGCAAATATTTACAGTTATTAATATGCATTTTATTTTAAACATCATTTCGAACAATCGAATACAACGGTACTTGGCAAAAAAGACTAAGCGTCAAATTTAAGCTATGACAAAAGAAATAATAAAGAAATTATGCTTAACAGTGTACTTGCTGCTTTCGCTGAAAACACAATTTCACAATAAATTTTGAATTAATTACCGATTTATACAAATATGTATTTACTCTAAATTAAAAATGAAGAAAAAACGATGCAATGCGCACTAAAGTCATCAGAGAAGTGAAGTAAAATTATAAAAGCTGCCGAAAATGGTAATATGGATTAAAAAGGAACGCACAACTAGACAAATACAGTGGACACTCGCAAATTGGAACGTTAATATTCATTTTACATATGAAACTGAACGTGTTCCATTTGTAAGCATCCACTGCATTTGCAATTCGCGCTACGCTTAATTGTCGTCTTGCTTTTGTTTTCGTTCTTATAACAGTTATGTTTATAAGAAAGAACGCAATTCGCTCTCATTTCAACATAAGCATCAGCCAATTCGATTGCTATCGAAAGAGAGCAAACTATTAATGGGTAACATTTTTACATATAGAATTTGGTATACCCTTCAATTTCTTGGTTCAACTAAATGATTTGTTTGAGCGAAGATTTAATCAGTTTTTATTAATTTTCTTAAATTACAGTTATTAGGTAATTGTATGTTGCTTAATATATCAAAAACGAAAATATTTATTAATTGAAAAACATAACATATTGTCTTCATATATTCGGAATTATCGTGTAATACCCTTGCTATACTCATTAAGCGGTGCGTGCGCTTTTCGAACACAAAAGACAATAGATAAAGAATTAACGGAACCTATGTGTTGTTGTTTATGTATACATACATACATTCATATGTAGGTATTTAAGCTTACTAGAAATTGTTTCCACGTGCAAGCTAACTGACCAACAACAATTGCATGTGTTTTTGTTGTTGTCTTATTTTCGAGCTTGCCTTTAAAGTGTCGGTGTCTATTTTAACCTGCCGGCAATATGTTCAAAATTACTGTTGTGAACTGCAGTGAATTAGATGAAATAAATAAAATGTTAAGACTTATTTGTAATTACATTATTGTTGTTCAAAATATGAAATTATTTGTTATACTTTTTTTATTTTATTCTCATTAGTGAAAATGAATGCACACTTTTCTTTCAGTGTACAAATTGAAATAAAAAAATGGTTCACTTATTGGTATTGACTTAAGAACTTTGCATAGAAAGTTTTAGGAAAATTCCTTACCTTGAATTGAACAAAATATAAAAAATTCTATCTTGAAAACTAATCAGAGAAAAGTTTTGTAAACTTAATTTATTTGTTTAGAGCAAAATCTATAAGAAAAAAATATTAGGACCTCTAACCTCTGATGGCGAAAAAAAATCAATATATGTAAATTGGTGTTATTATGAAGTATCGAAGATTTGAGTGTTTGACAATTAATTTTCCCACACACGCAAGTGATAATTATGATTTTTCCGCCAACGTTTCTAGCCAAAAATTCGCCCGCATGCATCAAAATCTTTTATGGCAAATCTCTGAGCTTATCGACTTGCTTAAAATAGAAAGAAAGAGCTGAGAATTGTTGCTGAAAGCTGAAATTGAATTCCCCCCCCCCCCAAGCAACCTCCCACCGCAACGCATCGTGGCTGGGAAAGGGACCCAATTATCGCCCGGAGATGTTGACGTCGACTTCGTCAGTTGGCCAACAACATGAAGCCAACATTGGCCAATTGCCTGCTTGACCCCTGACGATCGACGAACGCGCTACATCGCAATTGTGCCCATTTCCGACTTCAACTTGACCACAACAAAAAAAAAAAAAACAAAAACTAAAAAGATAAGCTAACTAAAGCGAGAGTGCTAAAGAGAGATAGAGATGTGGAAAGAGCTAAAGTATAGACTCCACCTTACCTCTTACCCCACACAACCTCTTGTTGTTGTTGTTGTTGTTGTTTTAGTGTTGCCAAAGTAAATCGCCGTTCATTTGTTTTTTGATTTTTCAGCGTGTTGTTCGTGCAAATTTCGCTGAGATTTCAGTTTTATTGGCAGTTTTAAGTGCAGGTATTTCAACTATTTATTTGGATTTGTTTTAAATGAATGAATTAAATCGTTTTATAGCGTAACAAAATTTATGTTATTTGCAATTTATTTTGAACAAATACAGCTGTCTGCAAAATGTTGGAAAATTTTCTAACCTCGATTAAAATGTTGTGACTAGTTGAAGTAATGACTGTAAAATAGATGTAGGGATTTATTCTAATGTAGCTACTTTTTTGGATGTATCAATGGGTTAGCTTAAAATCAGATGGAATTTCTGATAATATATTTAAAAAAATAATCTATTTCGATTCATTGACATTTCAATTTAAAAGCAAGAGTATTCCAAGTTCGGCGCGACAAAGATTCTTTGATTACTGATTTTTGTTTGTAGCTTTTACAAATTGCCCGTAAATGATATTTTCACAACTCGCATCGATCGGTGGCCCCGTAGGCGCCCCCTTCCTTTTTTTCTTTTTTTTTTTTTTTTTTGTTTGGGGTCCCCAACAAGTGAGAGAGTTCGTTGGGGTTAATACGGCCAATAAATTGTTATGGCGATTTGTTGCTGATTTCTGGCCGTCGTTGCTTTATGGGCCATATTTTTTTAAGTCATGTTTTTTTCCATCCATTTTTTGGGGTCGATATTTTTGTTTTTTTGTGGTTTTGCGCAAACGCCTAACGGCAAACCGGCGAAAGAAATATTGAAATTTTCGTTCAAATTGTTTTCAATTTAATCGACTTGGATGCATTTTTCATGCTTAGTCGCCGTGGAGTGCAAATATAATTAATGATAATGAATTGTTATGGACATGGATTGAGCTAAGCTGCCCACCAGCTCCGCATTTCCGAGACGCCCACGAAAAATCTTTGAAAATATTTGTTGTCGGCAAGCAAATGTCGTGCGACGAATTTTTGTCGGGAAGCTTTGCGAATTATGCTTAATTTTATTTTAGTTGCAAGTTTATCTTTTTCTTCTTCTTTAAGCCATGTTCATTTGTAGTGGGAGTTGGAATTGGAGTTGTTGTAGTTGTAGTTGGATTTGTAGTTGAAGTTGAAGTTGTAGCTAAAACTGAAACTGAGACTTAAGTTGAGGTTGAGGTAAAGTTGATTTATCACTCGAGTGGCGAGCGAAAGGTTGCCATAAAAATGTTGCTAAACAAATGTTGACGCAGCCCCAATGGAGCTGAAAGGTAAAAGTTTTTCCAAAGTTTTTCTTTATGGTTCACAATTTGCTTTTGATTTTTTCTTGTTGATCGCCTGTTGTTGTGTTTGCGCCGCATTATGCAATTGTGACTTGGCCAAGTGCTAATAAAATCAGTTAACAATTTTCATTTGTTGTCATTTGTCAAAAGTGGAAGACAACGCAACTTGTTGTGATTTCCGCTCCATTCGATTTTCATGTTGCGCACAATTTTCACATAATTTTTACACATTTGTTTTTAACACGCATTTCATTTTCATTTCTTCATCTTTACAGAGTTTTTGGCACAGAAAGTGAATTGAAAGTCAATTGCTGCAGTTACCACGCGTCCCTCTCTCTTTCTCTGGCGATCACCTCATTCACATCCTCAACATTGGATTGGAGTGGAGCCAACAACATTGGTTGGTCACTTTTCACATTTAGGTATTTATTTTTGTTACTTATGTTAGTTTGTAAACAACATAATGAGCTTTTAATGACAAAGAGCAATAGACAATGCAGGCAACTGAATGAACTTGTGTTTATTTTATTGTTAATGCATTAATGATGATCATAATGATGATTGGTATAATAGACAGTGCACTTGACATTGAAACTATTTGAAATGTATTGCTTTCAATGCGAAATAAATATAGGTGTATAGGTCAAGGAAACTAAAAAGGGGATTTAAGAAATCGTGCAGGAAGTTAACATAAGAAGTGGAAATAAACAGTTAAATTTAAGTGAAGTCTATAAACATTTGTTTTCCATTTTATGGTTAATTAAAATAAAATTAAATAAAACAGATGAGATTTAGAAAAGTATTGTTTAATATTGATTAAAAGTAAAAACTTTACTTTTATTTTTGTTTTGAAAAATCCAAAGAATCAACCTTTTCAATATTTTCAAAAATGCATTATTGAAAACATACTTATTTAAATGCGGAAACAATTTACATTCTGCATTAAAATCGAACGAACTTATGCCAGTTTTAAGTCTATTGATCCTTGGCTCTGGAAACTTACATATATTAAAGAAAGAGCTTATCTTTTTTAAACTCCTTGCACAACAAAAATTAGCTGACTTGACCTATTCAAACGTAATATTTTATCAACTCTGATTTTAAATTACTAATTGAATTAGCTGCTGATTGTCCCCATTTTTATTATATATATCTGTATCTTTTTCTGCTTAGTTTTCCTTTCTAAAGAAGTGACTCTACTAATAGTTGACTAGTTTGATATATTTGAAGTAAGTAGGTTACACAAATCCCCAACCAATCATTCGTACTCTCTTCTGTTGTCATTTCTTCGACTAGAGTCTCTTTTATTTTTAGTTAGTTCACCCAGTTTCCAAATTGTAGTAAATATATCATTTCTTAATTCTCAAAAGAGTGACATTCCAGAGGCAGTAGCTTAATCAGCTCTGTAGTATCTGTTTCATAATTTATGCCAAGTTGCATAGAAACCGCTAATTTGGTAGCTTGTTTTTTATTTGTTTGGACTCGGTCCGAGGGAGTTATTTACAACCCGAGACAACACCTGTCGTTTAACCATAACAAACGACTTCCCTTTGACAGAAACAGGCGATTTCTTTGGGGCGTGGTCAAATCTCTGGATGTCTTTTCTTATATTTTATTTTTAAATATCTATTTAGCCACTGTGTGTGTTGGCCCCAAAATGGGGCGCAGAACTAAATGGAAACATGTTCGGGCCACAAAACACGACACATTTATCATATATGTACATATGTGTGGAATGGGTCTGTCGTGTAGATTCCAAAATGTATTTTAACTTGTAGACAAATTTGTTGTCCAACAAAAAGAAAAAAATAAACTCTTTTGGTCGATTAGCAATCACTTTAGAGCGGGAGTTGAGAGAGCCTCGGTTTATTGCTGGTTGCAGGTGCCTCGTTGTCTTTTGGGGCGGGCAATAAACGGTGTTTGCATGTTCAACATTTGTCCACACTGCTCGATAACTTTCGTTTCTCCTCGTGGACCACGTTCAATGTGCTGGCAATTCTCTAATTGCTTTGCAACCAACCGCCTCACCACCTCCTTAGTCTTTGTCAACCATTGTATTTCCCTTCCACCTCCCCCTTCGGTCTGGCCTGATCTCTGGTCTACTTTTGGCCTTTTCTTGTCGCGTTTCTTGCTCTGTTTTGTGTCCATGTTCATGTCGCCCATATAACGTTGTTGCGGCCTGCTCCCACCTTGCCACCTTTGGCTTGCAAATATGTGCAACAATGCTGCATGTGTGGCACGTAGGCTTTGCTTAGGAATTTTGGCATGTTTTCAATTTCAGTTGACATTTTCACGCTTGTCTCGAGACTGTTTTGGAAATATACCCTAAGTAAGTTAGGCAGGGTTTAATTTACAAGTCGAAAAATTTAAAAAAGTGTTGAAATAGGAAAATATCGTATTTTATAAATAGATTTTAGATCACAGCACTACAAAACATATTACAATTTTATTAAATAATCTGTGACTGCTTTTGGCGGGATTATTGAATCATTATAATTGATTCCTCGATGTATCGATCTTTCTTTAAAGTCTGTAAATAGTTATTATTATATTATTGTTTTTAAAACTGAATAATCAGTCAATTATAATTGACAATAGTTTTAGTTAAATAGTTAGTTAAACTTTTAAACTTACAAATTGTACCTCACCAATATATTTGATTAATTATATTTGATTATTAACTTATATTAGTAAAAGTTCTTATTAACGATTTAAATTAGTTTAAAATTAATATATAAATATTTAGTCAACTAACTTATAAATGGTTAAAGGCAAGTTGTAGATATCTGCAGCGAATTATATTACCCTTAATTCCCTACATTAACTGCATCCTTCAACTGGCCAAAAAGTTGTTTAAGCCACCACAAAACAACAAATTAACAATACATTGTCTTAAGGTGGTAACTTGTCCCCTTTTCTCCCCTCCTCCTCCTTCTCCTCCCCTCTTAGATGGCTGCTCTAGTTAACTAGTTGGACCACAAGTTGTTGTCGTTGTCGTTGTCGCATTTGTTGTGGTTGCTTTGTGGTTGAGGTTGACATGCCGCTTGAACCCAACAAATTTTTACTCTGCAAAAAGGTTTCGGTTTTACTTTTTGTAATTGTTGATTGTTGATTGTAGTTGTTGTTGTTGTTGTTGTTGTTGTTGTTGTTGTTGTTGTTGTTGTTGTTGTTGTTGTTGTTGTTGTTGTTTTTTACAAGTCAATATGGTTATTGTTATTGTCATTGGCGCATTGCCTGCAATTTGGCCATTTGGCAACGACAACGGCAAACGACAACTGCAATTGCAATTGCAACTGCAACAGCAACTGCAACTGCAGCATGAACGGCAACAACTTCACGTGTGTGTGCCCAACTCTGGCAACATGTTGCCAGGCAGTTAACAATTCATTAGGTGTTGCCTTGTTGTTGTTGCTGTTGTTGTTGTTTACTGGTTGCAAGCGGCAAGTAATAATATATGGCATGTTGCCTTGCGGCTAACTTGATTCAATTGTGGTCAACTTGGCCAACTTGCAACGCGCCAAATGCGTCGCAAATAATTCTTGGAAGAATTTACAGAGTTTAAAGCACACAGATCAGATCAGAACTGAACAGAACAGATAATTTATGCAATACAATATTGAAACGGTCTCTGGAATGTCGTCTGTCATAAATTGTCATCAGCTGCTGTATTGAGTTTGTTTCTATTTCTATTTCAATCTTTTTCTGTTGTCTAGTCAAATGTCTGACCTCAACACATGGTCTACTCTTTGTCTAGTTAGATACCTGACGCTTAGTCATGTCTTATTGTTAGTTTCTTACGACAAACAACCAGATGTCTTAATTCTGGCCAAGTTCTAAAGGCTGATAAGTAGAACAGTGCTTTTGGCCAAGTACAGTCGAAACTTTGCTAAGTGAACATGTTATTTATGTACTGCTGATATAAACATTAACTTGTTTAGAAAGAATGACAAACCAAGTTGGAAGCTTTTGATGGAAAGAACAATGTTATAACAAAGTAAAGTCAAGTTTATTTTGGATTAATGGATTAATTAAATGATATTAAAGATCAATCGATTGAGCAGGCTAATAATGTTTAAATTTAGCAGGTAATGTATTTCTTTTTAAAGAGTTAACAAAGTTCTACTGTATTTATTTGCTACCAATTGATTAGCTTTAGTTAATTGCATTTGACGGCCTTTTAACTCCTCTACTTAGTTATCATCAATTTCAATTCGGTTCTTATCTAATCAAGACAGACACGAGTGCCCAAAGTTCACAAAGCAAGTCAAGTGGCTACACAATGGCTTTCAATTATCTAGGGTATTTGCTTTAATTTAGCGTGAGAACATTATCATTTTCCATATAGAACGCAACATCCGCAGGAAATGAGCTCAAAATATTAGATAATATCCAAAAAAGAAGATCAAAAGATTTATAAAAAAAGAGATGAAAACGAAAGTTTGTTTTCATTTTCATTCAATTTGAGTTCTATTGTGAACTCGCTTTTGATTTTTATTTATTTACTAAACAAAATGTCTGGAATGTCTTTGGCTTTTGGGCAGATTTACGAGCTTTTATCATTGTGTGCACCGCACATTCAACTCTTCTCTGTATTTAACAATTTTTCTTTGGCTTTTTTTTTGGGGAACTTGACTTGATTTTTGTTTGTTGTCGTTTATGGTTGGTTTTTAGCTCTAGCCAAATATTTGCCGTCATCTTTTTTTATGTCTCTATTTCTTTATCTTTTTTCTTCTCTGTGTTTTGCTGCTTTGCTTTGTTTATTAATTGCGACTGCGTGTTTTTTTCTATGGTCTACGGTTAGTTTTATGTGTGGTGCTCTTGTGTGGAACATGTTTGGCATAAACTTGGAGCCCAAATAACTTTTCCTGGAATTAAGTCGTCTATTACCGCATGTTTGCTCACTCGGTTTTTTGTTTAGTTCCAGTGGCTTAGTCTCTTATGTAATGGACAACAACAGGTGACTGACGACCTCCCCACACACACACACATAAAAATACAAATACAAAGTCAGAGGTATGCCATGAAGCACTCGGAAATGTGAATGCTTCTTTGTGTTTTGACTTATGGGCGAAAGGTTAAAGCACTTTTGTTTGGCTATTAATTTGCTTACGGCTCATCAAAGCAAAATCTGCATAAATCTCTTGTTAAGTGTTTTATTTGTCGATTTACTATTTTTGTCACATTATCAACAATCAATATTAATTAAGTTGGTTTAGGTTTGACTGACTTAATGTTACTATATCTTTTTAATGGGCATTGAAGTTTATTTTTGTACAACGGACATTTATACTCTCTTTATGTATTATTATACATTGTAAGAAGAGTTTGAAATAGCTTTTGATTAAGCAGACTCATAACATTCCCTTTATCAGCATTGCGCCTCTTTTAAGAAACTAAAAGGGCTCTAAACCTAATAACTGTTGCTAATATATTTTCCAGCCAAGCTGCTGTAAGAATTCAAGTTAATAAATTAAGCTTTAAGTGTCAATGAACATTAATTCATACCTAACAAAAGAACAAAAGTTGGAAAGTTAAATTAAGTACAGATATTAGTATGTTACAATGTACAGAGATGGTCAAAAGTATTTACACAAAGTGCTAGGCAAGAGTTATGCATTTTGTCTACATACTTTTGACCACCTCTGTATATTGAGAAGTAAAACTATGATTAAATCTATTAATTGCTTAAATAATCTGTAAAGTTTCTTTATATATGTAGAAATATTCCGCTTTGGTTTATGGGAATAAATCCTGCCTTTTTGCGCTTTTTTTGACTTCTAGTGTATCTCTTCTTGTAGTATTAAAGTTAGCTAAAACATATCACATTAATTTCTTTATACACTGTTAAGTACAAGAACAGTTATCTTCCAAGCTAAAAGTTCTAACTGCATAACTAAATCAAATACTTTGCTTTTCAAACATGTTTTAGATATTCCCTAGACGAAGTAAAAGCTTAACAGTTGTATATTTGTACAACAGTTTAAATTTGGCCTTTTTTCAATTACCACATATTTATTTTCATAGTTCACAATCTAAACCCAGATCGGTTCATTGGCATCTTAATTAGTATGTTAAGTAATAGGGCCCCGCATTAAATATTTGCAAATGGAAATACAAAATAAAAAGCACGTCAAGCCTTAAAATTATAAATATTTCTTAATGAGTCATGGCCGGGACACATGTGTGAATGACCGGGTTGACGAGGAGTAACAGAGATGGAGAGACACTGAGAGAGAGAGAGTGGGAGGGAGAGAGAAGGAGACAGGGCATTGACAAGGTTTTGGTTTGTGGCAAACTCACAAATTTGCATGCATGACAAGCAACATAGAGGGAGGAGGGCTTAAAGCAGGAGTTGTTTGAAGGAAAGAGGAAATGGAACTATGGTTGCTCTTGACTCTTTTTGTGCTTTGTTGTTTTTGCTTTTGTTGAGTGACTAACTCAAAGTGTTTTTCGAGCTGTTGAAGTGGCTTAAAGGCCTGCCGCGAGAAGTGTAAAGTTCCTCCTCAATGTAATAATCGGCGACGTGGTGAATGCCATAAATACATTACTTATACCTAGACACAAACGTTAACGATATGTTTTATGTATGTGAGAGTGTGTATGTATGTTTTGGCCAATTCATTTGGCCATGTGTGGGTTGGCAGTTAAAGTTTCGCTTTCGCTTGACCAAAATCACGCTGTTGTTGCCAGCAATTTTTCGCAGACACAAGAATTAACAAAAGCGATAAATGCAAGTCGTGAGAGAGAGAAAGGTATAGACAACAGAGAGCGAGAGAGAGAGATAGAGAGAGAGGTAGACAGAAACCCCTTTAAATGGCCCCGAGGCTCAGGTTTTGCCACAGGCCAAGCTCCTAACAATTATAATGGTTGTAAAAAGCTGAACAACAAAACAAAAATAAAACATTATTTACTGCTTTTAGCGTCGATTTGTGTGTCGTAGCACGCCCCCCGCAGACCCATACCGCCCCCTTTTGCTGCCGCTTTCCCGACAACTGCCGACAATTGTGCCGCCTCCTCCCACTTTTGTATGGATCATTTTCGGCGATTTAAAGTTTCTTACTCAAGTCTGTAAGAAAGGTATATTAGGCCAGCACTTCAATAGAAAGTTTGTAAAAGGATAATGCTAAAATATTTAAATTCTATCTACAAATTTAGAATCTTTGCTCAAAGTTTATTTAGGTTTCTGGAATGTAAGTAAATTACGTTAAATGAAATTATTGTTAAATTTGTCATTAAAACCGTGATTCAACTTCCGTGTAAAAACTCTATCAAGAGTGCATTCTCTTAAAGTAACTCACTATAAAATTCTAGAGATACAATTATAGTTCTTGAAGTAAACTATAAATATTATTGTTTATGCTACTTAGCGACAATACTAGTTTATCGATAGTATTGCCTATCGGAAGAAAGAAAAGGTTAAGATTTATTTTTATGATGTCTATTGATGTTGTTTCTTTCTAAATATTGTCTATGGCTTACAGGGTATAAATTAGTCACCTTCAACTCTGAAACAGTTTTTGCAATTGTTGTTGTTGTTACTACTATTGCTGCCACTGCTACCTCATATCTTAAGTGGCTAAATAAACGCTCGCAGCCAATTTGGGAGACCCAAAGTTAAGCGTGCAACTCGATTTGCATACAAATATGGCCCACAAGTGTTTTTTGCGACTAATTTCGTATGAAAATTTGATTGCTCGCGATTAGAATCGTGTTCATTGTTTTGGGTGCCGACTCACCGACTACCACCTCCCTACCTGCCACCAGCCCCCGTCACGCCCCTGCCCCTGCCCCTTGACCAACTGCCCCAACATAATTGTTAAGTGTTTGCCTTTGTTTTTTGTTGGTTTCTTTGTTTGTTTTGTTGGTTCTCTTTTGGAATTAAGTAATACTCGTGATTATTATAGTAATTTTTTTGTTTGTTGCTGGTTACAGTCTCGCCTTATATGCATCCAGAGTCGTTGGCCTTCCCCTGTAATTATGTAGTTGTCAGTTTACAGTTGGCTTTAATTGCCATTTACAGTTGTTACCATTGTTTTTTTTTTTTTTTTTGGTTTTGGGTGTGATATAAGATATGATCCGGCTTAACAACTCTTAACTCTGTCTTAACACTGCACTCCAAAAGGCCCTTTAAGGTTCTTATATTGTCAACCGATTTAATGATAACAGTTGATTTGGATACCCAATTAGCAGTGCTGTGATTTCTAGGTGAATGGATTACAAATGTGTTGAAATAGTATTATAAGATTTAAGGGAGCATAGAGGGAGAGAGAGGAAGTTAGTAGAACTAATTTAGCAGTAAAACTTTTGATTTACATTGTAAATTTATAACTACAAATAATTCAAGTTATATTAAGAACGTTTAAAGTTAAGAGCTATTATTTGAATTTAAGGGAGCAGAGAAGGAGAGAGGAAATTGGTAAAGCAAATTAAGCAATAAAACTTTTGATTTACATTTATTAATTATGAATAGTAATACATAATTATATTAACAACGATTAAAGTTAAGAGGTATATTTAAACTTAAGGGATAAGAGAGAGAGAGAGAGAGAGCAAATTAGAAAAGCAAATTAGGCAATAATTAATTTACATTTTTAATTATGAATAGTAATACAAAATTATATTAACAACGTTTAAAGTAAAGAGATATTTATTTGAATTGACGATCAATACGAACAAGATAGAAGGAAATTAAGGATGTTTTCGATTGCGTTAACAATCGTTTTGCAACACTATTAGATATCGATATAATCTGATGCAACAGGAACTATTTAATTATAATACCTTACTCAGTGTGTAATGTTTTAACTGATCATTTGAAGTTAATCTCTATGAGAAACACTATCTACTTTAAAAAATTGCTACTTAGTAAATCGTTATTTAAACTTTATTATACATAATTTATCATTATGATCAGCAATTCAATATCATCCTACAAGTATTTGCCATAATTATAGCATTTTAAATATTTCCCTTTACCTGCAACTAATTTGGCTTAAACGCTTTTTTCTTTTTTAATTACAGTGAAATTAGCAATTAATTTTTTTTATCAAAATAACGAAACATGTATTTTGCATAAAAGCAAACGAACGGAAAAACGAAGGAAACAAAGTAAAAAGGAAAACCGAAAACGAAAACAATCAAAATACAAAATAAAAGCAAAAGCAAATCGAGGCAGGAACTGGAACCTGGAACTGAGCCCACACACAAAAAGGTCGCGGATTTAAACAGCGGAACGGTGGCAAGAAACATGGCAGACATGCAAATTTGTGCATTTTAAGTGCAACAACAACAACACTGTAACAACAACTACAACGAATCACGAATAGCAACAAAAAGCAGATTTTAAGCAAATTAATTAAATTAACATACACATGGAAAACGGAACCAAAAACAATTAGCGCCCAACATAATGGAAGCTGTTGCCACAAAAATGAGAAATGAAAATGAAACAGAAATAGAGAGAGACAGAGAAGCAGAAAGAGAAGTAAAAGAAGAAGTAGCAGCAGAAGAACTTCTTCTTACAGAAACGATGAGCAACCAAGAGACTGAAAAAGTGGCCATGATTAAGTGCGGTGGCGTTGCAAGTGAAACCACCAGCACCACCATCGAAACAACAACAACAACTAAAACAAATACAAATACAACAACGACTACAATGAGATTGGAGGATGTGGTTGCATTTGTCATGCCAACAGCAACAGCCACAGCACCACCAACAGTCACACGCACCACCAACACCACCAAATCGGGTATGATGCCCAAAGCCACCAAATCGGCCAGCAATAGTCGCAGCAGCTCTCTGAGAAAACAGCGACGTGGCAACCACTTGGATATTGATGGTGCTGGTGGTTCAGGTGGTGCTTGTGTTGGCCAGCCAAAGGGCAATGGCAATGATATGAAAACATCGCAATCGATGACCTCGCTGCCAGCGGATGAGTTGCAACAGGAACGCCGTGATGTCATTCAGGCCAAGTTGCATCTGGAGCGGCCCTACAACAGCCTCAAGGTGAGTGTGCTGCGTCTTTAGCGATTAAATAGCTAGACTTGGTCATTTATATAACTTTAATTGTTTAACGATAACTCAAATCAGTCGACAGAAAATTATTCAATAACTATTACATTAAAAAATAAGCTTTTAAAACAAAAATGAAATACAAATATTGAAAAGATAAAAAAGTAAATTTACAAAGTTGTGTAGATTTCGATATTTACAAAAATTATTAAGTTTTAAAATGTGGATATGTACTAAAAAAAATTGGAACGATTTCCGATAAAACTATTTTTAAGAAAATCATTCATTTTTTTTGAAGAAAGTATAATTTAATATATAATATAATACTGTCAAACAAATACTAGTAGCATATTTAAAGCTTTGGAATTTTTAATCAAGCAAATATTTGCCACATAAAGTTATTTTACGAAAAAAAGCGCTTTTAACATAACTACCTTTTGGGTAGAGCTCTAAAGGTTAGAAGGATGTCGCAGTATTCCCCACAATTGTTTTTAAAAATTATTTTAAAATCCTAATAATATTAATATTTCCATGACGATATCGGCAAAATGTTGTTTTTGGGTTTTAGTTACAAAACTATGTATTATTAACAAAACAATTCTAACATTTGTTTTTTTAAAAAGCTTTTCATAATATTGTAGCTGTTTCTAGCTACATTTTTTAGTTTGAATTTGATTTTAAGCCCTTTTGCCAACACTAGTGTGGTGCAGGTGGTGCAGTGGTGCATTTTCTTGATGTCTCTTTGCCCGTGGGCTGCGCATAAATTTGCAATTGAGAGTTGAACATTTTTTGTGTCTCCATCTCTTACGCCTCTCTTTCTCTCTCTCTCTCTCTCTCTCTCTCTGACTGCGTTCTTCAACACGCTAACGAGTAGTTGATCTTGTTCAAGAGGGAGAGAGCAGAAAGAGGGAACTGTTCTATTCATGGTCATGTCTCCATGGCGGCGACTTAAATGACAACCTGCCGTTAGAATATGAATTCTTGTAAGCCATGTTCTTGGCGCTTGTTCTTGTTCTACTTGGGGCTCTCTCTCTCTCTCTGTGTCAGCGGAAATTGCTTTAATAAATTTTCATTATTAGCATACAATTAAAGGCGACATAACGGTATCAAATTTGCAAACACGTTTCAAATTCCATACAGCTTAGTCATCTCTTAGAATTCAAAACGTGATTTTGATTATTTTGCAATATTACTGGTTAAAGTTACAATTTAAACGTGCTATAAATAAAAATATATTTTATTCTTAGAATTATAACTTCATATTTAAAAAATTTTTAAAGATTGTGTTAAATTTTTTTAAAAAGGAAGAAGTAAAGTTGCAGTGGAATCTTTTTACTGAAAAACTTTACTTTTAAAGTAAAAATTATAATACAAAATTGAAAAACTGATATAAGAAAAAATTGATATAGAATTAATACTTATTAAATTTAAATTATTATACTCAATTTAAAAATATTAAACTCAGGATATTGTTTAAGAAAAACTCCTTTAAAGTCACACGCTCCAATTCCAAGAGAATTCTTCATAAATAAATAACAATTTCAACAGATGATTTATGGATGTTTGCGCATTCTAAACCGTATCGCAGAAATGCAGCTGCTACTGGAAAATGAAACTGTATGCAAATTAACGACTGCGACTGTAGGCGCTGAGTGTGCGCAAGATTTTCGCAAGAAAATCGAGTCATTCAGGGGGCTGGTACCCCAGCTATTTATTCAATTTAATTAATTACACATTGCGCCGCCTTTCAATCAATTCAACGATTTCAGATCAAACTCACAAATCCGATTGCAATGCCATTTGCAATGAATATTTGTTTTTTCGGCATTGTTTGAGCATTACGAAGCTGTGTAAATAAGGAATTTCCTTAACGAACTGATGTTGAATGAAATTGTAGTTGTAGTTGTAGTTGTAGTTGTAGTTATTGTTTGGCAGAAAAATAAAAATTCATTAATTAATTGCGCGCGCATTGCAATTTGGAGCGATTTGAACCGGTTTGGCGAATTGACGGTGTTGTATTGTTCGGCCCAAAGATGGTTAAGCATATTATCGCAACCATATTTGGCAGCTCAAATTACTTATTTATTAACAACTTTTAATGGATTTCCCCCAACGCTCACTACTCACACTCTCTTTCTTTCTCCTTTTCTCTTCCATGCAGAAAAACTCACAGAGCAGCGGCGGCAACAAGTGCTCCTCCTCCTCCAGCAACAACAATAACAAAATGCATCGTTACTCTTGGGGAAGCGGTCACAGTCATAGCAGCTCCACCAGTCTGCACAGCAGCGCCACCCTTGGTCTGGGTTCGTCGGGCAAAGACGACCTCTGGGCGGCCATACAGACAAACTACAATTATATTATGGACACAAACCTGCTTGATACTTGCAAAGAGGCGCGGTTTGAGATTGAGGAGGCGCAACCAACTTCACGTGAATGTAAATTTACGGGCAGCCAACTTCATGTAAGTACAGCTTGTGCGTCATCTAGCGTACAGTAGTTAATGTTAAGTAAAGTAGTGAAAGATCGGGGATATTTTTAGTATTATTTCCTGGGATATTCGGAGTTGCAGCGCCCTCCAGCGTATGCTAGTTTTTACTTAACAGTATATGCGCCATCTAGCGTACGCTAGTACTGATTTAGCCAAGTTGCAAACTAATTTGATGTGTCTTTGCTTTTGTAGATTTTGGATGAAACCCAACGACAGGAAGGTCTTTGCGAAGATCCCAAAGAGTTGCGGCGTTGGCTACGCGATATGGAGAACAAACTGGAGAGTGCACCAACTATTTCGGAGTTAACTTTGTTTAGTAATTCGGAGTTGCAGCGCCATCTAGCAATACACTCGGTAAGTGTTTTATTGAAATTTATCGTAGCATAAGCTAGGGCGCAAATATTGCGATTAAAAGAAAATTAAATATTTTAATAACTTTCCAAGAGCGCAAAAGCAAAACTGACCAAAAGAGACAGAAATGGAATAATATAGAAAAAAGATAATTGATTTTGGTTCGATCGTTCTTTGAAACCCATATTTTGGCAGCACTGAAAAACAAGAAATACATCATCTTTTGTTAGCTTTCGATTTTTAGAAAGATAAAAAAAATTGAGTTTCTGTTTTGGAAATTTTAGAAAAATAAATTAATTTGATAAAACATTTCAAAAACATGCTCAAAATATATCCTGCTCAATTTGTGATAAGCTTACTAACTTTGCTTATTATATTTGCTTGATTTTTTTGTTCGTTAACTTTCAAAATAACGAAAATAAACCTTGAAAGATACATAACGATGATAACAAGCCTTAATGCCAGACCAGTTAAGACCAGACCAAAGTTGAGATACTAATCGTGGGTAAAAGTGTAACGAAGTGAATTGAGAAAAATACTTATAAAAAAATTACACGCATTTCATTTTTCTTTTCATTTGCAATGACTTTGACTTTATTTTCATTATTATACACATATTCGTTTTTGGTTTTTCGTCTTCCGTCAGTGCGTACCACATAGAGCTTAAAGAAAACTGCAGCCACTTGTTGCCACTAAAGTTGCCGCCCATTGAAAATCCACCGACACAAGTATCTATAAGATTGTGTAACCGAAACGCAGACAGAGATTCAACCCAAAAATGGGGGAACAGATCAACTTGTTTTACGGCCCATTCTCCCAAATAGAAAAAAAAAGGGAAACAATGTTCCCTTGTTTTCATTATAACGAACAATTTATTGTATTGAAAGTGAAAATTGCTGGCTAAGGAAAAAAATCAAAAGAGGGTCAATAGTTGTTGTTACTATTGTTGTACACTGATAACCTCCAGCTTCAGTTATGGCCTGCAGAAGTGGACGACACTAAAAGTGGCAGCCGTTACTTGCAACACCTTTGGAGGAATTGAGCTTTTAGGGGGATTATTATCTATCTGAACAATATGTTGGCTATATGCTGCATTTGTTGGTGTTGCATGCCACGCTTCATTGCGTGGCTTTGGGCTTGCAATTATGCAATGAAAAGCCTGTAAAAAAAACTCCTGGTATGTGTATGTATGTGAGTTATTAACGGGGAGGAGGGAAGTTATTGGGAAGGAGGCAAATCTAAGACGGAAGAGCAGCTTTATTTGCCTTTGGGCTTGTCTTAAGTCATTGTATTGCATTGGCTGATTGAACATGACCATGACAGCTCCAGACAGCTGCTTGTGTAATGTGATGTGTGGGTGTTATATAAGCAGGTATCTTAAGTTAGACAATGACAGAATATAGACAAAGATAGCAGGGGGTAAAAATTTCACTGAAAAGGAGAGAGTTTCAGTAGAAGTCACTTGAGTTGTATTGAGAATGAAAGTTCTTTTGCTGAAAAGAAAATGAATGTGTATTTACATATTTTATTCTTAAAGAAATTACATTTTATTAATACTCAATATATTGCCATTGATGTCTTGCTTAAATTTTAGGAATATCTAGGGTGGAAATTTCTTGAATTCAACTTAAATTAAAAGTTCTTAATATTAAGAACATAATTCACATAAATTTATAAATGTAGTACTTGAAAGAATATTATTTAATAACTAAATAAAGCAACTTTTATTGCTTAAAGTTTCAAAAATGTCTGTTGCAGAATATGGGCAAAGATAGCATGAGTGTTTATGGAGAAAATAAAGTGAGTTTGACTTCATTTGAAAAGAATTTATTTAATGCATATTTATACAATTGTTTTTAAAGAAATTGCATTCAAAAAGTTATCTAAAAGTCGATCTTCTCTTTAGGTAGTTCTTTACTGTACTTTACTTATATAAAAAGTGTAAATTTTACTATAATGTACATCTCTTAACTCAAACATTGTATAACAATCTTTTGCTTTTTCGATTTTCTGCGCTATGTAAAAATTCGCTAATTGAACATTCCTTTAAAGTACACTTGGAATTTCACTGTTTCATGCTTTTCTCACCTACTAGGTACTCCACACTTCTCTCTCTTTCCCCTCATCTGTCACTCT
This sequence comes from Drosophila testacea, assembly GCA_035043265.1. Lineage (NCBI taxonomy): Eukaryota > Metazoa > Arthropoda > Insecta > Diptera > Drosophilidae > Drosophila > Drosophila testacea. The sequence goes on along the minus strand of JAWNND010000767.1, from coordinate 274,558 downwards.
TCTAACTCCCTCCTACAATTTCTCCCCTGCTGTTTCCACTATGATCTAAGCTCCCCGCCAGCTGTTGTTATTTGCACAGAAAAACTCTTGGGCCACGAGCCAAATGAAAGTAAACAACAAACAGACAACAACAAACAGTGAACAACCAAACAACAACAACAACAAACAACAACACAACGATAGTTTATTCAATGTGGGCTGTTAACCAAAATGCTCCATTGGCCAAAAAGTGCAATCACCTAACAGTCAGCGTCGCCTCCGTTTTGGCCCACTGATTTACGACAATTGTTTTGTCACGTAGTCGATTGGGGAATTGGGAGGCAGTCAAAGGTGAGAGGAGGCTGGAAAGCGGGAGGAGATAGCTAGGAGAAGGGTGGGTACTAGGCGGAGGAGGGAGGGATGGATGGGGCCAAGTTAACAGGGACTGCCAACAGCAGCCAAAATGTCAATTGCCCAAAATGGTTGAACATATTTTCAATAAGTTGTTAGGCGTTTGTCTCTGTCACTTGTTGTTGTTGCTGCTGTTGTTTTTGTTGTTGTTAGCTGCTTGCCACTTGCAACAAGACGCATCTACACCCGCAACTTTAACTGCAACTGCAACTTCAACTACAACCTCTACTTGCCACCTGCCACCCTTTTCCCACTGTGGCAAGCAATCATTTCATTTGGCAAATGGAAAGGAAAATATTTGTCAGCCAACGGCGCCGACAACTGCCACAAATATGAAATTCATGGCTCGTTGCAAGGATGAGTTGCATGCCCCCTTTGAGCAGACCAGCTGCCAAGTCTCTATAACGAGCTCATCGTTTGCTTCACATTCCATTGACATAACTTGTACTTTCCAAATATATAATTGAAACCTCTATATGACGTTCCTTCTGGTCGCTGCAACAGAGCGTAAACAATTATGTTGCAACAAAAATAGGGTTGTCTCTGTTTGGTAGAAAAAACTTTAAAAAGTTGAAAAACTAGCAGATATTCTGTTTCGAATGATATTTCTGAATATACTATGTTATATAATTTGATTAGAAGACTCCCTGTCAACTCTTGTTGGATACTTAGACCTATAAACGTCCTCTTGAAAGTGTAAATTATTTGATATTGTAAACATACATCCTATTTCAGATATTCTGTTAGTAGACTGATTTTTCATCTTTTGGGGATCCTTACACATTTTACAGAGTATTACCAAGACAAACCGTAACAAATATGGTTCTCATGATGTAATAAAAGGCTTTATACTCTTTTAGGTGCCTTTGTCTTTCACAGGGTATCTATTAAAAGATTCTTACACCCTTACAGTTGCTGCACTAACAGATAGACTTTACATGATCAGTGGCTTTTTCCTAACCTTCTTAATTCTAGGGTATTTTCAATGATGCTACAATATTCATATTTTAACGTCCCTCTGTCATTCACAGGGTATCCACCAAAAGGAACAATTACAGTTGTTAGACTAACAGATAGACTTCACACGATCAGTAGCTTTTTTCTTCCTACTTTATTCTAGGGTATTTCCAATACCCAAGTCTTAAATAAAAAAAGTGAAGGTGCCGCAAATTTGGTTGGCGGGATTTGTTAACCAAAAGCCTGGACCGCCGGCTGGTTGGTTTAGTTGGCTGTAACCTAATGACAATGACAATTGATTATGCGGGTTCCAGTTTTGGTCGCCCAGGAAATGGTCGAGTTTGTCGCTAGTTTTGGCTTTATGGCCGGCCATAATTTAAAGTTGCCGCCAATTCGATTTGGATCTGGCCAGTTGCCAGTTGCCAGTTTTTCCCAGTTGTTTGTCGAATTCTACCCACTAACCATTGTTGTTGTTGTGTTGTGTTGTTGGTAGTATTGTTGTTGTTCTAGTTGTCGATGTCCTCTATTGAGCCGCAATCTCGGCTCGATTTGCATAACAATTGCTGGCCCAAACCTTTCGCCCAAGTTAAGTTACAGGCTGCAATGGAGACCAGTGGCTTTACTTGGCCTGCGGTTACCATATGGCCCAGCTGACCAATAAAACATTACCGAATTAGCTGTAAAATCAGTTTGCCACATTTGATGCACTTTCCAGAAAGAGAGAAAGAGAGAGAGAGACGGAGAGAGAGAGAGAAAGGGAGAGGGAGAAATATTCGAGACTTGGAGGAGTAGAGATTGTCTCCCAAAACCAAATGAACCTTAAAATAAACTTTCCATTTAAAAGTTTTTCTTTCCAGTTGTTGTTTTTGTTTATTTTTCACATATTAGTAGCATAATCGTTAAGACAAATGTATATTGTCCAATTGCTTATTGAGTGGAAAGAGGCAGAAGAAGAAAGGAGTAAAATTATTGCATCAAATTGACTAGTCATGGATACTTTTAACTAGGATACGAGTTGTAACTTGAGTTTATTACTCAAATGCCTTACGAGTTGTGATTTTTAATGATCTGCGTGCTTTTTGTAAACTAAAACTAGTTATTGCACTAATTGGCAACTCTAAATGTTTATGGCAATCACAATTGCAACTAAAGTAAGTCAAATTTTATATTCATCACGACAGCCAGTGGCAACCCTAACGGAAGTAGGAGTTTTAAATACAGCTACCATAGAAGTATACAATGTTGTTGTAAATAGAAGCTGGCAACCCTAGAGGTAAAATATGTGTAATCGATTTATTAAAGGTGGATTACAGTACTTGTCTACTTTTAAGATCTGCGCTTATAATTTTATACGGCAGTTGACAACTCTAAAATTATATGTTATCGATAAATATTCGATGCAACACACTGATTGACTACCCTAGAAGTATATATTATCCAAGTAATTCAATAGTTGGCAACCTTAGAGATAATATAATATGTTATCAATATAAAATCGATAAAAGTCTTAGCTTGGCTGTTCTAAAAATATGTGCTATCGGTATACCGTTAATAATAGGCAAAGTGTTTAACAGCCAATTGTCATTGCGTTATCGATAATATACTTATAAATAGAAAAATTATCTTTGTTATTTAAGAACAGTTGACAACCCTACCGCTACCTTTCCATCTTGAGTATCAGAGCAATAATAATAATTTTAACAATATTTTTATAGACTTCATAGACTTTCCATCAGTCATCCACTTTGACAATCAATCAGAAACCACTTGCAAGAGTATTACAACAATAAATCGATATTCGATTTGCACCTCTAAATGTGATAAGAAAACAATTCAATCCAATATTGATCGCAATCTGTTGGCCAACGAATCAAACTCTCAAGTCGAAAAACCTTTCTCCTGAATGGCCAACAAAACTTGACATTGTTTTTGCAACACGCCCAAATCACAAGAGAATCTCAACAGGATAGAGAAAGAGAGAGAGAGGTAGTGATAGGGGGAGAGAGAAGAGAAATAGATAGTCTTAGAGTGGGGGTGTATATCCAATTTCAGCAGAGTTTCACTTTTCACCATTGTTAATCGTCTTGTTATTATTATTACGGCTTTTTTTTCATTCATCGTGATTTAAATTAACAATTAAAGTCGAAAATTAACAAAAATGAAAATAACAACAACTCAGACTGACACACACACACACACACGCCCCCAACACACATAATTAAGTACATAATCAAATTATTAATAACAATAATAATAGCAACAATTTATCAAACGTTACCGTCCATTTCCATGAGCCATTTTTCAAACATTACATTTGTTGTAACCTCAACTTGAAATCGAATAACAAATGCGATGACGACAACGAGGCACAAAATGAAAATGAAAATGAAGTCATTACCACAGACAACAAAAGCTCGGGACCAAACCCCAAATAGTTGATGAGGTCTGTTCCGAGACCCAAAACCACGTCATATACTTATGTACATGACCAAATCAAAGACAAAGATTTCGTCATCGTCAGGCAAAGACGTCCCCATAGCAATTTTCGAGTTGCAGTCAAAGTCAAATAAAATTTATGACCAAACATAATTACATTTTACAAAAAAAAAACTATCAAAAAAACGAAACGAAAGAAACCGCAATCGAAATATTTGAAATAAATTGGTCAAAAGTTAAGGAAGTTGAAAATCGAAACTGAAAACCAAATTGAAGTCAATAAAATGCAAAAAGAAAATTAGGAAGAAGAAGAGTTTTTTTACAATAAATCTTTGGCAATAAAAAAATGCTGGAAAAAGAAAGATAATCAAAAGTCACCGATCATAAAATTCACACACACTTTCAAAACACCCAACAATTTAATTTGATATCATTTTTCCGTCATGAAACAATGAGAAATCCATGTACGATCTGTCGATCCGACGATCCGTTGAATCCGAAACGGATTCGTTCAGGTTCATCATTAGCACCTAAAGCATTGAGGAAAAGGGAAAGGCGGACAGTAAATGTCTGCGAATGTCGCCATTTAATTGGCTCAAAACTCGACTCGACTCGACTTGGCTTGGCTTGGCTTGGCTTGGCTTGGCTTGGCTTGGATGAGTGCCAATTGCTTAGCCAGGCTAACTGGGATGAGAGAAGCAGAAGCAGAAAAGTGCAGTCTGGAAGTAAGGGGGAGGGAGTCACTCTTAGGCTATTTTTTTTGTAGTTGCTGATTAATGAAGACAATATTTTTGTTTTCGCCACCTTGTTAACGACTTTATGTGCAAGTCTTTATTTTATTTTTTTTTCTTATATGGTTTTTGCTTTTTGTTGCAAATGACTATGGAGAAAATTAAATTTATGAAATAGCCCATAAAATGATAAAACATTCATGGAATGACGACCGCAAATTGCAATTGCCGTTGAAGAAGGACGGAGACTGACTGCAAAGACTCTTTTCTCAGCTAGGGTTATAAATGTGGCTAAGCTTGATATATGGCCAAACACTTTAAAGCCGTTAATACGTTAATACGTTGGATAGAAAGTGCGTTTTGAAAACTGCTTACTGACACACAAAATGATCATTTAAAGCTTTTTGAAATGCAATTAATAGAACAAAGGGAGTCTTCTCTTAATGTACTGATTGTTTAAAGTGACAGGTTCCTTAAATTATAGATTAAAGTAGTTTAATTTCTACAAAGAAGGTTTTTAATTTAATAATTATTTTAATTTTTATATTTAATAATAGTTGTAGTTAATTGTCTATTTATTCCATTAAATATGTTAACTATCTATCAAACTATCAAACTGTCCATTAGTTAACTACTATTTATGCTTCTAAATCATTTTATTTTATCCATATTTATCATTCGTTCATTGATCTATAACTTGCCTACTTTATTCAGCTATCTATTTATATATCTTTCAATTGTTTGCAATTTATCTTTTAATATTTCCTTTATTTAATTGCCTTCATCTATTTGCTATTCTTTTCTACTGTTTAACATGATCATTTATGTCATTACTTGACAAGTTTCTGCATCTGTTTAACTCCTTATGAAGATGAATGGTTGGACATTTGTCAGTTTAACACTTTACCATCTGTCAATATACCTTCAATTAACTAACAAATCAATCACAATCCATTAATTACCAACGATTTGCGTGGATCAAGATGAATGTATGTTTTGTCCTCAAGTCTTTAAGTTTGTCTAAACTTCACACGCAAGTTTTCTTTATTGTTGTTAAACATTTTGTTTATTCTGTGAATTTTGGGCAATATTTTGGTATATAATAAGTTTGTTCTTGTGCCATAACAGCAAAAGTTCATCAACGTCTTTCAAGCAAGCAGCAAATACTTGATATAATCTACTACAATATGTTTCGCTTTGTAAGTAGCTAAGTTATTTAATTGAATCATTTCCTTAGCTTAGCTTAATACATAATCCTATCTTCAACTGTAGCCTGTTGCCTTTTTTGCACTGATCGCGATGGCCATGGCAGCTCCTGGATTCATAGAACAACGTCATGTTTTGGTTTCCACACCCATAGTGACTGTTAAACATGTGGCTGTGACTCCAGTGGTTAAAACTGTGGTCCCTGTAGTGAAGACTGTGGTCCCTGTGGTTCCAGTGGTCAAAACTGTGCCCGTGGCTCCTGTTTACCACCGTACCTATGTGCCCGTAGTTAAATCTTACGCCGTAGCCGCATCTCCCTATATACATGTCTATCATGGTTAGGTTTGTTTAAGCTGGAAACTTTTAATTAAACAAAGTATGGAAAACTAATAAAATAGAATGATAATGGTTGAAATTAACTAAACTAAAATTGATGACAGTCCAGTTTTTCAATGATTAACCAACTAAAGAATATTTTAACTCATCAATTCAACATTTATCTTTATCTTTACTTTACTTATGTTAAGTTATAAAACTATGTTCAATGGTTCGCTGCGGCAATTTAAACTCTCATAATATTGACTCTCCCCATTCTCTTAGAATTCTCTCCTTTTGCATAATATTGATTCACTGCATTCTCTTCAGAATTCTCTCACTCGTTAAATGTTGATTTACTGCATTTTCTCTTTATTATCTCGCAAAACTGCATGAAATCTATTAAAATTACAAATCGAGCTACTGAAAAGGCATTTGTGTTGTGTGTTTGCTCATAAACACGCAATGTAAAAGTAAATTGTAGAGAATGAGCGATTAAAGTATACCCTAGAAATATAATAAATAACTTAAAACCACATTAAAATCAAACGTTTAAGATGGAAGCGTAATGAAAATGCATTAGAGAAATCTTGAGAATATACTTTGTACTAACAATTGAAATTATTTAGGATATACTTACTAGATACATTTTTAGATGAATGAAAGCTAAACCACGTTTCTACAAATTTTCAGCTCTTAGTCTCATAATACTCTTCATAAACATATCGATTAGCTACAGGGTATCAGAAAGAAGAAGCAAAATCTAGAGCAAATATCTGCTTTAATACCAACAGTGCAAATGTGTTTTGTGTGTGGTTTTATGCTTCTTCTTTTTCTTCTAGTTGTTATTTCATTCAAGCGTTAAATGATAAGAGCCAAATGCAATTGCGTTCCAGGCACAACTTCCAATGGTCGATAGTCTTATAGCCAATATAGCTTATGGCCAAATGCAGTTTGCACATGCACAAGATAGATTTACCAAAAGATGCAACAGTTCTGCGTCAGTCTATAAAAAAATAAAATGTGTGTGGCAGGTTGCTGTGGCAGGCACTAAAAAACAAACTATTTGGTAAGCTGTTGAGAATTAAAGAGAGAACTGGCAACTGATTGAAATTGATTAATGCAACACCTGCAACTGCACTGAGAACAAAAAATGTGCTCAAAAGTAGATAGAAAAGCAAAGTTGTGTTTAAGTTTGTAAATTTGCTTGTGGAAATCTCTTTTAAAACTAAAGTAGTTTTCAGTATAGAATTTAATTAAATTGTATTGTTTTACATCTGAACACTAGGAATCCCTTTCAAGTTACTCCACTTGTGACAACTTACAATAGATAAGTGTTATTAATGTATTTAGGTATTAAATATTTAAGCTCAAAAATATTCAATTTATTTATTTGTTTATTCTATTCTTTATATTTGGAATTTAATTTCTTATTTTTATTAAATTGTATTGGTGGATTCAATATTTATTTAAATTTAGCTTAAACTTACAACAAAAATACTCCCCAAATAACGACATTATTATTTCAGGAGTATTTTTAGTTAAATATTGTTACTAAAATTCTAACATACCATTATTCTCTGCTAATATTCTCCTAGTTCCTTTAACAATTCTAATTGAATTGTTGTATAATAGTTCTTTAAGTTTCTCTCGGTGTATTTACTTGTGAATTGACAATGGATCAGCGAGCACTTCCTCAAAGTTGACCCAAATTTACCAGACATCTCTTTGCATTCTGTCTCAATCTTTTGCTCCCTCTCTCTCTCTGTCTCACTCTTAACGTTATCTATTTTGTTGGCTTTGAAGAAATTTATGTGCTTGATTTGGTCCCAGAATTGTTAACATCAATTTAAGCGGTTTGCCTAAATGCCTCCCCGCTTTCAATCTTCTCCTCTTCCCTTCTTCTTCAACAGATCATCTTGGTTTTTTTTGTTTTTTTGCACACATTTTCTTAGACTAAGTGTATTTTATTGTCTGACGTTGTCAATTGTTGTTGTTAGTTGTTGGTTGTTTGGTTGTTGTCTTGTTAACGCTTTTTATTGCCTCTTCCATTTGGCGTTAGCTTTTTGGCTAGCCGCTTTATAAGTCTATTTGTCTTTGGTGGACTCGACTCCAATGCAGATGTATCTATCAGATACATTCATTAGTCTGCTTTGCAGTTACTACAGTTGACCCCCGCTACCGCTGTCTGCAGCTCTGCCTGCTGCCTGCTGGCTGATTTATGCCCATTTGGCAACATAATCTTGGCCAGAGCTTTGCTTGTATTTAGACATTTCCTATGTTGTCACCCCGTTTTGCAATTCCCTCTCTTTCCCCCTTTGTTTTTCTCTTGACTTTTTATTTTTGCACACTTGCTTAAATTGTTTTTTGTGTTTGTTTCTTTTTGGGTTAATTAAAATAACCAGGCAAATGAGTAGTTAGTTAGTTGGCTAGCTTTAAATGTAGATAGGCAGAGGGTAATAGTGGAACGGGGTGGAGGGGAGGGGCACAGTGGGTCAGCTGCCTCACGACGTGTGAACATGGCGTAGCAAATTAAATCTACAAGTTACTACAGCTAAGGCCCAGTCCTCAATCTCGTTATGACTATGAATATGCAATGGGGCTATGATGAGATCTAGTTGGTATGCTACCCCTCTCCTCTCCCTCTCCCCCCTCTCCCCGGCTTGAGTAATTTTCCTATTTTCCGGGACAGAATCAAATTCATTGGCTGCTTGTTTGGAGGCGCGCCTGCGCAATTAGTTGGCCCTGTAGCTGGCGTTTGCAATTTTGGCACGTTATCAAAAGGCAAAGGCAAAAACTGCGGAAAACTCGTTTTTCCCCTCTAGTTTTCCACACACCCAAACGCGTTGCAAGTTCTTGTTGCTTTGTTGGCCTTCTTCCACTTTGATGTCTTCTCTATTAGAAGTTTGGTTCGCTGAGCGTCTTTGTCTTGTTTCGTGATTGTTTTTAACAAACTCTTGGTCGGGTTCTATTCTTGGTTATTGTCTTTGGCCTGAACTGGTTGTCAACTTGGCCTCATCAAATAAGGGAAAACTTGTCGGCATCACATTGCATTGCATCGCGTTTCCTTTGCTCTCGCTTCTTGGAATATATGTATGTATGTATGTATGTATGTACACACAACAAAAAGAATCTCTTGCATTTCCTTGGGAAATATTTGTGGCATTTGTCTTTCATTTGATTTGATTTGATTTGTTGCTAGTTTGCTAGCTGAATAGTTGCAACTGCAACAGCTACTGTGATTCTTCCTGCTCCGGTTTAACATTCAGTGCCACTTTTTCCTTCTGATCTACTTTACTACTTACTTACTACTTCCAAATGTTTTGTTGACTCTCTGTGTTTGGACAAACCGGGAGCTTGCAAACGTAGTTACCAATGTACAACATCAGGCAGCTGTTTTGGGGGCAGTGAAGCGCGTGCGAAGCGGCCACAAATCGTTGCAGGAAATCCGATTTGTGGTAAAAGTTGTTGCACTAAGTTAACTTGGCAAAAAGCGACATTTTGTGCGGCTTCTTGGTGTGAAATCTAAGCGAGTTATGTTTTACCACATTGTGGGTGGTGCGGTGGTGCGAAGGTGGTTGCTGCTGCTGCTGCTGCTAATGGTAATCGCCAGCTTACATAACAGGGGTCAATGCCTTGGATTAGCTTTTTATTGGTGTAGAAAGACTGAAAAAGAGAGTAACAAAGAGTTTAAAGTAAGAGAAAAGGGGCTAAATAGTTTTAAAAGGTCAGGATTTAAAGAATATCTTATGAAAAATGTCTAAGAGATAAGGCTCTTAACTTCTTAAAAAGGTGTAAAGATCAATATCAATGCAAATGCAAATCTTTTCAAAGTATGCGAATTTAGGAATCTTATCAAGATCAACTATTCCTTCATTTTAGATGCACCAATTTCATGTCAAATATAGTTTTTCTTATAATACAAAAGTTGTTTAATTTATTAGATGGAGAAGTATGTTTAATTCTCAGTTTAGTAATGAACTAAAATGTATAGAACTTAATGTTGTTTTTAAATATCTCGCTCAGTTAAAATGTAACTGGGCTATAAACAGTTTTATACTATAACTATCTATTCTATAGTTTAAGACATGAAAGAAAAGCATAGAGACTCAAGTGATGGGTCAAGTAAAAAGGCCTAAAGTAATCTGAATACTATCTTTAAGTCTGCAGAGATATATGTTATAATGGTATCAGATGGTACTTCAGAGTATCACGTACTTTATATAAATACTTCAGATATCACAGCGTTTCAGGTCTAAAATAATTTTAAATTACAATTATCTATACTTTTTGAAGATAGTATTTCATAAGATAACCTAGTATGTTTTATTCACTTCTGATTTTAAATCTGTGAGTAATTTTTAAAGTAACCAAATAATTTTTAATCGACACATCGATTTCGATAAACGATACTGCAATTATTATTTTCATTTAAACAGCTTAATTAAAAGTGTATAAATGCATTGACAAACCTACGTGGAAATTAATTGTTATTTAACAATTTTCAAAATAACAACGCAAATTTCCTCCAATAATATCAATAATTGCAACTTTGAAGCGATTCATGACATTTGCATTTTTACAATGCTTAACAAAGACAACAACCAACATGATATTTACATTAAAGTCATCATCATCATTATTAAGTATTTGGCCAGCACTTGAATCGAGTTGATTCATTAATCATGTTGCACTTGCCTCATCTATGTAATCGATAGTTGCACTCTGAAGATCATAACCCCTCGCCGGTGGCAAGTTCAAGTCTGCAACTTAACGACTCTGCCACAACAGATTTCTGGCATTTAATCTGTAATGTATTCCAAGACAGATTTCCTACTCTTCATCGCCTGACCTGACCGTGTGGGTGGTGTGCCGTTATGCGAGAGGCAGTTGTTGCACACAGCTGCATAAGTTGCAACTGCAACAGTGCAACAGTGCAACACTCGGGGCTCAAGTGGTGATGCGTGGGTGGCCTCAGACGAAGAGAGACGCGACTTGAGCTCATCATTGTCAGGCAACCTTCCCCCCTTTTGTCGGCTGCTTCATTAACACTCGCTAGTTGTCGGCTCTTTGTTCGCAGTTTTGCAGTTTTGACACTCAACACGCTGAACTTCAAAGCACAGCGATTAATCTTTTCCAGAGATATTGCCCGGATACGCTCTTTGCTTCCACAAATCTGCAATTTGCGCTCATTTTGCTTGCTTGCCGCCTGGCCAAGATTCTTCAAGTCTGGATTGGTACATGGCTTAACTTGGCTGGCTGACTGACTGACTGGATGGCTGGGAATAACACTGCCACATTTCACACCCAGCCTTGACACGAGAGGGACTGTAGTTTCACTTCTTTCACTGCACAGTGGGACAATACATGCAAATAGACAACAAAATAAATATAGCTTTGTATTAAAGTAGTGTATAACATTTAACTACATTTTATTTTATCTATACTTTTTAAATATCCGAAAATATTAGAAAAATAAATTTTTGAAAAATACTTCTAAGTGTAGAATCAATTTCAAGATCAAATCTGTTAAGTTTTGATTAAGTTCTGCAAGATTTTAAGTTTTGTAGCCCTTTGTACTGTCAATATTTTCCAGTCAAACTTCAGTAAAAGTAGCATTCTAGAGCTTACCTTTTTTATGTTTCTTACACAAGAGAAGTTACTGATGTGACCCACTGTAAAACAGCATTGACTAAAAGTGCTGCTCATAAATCATCGCCCAGGCGACTGTGGGCGTTACCAGAGTCCATTAGAAGCTTACGCAGGCGCAGCTGTCGCAACTTCTCCCCCTTCTGTTACTTGTCCGCTCCTCCGCTTCCCTATCCCCTCTCTCTCTAAAGCTGCTCTGTTGCATTGTAAGTTTCTCTCGACTCATTGTCAGCTGCAGAAATTGGTTGGAAAACATTCGCAGGCGTCGAGTCGAGTGATTTGATATTTTCATATTGTTCCAAATTGGCGTTTTGTTTGCCACTTTAATGTTGTTGTTACTTTTAGTGTTGTTGTGGTTGTTGTTGTTGTTGTTGTTGTTGTTGTTGTTGTTGTTGTTGTTGTTGTTGTTGTTGTTGTTGTTGTTGTTGTTGTTGTTGTTGTTGGAGCTGTCGGAGATTGGCCCGTCTATGGGATTAAGCACTTTGTGGAGCACTGGGTCAGCAGTCAGCAACAGATTGAAAGGCATTGAAGTGCGAAAATTCTATGAAAATTGTTTATTGTTCAATGATTGAATTCAATTTAGCGTGCGAATTGCACAAATGCAACTCTTTGGCCAACATTTCACGTCAACTCAATGGGATCTACATCAAAAACTCTTAAGATCGCTTTGATAATCGTTTTGCAGTTCAAAAGTTCATTGAGTTTAGTTATGGGAACAACTTTTGAGGCGGTAAACGATTATGCAAATTGGAAAGAAAGGTGCGAATTGAGCTATAAAGTGATAGACATATAAAGAAAAGTAAAAAGTGAGGTACAAAGTTATAGAAATTTACAATTGTAATGTTTTTATCCTTTCTTTAAATTATATATTTTCATTATTAATTCTTAAATTAAAATCATAATTTAAAAGTTTACTTTACATTTTTGTTACCTGTTAAATTAAGTAAAGTTGTAGATATACTTAAATCTTAGTAAATTTGATCATAACTATTTTCTTAAATACATTTTCTATCTTCTGCAATAACTTTGCCATTAAGTTCATTGAGTTTTAAGTATCTTGAAAGTTGTGTAAAGTTGTGAAATCTCTTCCGCAGCTGATTTAGCTATCAAGTGCAGAAGGCCTTGCTCTATTGACTTCTATTTATTAAAGCCATTACGTTAACTGTACCATTAAAAATTGGTAAATGTAATTTCACACTTTATGGCTGGCTTAAACTCAGATCCAGAGTTAAACCTTCCCTTCCTCTCTCTATTCTGTTCAATGCGCATTCATTGGACTTTTGCTCTAGTTATTATGCAATACACTGTCTTGTTGGCCCGTTCAACTACTACTTGGCCAGAAGAGCAACCAGATTTGAGACCATTCTCATTATCAAATTACAATCGGTTTGCCATGACTCTGGCTCTAGTTTGCTTTGCTTGGCTTTGCTTTTTGCTCTGCGTGTTTGAACGTTTCGTTCTTGGCCAAGTTATAAACATTCGATTCCAGGTTGCCTTTCATCTATCGGCAAATGGCCATAACTTTCCAACCACGCAACACGGCTGCGGTTTGATTATTATTTTTATTGCTACATTCAAGCTAGGCTTCTTTTTCTTAAGACAGCAATTGGCCTCCTCCAACTCCAACTCCTCTTCCTCTAACTTCTCTCCTACTTCTCTCCTGCATCTTCTTCTTCTTATTGCTGTTGGCATTTTGTGTTCATGTTTTATCTGTTGACTGTTCTGCTCCTGTAGCTGTAGCTGTAGCTGCTCTCCACACGAGAGCCTCGACAGGAAAATGCGGAAAATTGTTGTACACATAGCTGCTAAACTGATGCCTTGAAATGGAAAACTTTACGACGCATTCGCTCTTATCATTTGTCGCATCTTTTCCAGAAGGCGACACAGAGTGAAAGAAATGGAAAGAAAGAACATGAAAGTTTGCAGATCTGTTTATTTATTTATTTATTTATTTCTCAACTGCAGGCAATTCACTTTTCTATTCATCATGCAAGCTGGAAAAACTAAAGTTTATTGTCTCAGGCAGGCAGCAAAAGAAAGCCAAAGAATCGAAAACGGGGCAGAAAGAAGCCTTGCGAAAGTGAAGATTTAAAACTTCTCATAAAATGGCCAACAATTAGGCAAAGAAATCAACTACTGAATGTCAGAGACTTTAACTCTTAACTGACAGCTTCCTCTTGGCCAATAACAGTTTGATAGTCGTGTGGGCGGAGAAAGCAACAACAACAACAACAGAAAAAAGGAGTTTTTGCCCAACTGTTTTATGCGGCCATCAATTAGAGCAGGATCGAGAAGAGGAAGGGAAACGTTATTGGAATTGAAACTGAAAGAGAGAGAGACAGGGACGACTTCAATTAAACGACAGAGAATCGTGCATAGACCATATTTATCAATCACCATTATTCTAACTGTTTTCCAACGTTGACTTCGTTATGTGTTTATATAGAAGCTGCTACGATTTTCAAAGCTGAACTCAACTGAACCGAAGGAGAACTCATAACAAACGCAGAGTTCACGTGGCAGTTCAGTAGAACGCGACAGACATGAATTGGCTATACCATTTGGGGATGGGGGAAAGAAAGGAATGAGCTAGTTGTGGTAAGGGGTGTTTAGACAAACGGTGGCTGCCTCTTTCGGTCGCTCGGTCGCTTGGTGGCATGCCACAATGAACTCGCAACTTTTAACTGTTTTTCCACATCGCAACGTCGTCGTCGCCGCTGCAGACTGTTTGCGATTTGTGAAAGCTTCTGCCATGGCCAAGGAAAATGAGTTTGCGCTTCGGCTTTTTGAGCCGCTTCTAGTTGTAAATGTTGGTATTGGTTGTAGTTGTTGGTAGTACACACTCTGTGGTCGTCACGGCTCACTTGCCAAGCTGCTGCAATGTTGGCCAAACCAAACAGTTCTTCTGTTCAAACAATGCATAAATTGTGCGCAAAAGGCCAAGCGACATTCACGAAAGTAGTTCAAACTCTCCCGCCGATATGCAAATAATATCGAAATGACTTTAGAAAGAGAGAGAGAGAGAATTGTGGTCAATCGATTCCCCACAGCTTCTCTTTTGCCAACATCAGCTAATTAACTGCAGATTGCAACGCAAAATTTGTATCTCAAGCTCTGCATGACGTATTGTCTAGTAAAAAGCTTACCAATAAATAATTCAAACGACCCCGTGAGATTAGATCAGCAAAGCGACAAATGTCTTAACGGGATTGGTGAAGTTGATTCCAACTTTATACGCATTTTAAGCTAATTTTTCTTTCTCTATTTCACATTTTTCTTTTTGCGTAGCATTTAAAATATTGTTATAAAATATCTTTTCTTAAACTATTATTATCTTGTGTGTGTCTTAATTTCGTTTCACTCTCTCACTCTCAAATTCTCTTTTTTATTTTCAGGTAAGCAAAATGTTGAAGCAACTTTTACCCACAGCTGATCTTAAGTTTACTCGTATTTTATCGCCACGTAAGTAGCACGCTCATAAATCAGCCAAACATCTGCACGGCGACGGATTATGGCGGAAATTGTGGGAAGTAAGGGAAGCAAAGAGGGGAATCGAGATCGGAAGAGGTCTACGGTTTATGGTCGGGGCGGAGAGACATACTCTGCTTTGATGATATCAATATTATTATGCAAAACCCTTTAATGTTAAATATGAGAGAAGAACGATAAAAACAATCGTTAAGAATTTGGAGTTATAGATGAAAAGCTTGAACGATATGAAGTGCAGATGGATCAAGTATATAAAAATACTTACTAAAAGTATTTTCTAAAAGGATTTCACACTAGGAACGACTTAACAACTGTCCACACTGCCAGAAATGCTTTAAACTTGGTATATTTCAATTTTTGGTGTTTATTAATTTCTAAATGACCATTGTTAAAATAGGAACAGAAGGAAATAACCTGAATTTTGAAATGTTTTTCAAAATTTAATGCCATTGTCATAAATTGAAGGACTTTAAATATATCGAGCTCATATTTATACGATAGTTTTCTGCAGCCAGCTCCAACAAAAGTCTATAGGCTTCAACTGACCATCTCAATGCCCTTCCCATCTCTGTGGAAACCGAAGATTGGCTTCAATGTTGGGCACAATTTGTCTCACAGCTTTGACAAATGTTTAAAAATTCATCAAAGTTTTACGATATTTTCCCTTTTCTTTCGGACCATCAAGACCTGACTTTATTGACTTTATAGCGGCAAATTTGCCATAAACCTTTACGTTTTTTTTTTATTTTCTTGAAATCATTTTACGCATGCTTTTTTTTCTCTTCTTTTGAATAAATTAATGAAGTTTTTGGATTGAGAAACGAGCGAGCTTCAAGCTTTCAATGGCTATCAAAGTTTGTGCAATGTTGTACAATATAAATAATTGTGCTTGTTATGAAATTTACATAATTTTGATGTTGATCTCCCTTCCTCTATACCTCTTCCTTTCTTTCAGCTTGGGGTGGGGTTCTACAAGGGGGCACATATTGATGTTGGGGTCTGTCGATATGTATCTTTTGCTGATATTTTGACAGCTGCTGTGACCCGTTCTCGATTTTCTGTATGCCGCTCATTTGTCAAATCTCTTTTCTTTCTTTGTCTAAATTTTTTTTGGGATTGCTTTTATTTTGCGTTGCTGTCACCGCCCGCAGCTAGTTTAATTTTTTCTCTTTTTTAAAATATATATTTGTAATGTAGTAAATGAGTTTATAGTTTGTGAAAATTAATCAAATTGTTAAACAAAATATTTTTGGCTGAACTCTTGCATAATAACAATATTTAGTTGACGGACAACTGGCATTAGTAATGATTTGGTTTGGATTTCTTTTGTTGATATGATTAATTTGCAAAGATAATATGGAGAGTTGGCATTAAAAGGTCATTAGTAAAGTGCGTTAAAGGTGTGTGGATTATGCAAACAAGAGAGTGAAAGAGAGAGATCGGGGAAGAGAGAAAGGGAATAGGAGGAGATTTAAGACAGTAAATATTATGCGAATTTCAGTTTTGATTGTTGTAGCCGCAGAGCGTCTAAAGATCGGGGTAATTTTGGGATTGGAAAGATAATTTTAATACGAAAAAATAACATTTTTACATTAATTTTTTAATTAAATAATTTCTTTAGCAAAAAGCCATACAAGACAGTAAATTATAGTATCTTTAACATTTGCTATTAAACAGTCTTCAAACAAACTCTAATTTGACTCATTCAACTTGATTTTCTTTCCTCTATTTAACACCTTCAAACTGCTTTGTGGCATAGAGTCAAAGACCTTATCACAAAGATCCCTCTTCTGCATTTGTGAGAATCTTCTGCCAGGCATTTCCTACAACAATGTTAATGCGCGAAATTCCTGGCGCACTAAAGACAAAAACGGATAATTTAGCACCCACACACACGCACACATGGTTATAGATACATTTTACAGATACATTCATAGATACATTGTAGCTGGCAATTATCACAGTGCATAGAACCCGCTGATTCTCTTGGGGTCATAAAATAACCCAAAGCGACCGCCCAGGCGCTAGAAATCTGCGGGGAAACAGCCTAAATGATGCGCAGCAAATGCTGTTAACAACAAATGCTGTTAGCAACAAATGTTGCTAAGCAAAAAATGCTGCTAAGCAATATGACAATGTGACGAGCGCAATGTTGCAGTCGCTATGTTGCCTTCGATTTGTGCACTTCGAGTAAATGCTGCTAAGCAACATGACAATGTTGCGAACGCTATGTTGCAGACACAGTGTTGCCTTCGATTTGTGCGCTTCGAACATGTTTGAAGCGAGTGCGACTAAGCAAACTCTCCGAGCGTATCTCTGTGTATGCGTGTCTGTGTGTGTGTGAGTATTTGTATCTGACGGATACGCGAACGCGCAGATAAACACGGCAGGCCAACAAGGCAGCAAAATGTATCTGCGCAGTGAGCATTGGCCTCAGTAACACGCGAGCGCTACTCAAAAGCAAACGTCGCTACGGACAATCGATGTCTGATTGAAATTCGAAAGAGCGCGCGCGCGTCATGCCGCATTTTTTAGTATTTTTTGAATGAGTTTCAACATTTTTTCAATACAATTTCCCACACAAATATAAACGGTTGCTAAAAACACGTGCTAAAAATATATATAAAGCAAATAGTTAAAAAGTGTACAAAATGAAAGCGGAAATTTAAATGCATTTACCGGCATTTTATAAATCAAATTGAATTGCATTTTATTTTCAATAAAACGAAAATTGAAAAACTGCTGAAATAAGTGAATAAGAACGAAACGCCAGCATAAAAATTCCCTAGAAACATTCACTGCACACACACACACAGATACTTTGGCATACTCTCACACACACACATAGGAAGAGAGAGGGACAATAAACTGTAGAAAAGTGCATTGAAATATTGAAAGAGAAGTTCAGGCGGCATTTTTGTTTAGCCCGTGTATTTGTTCTTACCCCAACTTCATTCGCTGCCTGTAGTTGTGTATCTGTGTGTCAATATAAAAGTATCTGTGAGACCGCTTGCAGCTGTATCCGTAGTTTGTTGTCGGTTCTGTGTTCTGTGTGCGTGCGCAAAACACTCTCGGATGAAATATACAAAATAAAACACACACACCAAAAAAAAAAGAAAAGGTAAACTACCTACTTTGCCTGCCTTTTGGCGAAGCAGCCGCAAAAGTGTACGAAAAACATACCGAAAAATGTATATCCAACAACAACAACAACAACGAGAAGAACAACAACAACAACTGCAAGAAGTATCTCATATACATATAGTATATTGAATCAAAGCATCTACGTCTCCGAGTGCCTCTGCTCTGATTTACTGCCTCTTCTGGGCACTTCCTCTTTATCGGCATCTGCGCTTCGCTTTGTGCTTCATCTTTAGTTTCCTCCTTCGACGCTTGTCGCTTGCTGCATACAACAAATAAAAAAAACCAAACAAAATATATAAAACAAAGTTGCGCACGCGGTCGCATCTTGTGGATACTTTTTTCTTCATCTTCTTCATCGTTGTCTTTGTTTTGTTTTTGTCGATTACTCAACCCGAATTGGATTTAAGCGACATCAACGCAAATCTTCTCTACACACTTGGTATGTCTTCATATTTTATTGCTATTATTATTTTTATAGTTCAAAATTTTCTGTTTGCCAAGCAGTTTTTTTTATTTTGTAGCAAAAATATGAGGGCATATTTTTTGCAAGAGTTTTTTTTATACTTTTACGATGGTGGGTATAACAATTTTGTTATGAAACGTGTTACGCTTAAAAACCAGACTTCATAAATTTGATTGATTCTTGACTAAATTAAAGTGTCGAGTCTCTTTGTGGGAGGATTTCTGAAAGAAAAATATCGGAATAAGGCTTTGAATGTCAGAAAGCAATACTTTCATTTTTAGGCAATTTAAATTTATCAGTTTCCCAGAGTATTTCAACTTTGGCAATGCAAAAGTTTGCTATTCTGTCAAGAAATTCTTTTTACAGAGTATTTTGGTCTTCTTGGCTTTTTGTTGAATTTTTGGTACATATATAATTATTTTTTTTTTAGTTGCTAATAACTCGACTCGTGAGTGTTCTATATGTAGTACGTCTGTATCTAGATACTTTTCGACATGTGTGTCTAAAGTCATGTGTGCGCGTTTTTTAATTATAAAAGTGACAAAAAGACCAGACACATCTACAAAGATACAAATGTATCTCAATGTATATACACTCGAAATATGTATAGTTAAGGGGAATCGGCAAAAAAATAAAACTTTTTGCCTCTGCTGGACAGTTAATTTATAGTTTTTTTTTAATGTTTTGAAGTGGAATTTTCTTGGGCAAATTGATTGTTATGAGGCAAACGAGGACGAGGGTTCTTTCTGACAAGATCAACTCAAATTAAAGCAGAAGAAACTGTATTCAGCTTCTTCAAGTTTCCAATTTAAATTAAATCTAATTGGGTACAGTTGTCTGATAATTATTATATCAACAGCTGTAGTTTATTATACAAATCTCGAATTACTTCCTTACGTTAATCATAGCCAAAAAAATAAAGAATAACAATAGCATCGTTAAAAAGTCAAACTACGTTTTGTATTTCCTCGCATATGTTTCGAAATAAAAAATAAAATTGATTTCCCTCCATAATTCGATAAATGCTCTGCGCAATTTGCGACCCAGAGCTTAACCCTTATGTCTATAAGAACTCTCTAGTGGTAAAGCCGCAACCCCAACAACATAACCATATAAACTTAATGCGTGTTTTGGTTTTTATTTTTATGTCTTTGTGCTTTCCGCACGCAAACATATTTAACATCTGCTTTTGCTGGCTTTAAGTTAAATTTGCAACATCCTGTTGCACATGGACAACATCCAGGACATCCTGGAGTGCTCAGAATCCATCCAACCATTGACACACAATCACAATTACAATGCCACAAATTTAACAGCTGAGTCACCCCAGGATCTCAATTCCCTGCAAGTTTTTGGCAAAGCACAACAAATCCGAATGCGAGTCATGGCATTAATGCAGCTGCTCACAAATGTGACAGAAACAGATACAGATACAAATGCAGATACAGATACAAATGTGCAGATACAGATACATCTGCAGAATACTCACAGCTTTTTGGATGTTTGTGATGATGACGACGTCGACGACGACGCATCTCGATTCGATTTGTTTTGTTTTGTTTTGTTTTTAGTTGCGTGTTTCGGGTCTCGAAAATTGCCATGCGAGGGTTGCTTCAATTTATTGTGGTTGCTGTAGTTGTTGTTGTCGTTGTTGTCGTTGTTGTTGTTGTTGTTGTTGTTGTCGTTGTTGTTGCTATTGTTATTGGCACAACAAAGCGCTGCAATTAAATTTGATGGTCGACAGCAACCTGCATGCCAGCTGTATGAAGGTGTTAGCTATTGTTGATATACCCTTTCGATAAGGGTCTTACAACATTATTAGAATGTTTGTCAAGGTATTTTAAATGCAAATAAAATAAAGGCATATAAAAACAGTTATCTATGAAATTGAATTTAAGGGCAATTCATAATTTGTTTTTATAAAATTAAGTAAAAGTGTAGTTTTTAAGGAATTGGATTAAAGATTATTTTCATAAGAACATCAACCAAAGCAAACTGAAATCAATCAATCTTATAGTATTTCAATTCTAACATTTAAACCCATATTTTCAATGTCCATATAAGCTATATTTGATAGATATATTTGAATTTGACATTAGTTTCTATACATTTTATGCAGCTTATCATTCAAAAAGTTATTTAAACGACTGCTTTTCAATAATAAAACCTTCTTTTCCCTAACTAATCTTTGGAAATTTCCAATCTTATCATGATATTACCAAATCTTCTATTTTAGAGTATCTGCTGTTCGTTTCTTTGTCTCTCTTGTCTATTTCTGGTCATGGTTGTTAGTTATCGGTGGTTGGTTTAGCGCTCAACAAACTTTAATCAAACGCTTCTTTCGTTCCATTATTTTTTTTGTTCCTTTCAATAAGTGAGACGAGTGTTGATAGAGCTGAACCCCTGAAATGCGATTCATCGATTATTTTATTGCCACTTCAGCCACCCACATGGAACCCACATACACACACGCACACACACACACACACACTCCTAGAGAGATAAAAGTACTTTCCCAGACCGTAGAGTATAGACGTAATTGTTATGAGTGTCGCCCTGTCATTCTACACCAATCTGCAGGCCCTGAACTTGTCAACTCGTGCCACAAGTTGTTGCACCATAACCAAACCCCAATACCTATCTAGCGTGAACCGCATTTTTCCCCCTTTCCCAATTTCAAGACACATTTTCATTTGGTTTTGTCGTCTGTTTGGCGCTTCCTTTGGGCAACGATTCTTCTTCATTTCTTTTTCCCCTTTTTGGCTTGTGGTTCGTTCTTCACTAATTTTCGGCCTCTACCTTTTCGTCTTTATCAGCTGCTGTTTATCGTCGCTTCTTATTGAATTTCGGCTCAGTTCGTTGAGCTGTCTCCCTCTCGCTCTGTAGCTCTTACTTTCTGTCTCTCTCTCTTTTGGAAGATTCTTAAAGTTGTCTTCACGACAAACTCGTGCTACATCTGCAGCTTCTGTGTCTGAAGCATTTTAACCTCAGGTTATTTTTTGCAGTTCCAACCCAACTGAATTGATTTCGTTAAGTTAACAAAACTTGTTTGTGTTTTCGGGCTCAAAAAACTCGTTTTAAGGACGTTCTTCATGCTGCGACCTCCATTTCCAACTTCATCTTCTTGCCTTTAATTTGCGTAAGATTTTATGACTCATTTTACCTAGTCACAGATTTATGGTCCGCGTACGGATATGTGGATATGGACAACAGATGGAGCATTCCTAATTAAAAGTAAATAACTACCTTGGGAAAAAATAAATAGAGAAGTTGAGGCAAAAGATATTGCTTGAGAAAACATATTTATGTTACTTCCCTAGAGAAGCTGAAACTGCCTATCAGCTGAAACTTGTCTCTTATTTGCACTCTCTTAAGTTTCCGAATCTGTAATATCACTTTTCCCACTAGTTGTAATCGTAAAAAAACGAACATTCTTATTTGAGATATTTTATGAGTGCTTATAAACAGACATTTTTGACTTATATTAAACTTTCTTAAGTTTTAGCTGATCAAACTTTACTTTTTAGTTGTAAATGATTACAGATATATCTTAGTTGAAATCTGCTAAAATGTTTTTATTTCCTAATTCATTAATAGTTAAATCTAATAAGTTTTATAACCTGTAAAATTCATTTACAATTAATGTTTAGTCGGAAGAAAGATTGCTTAATTAAGATTATATAATAGGGGTTATTGGCAGACTCTTCTGATTTTTGTCAAACTTCCTTAAGTTTTAGAATCTACTTGAGGAACCTTTTTCTTTGAAGAATAATTGTGAGATACTCATACTTAACCAATATCTGCTATGATGTTATTATTTCCTGATTGCCTTCTTAATCCCTTTGTTCATTAAAATGTTTGTCTATCATTTTGTGATCCTTTAGTACTTCTTTCTTTTTGCTATTTCTAAGTCCATCTCTGTTGATGGTAATGGTATTAGAGATTTCGCAGATGTGCTTCAAAGATGCAGATTCAATTAACGCATAAAGTTCCTGCATTCTCTTACCCTTCCTCTCACTTTTCCCTTCTCCCTTTCAAATGCTTGATTGCCGTCTCCTAGAATGACAAACGCGCATTCGCATTTGGCTGACAGCTTTTTTGTTGCTGTTGTTGTTGTTGATGTTGTTGTTGCCTCGAGCCGCGTGCCTCATGCTGTGGCGTGCAACACGTGCCGACCCCTTTGGGCCATTGAATCTAAGTACTTACCTCCTCGAAAAGCAAAGAGCTAAGGCAGCTGGCGTTTATAGA
This sequence comes from Drosophila testacea, assembly GCA_035043265.1. NCBI lineage: Eukaryota > Metazoa > Arthropoda > Insecta > Diptera > Drosophilidae > Drosophila > Drosophila testacea. Next base: position 251,530 of record JAWNND010000767.1, on the reverse strand, counting down.
AAAGAAAACTCATTTGCAGAATCTTTTTTTGTCAGAGTTTTTCCAGCTGCAAAGCAAAAGTGTAGGCTAAATAAAATGCATACGTAATCATAAAAGTAAGTGGAAATAAATGCAGCTAGCACTACGGCAATAAAAACAAATGATAAAATAAAGATACAACATAGAAATAGAGATACAAGATGGCAGATATATATGTAGTTATAGAGAGGAAAAGGAAGAGGAGAGAGAGTCATTAAGTTGCCACTTCAGACGGAACAACAACTGCAGATTTTATGATCACACTGCAAGGCAAACCAGTAAGAAAAGTGACCACAAGAACAACAGGAATCTTGAAAGAGAGACTGACAGACAGACAGAGAGAGAGATACACTCTGAAGAGGAGAGCTAGAGCGAGAGAGAGATAAGCTTTGGCTGGCTCCAGTCAGGCTGTTAATATTATTTAAATTTCTTTGCATTTATGTTGGACTTCGTCAAAGATTTATGAATATTGCGTGTTCGCTGACAAGTCGTTTAGCCAGTTGTTAATGAGATTTGCTTTATGGATTTCCTTCCTACCTTACAGAGTGTGGAACGGACACGCCCCCCTTAAGAGCAGCCTACAATTGACACTGTTTATCAGTTTTCCCTTCTCCAAAATGAAAAGAAAAGTAAAATAAATAGACAAAAATTTCAAATGCAAACAATTGAAAATCTCTACTTAAGTCGCAAATATTTATCCAAGACCGACAATCTAATCGGAAAACAAATAAAATACGATTGTGCTTCACTCTTCTCGTCTTGGCCTGAAACAAAAGCAATTTGGCCAACTCCACGCTTTAAATCATTGACATTGAAATCTTTCAAGCCACAAAACTGTTTGAAATTGCTCACAAATTCCATATCAAATTGCGCGGCCAATGAAAAGTGAAATCTCCAACGTTGCCATGAAGCAATTTTGACATAGGAAAAGCGATGAAAATTTAGGTAGGAGTAGAAAAATCAACTACAAATCAAATTAATAATCATGTGTCTAAGCGAAACCTAAACTCGTGCCCCATTCAAATTGTTCCGAGAGACGCCTCCACCAAGTCTTGAAAACTATGAGATCCATTTGGGAATTTGCACGTAATTTCAGCTCTTTTCTGTTGTATTATTTTTGTTTGTGGTCAGTACAGCAATTCGGAACGACCTCATTATTGTAGAGTAATGAGTTTTCCTATACTCTTTTTGATCACTTATTATTTTCCTTTTGTTTAGTTTTTTGCATTTGTTAAAGTTGTTAGGAGGAGTAGACAGTCTAATAAGATTTGTAAGTGCTTTAAAGTACTTTACTTTTATTATTCGAACGATGCTCATAATAAAACGTGATGTTTGCATTAGCTTCAAAGATATATCATATGACTGAAGCTATTATTATCTTTTAATTAAAGGTTCTACTAACTATATAATTATGGTTAAATAAATTGAAAAATGTTTGCAAAGAACAAACAGAATAACTTTATTTAAGAGTTTAGTTATGATTGGATGACAGAGCCCCTTATTATCTTTAAATTGCAACTTCTTTAAAATTATATTAAATAAACAAAAATAGCTTAATTTTCGAGTTAGTTAAAGATCATCTTGATATGTAGTAAATTAATGGAAAAATCTTACTTCATTTATCGATTCATCTAGAGATCATCTCATTTCACAAACTTTATCCAGTTACTAATCCAGCTTAATCATTCTTTCAGCTTTGACAAATGTAAATTTCGAAAGCAAACAAATATTTGTACCACAGCTAGAGGGTTTTTGATTGTTCAACTTACATGTTTTTATGTATGGATCATTAATCATCGATTGATGCTTTAATCTGGCCAGAAGCTCTTAAAGATTTCCAAAGTCAAATAGCCTTGGGATTTGAGTTCATTTGGGTTTTGGTTTTTTTTTTATGTTTGATGTAGTACCAAAATCGATTTATGGCTTGTCTTGATCGCTGCGTTCTGTAATTAGTAAAAAAGTAAACTAGTAAACTAGTTTGTTTGCAGTGATTTGCCGCAAAATGTTGAGATGTTGGACAAGGCAACATGGGCAACAACATGCCAGTCGCAACAACATTGGCAACATGTTGCAATGCGGACGGGCGACAAGTGTGTCGAGATTATAAGTCGAAGACGACGTAGTCAAAGTCGTCATGCGCCGTGTGTCTCGAATTGAGTTTAAGAGTGTGGAGTGTGGAGTGTGGAGTGTATGTTGAGTTTTATGTTGAGTGTTGGGCAACAACAAAACGCGTTCTCGCAATTCCAGGGAACAGCTGAACGTGAAGAACGTTCAACATTGCAGCTGCTCCTCCGACTACACAGCAAAAAAATCAATCGAAGACTAAAGTTTAGATTATTATATATTTTAGCAAGTATATTTAAAGATTGTAGTCAGCTAATAAATAATCTAAGAGGAAAGATTTCTTTATTGCAGCATGTATGTTTAAGTTAATATAGTACTGAAGATATAATTGTTAAATTAGGGATAAAGGCTAATCAAATCCCACAATATCAATAGGCAAGTTAGCCTAGAATATTATGAGTTTACCGTTTAATGTGCATGTTGTGCTTATTTTGGGTTCAAATAAGTTTCAGCTGTAATTTTGCTGTACAAAATTCATTACTAAATTAAATAAATTATAGATTGCTGTAATTATGAATTAGTTGTATTATTTTATAATTTATAGCAAAGAAACACTTAAATTAATTCGAAATCCACTGTGCTAGTTTGCTGCAAGAAAGGGTTAAATAAACCCTGATGTTTAAAATATTTATGGGAGGAAAAATGCGTACTTGAACAGTTCAAGTTGAACTAAAGAAACTTAAGCAAATCTCAGATTACCAAACTCTTGACAGCGCTTTAAGATTATATAACAAAATCCTGGTATGTTTTTCTTCCTGTGTATTGTCGAGTCCAGGCCAAGGCAAAAGTGGCGGACAGTCTGCTCTGGATTTATAGCCGCTGTAACGTCAACTGTTGCGACGCGTCGCCACGTTTGTCGTTGTCCAGAGCGACGACTCGGACTTACCCTCGACTCAAGAACGATTCCCGACTGGCGACTGTCGACTGTCGACTTGGGATTCGACTTGACTCGCCTTTTGCCTTGCGTTGCCTCACCTCACCTCATCTCTTCTGTTCTCTTCTCTTTTGTAACTTGAGGTCAATGGCTTGTTGCTTTACAGCAATTCTTGTTGTTCTCAGCGCATTGGCAGTTGTAAAACAACGAAGCGCGAATTATTATTTCAGCGAAGCGAAATGGAAAATGTTGTAATAATAAAGTGACTACACTGATGAGCGTCAAGACTGATGGACGGAACTAACTAGAAGCGAGCCAAGCCCCAAGTCTATAGATTACTTACCCAATAGCTAGCCCAACCTAGCCTAGCCCATCTGTTGTGTTTTCAGACTTACAAGCTTACATCACACACACATATCAAGACCAAGACAAACATTTCCGTTATAGCTTCAACACGCAAGCCCAAAAAAATAAATACAAAACAACAAAAAAAAGTTGAAGAAAAATTAACAAACTTCTTAAATCGATGTTGAAAACTTCTTGGAAACCAAATTAAATGTTGTTGAAGCCAGTTGCTTGTTGTGACTAGGGATTGATGAGATGAGCAGCAGTTGCTGTTAAAGATACAGCTACAAGATACATCTACATCTACAGCTACAGATACTGTAGATACGTTGATGTATTCAATTACAGTTAATGCTGCAATTGAGTGGAAAAAGTGTGTGTGTTGTCTGTCAGTTTCAGTTTGAAGTTATTTGTTCTCTTCAAAAGTGATAAATTACTTACAATTTTTATCTAATCAGTTGATTTTCCTTATGTTCTTGTTGTTGTTTTGGGGAAAGTGACGCTTCGACTGTGCACTTAATGAGTCAATTAAGTTTATCTGTCTGACTTTTCAGATTGTTGTCTGTGTGATTTCACAGTGTATCTTATAGAACGCAATTGAATATAAGTAGCTTAAGCTTGCGTTTTAATTGCCAGCTCTCTCGTTCTGCTTTTTTCTTTCAATCTGATAATGCAGATAGTAAAGTGAAAAGCTGTGAAATCTTCAGATAAGTTGGACTTATTTATAACTATGCGTTTTCTTTTTGGCATATTTATAAACTTGCTTTAATTGCAGATAAAGAAATGGAAATTGATAATTAAAAAATTAAAAATAATTTAGTGGGTCAAATAATAAATAAATTAAATAATAATTGCACATTTAAGACAAATAGTGTCGAGTCTCCTTCTATCTTTATTTTGCTAAGGTTTGAACTAAAGGATTTTTGTATTTTTTAATTAATTAGTTGATAGAAAAGGTGGCTCTTATTTATACTAATTAACTCAATGTGCAAAAGCAAGTCTGCTAAGAATTCTATAATTATCCTAAGAAATATAAGACAAAACAACGTTTATAATTTAACTGTTTTTTTAAGAAAGTTTCATTTAATTTAATGAACTACACTACATTTTCTTATTAACAAATCATTTTTAAGAGCACTTTAATTTAACTGTTTACATTTAGATGTCTTTTAAAGTTTATTTTTGAAAGATTAACGAATTGACAATTCCTTTCGATTCTATGCATGTCGAATGGAACTGATTGACTTCTTTCAGTTTTTTTAACAGTTCTTGTCCATTTCTTTTTAAAAGATTTGCCTTTCAGTTTTCTTTTGTTTACTCGTCAGTGAGAGCCAAAGAACCATTTCCATTTTTCTAATTATGACATCTGACTGACATATTGAAGTCTGTCAAAATAAACGGAAAAAACTCTCTCTCTTTCTTTTAAGAAACTATCCATTAGTTCATTTGTTTCGGCATTTGTATAGGCCTCTTTTTTTAGGTTTTTCTTACCATAAATTTCACTTTCGGCCAAGAGATTTCTTGGCTTGAGTTGAATTCAGTGTGGTGCAGTTAATTGGTTTATCACGCACACGACTTGCACTTGGCACCACTTGCGGGGCAGCTGAGGAACTCTGGATTCAGCGGTGGTACCACGAGGTACATAACTACTCTACAATAACTGTATGAAAAACACTTTCGTTTTCTTTTTCCCTCCCTCTCTTTCACTCTCTTGTACCTGTGTAAAACAGAAACGAAAGTGGCCCTTTTAGGTTGGTTGATTTTTCATAAGCGATAAGAAAAACCCAGCTGTTAAAAGCTGCCAATTTTGTTGACTAAGCCAGGTTCAAGTCGGCGACAGACTCTGGAGTACTGTGTACAGAGTCCACGTTCGAGTAACTATTATCACATCAGTTGTGTACATTTTTTGCATGACTGACAACATAAACAATTTCCAGTTTCAGAAGACAACTCATACCTCTCTTCTTTTTGTTGTTGTGCAGTTGTAATGCTTTAATTGATACCTCTGCACTTTAATAAGTATAATTCAACCTTTTGATATTTCTGCTGCCACAAATCCAAATTTGATATGTAGAGCTCTTAAGTATTCCCTTTTTTTTTTTTTTAGCAAGTAATTGATAGGGTAACCCTTTGGTTGTCTCTCCTTATGATCCTGCCCACAACTTGATGCACAAAACATATCAATTTGCTGCTGACTCTTTAACCACAAAAACAAAACAACAAAAATAACCAGAAAAAGACAGTGTTGTTTTCTTCTGTCTTCTGTCATAAGGCTGACAAGTTTCTTTAGCTTGTTGCACAGCCACAGTTTTCCCCTTCTCAGTGGAAGAAAAAAAAAACATCTTTCGGTTGCAATCTCTGCTTGTTGCATGTCTGGGCTGGGGCTTGTTGTATGTTGTGTCTGCCCCCTGCTGTGATTGCAGTTTTGCATAATTTTTCGAGCTGTAAATGAAACAAAGACATCATCGATATCAAATGCCACGCCAGAGACCAACTACAAGCAAGCTTCCAGATCTCCAGCTCTCCACAACAATCTGGCAACTGTTTGGCTTCCCCAAGTCAAGACTTGGCAGCTGCCTTGCGGCGGTTAAGGAAAGTCAATAATAGCAACAACAACAGCTAGCCACAACAACAATGCATTTGCCTTTGTTGTGTCTGCATTATGAAGCAATTGAACAAAACTTCATATTTCTGGGTCAAAATGAAGCTTACAATTCGGCTGAAAAACCACTAAAGTTGGTCTTTTTTAATTGATTATAAAGCTCAGATTAATGCCTGACAAAGTGTATTGCCAAACTTTGCACAGCTCAATTAAATTTTGTCCTAGTTTTGAAGTCTGAGACACACCTAGCACTCTATGTATCTGAAATCCCTCCCCAAAAGCTGTATATCCCACACATTTATAGACCAAGTCTATAAATCCAAAAAGATTATAGTTGGAACATTCATTGATCGCGCTTAATGTTGTAATTTTAATAAACCAAATTGTCGAATTTTTTCTAAGCTTTTTGTTATGGTCATTAAAAACATAGCTGCCTGGCTGTTTGAGTTTTCCCGTCGTTTTTTTCTCTCCATTTTCCAATTAACGCCAAAACTGTGAAAATATTTATTTTCGATATTCAGTAATGAAAAACTGTGTGAGTGAAAAGCAAAAGCCAAAAGTATTAAAGTCGACAATGGTCCAAAAGACAACGGGGCGGCTGCGCAATATAAAAGCCATAGACTCGATGCTACTGTGATGGATGAATGTTTTGTCGACTGAATTGAGTGAATGAGTGAATGAATGAATGCTGTTATTGGTTTTGGTCAGTTTTCATTTCATTCACACATTGTCTCAGCAAAGACATAGAAACAACATATTGGCGGCTTTTTGATTTGCGGCTAAACAAGAAAATGTTTTTTTGGTTAATGCCATAAATGAAAGTAATGGCAACTTGGCTTAATTGCAATTCAGTCTATACAGATTTTCATTACCAATGGCAACAAGCGAGCTGAGTAATATTTTAGCAGTGAAAAGATCTGAATATCTAAAGAGGATTTGTTGCTCAAGAAATTTATTTGAGATTGAGAAGAGACTAAACAAAAGAGGTTTCTTTGATGTTATGCTCCACTTCTATTTATTATTACCTGGCCATTACTTTATTTGAAACAAATAATATCTTAAATCTTTATTGGTTAATTTAAATTAAAATAAACAGAGACACAGAGAGAAGAGCATAGATGAATCTCTGTAGGGAAATCTAAAGTAACTCTAACTAAACGTGGAATAATTGAATGCATGAATCATTCACATATGAGTAGCATATTTATTCAATCTCCACTCAGTGAATAGCTGCACATTTTGTGGGCGTTTTTCTTTTTTATTATCATTTACATTAGCTGAGAACAAATAAAATTTTAACTGTGCTTCTATCAACAAATTTGCTCTGTCAGCGTCGCCAGCATTAATTAAATTAGTATAAAATATATATGCAATGTATTCACATAAAACTCTGGCAAACTATAAAATTCTACTCAACTTTGTCGTTAAATAAATGTGCCTCAACCTCAAAAGACCTTTCCCCTTTCTTAATGGACTTCTTTTCACTTTACGACCATTTGTTTTATTTTTGTTTTACTTTGCTCTGCGTATATATAACATAATGTAGACTCTGATTTTTAGGTCTGTTAAAAGTAAAACAAAGGCCAGGTTCAAGCCTAATTTTGTGGGTTTAGTTTTATGAGACGCGACAAACAAAACTAATAAAATTCTATAATTTTTCTTCTTTTCTTTCTCATTGCAGGTAAGCAAAAAGTTCCAAAACTACCCAGAAAAAAAGCACATTAAAAAATAAAAATAATTTGTGAGTATATTTTTTGTGTAATTTGTGTAATTGTACAACATAGCTCATTTGGTACACTTTAAACGGGGTATTAAGATTTTGTCAGGTAACTTGTAACGTATTAAAAGCAAAGGAAAAGTTACAATATTGTTTAGATATCCGATTATACGAAGGAAAAGTGAGGTTGCTTATTGTTTAGATATATTCAATTATATGTATAAATTTAACATTTTTATTTAAACTTATAATTTACACCATTTAAAGTTTAATTTCTCGATAAAAATCTGGAGAGGGTATTTGAGCTTTGGCAAACTCAAGTTATAGTTGGCTATACTCTTTTGTTGTTGGCCAAGCCTTTTGCTTGACACAAACCGCAACAAAATTCCATGGAAATCATTTTTTATTTTTGTATTTTTTTCCCCCCATTGTGTATTTGGCTTAATTTCTGCGGCTTAAATGGTTATCGATAGGCTGCAGTCGTTGGCAGTTATGAAGTTTTGCCATTGCATTTGGCTTTAACAAATTTGTGAGCATTATGTGATTATTTGTTTGTAAGAGAGGGGATTGCAAACCCAAAAGGGGGAAAGCAATTGTGTCTGCATTGCTCTGCGTGTCCCAAATGATCGTTGTTTAGTATTTTGCCTTTTGCCAAATGCCGCCACGGCAAGTTGCACAAGAGTCCGTTGCAAGAGAGTTAACTGTAACAACTGTTAACCAAGTCGAAGAAACTTTTGCCTAGTCTCGATTCGAGTGCGATTTGCGTGCCAAATATTTAGTACAGCCTTCAGCATATGTATATGCATAATGAATGGCCTTAAAAATCTAATTAGACAATAGCATTGTTGGCTCTTTTTTAGTTATGGCCATAAAAAATGCTACAGAACAGAGCTAGAGTTGGCTTCGAAAGTTGTTTTAAGTTCCGGGGCCTGTATTTTGCTCTTTTTTTTGCAAATGAAACAATAAAATCTGACAAACTTTAGACAGGGGAGAGTTGAGCGGGGAGCGTGTGGCAAGGTAAGAGGATCTATGCCACAAAACACGCGCACTTGCCTTTATTGTTTATTGTTGCTGTTGTTGTTGTTGTTGCTGTTTTGCCGTAAATGGCTGATGAGGCCAACTTAATTATACCGTTGCAAAGATCTCTTTGTTTTGGTTTTGTGTCTCTGTGTGTGTTTTTCTTTTTTTTTTTTGGCCACACATTTACCTCATTTGCAAATTGCGGTACTATCAAAGGGCCCAGATGAGAGGTAAAGAAATGAAGGGGGAAAACACGAAGAGTACTCGTTGGTACTGGCCAAGAAAAGAGAGATTGTGCCATTTGAGGCAACGTCAACTTAAGCACTTTAATTGCCACTTCTTGACGCCGAGAAGGGCTTCAATTGGTAGGCAAAAGTCTTTAAAACGGTATCAAGTATCTTATGCACAGAGTACTTGAGAGGTTTATTATTAGCAAAGGCCTAGAAAAGAAAGAGAGAATGGAAAATAGAGGAAGTTTGAGAAGTGGATGTAAAATATTCACTTTGAAATAGTCTATCATAGAGTTAAACAGAGAAAGATGATGGAAATTCATTAGTAAATCATGCAGGATATTTTAGGTAGTCAGATATACTTTGAAAGGCAAATAGAAATAGACTGAGGAAGATCAAGAAAGTGGTTTAAAAAGTAATAGAAAAGTTGATAATACATATATGATAAATGAAATTTAACACATAGAATGTAAGATTTAGGACTTAAAATATGCTAATTCAGGGTTTGTTCAAAATGTTTTAAAAGGAATCAATGATTTACGCCAAATATTCCTTCAAATGTATTTTAATTAAAAGGCAATATGCATTATTATTGTCTTCAATCAAAAATATTTAACCAATTTATCATTTATTCTTAAATAACAATGAGAATATAGAATTTGTTAGCAATTTCCACTATTCTCATCGTATTTCATTTTCAGTTCTAGCTTTTGAAATAAAATTCAACACAACATAAACTCATTTCTAGTTGCACTTTAGCATTTCGACTTTTCTCTTTACATTTCTATTTATAGTTATCGGTTGCAACTTTTTGCCTTTCCGTTCATAACAAAATAAAACAGCAAACAAAAACTTATATCAAACCATATCGTTTGATATGCAATTCACAGTGGAAATCACATTAGGTACGACTTCATGAGGGTACAAAGCACTCGGAAAATTGCTTATGGTGCACCTGCCGTTGGTCACATACTCGTGACACAAATGCAACGCCCACTGTACGAGTTCCGACAGCATTTATCAGCTAATACCCTTATGTATAGGGCCTTATTATAACATGATATATGACGTGCGATGGGGGAGGTTTGTCATAACGAATGCAGCTGATAAAGAGCTGAGACGAGGTCGGGGAGGGAGGGTTCTTATTAATTGACCAGCCATATGGCAAGGTTTGCCAGCAATTTTCCTGACACAACCTAGACAAGAAGTGTGCTTTGCCAACCAGTTGCCTCAGCTACTTCCCCACAACTCACTTCATAATATAAATATAAGCTCAGCACTTAAATTATAGCAACAACAAAAAATATACAAAAAATAAAGCACAAAATGCGACCGGAAACCGCAAACAACATCTACGAAAAAATTAACTCGCAACTCGCAATGCGTAACGAATGAGAGCCAATGGGTTTAATTTGGAGAATTATCTATGTACTACCCGAACTTGCTACAAAACTGCTTCAGCTTCAACTGCAACTTTATGACAAAAAAAACAACAAAAAATAGAAAAAATAACAACAAACTAACTGACACAGCAATTAACCCACTTTGTTTTTGTGCGCTTCACAGCTCCGTAACATCCATTAACAAAAAAGAGACAAAGCTAAAGGTATAATGAAATAATCATAACAAATGTGAAATTCATCCTGTAATTTAAAATTTTGGTTTAGAATTTGTAGTTAACTTTTATTAATTTAATAGAACACATTAGATACTCGTCTTAAATCTCAAAAATTTTGGAATAAACTTGAAGGCAAAGAAATAAATTTTATAGAAATTTCCGTTTATTTTAAAAATTTTAAGAGAACATATAAGATTCTCTTCTTTAGTCTCAAACCCAAAAGATAAAATGATCAAAGTGCATAGATCTGAAATTTTATCATAGATACTTTGATATAACTATATGTAAAAAATAAATGAATTGTAACAAAAATATAGCAGTTTAAAAGCAAAAGATTATGGAGAACGACTCAAGATAATAGAGTAGTAATAGTAAATTTCATAATTTATAATTTAGAATGTTAGTTCAAGAATATTTACTTAATGGAACATTTTAATAACTCTTAATAGACAGTTATTAGTTTAAGCTTTTTAGACTATCTGCTGATGTTTCAAAAAATGATGTCATATGGCAGCTTCGTCTTTTAGATCCGTCTTCTGTCGTTCTCCTGTAACAATCGAGACCCAGTTAGGGTCAAGTGTAAGTGCTGGCAAATGCCAAACCCAAACCCAACACTATGGAACCATGCTGTTCTCATTCACATTCCTATTTTCATTTCCATTCTTATTTTCTCTTCTACTCATTCCATTTAAATTCTCTATCTCTATCTCAGTCTCATTCCCATTTCAATTCAATTTGCCAGCGCGTACGCGGAGACTTTTTAATAGTTTCGTTCCAGTGACTGATCTCTCACTCCACTCCATAGAGTGAAAAACTAAAAACAATTTCCTTTTATGGTTTTTGCTGTTGTTATATTTTCACAACATGCGGTTCTAATGAAATTTTTCCCATTTGTGTTTTTCACCACCAACTTTTGTTTGATGGAAATAGTCAAGTGTGTGTTTGTTGCAACGTCAAGTTGCATTTTCATAATTTTTCGGGTAGAGTTCATTGTCGCTTGTGGCATGCTGTTTCGATAATGCCACAGATGCGTGTCCAGTTGCATGGTGCATGCAACTTGCAACTTGCCGCCCCCTACATTGAATATGAAAAGGCTTTTGACGCAGTTGACCTTCAGCTATGGTCTGTACACTATTGTTAATGGAATGGAAGATGCCGACACGACGACACTGAGTAGCTGAGGAGGATCTCATCTCCTCCTCCTTCTTCACCCACAAGTTCAACGGAAGCCACTAAAGAAATTTGAAGACAGCTTTCGGAGGAGAGTGTTTTTTGGATGGGAAGAGGGGTTAACGGGTCTTGCCAACATTGCGTACTGCTTGTAGCTCTCCTCTTTTGCATTTTTAGCAGCGATGTCTTGCTGTTGATAACCTCGAACCCGCGCACCGAGGTAAAAGTGACAACAACTGAAGAAACAACTGCAGCAAATGGCAAATGAAATGTATTTGCAGACCCTGTACTCTAAATGTACAAAGAGTGTAATAGGGAAACAATAGAGAAAATACTTGGCTGAGTTGATATAGCTGTGTGATGTCCTCTAAGCTAGAGACTAGAAGAGCTAGAGTCAACAAACTTAATATATAGGTTCCTGTGAATCCTGAGCCGATAAAGTTCGTTATTGACTATCTTTCGAAAGGGAAGTCAAAATTACGTATAGAAAATCGAATAACTAGAGCTAGAGCCTAAAAATTTGAGTTCATTTTGAAGAATTTAAAAGAACACATTAGATTCTCTTCTTTTCCATGACCTACACCTGATCTGTCCTGAAAATTTAATCAGGACCAGGAAAGGCACTCGCAAGTTATTTAAAGAAGAAAAAGCGTTTTTTCGTATGCTTACACGTTTTTATAGAATAACCGCAGGGTCTCTTATAGTCGAGCTCTCTCTAGGTGTTTTTTGCTGCTGCCAAAACTAAGTTTACTGCAGTTGTTGTTGAGCTTATCGTTGTGGGGCCATCTTTACGGGGCCAACAGAGCCGTAAAGAAATTAATTCGCCTAACCCTGTCGACACCTAACACAAGGTTGAGCTTAGCACCCACCACAAACTCACACACACACACAGAGAGAGAGACCATTATAGCTTTGTCTCTTTTATTATGTGAAGAAGACACTGTCTCAAAGCTTTCACTCTTTCTCTCTCTCTCTGAGTCTCCCTCTGGCAGGTAATTCTCTTGGCCTGGCCACCCGCATCAAATTCGTGGCTTGCACTTTTGTCTGACTTATGCAAATGTGTTGAGACAAGGTTCGTCATAAGGTTGGATGGGTTAACTGCTAACGATGACTACTGAGTCGACCCCTTATACCCCTTGCTAACTGTCTAATTATGCAAAAATCGGCTTAAGCAACGCAACGTTTTGGACTTGTCTTGGCCATGTCCATGTCCATTGTCCAGGGCCAAAAAAAAAGCCAAACTGTGTTGGCCAAATGTCGAGAGTCGCCCCCGCAATTTGCATGATTGACGAATGCTATTTGAGCATTTTCATAAAATGCAAAAAAACAAGAGAGAGAGAGAGAAACAAATTTGAAAACACCCCGGAAATTCCTTTCTCAAACTTTTGCGAATTTCAGTTCGTTGCATGCCCCATTAAAAAATGTATGTGGAAAGTGCGGAAATGCAAAACGAAATAGTTTTGCAGTTTCTCAGTTTCGCAGTGAGTGTGAAAAAGTTGAAAATGTTTCATGTCCGTTTGACTGAATAAACAAAAGAAGCAGCAAAGGAAGCAGCTAAAGAAGTGAAAGAAGCAGAATGCACTTTAAATAATACAAACTGCATTGTTACAGCCGAACAAGCAGCGACAAGTGCACTGAGAGAAATTAATGTGTGAGAAAGTTGAGAAGAAACCAATAAATTTAAACAATTTCTATTAATATTAGAGAGTAACTTTCCATGTGAAAAATAGGTAAATCTTTGGTGCATTCTAAAAAATATAAAACACGTTAAGTTTTCTTGATTTGATGTGTTTAATAGAAAGTCAAAATTGGATATATTGATATTATTAACATATATTATTAGAACAACCAAAATTTACTTAGGAAAGGTTTAAAGTAAAGTCTAAGAAAGTTTGATAGATATTATAGATTGTTGGGGTATTTTTTGTTTTGTGTAGCTGAGAAGTTTAGGATAGAGGGAAATATTTCAGAGTCGAAACTTTTCTCCCTGCGTAAATTGCAAGTTGTTTGAAAAAGCGGCAGGTGCAGGGCCAAAATGACAGGTGAGCGAAGAGAGCTTGGCATAGAGGGGAAGAGAGAGTGAAAAATAGAGGCAGAAAAGACTCTAAAGACGAAGCACAGCTAATCAAGAAGTAAATGGTTTCCTCGCCAGGAAGCAAGTACTAGAAAGAATGCTAGTTAAACGAATACTAGCTGATTGTGGCATTTGGATCCCCGCTGACATTTGGCCCACGTTGTGTTGCCACCACCTTGTTGCAACACTCGGCAAAACAGTGGCTCTGTCCCTGAGGGCATTGCAACCAAAACCCGCCTTGATTACAGGTTGCTCTCGTTTCAAATGGAGGGAATAGAACATTGAATTAGTTGAAAGAAAAGTGGTTTAGATGCAAGTGCTGCTACTGAATTTGCCACGTCTCTTGTTGTTGTTGCTGTTGTTGTTGCAACATCAATAGCCCAATTTGCAGTTAACAAGTCAAGTTTGCGCAATTTTCATAATCTCTAGGAAATGCAACATGGACACGCTTCGCTTTTCACACTCGTTGTCAATGATTGCTGGTGATCTTGACGAGGATTTGGACTCCAAAATTTCCAAACCAAACCAAAACCAATCGCTTCCGGTTTTAGATTTGTGATTTGAGACTCTTGTGTCATTTACGGCTGAGAATCTCATGAACGTGACCAGAGATTCGACAGCGAATCTCAACTTCAGGCTCTGCAATTACCGACAACAATTGCTACGAAAATTTTCACGCGCCAGCAACAGCAACAAAAATAACAACAGCAATTGCAATTAGAGTTGCCAGCATTTGTGTAACTGTAAATGTGGGCGTGTCGAGCTGTTGGAAGTGTTGCCAACTGCGTTGGAAAATTGCAGTGTCTGTCAACATAAGCGAATTGCGAACCCACCTGCTGTTGCTCAAACCAAAACTCACCTGTGTTCAGTCCAAAGATTCATGTAGTTTATTTTCTATTTCGTTTTTTTGGTTAATTGAAATTGTTTTCAATAATTATTTTTTACTGCGAGTCCGGTTTAAAGCTGCACATAACTCTGCTAATAATTAAATTAAGAGAAAAACACGACAAATTAAACCAAAAAAAAAAAAAACAGTTAACAAATTCAATTGAATTTCGGGGAGGGGCATATACCCTGGCAAAAATTATACGAGTCTCATACATTAGATGGGGGTGCAGTTAATTTCCCCAAAAATATCTTATAAATAAAACGATATGTGGGCGTTTCATTGTTGATTCGGCCGTTCTACGGCTTTCTCTCACTTTAGAGAGAAAGAAAGCTCATCATCATTACAAATTTGTTTGAACTCTGCCCACCTGGAAGCCTTTCCTTTCGCCACGTATCAAAAGTTAAACATCTATTACAATTCTTTTTATCGCGATGCTCTTGAATTACAAATACCCCCCACAAAATAATTGTAAAAAAAGAAAAACTCAAAGATTGTAACTCGATTTTGATGATGGAGGAACAAATAAAAATGATGAGTTTCAGGCTGGGTGCGGCTTACAGTTTTGGGTTTGTCTTTTCTTTTTTGTCTTTGGGTCATATCTAAGTAACTTTGTCTCAAGTTGAAGGCGCCAATAACATTAAAATTTAACTGCCTGGGATGAGGTTAAAAGTAAATTGCATTCGATAAGTCAACGTTTGAGGTGCGCTGACGAGATTCAATGAGATTCATTGAAATGCAGCTCATTCTGTGTTGTGGAAAGTCTCCAATTTCAATTTCCATTTCAAGTATGCGCATTTTTCAACACTTAAAATTCATTTCCATTTCTTAAGACTTATCCTTTAAGCCTTTTTTTCCCCATTATGAACATATCAATTGAAGTGCAATTCAATGCAATCGAATTCGAGAAATCGTTACGCAAACATAATGACAAAGTCATCATAGTTTCAATTGCAATTGCTGCAGCATCTTCAAGTTGCATGTTGCATGTTGCTAGTTGCCAGTTGTTTGTTGCATGCAGCTTGTGGGTGAATGCGTTGCTTTGCTCACTTTTGGAAGCGTTGAAAACTTTATTATATGATTATCACATTTGACTTGGGCAACCAGCGAGGGAAGAAAGCAAAGAAAGAAAAAGATTAATATGTGTCTTTTGACAACACTCAATGGTTTTATGCAATCCCCTGCGTGGGTTCAATACATACATATATTGATTGGGATATACCAAAGGGAATCCAACCAAAAATCCAACCTCTTCTCATCGAACAATGGATCAATAACATGTGCAACAGCAGCAACATGTACCATTTCCCGTGGGTTGTTTGAGAAATCATTTAAAAATAATTAAGCTCATGTTGTTTTTTTCCCAATTGAGCAGCAGGGGAAGCATCCCACATCCCACATACTCCCTTTCTCTCTCTCTTATTCCTCTCTTTATCGTTGAATTGTCATATCTTTGGGGTTTAGGGTTACGGCTAAGGATGCGTGGGGCGCTTGATAATAAATCAAAATGCAACGGAAGTGTAGAAAACGAGACAAACGATCTTGTGTTATGCATTACGATATCGAATTACGCTATAAATATAGCTCTAAATTAATAAATTTTGTTTAATTTATAAGACTTAATATGTATGGAAGATTTGTTATTGTTTTTCCTTTCTTTTATTAGGAGGTTAAAACAGTTATGTTTGAATTTATTGCACGAAAATAAAAAGATTGAGTTATAGTTGGAACATAAAAGCACATTGCAATAATTAAAATATTATAAAAGTTGATTTCTTTAAGAAAAACTAGATAGATAGATTAAAGTTTAATTTGTTATGATTCATAAACGTCTTTTACTGACAACTTTATTTAGCAAACTAATAGGAAATGTCTTTAGTAGATCGTTTCTTTAGCCTTTGAATATAAACTCTTTGAATTAAACCATTTTGAATTTATATAAATTAATGCAATTCATCTTTGAGCCCACTAAAGTTAATCATAATTAGTTAACAACATATGCCCAAGTCTGGCACTCCCTTTAGCTTATTAGTAAAATATATTGCCCCATGCTGATTACTCATTTGTTGTAGATGTAGTTGAAGTTGTTGTTGTTGGTGTTGCGGCTGTTGTTGCTGCTGCATTTGACATGTGTCCATTTGGAATGACAACACAAATTTAAATTACAATTCAGACACCTTTTGACTCTCTCTCTATCTTTGGTTTTTGGGAGCTGACAAAGCTAAAAGTGGCTAACTGACTGTTAAACGCCACAGCAAACCACAGCGCAAATTAGCCAACAAATGTTGGCAACATGTTGCGGCGCAGCATGTTGCTGACTGCGCCAAATGAGATTGGGAATGGGAATGCAATTGTTGAACGTTAAACGCTGTGAACGATGAATGGGAAATGGGAATGGCAATTGAAATTGCAGTTGCTGCACTTTTTTGCTTCTTTCGCATGCCAAATGATATCGCTGTAAGTAATTTATGACTTTTAATTTGCCACTTGTGCAAGATTTATGGCAATATGAAAATTGAAATGCAATCAAAAATATTATGTTAACCTCTGACACTGACTGCAAAGCGCATAAAATTGAAAATAACTATTGCACAGAATCGAGACGATTGAAAAAAAAAAAAGGAAAACTATTTGCCAACACAAAAGTCAGCGAATATTGTACATAAATCAGTTAATGCAGCGACAGTTTTGGCCGCCTTGTGGCGCCCTTTAAGCCACAAAGACACTGCCACAACAACAACAACAATAATAGCAACAACAACAATATTAAACTGATTGACAAGCCATGAAATTGCATTTTGTTGTCTATTGCCTTGGCTCCTGGCGCTGACAAATTTGTAATGGAATTTTTGGGCATCGCTCTTAGAAAGTTGAAAACTGAACTCTGACCTCCCCCCAAAAAGTTGAGTTGCCTGGGAGCGTAACGTCCTTTTCTCTCTCACTCTATAGTATAGTGTCTGTGTCTGTCCTGTAAACAATAGAAAATTGTCTTATCATTGTCGCATCTGTAAGAGAGCTTCCAAAGTCTGTTTACTTCATGCATCATTGAATCAAACGATCAGCTCTTGTTGTTGCAACATGCAAAATATGAACATGACAACAAGTCTGCCTCACCAAACTCTTTCCTCTTGCCATTCTCCTCCTACAACCTCAAGTTGCAATGCCACCCAAGCATTTGTCTATAGCAAATACATTTCCTATTTGTGGCCTTGGCTTCCTTCCTCTTGGCTATTTCTTTTTTTTCTATTGTTGTTTGCATAAACACATTATTGCTGCATTTTGTTGCAGTTGCCTTTTTGTGTTTTGTTTTGTTTTGTTTTATTTGGTTTGTTTATTATCAAACGCCTTGCGAGTCAATTTATTTGCTTCCACGGTTCGTCTATGTGATGTCTTTTTCAGCTGTTGACTCGTGCAATAATAAATTTTGAAATCTTTTTACATGTTTTTGTTATTCTTGTAGCCATTGGTGCGCAACAGACCCTGAAAACAAAGATAAACAACATTCGAAAACGTGCTATGAATTGAAAATGCAATTGCATTGAGAATTAGCCAACTTTAAAACAGAAGGAAGGAAGTATCCATGCAGCAGGGGTTAGAGTGTTTGAAACGAGTGTAAATGAATGAATGTTGAAAAGCTTTAAAGAACTTATAAATGAATACAATAAATAGAAATAAATAAATACAATAAATAATAAATAGAAACATGGGAAGCGTGGAAAGATGACTCTAACATCATATTTTTTTATTTTAAAAGTTATAACCATAAGAAAATAAATAATTCTAAACTCTCATTAATTTGCACTGTTTCTTAAATCTGTTTTTAAAGTTCTCAGTTAATATTTATTAGTATAAAATTAGTTTCTGTTAAAAACAAAACTGACCTTTATAGAAATTTTAGAACGTATAATTCTATCAGAGATTTCTCCAGATATATATTTTATAGCCCCTGTCTAGCTTTCCTTTAGTTATCTTATCACTTGATACTACTATCTGCCTTTTAGACTCCACTCCATTCCATTTATACAATCTCTACTTTATTAATGTACAATCTATATGTATATTAGCTGATGATACCACAATTTATGGCACTAATTAATGCACTTCAAACTAACTGCGCTTCCTCTATACATATGCCCACTTATCGGCCTTTTTGAGTGATAGAAGTGGGCCAACTATATACATATATGCTTTATCGATTTTTATGTTATCGTAGAATCAACAATGTCAACAATGCTATCGAGTGCACTTTCTGGGCATATAAAAAAATAATGAAGCACAGTCCATTTTCCAAATGGAAGTTTGCTGCATTTTGTCGCGTGTCTCTCTCGCCCCTTCATATTCCTCATACGCCCCCATTACCACACACACACACACACATATGCGCATACTGTTAGATATAGAAAATGTCATGCACCATCGCCACATGCACAGAGCCAGAAAATTGGGTGAAAATCTGAGTTTTCCTTTCTGGCCATACATAAATTGTTCATGGCTAGAAAAAAGCTTTTTTCTTTCTCTCTCTCTCTCTCTCTCTCGTTGGCTATTCAATTAGCATAACAAACAATGTCTCGTTTGACTTCCCCCTACTCTGAACTACTCCCCCAACTCTTCACATAGTCAACACCCACTCTGGAAATTCTAATACGGCGCCCATTTTTGGGTTTTGTGGAATGAGAAGAGACATGCATACTTGGAAATAGTTTTTCCATATCTGGGAACATATTTGTGCTTTTCTTTCCATTTGTTGTGGTTGTGTTTTTCCGCTGTCAATTGGAGATTTGTTAAAAATGTTGTGGGTTGCGTGACTTTGGTTGTTGTTGTTGTTGTTTTGAGTTCTTGTTGTTGGCATCTGGCGATTATTTGGCCGCCAAGTGTGTCCAAACATTTCACTTTGAATCGAAGGCAAACATATCATCAAGTTCCAAAAGCGCCCCTATTTAGACATAAATTATATATTTATAGTGTAGGCAATGTCACTTTGGTGTCTAGAAGAAGTAGATTTTCCATCTCACTCCCAAATTTTCAATCTTTTCTTTGCGCTCTCCATAAATTTTCAACGTGTCTTTGATGTATATTTTCAATTATGTCGCCAATAAGTATGCCACTTTTATATATGTATTTTTTTACTAACTCTCTCTTTCATTTTCTTCTCTTTTTAGGTAAGAATCATGAGGCTCACATACATTGTATAGAAAATCTATTAATGTGTTTTATTTGCACATATGTTGCGTAAGTTTTTCCAGATACAGATAGTTTTTTTTTTGGGTTTTGTGTTTACATTTTGTTTGCTTCCGCAATTAAAATTGCCATTTCTCATGTTGAACTATCAACAAAACGAGATGCAATTTCACATATACAAATACACTCACACACATACAAACACCTCCTCAATATTCCCCATTTTTTCTCCATCATAACTTTAGTTTTGGCATTGCGTGCAAATTTCAATTTTTCACAGCAATTTTCAAAGTGGCAAAAACGTTTCGTTTTAACGAATATACGAAAAAATGCTACCAAGATTAGCTTAAAGAGTGTACATACATATAGTATAAGTACTCTTCATCACCCCTTTTGAAATATTCCCCCCTCTTGAAATTGAGTTTCTGTCATTCGTCGATTCGTAATTAACATTCATTCGCTTTCACTCATCTTTTTTCGAGTGCATTTCGAATTCGAATTCGTGCAATGCCTTAATTGTTGCGATTTATTTGATTTCGTACAGTACTTTCGCATTTTTTGAATGTGATTTATTGCCAAATTATCCACAATTATTGTCTCATTTAATCGATATATTTTAAAAGTTAATTGAATTGTAACTTTTTTAATGTGTAGCGAGCTGTCATTTTCATGTTCATCTTAAGTTTGATACGTGATTTATAAAAAGTTTTTCTGCTGCTTCAAGTTAAATTTTATTTTTCCTTTTAGAAGATTTCACTTTAGTCAGCTTTTCCTTTGAGTTTCTATAATTTCCTCCATCTGCTGTGTAATTTATTGTATGTGCAGCTTTTCAAGTTAATGATATTCCATGTACTTATGAACTTTCGAGTTTTCTTTAGAAGTTTTGCTCATTTTACTTTCATTCTTCAAAGTGTTTTAGATTTTCCATATCCAAGCACACTCTTAACTTATTCAAGAATGCTACAAAGGGTATTATAAGTGTGTCAGAAATTATTTAATGCGTATATACTCTTGCATAGAGTATTTAAAAATTATAAAATTTTTTAATCTAGAATCAATTTATAGGTCAAACAATGATGAAAATGATACTCCTCATCAAAATACGTAAACTTTTGATAAAGTTGTGCAAGTTTAAATATACCTACATATTTGTTAGAGTATTCCATATTCCATAGTTTAAAGATACATTTTTTGCTATCTCTCTCTTTATCTTTCCTCATCTTTAAATGCAGTTCATTCAATTAGCTAATTACGCAGTCCAACTTATCGATGCAATCTCTGCTTGCAGATAACTTTATTATTAGCAAATGCCGATCATCATTATTGGCATCATGATCATGATCATGATCAGTTTGGGGCAAGCAATTACTTTGATAAAAGTGAACATTTAGTGGCAGCTACCAGAGTCGAAGATAAAGTTTGATTATAAACAAAAAAAAAACATGAAGAAAGATGCGCTCGATTGCAGGGCATATGAACTGAAGTTGCCCCATGCCACATGCCCCTTTTAACATCCCCCTCGCCGTCTCCCCCTTTAATGCTGTCTGCATCTGTCGCTGACTCTTTGGACTCTGCGCTGTCAGATTGTATATCTCTGAGTGCAACATCGCTGACTCTGACTGCAACTACAACAACTCGACTCGACTCTTGTCCGGCTGTCTGTCAAAGGCAGTAAAGAGCATTTGGAATATGGAAAAACAATTCGTTGTTTGTACTTTTTTTGTTTTCTTATTTTTTTTCGCTATTGGCAGCGTCTGTCTTCCGGCAATGTTACAATGTTTTTGTTGCATCAATTTCAATTTCAGTTTCAGTTTTGTTAACTGGATTTTTTGGATTTTGTTTTTTTTCGGCCTTTTTCAATGCGAAAGGGGAGATGTATTTTTTTTTTGGTCTGCTTCTCCGATTTGCAGCTGTTATGTCAATGAAAGAAAGAAGTATAAAAAGGTTTTGTTTCCGTTGCTGCCACTCAAAGTTGAAGCTGAATTAAGTCACCACGATTTGGGGAACGTGTAACTATCACCTCGTAACTTGCCACCTGGCAACCGGGCACGTCTGCCCAAAAGTTAAGCTTTGAACCCTCATATTTGTTGCGATCAACGATGCGGGGCAACGTTTTACGTGACAATCCCAACCAAAAAGGACCAGGGACGGGAAGGAGGGAAAATTATCATAAAATCGCCACGTGATAAATTCACTTTACCTAGGTGAAAATTGAAAAAATTTACCATTTGCATTGCAACATGCACGAGATGCAAATGAAAATGCAAATCCCCATTTGCTGAAGAGACTTTCTAATGCCACAGTCTGTCCAGTCACAGTCACAGTCTTGCCACACGTATCACAAGGGTGCAACTTGCCTCTTTCCAAAAATTTGTCTCTCCCACATGTGATGATGACCCAAAAATTGATTCCGTTTAAATGTGTACATGTTGGCGCATGATTAACTCTTGTTAAGTCTTGCAACATGCCACAAAGACCGCGAGCGCGACATCATAATCCTATGAAGTTGTGACTCTGTCGTCGACGCCGACGCGTTTCACTTGCAACATTCAATCATCATGCAACAGTTGCAAGTGCGGCTGGAAGGTGTGTGTGTGCCACCACACCACCATGTGCCTCGGCTGCCCACTGTTGTTGCCACAATCTGCAGTAACATGTCTATGTCTCTCAACGGGTTGCACTCCTCGTATTATTCAAATTGTCGTTTGGCAAATTGCTAATAAAGTTGCCAATCGTCGCATTGCCAATCGTCGAATTGCCAATCGTCGCGTTGCCAATAAATATTGGTTTTATTTTGCAGCTAGGAGGCGTTTTTATTGTTTGATTGAGTGTGTCTGTTTTTTTTATTTGTAGGATGACTTCGTTATCGACCTATTGTCACAGACAGACAAAGGATTAGTTTAAACTTTCACTAGGCTGCTTTAGTTTTCTCACTTTTATAGAGCATCTAATTGAAAAGCAAAGAAAGTTGGACACTAAAATTGATTAAAAAGAGTTGAATGTCCCATGTTCAAAATAACTACTCTAGAAATGTATATAATTAAGAAAGTTTATACTAGATTTTATTTATATTACAGAAATGTAAATTGTTTGTTCATGAAAAATTCATATTTATAGATTTACCGTCTACAGAATATTAAAATTCTTAAGTTTATTGTGAGACTAGAATTAAGTGGACACAGCAATTTAAATGTAAATTAGTTTATATATTTTTAGATTAATCTATAGAATAATATTCTTAATTAAATTCTCTTTCATATTCTTGGTTTGTCTATAGAATCTATCCATACATCCTGAGCTAGGAAGCAGATCCCAAGTTATAATTGAAACCTAAAAATTGATTATAAGTATTGGGACTCTATAATTATGAAAGATCTAATGATCGGCAGTAAAGTAATTACAGATGTACACAGTTAATTATAGAGAACCACTTCCAAATACATATCAACTAATCCCTTTAGACTCTATTACCTTTAAGTTACTTTAACATTTTGTTAGGCCGTCTTTGTGTTGGCCCTTTTAGTTTTTGATTGTTCTCCTTTTTCCTTTCTTAAAAATCTAATACCTGGCTAATGCCAGTTGTGCTCGCAGTTTCTTACTTAGTTTTCCTCCAGTTTCAGTTCAATGTCCTCTAAACAATTGAACATTAAGCACGCTTAGCTACTTGGTTTGTTTGTTGGGTTGTTCAGTTTGTTAGTTTGTTGGCTGTGGTTGGTATCTCTTTCACATCCCATCAAAACGTAATTCCCGATAGACCCAAGACATAAGTTATTTGGTTTGCCTGAATGTTATTGAACCGAGCCCACATTATTAACGCCCCAAAAAGGAAAGAAAAGAAATAAAAATATATATATACATATATATGTATATGTATGTATTTATGTACATATATATTTATGTTGGTGATTAAATGGAGTTTAAATAATGTCGCTGGGGTTGCGCACAAATTGCTGTTGGTAGCAAATCACGTCCAAAGTGCACAGTGTGTAACAGGAAAGTGTTGCCAACAATGGACCACGTCCAAAAGATTGAGATTGAGATTGAGCAGAGAGCAAGCATGACCAAGCGGAGTTGAAACTTTTACTTTAGTTTTGTGGCACAGACAAATGGATGATGATGCGGTAACCCTTGAGCTTCAATCCAGAGAGGATGCACCCACTTTCTTCTGGACGTCGTTTAAAAATCAATTTATATACAAGCTTCCAGAGACTCTCCCAGAGACTCTCCCAAAGACTCTGATCGAATCGTGGCTACAAGTGCACTCACATGTCGTCGATCAACACGGCGTTGATTATCTTTTATCTTTCGGAAGTGCCAGCAACAACACTGACAACTTGCAGTTGTCGTTGTTGTTGTAGTTGCTGACCCCCATGTGACCCCAGTGTACAGTAAGTTATGAACCCGTTCGTCGCTTAATGAGTTACAAAGTCTGTCGCTCAGGGCTGCAACTCAAGCAGCAGCAAGTAAAGGAGGCGGTCCAAACACTATGCCATCCAGTTTTGTTTTTTATTTTTTATATCGGAGGTCTTGAGTTATGTGTGTGTCTGTGTTTTTGATTTTTGTAGCTTCTGGGCATGACCCCCTCAATTCCCTCAGTGTCCTCGCAAATTGAGGTGTCGTAATTGTTGGAAAAACAAAAAAATAAAATCGAAATGTGCGATGCACTTGGCTGACTTCACTTGCCGGTCGTTTGTTTGTTGTTCATCTCCACCTGTTGATAGTGAAAGTCAACCAAAAGTTTTTCCATTGTCTCCTCATACAGTAAAGTCAGGCTTTGACTTACAAAAAAAAACCCCCCAGGACTGTTTTCGCCTGCCCAAAAACCGAAACAAACCAAGAAAAATTGCAAAACTAAACCCAAAAACTCATTTGCAATGTTAACGAAATGACCAAAAATTATTTGTGTGCAGCTATTGATGACTATGTTTATTAGATACTCTATATAATGACTTGAATTACATTTTAATTTTAATGCAAGATCATGTAATTAACTCTTTAAGAAACTTTAATTTTTCAGCAATTTTCCGTTAAGATTTTATATAAGCTGCAATTTCTTTAATTCAATTTAAAAGTTTGCAAGTGAATTTAAACTTCGGCTTGTCGCTTTTAGCTTTTCATTCAGTTGTTTAATTTATTATCTTTTAAACACAAATTGTGGTTTTTATTTACTTTATTTTTTGGCTTTTGGCTGGTTTTTGGTAATTACATTGTCCATTGTACAACTCTTTTTTTATGGGCACTTAATTTGCCAAATGTTGGTTTTCAATTATAGTTGTTTATACTGCTTGTAATGCCACGCCCCATTTGTAACTTGTCAAGAGTAAGTTGTAAGTCAAAATGTGAAGATGAAATCGATGTAAACTCTTAGTTGGTTTTGTTAAACAGTTGAGAGGTTCACCAAAGTTCAAGTAAATGATCAAAATGATCATAATCAAACTGTGCACTTGAGGAAAATGTTAATAATAGCTTCTTGAAACGTTTAAATAAACATTAAAGAGGTGTGTTTTATGGTATTTGCGAGGGAAATCAGTAAGACTATAAATTGAACATATCAATTATCTAAAGAGTAGAGATAGAAATAAAGATACAGATGGCTCAATAGATACAAAACTGAAAATAATTATGTATAAATATTAATTCTCTTTAATTTCAAATTATATAAACTTTAGAAAGTTTTGAAGTTGTTCAGATGATTCTATTAAAAGCGATGGAACAGTCTTTGTAGTATATAAATAATTTATAATAATCAAAGTTGAAAGATAACTAAGTTACAATTGTTATTTTACAGTTGAAAGTACAAGTTATCTATCCATTTAGTTCAATCTACTTCTATATCATAACCATTATCATGCAAAGTAGCAGCAAGAAATATTTAAAATTCTTTAATAATCCTTTCCACATCCAGAAGTAGCTATACATAAATCATAGTTCTATCTATTTCTATCTGTAACTACTTCACCCTGAGTTCAATTGAACCATAAAATCTCAACTGATTAGTTGCAAGTACAGTCAGTTTGTCTGTCTGCCACATTTCTTATCACTTGTCAAACTCCTTAATGAACAACCCAACACAACAACAGATTAACCCAATCGATGACCCGCAGTTTTTACATGCTGAGATTAATGAACAACAATCTACAATATTGACCTTGACTTGCATACAGTAAAAACACGCTGCAATGTACGATTGAGTGCAACCTTCAATCATAACATTACAACAATTGCAAGATTTGAATTGGATGCATAAATAGAAATTATAATTGCCCAATTAAATGTTGCATAATAATTGTGATTACTGTTTTGTGTCTTTAAGCTAATTATCTAAAATGTGCAGAGCAGTTGAATCATTTTCCATTACCATTTTCATTTCCATTTACATATTTTTTGATTTTCATTTATTTTGACCATTTGCATTTGATGATTACGCATTTGGTCAGCGTCGATTATGACCATTTGTCAAATGCGGCTTATGTGTTTTGACCATTTGTAAGCTGTCGAAATGCCAGAAAATTGTGAAAATGCCAAATGGAAAGCCAACAGCTTAACAGCTAAGAAAATGTCCCCATGTTATTTTCCGGCCTCCATTTGGTTATTTACCATTTTTGTATTCAGCTGGAAAATCAATCACAATGGATTTGAAATCGGATTTGGATTTGTAAAGAGAGGAAATTGTAAAGTTATTTGATTTTTTCCTCAATAATTTACGCTTTCTATAACGACTCAAAGGAAAGAAAAAAGTAAAAATTAGATCAAGTTGTGTGAGAAGTGTTGACCTTCGGAAGTTTATTGAACTTGTTCACCTAAATCTGTGGCACATTTTGACACCACTTGAGGATCTCTCGAAACAGATCAAATTACCAAAGAAGGCCCTCAGAAAACTACAAGCAACATGGCTGATGAACACTTTCAACACATCAAACAACTCGTCGTGTGGTCTTTAAGCCAACTCAAGTGCAATTAAGTGCTTGGCCAAATATGGGCTATAAAAGTCAGCGCCAAATGACCCAACAACCAAGCAACTTGATTCAAATTGTTGGCCAAAAACTGACAAGGTCACTTTTATCACTTTTACCAAGGGTATGTCTGTCTGTTGGCCTGGTCAACTGAAACTCGCTTACTTTCAATGAAAGGTTGCGACTTAATCTTTATTACCCACCGACTAACTAAGTAAATAGTTAGTTGGTTGCAGTTGAATTCGGTAGTCCGAAAGGTATTCAAGTCAGCCAACAGCCTGTGGCAATTAAAATGATATTATTACCAACGGCCTTTTTTTTTTTTTTTTTTTGGTTTTTGTGGTCAATGTACCAGGTACCGCTAGCTACTTGGTAGTTGAGAGATCCCAAAAACCGTTTGGGCTAACGACTTGTTAATTGTGCAATAAATAGAAAGCGACCCAAAACCAAGCCACAGACCCCTCTACCTTGATGTTGTAATAATTGAAATTTAATGCTTCAGTTGCGCTCAGCCAGAGAGAAAGCGACCACAAAGGATTTTCTTTCCCCCCAAATGAAAAGAGAGTAATAAATGCAGTTATAATAATCAATCAATGCAGTTATAAAAAGACACTTAAAAAACAAATGGAGAATCTATTAAAGAAAATGTAAGACTTGGTATTAAGAATTAAATTCAAACTTGCTAGTTTGTTTTGCCACTGAGGGAACTCAAAAATATTAATTATGTAAACAGTTAAAGCCAACAATTTCATAATCAGTTTAAGCATTAAAAAAGCATGTAACATGTTTTTAATGAGACCACAGCGAAAAGTCAAATGGAAAAACTTAACAAACGGTTGACAAACAACCAAACGAAACTTGTTCTCAGTCTTCAAGCCAAAAATGAGTGGACCACATGGGGGCTGGTCACCACCACCACCAACAACAACAACAACAACGACATCACTTTAAGAACGTGACGGCAACAAAAGCATCATCATCTTCATCATCATCAGCAACATCATCATCATTATCATTATCATTGTCGGCGGCAACTTCGTCTCGGTCGTCGTCTTATCGTGCCTCATTCCAAACGTGACACTCGAACGTGATTATGTCAACCGTGTCTTT
Source organism: Drosophila testacea (assembly GCA_035043265.1). Taxonomy (NCBI): domain Eukaryota; kingdom Metazoa; phylum Arthropoda; class Insecta; order Diptera; family Drosophilidae; genus Drosophila; species Drosophila testacea. The sequence continues at coordinate 223,611 of JAWNND010000767.1, read as the reverse complement.
GTCGTCTCTCTCTCTTTAATATCAACCAGCCTCCTCTTCCCTATCCCCTCCTTACCTCTCCCTAACCCTACTCTGTTAATATCTGTGTCTGATATGTTACTCAATAGGCCGTGTCGAGCCGGGTTTTAACTGTGCTTGGACATTGTATCATCCTCTCTGTCTCTCTCTCTGAGTCTGTTGCATTCCTAGAACCATTTTCTAGAATAATTCTCTCTCTTTTGTGGGTTAATTCCCAGTGCATTTATCCCAATCACGTTGCAGATGCATTGACATCATTTCAACTGCCTTTTTGGCCTATTTTCTGGGTCAACACATGGGTCATTTGTTTGTTTGTTTCAAAGTCTCCCAGGCAGATTAATTGTCAGTGACAAACATTAGGCGAGAGAGTGTTGCACTTAACACCAAATAGACACGAGTGGCTTAACTGCAGTCATTTCCTCTGTGGCCCCACCTCAATATACCCTAGGTGAAAATAGCTCAAAAGGTATGCGAAATAACAGAATTTAAGAGTAGCATAGACTTAGAACTAATTGAAAGTAGAATGCTGCTAAAATTTTAATTATCTGTGTAAAAAGGGTAATTGATAGACTGTTTATGGAGTATTTTTTTATTTATATCTGTAGTTAAAACTGAAATTGAGATATATCTATAAATAAAGGTATAGTGACCTAATTTTGTATCTAATTCAACTAAATTAGTAACAAGCTTTTATAACTCCACTATCCACTAAAAAGTTTCTTAACTCATATTTTCATTTATACTGGGTATTTGTAAGCTTGATGTCCTCAATTCTCACACCTCTGTTGTAAAGAACCTTAGTATCTTTAACTAAGTTTTAAGTTTCTTTTTAATTTTTGTAGACCTAGCGACTTTTCTGCTTGTTTTAAATTTATAAATGTTTAAATTTAAATTTATTTTCAATTTTTATTTAATGTCTATCTATCGACAAACCAACTTGATAGTCTTTTACAGGGTATCTAATAGCTTAATCCCCACAAACAAGCAATGCTTTAGCTATTTTCTCACACCTCGCTGTTGCAAGTGTCAATTTCGTTGTCTCCGTCTCCATTTCCATTCCCATTCCCATTCCTATCTCCATTGTTTCCGCTTGTCATTTGTCATTTACCTTGTCAATAGAGTGAGATCTCAACTCCCCCTACAACACAGTCTGGTACAGGTAATTAGAGTCATCGCATCTTGCACGTTGCACACTGAAATTAGTCTGCCACAAAACAAACCAAACCCGGCAGATTTTTTGATGTAGTGTAGTCTATTTGGTCTATTTAAAGGCGCTTTCGATGGCGATTTGGAAGTGTTCCAAATGCCGTGACTATTTCACTTTGAAAATATTTCCGAGTGAGCAAAAAAAGGAGAAGAAGAAAAAAGTGCGCGTTCCAATTTATGTGACATGTTGGAAATGTTTGTTGTTATTGTTATAGTTTGTTGTTGTTGTTGTTGTTGCTGTCTTGGGGATACGTTCATTGACTTTCTGCTGCGGAAATTCTTTAGCTTTTTTCTTGGCATGAGTTGTTTAATCTATATAAGCCTCATTTCTAATTCCCCTAAACTATAACTAAAGCGCGACTTGTGAATGACATTTATGAATACAATTTGTAGTCACGAAAGACTGTCGAAATGATTCACAGAGAAAAGCGAATACTCTGAATTTGCAGCTGAGGCAAAGGCGGAGGCGGACCTCAGAATAAGTCTAGGGGCGATAAAGAATTTAAGAAACGCGGTCGAGGTCACGTACTGACATTTTCGATAATGAATGATAATGTTGTTGTTGTTGCTTTTATTTGTTGTATCTGCTAGTTAATTATTGTTTTTGTTGTTGCTGTTTTTGTTGCAGCAACGATTGCTCAACTAACTATAGGCACACAATTCTGAGTCAACGAACCTCACACAACAACTGTGTTGTTGTTGCTGTTGTTGGTGTTGAGTCTGCCAAAAGATCTAGAGATAGAGATACGTGCCCAGTATTTTGGTTTTCGTTTATAAATAGATGCCGCATTAGAAAATCTCTTTGGTCAGACGCACGATTTCTACAACTCGCACAACATTTGCATGAATGTGCCCCGAATAAAAAGAAACAAACAAGAAAGAAACAAAAAAGATTGTGCGTCATGATGGTGGCAAGCAGACAACAATTGGAGGACACTGTGTGTATGTTGCAATCATACCAAAATGTGAAGACGGTGTGGAATTTATGTCTGTGCCCAGCACATTTGCCCAATTAGCATTTAGCTGGCAAAACTGTAGTCACAACTCATTTCTCATTTCTCAGTTTTTTTTGGGGCGCCAGCTGGAAAAATTGCTCGAGTTTATGCTTAATGGACACACACAAATCATAATCAAGCTTAAAACTTATGAGAAATAATAAAAGAATGCCTACTACGTGATTAGAGCAAGTTGTAAAAGGCAAATTGGGCATATAACGTATACGACAAGTTGCACAAAATGTAAAAAACAATGCCGAGAAATGAGTAAAGAAATAAATGCAAAATTAGAGGTGTATTATAAAAGAATTAAATTGCGGTAATTAACTATTTATAACTAATTTAACAAGAGTGAGAAGACAAAGAAATATTACTGTATTTATCTAAATTTATAGCTTGCGATCTACAATTTCTTAAAAACAATTCTTAATTGATTAATTTGAATTAGTGAATTCTTTAATTGTCTAAAATGTATAAAGATATGCACCTTAATCTCTCGCTTTCATTGTAAGATGTATTTAAAGAAAATAGTCAGGATATAAAGTATTTACATAATATAAAAAAGTAGATAAAGATTAATAACAAAACTATATTATTTGAAATACATTATCTTATTATATGAACAATAATTTATTTATAACTGAGACTTTCTTTACTTTTTAGTTCAATCACTATTTATCTTTTACTGAGAATTTCTTTTGAAAAAGTAAGAAATAAACTTTTCCTATTATTACAAATTTGTAGCCAACTTTTAACTGATATTTACTTTACTTTCTACACTTCTTGTCCACTGTGCATTCACTTTTCTTTAGCCATAACTTCTGAGTAACTTTCCATCCCCTCTGGCTTCGCTTTTCCGACATCTTCAATATCTTTTGCCAATGGGCGCCGCTGGTTGAGTGTCTCAAAGTCTCAATTGCAATCACAACAGTGCAGAACATCTCAAGTTCAGTCGCAGATTAGTCACGAACTTTTTGCATAACAAAATTCTGGCTCATATATATATATTATTTTTTTTTAAAGTCAGTTGGAGTTTGGTTCTTTACTGTAATGTTGTTGCTATTATTGTTGGTGGTTCGGCTTTCAGGTGGGTGGGTGAGTGAGCGTGTGCAAAATGCATTAAGAGGCTCGCCAAATTGCCAAGACCAAGAGTCGTGCAAAGATTGGGAGTGGTGGCAAAGCCACCGCAAGGCAACCAACAACAACAACAGCAACAACAACAACAACAACAACTGAACTCAACTCAACTTAACTCAACTCTAAACAAAGAGAAAGGCGTTGCTCTGTGGCAGCCACAATGTGTCTTGCCTCGTGGCTGACTCTGGAGTCTTATATTGTTGTTACTTTGGTTATTCTCTCGCTCACCTCTTCAGTCCAGTAATGAGCCGCAACTATCGCAAATAAGCAGCCGCTTTTTATGCCACACCCACCCGCCTCCACACACACACACACAGACAGACACACACCTGCCCAGACTCCAGACTCTACGGTTGCTTCTTTTCTAAAAAGAACCTCAACAACTTGCAATGACTCGGCTCACCTCAAAACTGAAACTCAAACTCAACCTCAACTAATGGCTACGAATTTGGCCGGGCGCTGAAGTTAAGTTGATTTTTATTTGCCCAAACGGCCAAGCCTCTAAAATATAGACTCCTCTCCTCTCCTCTGCTTCTTGCCCTTCTCCTATGCTAACGATCCCCAACAAGTTCTTTTGTTTTCACAGCAGAGTCTTGACTTGCACAGCTCATAATTAGATATAATGATAAAAATATCATAATGCAAACAATTTCAGCTCGTGTTGTAATGACGCAGAAAATTGTCTAGCGGAAAATTCCAAACATTGAGAATTTCGATTTTCTGAAAAGTGCCAAGCAAAATTGTGCAGCTCGTTTAAATATTTACTTAAAATGATGGCGATCAAGATTGTTAACTAAAGCCATTCAACTGGAAGAGAGTGTTGTGGGGAACGGAGTTTGGCTATAACCATGATGGAAAATGCAAGAAGAACAAATACTAAAAGATAAGAGTCAAACTTGAATGAAAATAGATATTACAAAATTGACTTTGCTTAGAGTTTCTTAGTTTAAGAACTACTTACTGAACAGTTTTCCTGAAGAAAATGGGCCTAAAAAGTGTATGTAATTTACTAACTTGCTTGCTTAAAATAGAAGTTCATATTTAAATATTTTTCTTAAACTCTTAAACAATACCTTAAACTACAGATCGTAGGCAATTGTATGTATTTTATAAAGAGTTGAACTTGTCATTTGTAATTGCAGTCCAGCATTGATTAGAGTAAAAGTAAATACAGTCCATCACATTGACCGTCAAAACTTTCCCGCGCCAGACTTTCCATAAATCTTGAACAACGAAGCTTTTCCAGCTAAATAAAAAACAAATCATTCTGTCGGGAGTTGAGGTCTTTGCCAGTGTCAATTTTGGCCAAGGAGTTTGTTAGTCCAATGGACACGGCAGCTGTCGAAATGTTTACCAAAATGTCAAAATGTCGATGGCAATCATTTTCATAAACTCACGAAAACTTGTTGAGGAGACGGATTCAAATTCGATAAACGATCGCCTTGTGTGACATTTCAATTTGTAGCTTGGCAAAAAGGCAAATGGAGGGAGAAAAAAGGTAACAGGTAGGATCGTTAACAGGTGAAAATTGATATTTATGACTTGAGCATTTCACTAGAGAGACACGTTAAGGTAAAAACAAGGATCTGTGCAGAGTTCACAACAGTCACTGCTATAAATAAGCGTTCAGGTGTTGGGGAATTTTTGGCACTTGGGTTGGAAATTCACATTTCTTAGACGCTTCATCATATTTCTCGATTTCTAATGCCGAACATGACAGCCATTATTTGTGTTGTTGTTGTAGTTGTTGTAACTATTGTTGTTGTTATTTACTTAGCCAACAGACAAAATGATGCAAGAGTTCATTGAGGTTAAACTGTTGTATGAAGATCATTGTACGATTACCACCGTCTGAGGTCTCACAAATGTGTGTGTGTGTGGTTTTCCTGTCGTTGGCTATTTGGTGGGTGTCATTGTGCGGCATTTGGCACTGCCACGCCCACGTAACTCCTATACGCCCACTCAAAGGTCAACTTTGACCGGTGCGTGTCAATTACATTGTAATTATTTTTATATTTTTTGATAAATTGAATATCGCACGCCGCCTCAATGCGGAAAGCGAAAAAAACCTATTCGCCAATTTCAATTTATCGATTAATCTTCAAAGCAAGAAAAAAGAAGAAACAATGGTTGGATGCGCTTATGCAATAACAATGTGTGGGATTTGACCTTTGTTTTTTTGGGGCGAAGATGACAAATGAGTGATGAAAATCTAAGACAATGTTGTTGCCCATAAACGGACATGTAGACAGACCAAAGAGTAGTTAAATACACTTTGAACAATTATGATAAAGTAACAAAACGATAAATTGCTGGCATAAATTAAATAATAGAGTATTCTTTTCAATATAATATTAACAAGTAATAAAAAGTAATAATATTATTTACTGGGATTAAATTGTAAGGATTCTTTAAGACATGGAATATTCTTGATTATATTTAAATTAAAGTAAAGTACTTACATTTAAGACGACTATGTACAATATTGTTTATTTTAACTATAATAAAATTAAGATTAAGTATTTATTTTCCACTCTTCGCTGAATTCTTTTTGTACTGCCTTCAGGCATCCTGCTTTCTCTCAGTGTATGAGGTGCAGTCAACTCATTAGAGTTCTGAGTTCTAGTCTTTGGTCTAGGCTGCACCCAAAGACAAAGGCTAGTAATAGGGCTTTTGACTGCGAAGAAAAAACCCACGCAACAACTTCATCTGTATAAAATGCACAGCTGAAAAACTTAGTCATATTAAGTATACGTCATGTGTGCGCTTTCCAATTGCTTGTCAACTTGAATTAAGACTTTTCTCTCTCTCTCTCTTTGTCTATTTCCAGGTGTTGTACCATGAAATTGTATCACACGCTCGAGTTGTAAGCGCTTGCATACGCGCCGCCTCTGAAAGGGAACGGGAACAGTCTCAGTCACAGTCACAGTTACAATCGCAGTCACAGTTACAAACACAACAGCCCGCCTCCCTCACCAGTAATTGTTCGAGTGAGTCGACCAGCGAATCTGTGACCAAATCAAATAGTCTTAGCAGCGGTTTTGCCTCCGATGGAGCTCCATTAACCACGCCCAGCACAGTACCAATAACAGGCACTGTACCAGCAACAACAACAACAACCACAACAACAACAGCTCATCCAAGAAAAGGTGATGGCAATTTGGAACGTCTTCGTGATCGTTATCATCTGCTCTATTTAAAGGCCTTTGAGCTACAGCTCTGCCTGGATAATTTACTGCGCAAACGCAGCTCGACAGCGGTAAGTTTTATAGTCCATAAATAAAGTATAGAGAATATAGAGAGCTCACCTTGAATCTTATTTGACTTGAACTTGCACAGAAATAAATCGTAAAGACGACCTCCAAATTGTCGCCCATTTGACACTTATAGGATTAGATCCGTTTTCTATTTACGTATAGAATCAGCCGAAAACGCATTGCATTTCTTGAATTCTTGGAAAAGAGATGTATATGTTTGAGCGTTTGAAGAAAGAAAGAAATGCAATCACTTTGATGGCTCATTGGCGCCGCTTTCCTTTGCGTTGAGTTTTTCTTTTGGCTGTGGCCTTTTTTGTGTCCGCCTATGCCAAATGCGGACATTTCTAATTACAAAAGTGTCTCTACACACTGATTTAATTAATTCATTTGGTGAAAATGCCGACGATGCGTTTGCCAACGAGCCACAAATGCCAGAAAAGCAATCAACTTGGCCAGAGCTAGGCAACTTGACCAATCGCAATGAAAAGACACTTCAATCCTAAGACAATGAATGCATTTCTAGATAAGTACAATTTCACCTCCAGACAAACAGGAGCGTATAAGAAAGAGAGAGAGAGAGATAGACATAAATTCTGTTGTCAATTGTTTTGTGATTGTGGTTAATTAAATGATTTATCTTTTTGTTGGGGGACTTTGATAGATGTTTGATTTAACAGCTCCAATTAGAAGGGGTATGTATCCTAGAAAAAACAAACTTTAAAAAGAAACTAACGTTTAAACATTTCGATGTCATGATAAAACAGCAGGAGATAGTTAGATTGGACAAATAGTGAATGAAGATTATAAAATAAATACTACTTTAAATAGATCTTCAATAAAAAGAACAAGTACAAGATAGAAAACTTAACTATTGATTGTTGTAGTAATAAAGTTTTATTAATATATTTAATGAGTAGAGTGGCCATACCAAAGTCAAGCAGGAATACACATAACTATAACAAAATGATGCTATATCTAATGATAGATATATAGATAATAGATAATGATATATCAATCATCTCTTCTTTTATAAAAATACTCTCAATTGCTTGGCACACTTAAATTGTCAAGTTCAAGTTCTAGATTTGCATTTACTTTTACTTAGAACACCAAAAAAAGAGAGATAGAGAGAAAGAGAAAGATTCTGCACTTTCTATGTTTTATAGTTGCTTTTATTTTGGCATAACAAGTTCCTTTCTAGCCTTTCGACAACAGCAACAATCTCTCAATTCTGCATTGTGCCTCCACACTCTCCACACTCTCTACTTCTATGTGGCATGCATCCCACTCACTTGACATACAGCTGGTAGTGAAAGTTTTTTCCTATAATCACATTGACCCAGTTTAGTTGTTCTCCTACCCACTCCACCTTCTCCAATTCCCTCCTTCGTCTCTTCTTTCCACTGTTTTTTCCTGTGGCACAATGCTCTGATTTGCAGCATTTTAAACGTTTCCTGGTCCAAAGTTCTGAACTGCCTCCCTGCAGGCATTGTTGTTGTTGTTGCACATACATATATATAATTACAATCGCTTTGTAAACGCTCGGTAACAACATTTTAATTGTGTATAATTTGTGTCCGAGCGAGATGGATAGAGATGGAGTGTCTCTTCAGACTAAAGTGGGACTACCTATTCCCGGCTTTGCTTCCGACTCGTGCCAGATTATTTACACTGAATGTCGTAATTCATGCAAGGCACGCACTCTCTTCCAGCCAAGATAGAAGCCCTCCTTTTGACCCATGCAACAAACAACAGCAACCGTTGCCCCTCTCTTTGTGTTGTTGGTAATAATATTGTTGTTGGTGGCTGTCAAGCCTGCGGCTCTGGAGCAGTTCATGATGCAGCTTTAAGACCGCTTCATTTTGAGTTGGAGTTTCTCCTTGGCTTTGGCTTCAAGTCAAGAAACAATTTCATTTTAGCCGCTTTTCGGCTTCGCTCTCTGATGCAACAATTTTGCATTTGATCGCCTGCAGCTAGGCAAAACCCCTTTCCTTCTCTTACCGCCCCTTTCATATAGTATGACCAATTGACGCCGCCTCTGCATATGGACACGATTGTTGCCTTATAATTTGCAACACTTTCCTGGCTGGATTTTATGTGCTCTACATTCAGCTAGACCACATGCTAATTTAGAGCCACGCACATTTGGGATAAGCCTAAAGATAAAGCGTTACAGCCACATGTGGCAGCAACATGTTGCAAGCGTGTGGCAACACGTAATCAACAAATGTCAAATGTAATCATTAATTAGATGGTATTTTTGCTTTTCTGGCCAACTGTCAATAAACCAAGCAGAGTCACATTTAACAGCTGCCAGTGTTGCAAAATGTTGCTTTTAAATTATGCCCAATATAAAATCAAATTGCAGACATACTCCTCTTGAGTGGGGAGGGGGGAGGGGGCAGAGTAAAAGTGAAATTTATGGCGATCCGATGCCAACAACAAACTTGGCCCAGAGGTCGTGTCTCTTCACCTACAACTTACCACTTCGAACTTGCCACATCAGCTGCTGCAGCTGCCACAAAAAAATACAACAAAAAAGAGGAAAGTGGCCAAAGGAAGGAAAAGAAAAAAAGGAAAAAGCTAAAGAAAAATAAGCACAACAAATGAAAATAAACCAAATCAAATTTACGACGTGCCCAGCGAGACGATCGCGACTTCTCATAAAATGCATTTGGCTGTTATGCATTTTATTTCTTTTGGCCTTTGTCTTGGCTTCCCAGCACTCTATCTCCCTCTCACATCCTCCCCCTCTCTCTCTCTCTCTCTCTTCTTCAATTTGGATCCTCCTTCTTCTCGATAAACAAATGCAGTTTGCAGTTGAATTACATTGATTACACTTGATTATTATATTTGCTTTTTGTGGCTGCTTCCCTTTTTTTTCTTCTTAGCCCTTGTCTTGTTGTTTATTCTTGGCCACAAATGTTGGAGGCCAATGCACCTTTTGATTGATTGTAACAGTTAGCCGATTGAAGGCCACGAGTGCACAGTGAGAAAGTGTTGAAAGCTATACACATCTGGCCACAGCTGTATAACTGTATACAAAATTAATATCGGAAAAGCTACTGATGGTTCAGTTAGTCATAAACTATAAGTAAAACAAAAGTCTTGTCAATTTGCTGTCATAAATTAATTAACAAGTCGGATAGTATGGTCAAATAATAATTAATAACAAAGACCATTTTGTATACAGACTTTAACAAAAGAAAGTTTTCTGTTCTGAATGTGACACAAAGAAGACTAGAGACATTGAAAGTTGCTTGAGAGAAAACCAAGAACATTTCTGAAAGACATTTATCAACACTTACCGAATAAATATTTACATAGGTAAAGCTTTTATATTGAAACGTTTAATATATAGAAGAACATCAACAAGTTTATAGCTTCAGATACTACCCAAACAAGGAATAAGTTTCCTACGAAACGAAGGAATGTTTTACAATAGAAGTTGTCACCTTTTGGTGCTCTCCAACACTAAATTAGGTACACTCCCATCTTAACGTTTACCAGCACTAAACGAATGGGGTTTTCAATACAACCTTGACATTTAAACGTTTGCGAATGTGTCACAAAGACGACTAGAAAAATGCACTTGATCTTGAGAAAGCATGCGTGAAATAAATGTTGCCAACTCAATTGTTAGACACATTCGACACGACGTCGCGACGTTTAACAACACTTGACGAACAATGTGGCAGCTAATTGGATTTGCAGTGTGGAACAAAACGAGCAGCCAATTAACGTCGATCAATAAAAAAATGTTGATAATTTATGAATTTAATTGCCAATCGTTGAAGGAATGAAAAAAGGTATTTGAATGTTGAATGCGGCACATCAATCAATGGCCATAAAGCATAAATCAATCTTGTTATTCCAGTAAACGGTAGCGACAGCACACCCATAATAAAACTCTTGAAAAAATAAAACAAAAATCGAAAAGCTCAAAGAAAAAGAAAATGCAAATTAGAGTGGCCAAAAAGTAGCGCATATTTAGTAGTTTATGGGTATTTATTGCTTTCAAAAAAGGCACGAAAATGAATGAATGCGCATTGAATAAAAATTGACGTGCAACAAATGTTGTAGCGACTTGCTTTAGTTGTTGTTGTCGTTACTGTTGTTGTTGTTGTTGTCGTTACTGTTGCTGTTGTAAGCAATTCGTGTTGGGAATATCGGAACTGCATTTGCATGTTGTTGCCACTGACAGTTACAAATTGTGACTATTTAATTTGCCTCAGTGTATGTGTATGTAAGTGCCCCCGGAAGATGCGAGTGCCGCAAATTAAATCACAATAATTATGTAAATTTTTCAAAGTTGTAACCTGTTGTAAGGCGTGCCACCCACAACTGCAATGCGGAAGCACACACTCGTGCATTTGCTTACTTGCTACTTACTTACTTGCTGCCACATGCCACAAAGTTTAAACAATGGCCAAAAAAAAAACGCTTAAGTTTCACTTTCGACTGACTGACGCGCTTTGGCAAGGCCGTTAAAAGCATGTTGCAGCTGCCACAAAGTAATTACCACACGGGTCTCACTTTCTGCTCAGGCCAGGCTCAGTAATTAGCCGCTAGCCAACACTGACAACAGCAGCAGCAGCAACACTAACAACAACAATAACAACAACAATAACAACAACAGCTAAAACAGTTACCACAATGGCTCATGTAATTGGAAATTTTTGGTCGTGTGTGCGGTTAGCAGGCAAATTGGGTGGGTTTTTGTGAGAAATTGTTTTATAATGTGGCCACATCCCCAGAAAACAGCAACAGCAACCACATTATACTGCAACACACACCACATACAACAACAACAACAACAACAACAACATTAACATCAACAGACAACAACAGCAGTTGCTGCAAGCCGTTAGTTGATCTACTTTTGTTGCCACTTAATGATGCAGCTTGAAATCGAACTCAGAGTGTGGTGCAGTAGTGTTATGTTCGTGTTGTTGCTGTTGCTGTGTCTTGTCTCTTGGCTCATTTTCAATTACCCAGATAATGTGGGCTTCAATGTGCCATTTATTGTTCATTATTCGTGCAGATTGGCAAACTGCAAGCTGCGATTATTAATCAAACTTCATTGAGCAGGTTGTAAATCATCAAAGATATCGAATGTGCCAGAGAATGGGGAAATAGCTATTGAAAGTTGGCTAATGAGAATAGAAATAACTCAAAATTGAGAGATCATAAATGAACAACTTTTAAAACACTTTATGATATAAAGAAGCTGTTAATATTTAGGGACGAAATAATGCAATGATACTCAATTAAATTAGTGCCTTACTTCTGACAAAAGGAAGAGAGATTGTTGAAGTTGGTGACTTCTCTGATTTGTAAGAGTTTGATGTAGAATTTCTGAAGCAGCTCTAAATAAGAGCTTTTCGGATTGAATTACGATTTAAGACTCAGATATTAGAGTACCTCTTTTAACTTGAGAGTAATGAAATTAAAAAAATAATTGTTGATTTTTAATTTCTTTATTAAACTATTATATTATTTTGGTAACTCAGCTTAAGTCAATCCGTACATCAGTTAGATACTAAGTAAGCTTTTCCAAGCATTTACAGAGCTCTTTTTGAAGTCTTTTAGTCACTTTTAAAACCTCTTAAATCATCTCGTTAAAGGCAATTAAAATATTAGAAAAGCAATCATTTAATAAATGATTGAAACATAAAAATAATAATTACGCCATAAAATTCGATTTATTGACATACACAGAGTAATTGTATATCAAGGATAATAAACCAAATACTAAAGAGAAAGAGAAGCTAAATAAGTAATTTCCTGTATGTGTTTTTTATATGAGTATAAATAGATTTTGAAATTCAAATGCAATTTACAAATGATTAATTGCAAAGACAACAACAGACACACATGCAAACTAGCAACATGGATGATTGCCATAAGCCATTAAAAGAAGCCAGAATACCATAATAATAACACAAGTAAAAGGAGCAACTGTTGCAGCGGCAGCAGCAGCGTCAGCGACAGCAGCAACATGGCCAAATTGCTTCATTGTGGCAGCAGCTGGTAAACACACAACTTCCAATTCCTATAATCCCCAAGACACGAGCACAAGTCAAACGAGATGTGGCCACAATGTAATCAATGGGGAAATTACAATGCAGAAGTTGCTGAAGCCAAAATGTAAACAAAACAACAACACATTAAAGCAGCAATGGGAGCAGCAGCAGCAGCAGCAACAACAACAACTTGCAACATGTTGTCAACGTGTCAAAAGACAAAAAGAGAGACAGAGAAGAAGCGAAGATAAATCAATGGCTAAGACAAAAAACAATGGCAGACAAAGACATCTTCAATTGCAGCAATGTGGCAAATGCAATAAGGGTAAGGGAGGGAGTGAGGGAGATGCCACCTACTCCTGTTGCAATGCCCTGTGTTGATGTTGGCCGCTGTTGCATTTATGGCATATTGACATTTTGGCCAAAATGTCAATTTGCGGCCTTTGCCTTTTTGGGCATTGTTTAGCTGCTTTTTTATTGGGCTGCAATTGTCACAAAGATGTGGCAAGCTGTTGTGGCACAAATGACATACAAAATACTGCGCTGCTGCCATTAATCAAACTAGCAACACCTTAAATGCAAATGTTGCTGCCACAATAGCTCAAAGGCACACGCGCCGCCTGAAGAGTGGTAGATAGAGAGTAAGAGAGAGATAGAGAGGGGAAGAGGGAACATGCAACCCATCAACAACAACAGCAACCTGCAAATTATGAGCAATTGCTGCGTGGCACAAGAATCGTTTATTGTTGCTGTTGCTGTTGCTGCTGCGTGGGCAACATGAGTTGGCGTTGGCTGGCAACATGCTGCCAACTCCCACACTCGCAGCAAATGTTGCAGCCACATGTTGCCAATGGCAAAACGTTGTCAACATATTAGGGTCATGCCAAAGCCATAACAAGAATTTGCCACAGACATTGCTGAAATATTGTCGCCATTCTGTCGAATGTTGCCGCTGCTGGAGTTGCAACTGCTGTTGTTGCTGTTGCTGTTGCCGCTGCTGTTCCCTCTGCTGCTGTTGCACGAACCAACGCAGCTTGGGGCAGACGTTTGGCTAAATTTAGCGTTTAATGCGATTTGTAATATTTGCGCTAAATTGTGGACAATGTGGATGTTGAAGTCGTTGCAGCCACTGTACCAGGAAATGTTTTGTCTCCAACAACAGCAACAACAACAATGAAAGTAATAATATTGTTGCTGTTGCTGCAGCGGGTGCAACAGTCGTTGCCAGAGTGGTGCAGGGGGATACAACTAAGCTTTGCATGCTGTGTTTGCATTTTTTCCCCTGTCAGTCTGTCTGTCTTTCTTTTCTTTCTTTCATATGACTTGGGAAGTTTTCATGTTGTTGCTCATGTTGTTGTCCAATGTTGCCTGTGGGTTGTCAACGCGTTGTTGTCATTTGTTGCTGTTGCTGTTGGAGTTGCTTTTGGTGTTGTTGCTGCTGGCGTCTGTTGTCTGCAATTCACGTTCGCACCATGCAGACTTTTGCATGGCATTTGTTGACGCTCTGTAAATGGGGATTTGAATTCCAAACGAATTATTTAATAATTGTGGCATTCAAGCTTTGATGATATAAGGCATCTATTTGTGGATAATGCATAACATTAATTTCTTACCTGATCAGACAATAGAACCTGTTAAATGCAAAGCAAACAATACGAACATGTGAGAGAACTATTGTACACTGAGAATAAGAAGTAGGTTAAAATTAGAAATGATGGTAAATATTTAAAAGGAATAGATTCTTTAAGAGTTTGTTACTTAAAAAAAACTTAAGGAATATTTTCCATAAAAATTATTATTTTTATGATGTCTAGGAAATTTTGAAATTTATAAAATCACTTTAATGGCTCATCGTAGAAAATCAGTTAACTTATTTAAAAGAGCGATAACTAATAATGATTACCATTAGATAAAACTTAAATCAACAGTCTAAAAACATATCAATAACTGCTTTCATTAATATCTCATGAGATTTTGGTGCACTCTTTAAGAAATTTAGGGTATAAAAATCCTAATCTTGAATTGTTTGCTTATAAATATCAGTATCACAAAATTTACTGAGGGCATAAAATGTTAGTTTCTTACCCTAAGCTATAAATAGCACTGCATTTCTGCACTTTCATTTGCATTTTTGCAATATAATTAAACAATTTAGTAATCAAAACAAAAATAGAAACCCCTAATTAACTTTAGTTAATTGCTTGTTTTTTTGAGTGTAGAAAACCCAATGTCACTTCATAATATCCATAAACTCTGAGCTGTCAGCGATTATACATGATCGAATACATGTTTTCACTTGTTGTTGTTGTTGTTGTACTATTTAAGCATTCACTAGACTACAAATAACAATTTCCAGTTGCAGCTCACGTTTTTATTGCACGATAATTACACACACACACACACACACACCCAAATGTAATATGTTAATAGAGGTGTTCCCCCTCACATCGATGACATGCAAGTGTTTAGCGATAATTAATTGTCGGCGTGTGAGAAATTCATAATTTTCAAATACAAAACAAACAAAGAAACCATAAAAAATACTTAAAATGAAAAGTGGAGAGAAAAAAACGGTAGCCAAAACAAAACAAATAAGAAACTTGACAAATTTTCCCAGAGCCAACAGAAGTTATGGAAATAAAATGAAAGACTTATCGAGTAATCGGCTTTTTGGAGTACTCCCAACATTTCAAACTGTTTGTCGTGCTAGAAAATAAAGTTCTTTGGAAGGTTTCTCAACCAAAATGAGAAACGACATGAGAATTGTGACAGAGCGAAAGATTGCGTGTAAATGTAGTTCTTGTTGTTGTTGTTGTTGTTGTGTACGTGGCAGATGCTTATCAAGCATGCCCCAAAGGCAACCTTAATGATAGTTTAACAGAGCAAAAAAAAGGAAACACACACAGAAATATTCTGTGTGCTCCAAGTTGGCCGCAAATGAGGTGTTAAGCTGCCAACACAACAACGTCACGTGTCCAGCTGCAATGCCACGCCCCTTCCGATACGCCCTAGTCGAAATCGTAGTCGTAGAGTTCGCGTGAAGTGCGTCGAGATAAACTTGAACTTAATTTTCCAACTAAAGGTAACACCCGCCACGTTGCACGTTGCATGTTGCAGGCGTTGCCCATGTCTTGATCAAGTCTGTGTTTTCCCTGGGACAAAAGGGATTTTGCATAATAAGTTCATAAATTATGTAGAACAAGAAGAACAAGACGAAGGTAGAGATCAAACAAGTCTCAAGCATCTGTGGGTAGCTGAAGTTGAAGTTGAGTTAGAAAAGAGAGAAGAGAAGCAGCTAAGAAGTTAAGTAGAGTAAATACACTAAAAGAAGTTTAGTTGAGCTCTAGTGTTGGACAAGTCCCGTGTTTTCTATCGTAATATGTTCTTTAATGATAAATATATTGGATCAAATAAAATCAAATAAAAAATTCAACTTCTCTGCTTTTCATTTACATACAAAAATATCATTGAAATTTCGAATTTTCTCAGTACAAAAAAACTCATTCTGATTTCCTAGTTTCCCGTGTATTAATCTAAATTTTTACTTAAAGAAACTTTTTCCCTGCTCACAATTTAAATATCAACGATAATTCTTAAGTTAAAAATATTAACTAAATGTACATAAAATAAAAATATTAAATAGATACAAATAGTTTAGCTATATTTGAATGTTTCATTCTTTATGGAAAATGAAATCACGCACTCATCTCAAACTGAGCTGGGCCCAAAAAGAAAAATAGGTTAGTCGCATTTGGATTAAGTTCTCTGATGTCGTCTTTAGCAGCTTGTCGTTAGATTTTATTGGATTATTGTCATGTTTTTCTCAGCCCTTTTTTTACCATCTTTCAACTAATTTCGAGAGCGTTACAAATGCGGGTGAACTATGTAAATTTTGTAGAAAGTAAAGATGCTGTTGGGCAGATGTTCAGATTGAGTTGAAACTGAAAAGTGTTTACAGGTTGAGAGATTGTTGGACTATTGTTACATTTTGTTTATCATTAAAATGATGTGTAGTGTCCATCTGAAAGCAATTTACAATTCTCCTTTGGCTCTGTTTGTTTGTCTGGGCCAGTTTCACCTGCTGTTTTTTAAAGGAAAAAACGCTGTGAAAAGCTTGATGTCTTATTTACCATAAACAAACTCAATCAATAGGCGCCTTTAAGTATCTGTAGAAGCCAGAAATACATGATAAATCATTAATTTTTAATGCCTCGCAAGAGTTGAAAATGTAGAAGATGCTGCAAAGAATCGTTTGACCTTCAGAAGGCCTCGTTAACATGAAAATTCTGTTGGTCAGCATTACGCAAATCCGCTAAAAGCTAAAAGAACTTGTTAATGCGAGAGGCATAAAATAAATTCTAATCATCGGCCTCAATTTAATGAGGTAATAATGAAATTTTATGTTTATTATTATGAACAGAAATTTTGGAAAAATGTAATAGCTTGTAAAAAGTGATGGTAAAAGGGTGGAGAGGTGTAAGAAGAAGGGGGCGTCAAGGTCAAATGAGGTTAAGATGCCAACAAGTTGCTTTCCCAAATAAAATCTTTGAAAAAACTTAACACTTGTGTGTTCATGTTTCAAGGCGTCAAGGCCCGCCCCGCATATGATGTCTTCCCCTTACTTTCCCCTCAAGTGCCACCCACATGACGTGTCTCTTTTGTTTTTCCTCTACTCTTTTTTATTTTTGTTGGATTATCTGTCATCTGTCTGGCCTAACAACTGTTTGTCTGTCTATATGTCCGTCCGTCTGTCCATTTTTCCTTTTATTTTATGTCTGTTTGTCTGGCTCTTGGCCCCTGTGCAATTGAAAGCAATTATAACATATGCGAAGAAGGAAGCTCAAAGCATGCCATTCAGGCTAACAGCCAAGATGGTTACGTGATGGCCAAGCGAAAAGCGTTGAAAAACCATTGGGAAATTTTGTGTGAAAACCAACAACATTTATGCTTTTTCCTCAGATCACTATCAAGTTGACCAATTAAAAACTGAAATTCATATTGCCAGACTAATGGGCTGAAAAATTAAATTGAAGCTATGAATACTCTGTAATTAAAGAAAACTATTCAAAATGAAATACTATTTCATGTGTGCAACTTTGTAAAATAGATTAAGGTTATATAAAATGTTGAGATTATGATTAGAAATATGAATTTAGGATATGAAATGAATATGGAAATAAAATTAAAAAACTCAGCATGAGAAAATGAAATATAATTTGGAAAATGAAATTGAGAATATGGAACAGATATGGATAGAAGAAATAAAACTAAGTGGAAATAGATTATAGTTAAATGTAAAAAACTGATTAGACATAATTTATTCAATTAAAATGTAAGCCATTTATTCCTCAGTTAAATATGTAGCTGATCTTGAATAAGAATCAACTTAGTGAAACTTAACTGAAGATACGTATATGCTTCATTCCTGCTTTATTTATTTATTAAATAAGTTTGACAGATATTCTAACTCCCATTTCAAGTTAAAGTTGACCTAATAGATCTTATCGACAACGTCTTCAACAGTTACTCATGCAACCCATTTTCTTTCCTTTTCTTACTACAGACCAGCTTGGATGACGACGACGATACGGAAGACGATTCATTTGGCTACGAAGGTGAAGGCGACGCTGCCACCGAGGACGATTTAAACGAAGTCGGCTCCGATTTGGATCTAGAGTGTGAGAGTGTGGCACCCAGTCACAATTCCACAGAGTTGTTGCAACGTTGTCAAGTTGCTGCCACAGAGATTGTCTCCGCCAACGTGCCAGCTGAGGATCAGTCACGCGATTGTATCGCAACCCAAAAGGTAAATAAACTAAAGATAAAGAAAAAGAAAAACGCGAATATAATTTGCATATACTTTTGTGCCAAATTTGTGCGTTTGTTTTTTGTAGTTGTTGTTCTGTATTCTTGTTGTTGTTGTTCTATATGCTAGTTAGAATTATGCATGCCTTCTACAGTATTGTCAACTTTTTGGAGACTAAAAAAACGTAAAAAAGAAAAACCTAACCCCGTTATCCTGAAGTCCAAAATTGTGAGGGAAAAAAGAATGAAAAGAACTAGTTAAAAACTACAATCGAGAGTAGCCGATTGTAAGACACCCTGTACTTATTCTATAGAAAATTCATAGTAATTAAATTACAGGACAGTTTATTAAATACAGTTTGTCATGTAATATCTTTGACAAGATACAAAATTTACAAATTTCATTTCCTTCGATTTTATTTTATATTCTAAATTTATTATAAGTATTTTTTAAGATTCTGAAATTTAAGCAAATATGTGAATTTATTGATTTTGTCAAATTATTTGCGTGACTTACTTTAAAAATGTTCTCATAAGTAATTGAGTACATATTTTCAATTTTCGGAAAGATGGTGGCAAAATTTAACAAACTTTATCTGATCAGGTTAAAAGAGGAGCGTTCATACCAAGTTTGGTGTCTCTAGCTCTTATAGCCTTATTGGTTTTTAAGTACAGGGCCTAAAAAAACTGAAAAACAGTTGGCAGCACTGAAGCAGCATGTAAATTGTTATCGTGTGTGTCTCTGTCTGTTTGTGTATGTGTGTGTGTTTGAACTTTTGACCTAACTGCCTGCAATTTGCATATGCCTAACCATATATAACACAAAACTCTCTCAGCCTGGTGACGAGGCAGACGAAGAGCCCGAAGAGGAAGACGACGACGACAGTGCAGACGTCGTTGATTTTGTGATTGCCAAACGCGCCTGGCGCCCGTCAAAAGTCAACAACAATTCACCCATTGCACCTGCAACACTCACCGATTTTGAGGCAGACTCGGAGAGCAGCGATCTGGAGCAGGTGCAACAATTGCGACGAGTCGGAGGTGGAGGTGGAGGCGTTGGCATCATTGCTGCAACTTCGAGGCATCATCATCATTTGCAACATTTTGGTTTTCATGTAGACATGTCGCAGGCGAACAGCAGCAGCAACTCAACGCCCAATTTAACAAATCTGTCGCTATTGCAGACGCGACACGGCAACAAAATGTTGCCGCCACAGTGCCACAATCATAGTGCAAAGCCGAAGAGCATTGCTGTCGCTGTAATTACACCGAATACCCATAATAATCATCACAATCACAATCATAATCATCATCATAATGGTCATGGTCATGACCTCAACAAGTCACCGACAGTGTTGAGAAAGTCGAAAGTCGGCCATCAAAGTGACACCTCCAAGTTCAATCGTTCCAATCGCAAGTCCAAGAATTGCGCCATCTTCTATTTCAAACATCTGGATACGGATAATGAGACAAGCGGCGCTGGTACGGATGCGACGGGCGAGGGGGAAACTGATATTGCCGTTGCCCAGCAACAAGTAAGTACCGTTATCAGCAGGTGTTTACCTATTTACCTGGTGAATCGTCGCTCTGTGATCGGTCTGATCTGATCACACTCACTCTCTTTCTCTCGCTCTCTCTGGTGTTGGTGTTGGTATTGCTGCTGATCTTCGTATCCGTCATACATCTTCTCTCAGTCTCATCAGCAACGCAAATTCGTTGCGGTTATCGGTGTGCGACCTCGACTTATCGACAATCGACACACTCACAATTCGATTGCCTCATTAGCAACCATGGTACATTCAAATATAGTATACATACAAATATACTTGTACATTTGTCAGGAATGTTTGTTTGTTTGTTTGCGTCCCGCTTTTTGGCTTCAACTAATTTGCATGTCTTTGCATCTTTCAAATTCGTTTATTATAAACTAATTAATACATTATAACAAATTATCGATAAAATTTATACATATATATAGTCTTGAACTCAAATCTATGTAGTCTTTGGCATGCCTCTAACAATTTCTTAATTAACTTTGTTTGCCCCATTATCTGGTAGTCATTATGCCGCATCATCATTAATCATTAATCATCAATGGACTTTCATAAGATTCAACTTTACAGCTTGAACCGCCTGTCCCTAAGGCTACAGTTTCTTGAACTATGTCAGAGGCCAATAGTTCTTTAGCCTTAGTTAAAAAACAACGTAGCTAGTTCCGTGTTTGGTTTCTTAATACACATCGATACTTGATCTAAAATATCTTAAATTAGTAGTAATAGAATATAACAGTTCAGTCAGCATAAAATCCAAGAAAATTTATAAATGAGTCAGAATTTCCTCGAATAAAAATATAATTCCAGCTATACTTAGTCATAAAATAATGTGTATCAATGATATAGAATTTGAAAAGATATCTATATATTTTTTGTATGAATATATAAAAATGATTTTCTCGCTGCTTATGTAAATTTCTGAACTAAGCTTGTTTTTGTTTCTTATAGACCAACTTTTCATAATTTGTTGGATTGTTTGACAGCTTTGGCAGCTGTCACTCATCGCTATTTACTTAAGATTGCCTTAAGTAATCTTTAAAAAAATAATAAATTTAGTCAACATAAAAAAATTTAGAAAAAATAATAAATTTAGTCAACACATGAATAAATGAATTTAAAATTATCCCACCTTCTATCAAGGTTAGTTAGTTAGCTAAAGTTATTCTCACTCCAAACTCTGTGTTTTTAATGTTTCTAAGAAGTTATATAGTTTTGAACTGAGGATCTGTAACAAGTTAAAGTTACGAATTTTAGAAAACTTACCAGGCAATATTTTAAGTTGAAGAAATAATATTACGAATAATTAATTTGCTCTCATTAAGATATTTAGTTTTGAAATACATTTTTTGAATGAAAGTACAACTTAATTATTATGTTTAAAACAGATTCAACTGTATTCAAATAGATTTGCTTTTATATTTTCACTTTCAAATTCAAACTAGAGTAAAACACTTTTATTGAAGTGCACTTATTTGCATGGCAAGTACATTTTTGTACATTGCTGTGATGAGTACAATCCCAGAGTTGTGCAGCTTCTCCCAGCAGCAGCAGTTGTTGCTGTTGTTGTAGTTGCCTCACGTGCACCAAAGTCAGAGCATTGACAAGTGCATTGGCAGCAAAGAGGCAAAGCCAAAGCCTAAGGTCGCCGCCTTGCCAACACAATCCAAACGAAACGTCGCGGCATTAATATAAATTGCAAACATAGAGAAAACGACAGCAACAGCAACAGCCTTAGCAGCAACTGTTGAGGGCGGCACGGCGGCAACTCCTCCTGCTGCAACAGCAACAGCAGAAGAGATGCAGGAGGAGGACAGGCAACAACCGGCATTTGAGACGAAGCTCAAAAGATTTTTGCCACTCATGCGACGTGCTGCAGCGGCAACAATTTGTACCTACAATTGTTGTTGTTGTTGTGTGGTTGTTGCTGTGACTACAAGTTACAATTTGCCATTTTGCGCAAGTAACGCTAATTAAACTTCATTTTCTACTACTTCATCTTCATCTGTTGGCATTGCCATTGCATTGAGCTGCAACTTTACTATCCATCGTCTGCATTCACAGCCCACACAGCAATTTAGCATGTTGTTGCTGTTGTCGTTGTTGTTGCTTGATTTTAATTTTCCATACTAACTATATTTCTTCTCTTTTATTTTTTGTGTTGTTGCTTGCAACCTTTAGATACTCAAATCGGCTGATGCCTCTTCGGATGACGACGACGACGGTTGGCTCTACACAGCAACAACAACTGCAGTAACAGCAGCAGCAGCAACAACAACAACAACAATCGATGGTCTGCAGTCGACTGCCATCTCATCGACAACCTCTGGCGCCACAGCAGCAGCAGCAACAACAACATCTCCTAGCGACGATTCTGATAAGGAGAACAAGGAGAGTCTAGTGAGCACATCGACAACAACAACAGGAACTACAACAGCCACAGCAATTGCAGCAACAACAACAGCTGTTGGTGTTGGTGTCGTGCTGGTTGGCAGTGGGAGTGGCAGCAACAACAGCAACTACGACAGCAGCAGCGCCTGCTCATCGTCCAATTCGAACGGTGTCCATACAGAAACCTCGGCAACCTCTCGAGTCACTCAAATGCAACGCAGCAACATTGTTGTCAGCGTCATGGACATGGACATGCAATTGCAAATCAATGGCAACAGCAACAGCCTAAGCAGTCCAAGCAGCGATGGCAGCAACAGTCGCTTGAGCGGCAGCAACACAAGACACATCATTAGCAACAATTGCTACAAACAACTGCAAAGCGACAACAACAACAGTCAACAGTCATCGCAACAACAACAGCAACAGCACAACAACAATAATAACAATAATCACAGACATCAGCAACAGTCGCGCTTTGACTCTAAACAGCAACAGCAACAGAACTCTGATGAAGCAACTGCTGCTGATAATGCAAATGGAAATGCAGCACAGGTAAGTGAAGTCAAGTGATTCTTTATGCGATTTGAATTTCAATAGAAAGTTGATAGTTAGAATAAAAGAAGAAATTTGAGAAGAGCTAAGGGAATGTGCTGTTAGCAGAGGGAACGAGGATGGCTTACAATCGATGTCAGTTATAGATAATCGAATTTCGATATAAGAAATATATTTAAGAAGACAGACTATACCTAACAATCTAAGTACTATGTACTTAAGTATTACCAACAGCTATCAATCAACATAGTTGTCGATAGATAGAATTAAAACTTATATTAGTTATGTTAGTTTTAATATCTACCAGAGGTGTTTGTTTTTTACTATTATTCAGAGATCTATTCTATTATTTATTTGATGACTTATGCTATAATCAAATATGACACCAATTATTGTAATTCATGCCATCTAATATTCCAAATAAGTAAATATCGACAACATAATTTGTAGCAATTATTTCTTTGACATTCAAATAAGTTCTCAGCCACAAAAATCATTAAAGTTCTTAGACATTATTATGTACATTGGCTAATATTTGAATGCCAAAAGTAGTCAAATCATTACCATAACAATGTGTACAGTGTCTTTAATCTCTACTAATCATGTTTGACTATTGGCTTGGCCATTTAACGTAATGTGGTATGTACTGATATATCAGCTAATAAACAAGAGGCACTCCAAAAATGAGCTGAGAACCCAAGTGGATGGTGCCCTGCCATTTATAGACCACAATCCGCAAATACAAATCACAGACATGCCACAATGCCACAACTTTGCAAGTTGCAAGTTGCAAGTTGAGGGTATTGCACAGTTTCCCACAGTTGCCACAGTTGGTTTTGTGTCTTGAGTCTTTGGTTGAGTTGCATTTCGATTCGATCACTGTCTGTCTTGCAGGTCTCTTGACTTGTGTCAATATAGTTGGTTTTCTTGCAACATTGTGAGCCCAGCAAGAGAGAGAGAGAGAGGGGGGAACTGAACTGGTCTAGTAAAAGGGGGGCGCCTTTTCAATAAATGGCTACCGCCTCTTATTGCCTGCACCTGATGATTAAGCAGTTGGCTTAATGAAAGCGAATCATGCACCGATTGCAGCAAACTCCCGACAGCAGCTGCCATTCAAAAAAATTGGGTACCAACTACCGTCTCCCAAAACTCAATCCCAATCCCGACTGACTACTGACAGACAGAAAGACAGACACACAGACAGACAGGGGAGTCAGAGTCTTTGGGTCCAGGAAAAACTGGTGGAAATTGAGCAGCGCACGTCAAAAATGGGAAAGTACGAAATTAACTAAAAACGTGTGATTTATTTCTTCATTGCGAGACAACAACAACAATAACAACAAAAAAGCGCCAAGAAATGGCAAACATTTAACAATTGAAAGGGACGACAGCAGACTGAGGACAGAAGACAACGACGAGGATGAGGATGAGGACGAAGACACGTTTGTTCATTCGTTCGACTGGCCAAGATTTATGGCGGGGATTGGGGCCAAGTCAGATTGTAATAGAGCCATGCACATGAAATGCAGCACAGGACAGGAAGTGCTCCAACTTTAGTTTTCAACCGATTGATTATGAGACAGACAGAAAGCAGTGGTCTTTTCGCTTTTCCCAATTTTCTAATGGCAAATTTTTTAATTAAATCATGTTTTCTTTCTTATTTTCAGCTGCATAACAACAACAGCAATAACAACAACAATTGTAGTTTCTATAGTCGCGCAGACATCTGCAATATAAGTGTCTGGCCCAGTGAGATGAGCAATGGAAATGTCCATCTAAATGTCAATGGCAATCGTTTGCCACCAAGATCACCAGCCAAGTCTTCAAAGTCTCAGGCCAGCAGCAGCAATGCCACAATGTCACCATCGAAGGTAAGTCTCCAACTCTTCATAAGGTAGTATATCTATTTATCATTAATATAACTAGACAGCTATAAAAATCAGCTAAAGGAAGCGAAAACATTTCCTGTGAACGCTTAAAACTGTAGCACAAAGAGGATTGACTTTTGAGTCTCTTGCTTTCTCTCTTGCTTTAAGTCTGTAACTGGGTTTCACGCTGACAAAAAATAATATCATTTTTATTATGCTTTGAACATGCATCATATAATGTAGAAACAAATTTTGTAATCTCTTATATTGTAATGAGTAATTTTACATTATTGTAGAGTGTTTTATTAAAATTTGTTCAGCGTTTATGCGTCTGAATTTTTCTGAGAAAAACAATACATAATAATGTTTACAATTTCGACAGATTCTTTGAATATACACAGTTTTACACATCTTGGTACTTTGGTATCTTTGTTTAAAAACTTCCTTGTAAACTAGAGAATTTAATATTTTTTTAACAAAAGAAAATTACTCAAGTGCTTTTCTTGAAAAAAGTAATAATTAAACTGAATTTTTCAATGAATTTTCTTCTAAAAATGAGCTTTACAAATCTTTCATTTGATAAGTATGTATTTTAAAGAACATTTTTTAGTTTAATCAGTTTTCTATAGCAACTTTAATATTAATTTCTTCTGTAAAATGTGTTTGCTTCTTATAAGTCCTTGATTTTTGTCAGTGTAGCTGCCCACAACTGAAACGTTTTCCCTTTCAACGGTACACAAACAAAATTCACTTGCAATTTGTCATCAGATGATGGCAGACTCCGTTGCAAGTCCGACATTGCGTGTCGCACGTTCACACAACCATGACCATGCCCAGTTAAAAGCCAGGCCAGAAGAGATAGAGGCCAACTTGATCACATTGAATTCACCAACTCTCCACAGCCGGCTTGCCTTTGTTGTTTATCTGACTTTGGAGGCTCTCATGGTTTCAGTTTCGCTTGAAATGCATACGAGAGCAAGATTTCGATCGAACCATCGAATCAACTTCCAGTGGCCATGTTGGTGGTCCACTGTACACTAAGCTTACACACTGTGCGTGTCTATTTGTGTGTGTGTGTGGATTCGCCTCAAATTTCTCTAAGCTCTTTTTGTGGCTTTTTCGTGTCAATTTGCTGGTAAACATGTCCCCAAACATGTCCACTGACAAGTTGCTGAGTGTAATGGGCTGTAAACGATCATCTTTTGGTAATTTAAGACATTTCATTGGCGCCTTTTGTGAAAATCAGCGGGTGGAAAATAGTAAAACTGGCAAATTGTTGTTGGATTAATACAAAATGACACAATTGGGAAATTTTTATGGTGTACAATTTGTAACAATCCTTCCTTCCTTTGATCATGCCGCTGAAGTTAGTTAATAGATTAATAAAACTTGAGCACATGTAGTTACATTTAAGGGGATCGTTAGGGAGAGATTTAACTATCAAATCTATGAGAGTGAACAAGGAGATCAGAAACTACATGCATTTTAAGCTACTTATTATTCCTTAGACAATTTTCGTTAATACTCAATTTGTGAAACTTTTTATGTATATGAATAAAATATCAAATAACTGTATGTACTACAATTCACAGTTAGTTCTTTCGACTCGGTTTGCAAGAAGAAACTTTAACCAGTCAAATTGTTTGTCAATTTTAGCATGATCTTTTGAAATCGAATTATTTTGAAATGTAGAATTAACTTTTAAATCAAACCATGATCCAAAAGACGCATGGAAATCAGGGGAATGTTATGCAAGCTTGAAGTTTGGTAACCTTTTTGAAACCTTTATAAAATTAATTTGTATCTTCTCTTTCGGCATGGTTTTTTTACCAAGCGTCTGCTATATTCTCTCTTGTTTTGTAAGGTAATTATGGCTTTGCTGGGCATATTATCAGTGTCTGGGTTTCTGTTATCCAACATGTTTTGGCACTCGTTCGACACTCTCACTTTTTCCCTGTCCCCAACGATCAGTAACATACATCAGCAACATGTCGCAGTGTGCAACAAACAGAAATACATCAGCAACATGTTGCTTGAGTATGCTCGTATTTGCATTTGTCGTCGACAAGTTGAATCTCCTCACACACACACACACACACACACACACACACACACACACACACACAACACACACTCACAGACTGACTGTCTACGCAGTTTTCACTGTCATTTACCCGAGGGCAGTTTCAATTGCAACTTCATCTCCATTTCTCCCAGTGTCAGGCATCTCCTGTCCCCAAAGCATCCGCTGCGCATGCGTTGATTTATTGAGAGTGAAATTTGCTCAGCTTTTGATTAATAATGACAAATTTCGGATATATATATAGTTAGTTGGGTTTTATTTCTCGGTAATTTATGCATCTTTTGCAGGACAGTGTAAAGTCGTTTATCAATTAAAATGTCTCCCATTGCAATCAGTCGGAGATAAGCGGCAAAAAAAAAAGCTAAAACCGAATCCAATCGATGACGTTGAAATCAAATCAAATCAAATCGTTGCCTTATCTAATCGCAACGCACTCAGTGTCACACATTAAAATAAAACGAGCACTAAATTGACTTGTTAACAAAAAAATTAAAATCAGACAAAAATTAATAAAAAAGTTTAAACAAATGAAAAGAAAGTCAGAGCCATAAATCGTTGACGATCAATGATCGATCACAAAGCTAGCGCAAAATGTCGATTGCTAAAAAATATTGCCAATTTTTATTTTTATATTTTGCCGGCTTTTATCTTATCGGTGGTGGTGGCGGTGGTGACACCGGTGATCCCTGCACCACCGCAACCACCTTGATGGTGGTGCTATTATCAAACGCATTTTGACTGTCAGTTTGAATTTAATTCACAGCAAACTTTCAGTATGTTTTGCGACGTCGCGGTTAACGGTTGAGTTACGGATACACACGTACAGAAACAGATACAGATACAGCTATAGATATAGCTATATAGAGATACAAAGACACAGATACAAAGTTACAGTTACAGATACAAAAAAAAAACGTAACAAACAATTGTCGAGCAACAATAGAAAGCCAAAATAAAAGCCCGCAACATTCGCTATTGTCAAGTGTTTATTTTTATTTTGCCCGGTTTGTTGTTTTTGTTATTTATTATTGTCTAAACAATTGTTATTGCTATTGTTGTTATTGTCGTTTTCGCGTAATTTGCATTTGGCTTAGAAAAGTGTGTAATTAAAGCCCGCTCAGCGCTTGTCAAACTATATGCGCACACTCATTGCGATTAAATTCGCGATTTGCGTTTGGCGTGCGTGTCGCAGTGCAATTAAATTAGCTAGTTTTTTTTGTGGTCATAAAAACAACACGGCAAAAGAAACGACTATTGTCAAGGCTCCCAAAAAGTTAAAGTCTACCAAGTTTCAACAGTTTGTCAGCCAATAGTCTGACCTAGAGATGGACGCGTGCCAGAGGAAGTTGTAAAACAAGTCAGGTATAAACTTTTAACTATTTATTTAGTTTCTTTAACAAATGTATAAACGCTAGTTAGAAAGAATTTGATCATTAATGAAAAACACAAACTATCGCTATTGTGTGTTGTAATTAAAAAATTATTGTTTGATATAAAAGAAGTTTTTCCCTGGCTTTATTTTTGTTGACAAAGTTACATATTATTTATTTGGGATATTGGAAATAAATGCTGAAGACTGTAGTCGTAGTTTAACATTGAAAGAAGTCCTTAAATTTTTATGAAATTTATTTATTGAATTTTTAATATATTTTTTCTTTAAACAAGATATGTTTTTCTTTTTAAAAGAAATTACTATAGTCTTATACATATAGTTTTCTATACCTATTATTAATATTTGTAGTACGTTTCCTAAACAAACCACAAATAAAGATCTCCATAATCGTTAATTTTCCCTACATACTATAGCTCCTATCGTATAAGGCAACAATCGTACTGTTTTATATATCGTCTAGCTCTCAAATTACACATATACTATCTTCAAGTTTAACTAACTTATGCTCAGCTCTAGTTTGTAGTTAAAGTTTCCAGTTTGCTTAATTGGCCATTGGCTAAACAAAAAAGCCAAACTCATATAATTGCCTTTAATTATCGCAAACGCCCAATCGCAAAGGCCTTTCAGTAGCTCTTGTTGCTCTTGTAGTTGTTGTTGTTATTGTTGATCTTGCAATTGTTGTTGTTGTTGCTCTTGTTGCTGTTGCTGTTGTTGTTGCAGCTAGTTGAGTTGTAGTTGCTCTTGTTGCAGCTTCCACTTTGGTTGCAAGAGTCGTAAAACGTCGACATTTTCACTGGCACAGCATTTGGAAAATTATTTCCGTTGTGTGTGTGTGTGTAGTTCAGTTAAGTTACAGTTTGACAGCCATTGGAGTGCAGCTCAAACTGTCTGCATGGCGACAGGAAACTGTTAATTAAATTAAACCGTAGATTAGCAATAAAGTTCAAAGCGTGTTCAATCGACTTAAAGTCTTAACTAAAATACCATAAAAATAAAATAACATTAGATACATGTATATGGAGATTTTATGTTGTTTGAAATAACTTTGGAATTGTTGAATTGTGCAATACTATTTGCAATTAACCATTCATTCATTTCATTTAATGCCTGTTTGTCTAAAGGTTAACCCCAAAGTTTTCCGTTCAAATACCATTTTCGTGTATCTACAAGTTTTGTAATAATTACAAAAACACCAAATACAAACTGTAAAACAATTGAATCATTATTAACGCTTCACTGAGTTTCTCTCTCTTAATTTCTGTAATTTTCGATAGTCTTTTAAGTTCTAATTCTATGAATAAGCTCATGTTGATGATGTCAAATTAACATTGGTTAGTCAAGAAAAGTTTCCCAATGGGGTTTCGATTTGGAGGTCAAACTGTATTGAAGACAGACACAGTGGATTTCATTTAGAATTGTTGACCTATCTTAATATTAAGATGAGTCTCTATTTATACGAGTCTTCAAAGAATAAAGTCTAATTGAATAAACCAGTGAGAATACCCTCTAAACAGTACCTGAATATCAATCCTCTGATATTATTTATAGTGTCAACTTAAAAACAACACTTTGATAATAAAATTTCTACTAACAGTAATTTTAATAAAATTAAATCACAAGAACTTTAAAGTCCATCTTTTTCATTCAAGTCTTCAATACACATTAAGATCCAAGACATGCATAAAACCCGATTACAGGGTATGACAAATGAGATCACATTTGTGTAGACAACAATTAGGCAAAGCTTGATTGACGCGTTAAGACACAACAGACAGTCAGAACAGTAGAGATAAGCAAAAAAGGAAGAAAGCAAATGCAAAAGATAAGCAGAAAGAAAAGAAAAGAGTTGAATGAGTGTTTGCCAAATGAATAATATGAATAATGAATGCACTGAGCAAACAAACGAATATTAAGAAATTATTATTACTAAAGCGATAAGTGAGTCTCGTCACAAACTGATAAGCAGTAAGAGAGAGTGAACAGCAGAGAGAGGAGAATGAGAGTAGCTGCAAATGCAGTTTCTCTCACGCTTCTCTCTTTCTCTCAACTGTTTAGTCTGTGCGTCACTTGGGAAGTGTGACCTAAGCGAGGGCACTTCAATTCGCCATGCTCATTAAGTTTTACTCATTTATTTATCTCACTTTTCCACTCACACGCCTTCTCTGTGTTTCTCTCTCTCTCCCTCTCTTAGGGCAAGGTCTCGCATGATTCAATCAAGCAGCTTGTACTCGAAGCTGAACATATGGTTCGCGACGCTCAGGAGGCAGCATTGAAGACGCCAACGAAGCAGAAACATTCCATCATTAAGATTTCCTCGACGGTCAAAAAGCGAGACATTATCATGCCCGGTCCCATTAAGCAGCGTGTCGAGGTAAGTTTTCAGCTCTACAGATACCCTGTAAATAACATAACTAATCATCACTCTCATTCTCTACAGGAATGGTTGGAACATCAACCTTCAACACCACAGCTCTTGAACCGGAATCATCATTCACATGAGGCACCCACAAAACCAGATGATTGTGAAGCCTCCGGTGAGGCATCTGAAACAGATTCCATGCCACATAAGGATGCAGTTTGTGGTGTTGGCTCGGATTCCTCGGAGGGATTCACCGACTCTATTGCCACCTGCATGCAGACGAGCACGAATTCTTATGGGAATTCCACAGAACGCATTGGCGGCTCTGCTGAACCCATTGGACAACCACCAACTCCACTTGGATTTGGCAGCAGCAATCAGAGTTTGAATGTTAAGATTGTAAAGCGTCCACAGACACGTCGCAAGTCGGAGCGGCCTTGGTCCGTGTCCTGCCTCTCGCAGTTGACCACAGATGCTGCTCAGTTGACCACAACAATAGCAGCTGTTGGCCAGAGTTCACCTCCGGGTTTGGCCAGTCATTCGATCAGTGAGAGCGCCTTGGATTCGCTTTCCCCAGGACCACGTGCTCGGGCTGCCTCCTCCTCGGGAACGGGCAGCAATGCTGCACGCAAGGCGGACAGCAAGGGATCCTTGCGTCGCCGTCGGGCAAGGAAGAAGCGTATGTCGGCTGCTTCGGGTGGCAGGAAGTCCGATTCGGGCTCTGAGGCACACGGGGATCTTACACAGACTCTGATGAAATCCTGTGAGTCCATGTCATCCCAACAGCTGCAGGAGTTCACCAATGCCCTGTTGAGTATACAGAAAGGCAGCTGTCCTGCTAGCCCCAAGTTGGATGAACCTGTTCTCGAGGGCGAAACAGAATCCCAATTGATGGTGCCCAAATTTCGAGTGGGTTCCTTTACCACAGCTGCCCTCATGGCAAGTGAAATACGCTTGGGCGCCTTGGCAGCACTCTCCAACTATATGAATGAGGATGAGCAACAAGCCGGTAAGAGGAGTGTAAACAGATTAAAGAAAAAGCACCTCTTGATCTTTAAAATAGATTGATAAAACGCTTTTGAAATGTTCTTGAGAGGTTACTTCCTTAACTACTTAAAGTCTATAATGATATCATAGGTCTAATCTCTCTGTCACGTATTCTTTGACAATAATAATAATTAATCATCAGTATATTTTGTTGGAAAAACAATGTCTAATCTTACAGTCATATATAGTCTATATACAGGAATATATATTCACATATATCTAATGCATGGGGAGTGTTCTTAAGTTGAGGGTATTTCAATTGTATTCCTTATCAACTTATCATAATAGAGATTGCTGTGTCTATATCGAAATATAAGAAAGTAGAGATAGTAAAAAAGAAATTCTCAATTCTGTGGAATCGCTTATCAAAGTGAATTTTCTACGTTTAATTAATTTATGAATAATTCCTGCTATCAAAGGGGAATATTTAGTATTATAGACTCTTTCTAGCTTAAATATTTATTCATTTTGATAGCACAAAAAGATCTTATATAACCCAAAAGAAGTCTCTCTACTTGAGGAAAATTTATATAAGTCTGGAAAATAATAATTATATTCAACAACTTATCTAAATCTCAATAGTTTCAAAAGCGTTTAAATTCAGAATTCTACAATGTATTTGTTGTAACACTTTCTATCTATTGTATTGAAATCTATTTCTCACAAGCACCCACGCCCGTACCCAGGCCAAAAGGTACCACGAATGCACCCCATTTAAAAAAGATCCCCACAAATTAAAAACCCATAATCCCCTTCAATTCATCATCTAATTATCTTGATATTTTCTTTGATCATAGAACTCAGCACTGAGGATCATCATAGCAGCATCTCGGAGACTGCATGGGATAATTATCAAGAGAAATATAATTCAGAGAATTATTCAGAGGGCTTTGATTCGGATGCAGCTCGTCGTCTATTGGAATTTGGCGATGACTATCGGTGAGTAGAGAAATCTCTCTATCTCTTTTGGTCGACCTTGTTGTGGGGCGTGCCAAAAAAAAAAGATCATCATATGATATATTTATATTTGGCTCATAAATCATTATATACTTTTTGTCTGGGTTGCAGCAATTTCATTGATTCGCAGTCCGATTGCTGCAGTTCTCTGTCAGCAGCCAACAATTTGGATTCATTCTCGCCACCTCGCATGGATTCACTACAACAGCACGAGCTAAAGGCGTTGCACATTAATCAGGAGACAATCAGCAGCAGCGTTGATCACGCACGTCGTCAACGTGCCCTTGAGTTGCAATACGAGAGACGCCGCAAGACGCTTGAAGTGCGACGCAAGTCGTGTCAAGGTAAGGAACATCCTCTACGTAGTGGCTCACGGGACTCTGCTTGCTCACTACGTTACTTTTCACAATTTGCTCTTCAACTAATCCTCATCTTTTGTTCACAGACATGGCTGAGGCCATTAGCTCACAGAAGGAACAACAGCAACAACAGCAGGTGACTACAGCAAATCTTTCCTCCTCGGCCACCGCGCTGATGACACCCAAGAATCCGTCCACCCAGTTGCCAGCCCGTAATGAATCTGTGGGCCGTAAACTGGAGTTTGGAGCCGGCATGAGTCACTCGGCGCAGTCGCTGCTGCGTCGCACCTCTGAGAGCGATACTTCGACACGTCGTCGTCGCACTGTTACTGCTGATGAGCGAAGACGCTCCTCTCGCAATCTGGAGAAATGTATTAAGTTGATTCCAGCCACATCCTCGTCAAGTGACAATGACTCCGAGGATGGGGAACAGGAGATGCGCTCTCTGCTGCAACAGAGTCGCGATAGACTTGAGGATACGCGTGCTCTTAAGATACGCTGTCATCTGCTGAGACCTGAAGATTATGTAAGTGTTTTGGAGGAGAGAAGAATAAATTAGACAGGGGAGGCTTCAAATTAAATGATACTTGACTAGATATAATTAAGATTATTTGGATAGAGAAATATCAACAGGAATATAAATCTGTGGACATGACACTTAACTAGATAGAAGATCAATAGAGAGTTATAGATTTAGATTAAGAGGTAACTAGAAATAGCCAACTAAGTAATGTCAAAGATTAGCGTGAAAATAGAATTATGGGAATGTTAAAAATAAATTGATTCTGGATAAAATATAATACTAATTAAATACAGATATAGAAAATATGAATTTATTATCAGAATAACTTTTTATTCCTTAAACAACTATTCAAGAAATCAATGGAAGTACTCCAAACTTTTAATAAAAGGAAGTACACAAGTAACACATCATGGAATATAAATAATAAAATTTAAATTATTATTATTATGTGTGGGGGGAAAATTTACTGCGACCCAGTGGGTCTATTGTATCCCCTTCAGAGTTTATAACTCTCCCATCAGCCCTATTTCTTGGATGAAATCCATTATTTTTGTCGGGTTGAGGGCTCCAATATCTTCTGGTTGGAGGATATGGTTACCTAAAAACCTACTTCTTCTCCTTGCTAAGGCAGTACATGTCGCTATTATGTGTTCAGAGGTTTCGTCCTCGATATCACAGTATCGGCAAGTCCCGATGCTTACTATGCCTAGTTTGCATAAGTGGCTTCTCAGTCTACAGTGTCCTGTCAAAAGACCGGTCAGTATTCTAAGTCTGTTCTTCCCCATGACTATAAGTTGCTTGAATCTTTGCAGATTGTAGCTACCCAGGAGACTCTTTGCCTGTCGTAGGCCTTGAGTATCATTCCAGCATAACTGGCGCAAATGCTTTTCTTCTTCTCTGAGCGATTTCCGTAGTGTGTGGTTCCCAATGCCACAAAACGGTTCAGGTCCTATTAGGGGGTTTTCAGCACCCATTCTTGCTAGCCTATCTGCTGCCTCGTTCCCCGCTATATCTGTATGCCCTGGAATCCATCGCAGAGTAAGCCTGTTATATGATCCCAGCAGATCTAGCTTTATCCGGACCTCCCGAACTACTTTTGATGTTAGTCTGCTCTTGCTAATTGCCTTCAATGCCGCTTGACTATCTGATAGAATGGCTATGTCTCTATTCCGATAGTTGCGTGTTAGGTTAAAATCCGCACATCTTCCTATAGCGCACACTTCAGCCTGAAAGATGCTGGTGTGAGTACCTAAGGATTCATAATGGGATAACCGAGGACCAACAACTCCGAGGCCAGTGCCTTGATTGGTTAGGGATCCATCAGTGTACCACTTTATTGTATGGTGATTCATGGGATGGACATCCTCAAGAGTCGTCCATTCCTTTTTACTGCTCAAGTTCACTCCGAAATTGCGATCGAATTTGTATTCGGCTGGCATTTCGTCCCTTGGTTGTATCAACAGGGGGAGTTCACTTGATAGAGCATCAGCGTCCCTCTGGCTGAGGATGCAGTTGTTGCCAACTCCCTCCATTGCCATTCTTAGCAGGGTCGCTTTTCTTTGAAGCCCTATGAATGTGTGGAGCGGTGTAAACTCCAATAGGACTTCAATGGCTGCTGTCGGACAGGTGCGCATTGCCCCTGTTATGCAAACGCAGGCCATTCTTTCAAAATTTAAATTAGTAATAAAGAAAACTCCTGCGAAAAGCTCAGCTCTAGTCTAAGTATATTCAAAAATAAGTAAAATATTAATAATTGAGTCGTTTTTTTCTTTGCACTTTCAGCACGAGATTATCAACACTTGCCGGGATAACATACGCTGCCTGGAGGCCGTACTGAGAGGTCCGCCTGGTACGGTGCTCTCGACACATTGTGCCGGCCAGACAAAAGGTGAGTCCTTGCCAAGAAGCTGCCGGCTAATTGTGCACATGGCTGGTGGCACTTCATCCGCATCCAATGGTGGTACAACCACAGATAGAACCACAACCACAGCTAGAACCGCTCTGCAACCGATGGCCGAGTGCAAGTGTGCGCCGATAACACGATTTGTGGCCCGTGTCATTGAGTTTGTGTTGGATGTGAGCAATTTGATGGAGCATTTTACTCTCTATAGATTTCTGGCCGGAACGTTAAAATCGCTCTATGCGCTGATTAATCGGCCAATGGGGCGATTAGAGCGTTTATTTGGCGGTTTTCGAAGGTTGCTCTAAAAGAGCAGTGCCTTTTAAAACCTACACAGAGAGAGAAAGGGAGCTTTGCCTTAATTTTTTTGCCAAGCGAAGCAGCAGCTTTTAAAGCTCTTTAATTTTGTATTATTTTGTACGATTCTGTATTATTTTGTATTATTATAATTTGGAAAAATTTTGTTTTTGCATTTGACAAAACGCATTTTGCATCGAATTTCTATTTTGCATTTGTTTAATATTATTAATTTTAAAAGAACAAGAAAAAAAATATTATTTATTTTGCGCATTTATTTTCTTTTTTTGGCAAATAAAAATTACCGTTTTTTATATCAACAAAAAATACACCAAAAGCATTTAAAATTGTTCTACTTTTTGATTATTTTGTTTTCTTTTATATATTATAACATGAACATATTTTTAATTATATAACTATATATTAATTTGGTGTCATTGTTTCGTTAAATTAATCGTAATTTGTTAATATTTATTATGCTTGTGTTTTTGTCAAATGTTTAACCAAAATTAATTTAGATTTCTCATCTTCGTTTAGTTGTTGTCGTAATTCATTACTTAGTCGTCATTGCTACTAATCTATTTAATAGATAGTTTAATAGTTGTCTCTTTTTGATACAATCAAAAACAAATCAATCACAGTTTGAGAGTAACTAAATATAGTTTGCAAAGCATTGTGTCGTTGCTAAGGTTGTGGCTGCACTGTGTCACAAATAACAAAATGCGTAAAAGAAAATTTATATTAAGCATTAAGTGTAGAAGAATGTGATAAATTTACTTAATATTTATGGATTATACATACATACATACATATAAATATGCGCATTAGGGAAATAGCCGCTTTGACCCCTACAAGAGCAAATTATTTTGGCAGCTGACGTCATTTTTAGCGAAAAAGCGGAAATATTCTAAACAAAACGTTAGTGGGAGAAAATTTATTGAAATGTATATTTGAAGAAATGCCAAGAATCCCATAAAATTTAATATTAAATACAATTTATTAGCTTTTGGCATATGCTAGAGGCCAAGAGTGTCAGAAAATGACGCTAGATGTCGCACTTAAGCTGCGCTCCACGTTGTCTTTGTTGTGGTCTGTCAAACTGTGGCTTGAAGTTTACGTGTGTTGTATTTGTATTTGTGGATCGCCGTCATCTGTTATTGTTGTTGCTTTTGTAATCTCGACATCATCTGCTTTTGAAAATGACGTCTTCGTCGCTTTTTTTATGTATATTGACGCATGCGCTATTGTTATTATTGTTTTGGGTGCTCTCCTTGGTTGGTAGTTGAGCTGCCGAAAGCAGTGCTGTCATTAAAGCTATTAAGTAGCCAGATTTAGCTATTATTAAATTACTATAATTAGCAATAAATATACTCTGGATATTTTCGTATTAGAGATAACGAAGAGTATATTTGAGGTACCAAAATATTTTATTAAACGTAAAAGCTAGCAGATACCATGGTGACATGGGAAATTTCATTTGGTCAAATGGGAAAACTACTACTAGTAAAATTTAAAAAATTGTTAAAAACATGAAAAAACCTAATCAAGGCTGGTTAGTACTTTTTTTATAGCTACATATTTCAAGCTTATTTTTTTCTCTAATTAGCTTTTCTTAGCTGAAGAAATTGCGGCAACACTGTTTCACACATATTCAATCCAAAAAGCACATTGCGTGTGAAGCCAAGTTCAAAAGTTGACGCTTTCTGTGGCTGCCGTTCTCCCTTCCACTCTCTCTCTCTCTCCCTCTCGTCCACTGCTTCTCGCTCTCCCTGTGCGGCTTGCTCTCTACCTGAAAGCTGCTGCGCCAAAAACAATTGAAACGACCGACGTTGACGTCTCAGTTCATTTTTAGCGTGCGTTCCAAGCGGTTCTGCTTCCCTTGTCGTCTTCGTCGTCGTCATTTTTGTCGTCGTCGTCGTTGCTTTTAACTGTTATTCAATGTGCTTCCGCGAGCTTTAAGAACTCATACTATTTTTAATCATCGAATCTCCATATCCATTTAATACTGTGATAGCAACAACAATTAAAATCTCAATAAGTTCATGAAATCTCGTGGAAAATCGCGATATGTGCCACCATTCATAAATAGTCGCGTGTTTCCGTTTCGTATAAGGGTGTATTCAGTGTATAAGAGTGCATTTATTATAAGAGCCACTGCAGTGAAAAACGTTTGTTGGCTTTTCCTATTGTTTACAATCGAGTTTCCCAACTTTTCGAGGTCAACACGCTGTGTGTAAATAAATCTCTAAAAGAAACTTTGTGTGTGTTTTTTGTGTGTTTCAAAGTAAACAAATTGAATTGTTTAAATACGCAAATTGATTACGAAAATTGATTTCAAGTGGCGCCGCCTGGCGAAGGCAGCTGGCAAAGAAAAAACTTAAAGTGGGTCACATTTGCCGCTAGGGGTTAAAAGGAGTCTCTCTGTGAAGGAGAACAAAAGAGATAGCGAGAGAAAAAAGCTTTAGACAACATGGGTAAAGTTAGTGTCGCCATTCAAACGGATATTTGGGGAATGCTTTCCTCGACCAACTCATCGGCATCCACATCGCGTTCCTCATCGGAGCAAGGTAAATACACGAATACAATACACAAACAAAGAGCGTTACCGTTATGTGCATAGAGACGAGCTTATGTTAGAGAGCAAATAGTGGAACTTATCGCTTAAATTGGGAAACAGGTGTAAATGATGTTAAAAGAGGCAGAGAAAAAGAGAAGATCGTATACAAGAGATAAGCTGAAAACGAATAAAAGCTAATTGGACACTTAAAACTGACGAAAGTGAAATACGCTCTGTTGGAATTGAAGAAGTAAACAAGAAATGTAGGGAAAGAAGTGAATGAATTATAGAAAGGGATAGCTATAGCTAATGCATTATTCATAAATATCAGAGAGCGAATAGAACAAGTTAAGAAAAAGAAAAATTCTTGATATTTCCCGCATTATAAATGGAATTAGGAAAAGTGTAAAGAGAAAACTTACAAAATGTGGAAGACTCTTGAAATACAATTTAAAGGGTACTTAAAGTAAACTACCTCCAAAGTACTTACCACTTATGTAATGATATCATAAAAAAGTCTGTTGAGCAAATGCGAAAGATTATATGATGATGATTGTGATGTAATCTGCATATAAAAAGAAATTAGAGAAACTCTTTAAACAAAAAGAGAAAGATTCAAATAAAAAGTTTATTATTTGCAAACTATTTGCAGTCATTAGAGATTTTATTACTTTATGATTTCAGGATTTCATATAGCGATAGCATTTATAGATCATTATAAGTATGAAAGACAGCAATTCTGATGTAATCTGCCTATTAAAAGAAATGAGTAAAACTTTTTAGATAGAGAAAGAATCAACTAACTTTTTTAATCCTTTTCAAATGTATTTTGTAAAGAGAATATTTTAATGACCAAGGAAAATTTTAAAGAAAAGAGAAAATGTCTTTAGGAAAAGAGAAAGACTCTTTAAATTTTAATTATTCTGAAATGTAATTGCAATTATTTGCAATCATTAGAGCATTTATTACTTGATGGATCTGCAGTTAACTGTTGATTGCACATTTGTGCCACATATTTTTTTGTTGTGGCTGTTAGGTTCTTTGTTAGACAGTTTGGCCGACTTTGTCTGCCACTTGTTGCCTCATTGGGTTGGCCTGATTCTTGCAACATTGCAGTTGCCTCTTCACTTGCCTCTTCACCGCTGCATTGCTAATTAAGCATTGTTGCGAGGAGAAGGAGAAGGAGGAGAAGCAGGGAATGCACTGGAGTTGCATGTTCAGGGCGTTGCATTATGGCCAATGCTTTTTTATAGCCATCAATCTGCGAGTATTTAATCATTGTATTCACTTCGCATTCACGCTTTGCTGGCCACTCTCATTAACGGTACACGGGACTGTGCTTTTATGGTCAATTGTGAAGCGTTCCGCTTTTGAAGTTTCATGCGGAGAACTCTATGGAGAGGTAGGAAAAACCGGAACCCGGTTCAACGCGGGTCACAAAATAAACAGTCGCCAAGTTTCAAGTTCTAAGTCAAAAAAAAAAAAAATTAATGCTGTTATACAAATTGTGGCGTCATTCTCTACATTAATTATAAATGATACATTTTTGTTGCTGTTGTTGTTATTGTTGTTTGGCTTTGCCCTCATTTGTGGTTGACCTTCAATTCGCTGGAAATGTTATATTGAAATATTGAAATCAATTCGCATTCGGCATTTAAATAGTGTTGATAAACGGTTTACAGTTACAATCTTGTGGTTGATTTAGTTGAACTAAAAATGGATTGAAACACACCTTACCAATTACCATAAAAGCAATTGCATTTATTACTCGAATTTGTCTGCAGGGCGTGGGGCGAGGGGCGTGTTTACGCCCCATCTGCCATAGGCATTATTGCATTCAAGCATAAAACAAATGAATTTTTTTGAAGTGTGCCCAGTCGGGTTAACGACTTCTCCAGAGTTAAGACCTTTTGCGATAAACTCATTTCGTATAACACAAACATATTTCTTGTTTCCTCTCGCTAATCAGCATTTCTTAAAAATATCCAACAAAGTTTGTCTTTATATGTACTTTGGATAATTGTATATAATTGTTGTCAGCGCTGTTTTTGTTGCTGTTGTCACACACTTAATTATTCAAGATTATTTTTGGTAAATATTTCAAGTCGCCTATTTTGGGCGCTGACTTTGTTTACTTAACAAATTCTTTACTTTATGTTGGCAACTCTGGCACTTACCTCATCGCTACGTTTTCTGCTCCATTAGTAAATAAATACATATGTTTATTCGGTTTCGTTTACATTTAGTTTGTTTGTTTTAAACAACTAAAAAAACGAAGAGAGAGAATTGTTATCGTGCCTGGTAGCAAATTGGCACCGCCTTCCTTTTGGCACTCCCATTTTGTCGCATTCCCTTTTATTTATGGCTTCTTGTCACGCAGGCTCAACTGAGAATAAGGACAAACAGTTCCTTGAGCCATTTACAAGGCTGTTACTTTTTATTAAGTCTTCTATTCCTCAAGTTAACTTCTATTGTCATAGGCATAAAGACGAAGGTAATAAAGAAAGCTTATTTACAATCTGAAATTATATAAAAGGGTTTCGTTATATAACTTGAAATGAATTTATTTGGACTTTCCGCAAAGTTGTTAAAGGTGTTTCCTATTGTTATCTATTTTATTTTCTTGGATCTTTCAAAAAGATTTTAGTTAATGCTAGCAACTGTAAAGATTAGTAAATATAAGCTATGATTTTGTAGGATAAATTAGTATTTAAACGGAATTTTAGAGGTGTCTAATTAATATAAATGTAATATATCTTTGAATTTGACATAAGTTTCTATACATTTTATGACAGTTTTTATTCGCGTAGTTATTTGAGACCTTATATGTACATTATATGGACTAATCAATTTAAATTGAGTAGTTCTTTAATAGCAACTTTTAAATTTTTACAGATTTCACAAAAGATTTCAACTAAATTGAAGTAGATATTTCTGTACATCATTTATTATACAGTATAATTAATCTATAGTAGAATTTCCGAAAGACCTTAGAGTAATAAACTTGTACATTCCTCACTAAGAGTTTATTACAAACCATATTATTAAAGTTGTATAAAATCTGTAGTTTAGCTAACAAAGAATAAAACTCAGTTTGATAATAGAAGTAATACCTTAAATATGGCGTAAACCTGTGTTATTCGAACCTGAAACCTTTCGTATCTTAGTTTCTGCTTCATAAACTGCATTACGTAGACCTGAGGTGATTGTACTGTATTTAATAGAATTTAAACAGCTGGATTTCGAATATATTAACAGCTGCATTTATATGAATCAAAAGAGAGCGACAGAGAGAAAGACAGAGAGGGAATGAATTGAAGAGAATATTTGCTATCTAGTGACAAAGAAAGTATATTTTTCTCATTGATTCTTTGGCAAGCGGAAAATATTGGGATTGCACCTCCTACACAAAATACTTTGAGTTGCAAATTTCATTTGCATGTTTTGCCAAGTTTTGAGTGTCTACACACACACAACCACATACACACACAACCGCACACACATGTCATTGCCCTTGTGTATTTGGTTTTTTACGGCTGCAGTTGCATTTTATTGTTTTGCGGTTGAATTTGCATTTTTTTGTTTATGGTTTTTGATTTATTTCTCTTTTTTTTTTTGCTATTTTTACTGCGTGACGAAATGTAAACAATTTTTCAATTTCACTTGTCAAGCTGCGATGAGCCAAACAATGAGTTGGCCAAGTTAAGAGGGAGATGGGTTAATACAGTAGGCGGAAGAGATTTCTCTCCCTCCCTCTCTCTCTCTCTCTGGCTGCATTAGAATACATTTGCGTAAAATTGCCGATTGCGATTGGCAATTAATTTCTGATTAAAGTGAAAGTCTTAATGCAATTTTTTTTTTTGCATTACAATTTCCATTTCTCCTAATAGCTAATCAATTTTATGCACAAATACACCCCGAAGTCATTAAGTTGGTTACAAGTTATTAAGCCAAGCGGAATGGAGATTATTGAATATCTACTTGAAAGTCATCGTGATAATCACTTTGCCAATAGACGCCCCTATATCATTTTAAGTGGCCCGGTTGATGTCTGATAATGTCTTCCTGCCCGAGTACAGAGATCTCTCTTTCTCCACCATTTCTCCAACTCTTCTCAGTGTCCAAAACCTGATGACCACAGAGTTGTGCAATCCATGAAGATTACGAGTTGTCTGAATAAAAAAAAGTGCGTAGTTGCAACGCATCCAAGTGGCAATCATCTAATGCAACATACCAGATATTTAGTTGAGTCAGTTACCTGCCCCCTCTTTAAATCTATATATCTCTCTCTTTGTCTGTTTCTCCCTCTATCTCTCTTTCTCGCAGCTCGATCGTTTTGTTGCGCTCGAGTTGCTGCCATTTGTTGTGGGTTTGGCATGCTGCAAGTTAAGTTCGCTTTGCAACTTTGCAGCCACAAGTTCAGTCAACCAGTTACGGTTTGTCTGCCAACAAGTTCGGTTTTGTCTCTAGACCCGGTCCTGTTCCATCTATAGAGTGTCTACTGTGTGTGTTTGTGCGTAATTCGTTAACTGTTTGACAAGTGCGTTTTCATTATTAACTAGACCCAACTCCACCTGTTGCTGCCACTCTTTTTTGGGTGAAAGTAATTGCAACGACGCATCTAAAATTCAATTAGTTGCGTCGCGTCCTTGCAACGTATCAGTTGCACAGTTGCAAGCAGAGTTAACTGTTGAATTATTGTGTGTATCTTTTTAAGTAAGTTCTTAATCTCAACTCGCTTTCGATTTGTTTTGAGTTGATTCATTTCCTGGCCTTGCTTACATTGTATTTCCAATGCCAGTCCGCCCATTGTGGGCTTTAATCAAGTTTAAGAACTGCCTACTAGAGTGTGTTGCAATGTCAAAGACATGATGGAGTGTGTGTGTGAATCAAAGATACCCTGTAGATGTTGCTGAACAAATTTAGCTGATCGAAATGTGGTTGAAAGTGATAAGTTATTATAAAAGAAGTCAAGATCAATTGAGAGTTGAGCAATCATGTATCTTAATTAATGCGATGATGATCGTAAAAGAAAACTAGATAGACATTGTTCGATAGATATAGTTTCTGCTTCTCATTCTTCTTTCTTTGTCTGTTATTAATATCAATGTTATCGTAAGTTACCTTCAACGCTTAAGCATTAACATCGTTAATTCACTCATTTTCAAATATGCTAATTATATTCATTAGCATAAAGTTTGGCTAATTTATGAAATATGTGATTAATCTTTTGGATCTCTTAGCAATCGTTAAAACAAGCAAAACATAATAAATTATGAGTTTTAAATGATAGAATGTTTAATATTGATGGGGAAAATGTATAGATGCAGACAAATATATGATAAATAATAATATTCCTTAATACTATATTTCATATATCTAATAACTGACTTGCTTATAACTACGGATACATACAGTCTTCTTAAATACACAACCTAATAACAGAAATTATTTAACAGATCTTACTCTCAATTTTCATTTAACGAAAATAATAATGTCTCAAAGAACTATCCAACTGATCAACTGAGGTAAAATGTATAGAAACTAATGTCAAATTCAAAGATATCCATTAAATAAAGCTTATATGGCCACTAAAAAAAATGGGCCTTAATATGCTTATTATTAGTTATCACGAATTTCGATTGTATTTAGCAAACGTTAAGCAAAAATATACAAACGACTTCATTAAATATTATTTTGTAGGTGGATAAATGGTGAATTTGCAGTACAACTATCACATCCTACTGCAATCATCTGTAGTTTACAGGGTATCCCAGATTCTTTTTGCCATTGGGTGTTACCTTAGGCTGCATTTGAAGCCCATTTTTGTTACAATTGAAAAACCTTTGCTCCCACACAATCTCACAGTTTCACATTACCATAAACACACATTCACACTCAACACACACACTCTTACACACAACACACACACCTTCCCCCGCCTGCAGCTGCGCTGAAGCGTTTAGTGAAAA
Source organism: Drosophila testacea (assembly GCA_035043265.1). Taxonomy (NCBI): domain Eukaryota; kingdom Metazoa; phylum Arthropoda; class Insecta; order Diptera; family Drosophilidae; genus Drosophila; species Drosophila testacea. The sequence continues at coordinate 179,359 of JAWNND010000767.1, read as the reverse complement.
AGTTTTTGTTTGCTTTTCTGCATTTTGTACACTTTTTTTTTTGGCCCGTTAGACAAATAAAAGTTTCACTTTTTGGCATTTTGCTGACGGCAGGAAAAGCGAAAGGTATTTATTACCCAAAGGGCTGGAAAATGCCATTGCCAGAGCGAATCCAATTCCAAATCCCATAACGAATCTCTCCCCCATCCCTCTCCACTCTCCACAATTGTAGCCACAAAATGAAATCAATTAACAAGATGGAAGTTTGGCTTTCACTGCAATTTGGTGCGCACTATTAACTGTATTATAACGATGATCAAACATTTTCTTTGTTTTGCAGATCTATTGGCTGCTTGGGAGGATTTGCTTAACTGGAGCGAGAATGCAGCTGCCGCACGCAAATTGCAACAGGAGATGAGTGCATTGAAGCACACGCTGTGTCGACTCGGCGATAATGCCACACCCGAGTTGCTCGACACGGAGCCGGCCATACAAATTGCCGTTGAGGCATTGAAGGTAAGAGCAGCTAAATAAGTGGTAAATAATTAGAGAGTTGTCAGTAGGTGACCATTAAAAACAAGGCAGATTTGAATGGTACATATATACATATGTAATACAAATATATATACATATAATACATAATAAAGTAATATGTATATAGGAAAAAGGTAGAGTAAAAAACGATAAGAAAGCTTACCTTCAATGTACCAAAAACACAACGAATAATAGTGTTTTTTAGTGTTCTTCTTTAATTGATGATACCTCTTAAAACAAGACAGATCTGTCTGGAAAATATCTGACTTGGCAACGCTGTTTATCTGCAGTATTTATCATTCCCGATATAGTTTTTAAACAATTTTGAATCACTATGAATACAATTGAAATCACTTAAAATACCGTCTCTTGTTAATACTTGTAAAGTCATCTCATTGACAATCCTAATCTAATTGTCAAATAGAATGACAAATCTTATTATGAGGGCATGTATTGCCATCTTACTCACACTGAGCAAAGAGCTGGCTTTGTCTCACTACCTGAAACTTTCCGAGCAATTCTGTTAACAACACTCTTTGCAACACTTTTTGTACCAACACGTGTTACGGTCATAAATGTTAAGTTGTCAAAAGGACATGACACAGCTATAAAAGAAATAGTAATTTCACAGTGGTACAGATAGTGAAATAGTTAAAAGTTGTCTATAATAATTAAGAATTAAATGGAAATAAAGATTTAACACTCTTGAAAACTGGAGTAGAACTTGAAAATAGTTTAATAGGTTGTACAACAAATTAGATACAAATTATAACTACTTGACTAGAATCGAACTAAACCATCTCTATCTATTCCTTCCATTTCCAGCACGAGCAAACACAACTGGGCAGCTATCGCACCAATATGCTGCGTCTCAATGCCTCCGTACACAGCTGGCTAACACGTCAGGAGCGTCGTCTGCAACAGGAGCAGCAGCAACAACAACTACAACAGGAGTCCGAACAACTTCAACTACAAAAGGAAAAGCTAAAGGAGGAGATGGAACAGAAGCAACAGCAAGAGATGGCCACAGGAGATGCCTGTTCAACAGTTGCCATCACGGTGACCGACAGCAATGGCAACCAGGTGGTAGAAGCATCCACTGCCACCACTTGGGATGTTCAGAGTTTAATGAGCGCTGAGCAGGAGTTCCACAAGCATCTCAAGGATGAAGTGAGCGACATGTACAGCGCCTGGGACGAAGCAGATGCCAGGTAAGTTAACAAGGATACTCAACTAACAGATACACTTCTAATCCAACTTCTCTTCCCCAACAGAATCAACTCACAGCTGGAGATGCTTACAAATTCATTGATTGCCTGGCGTCAACTCGAGTGTGGATTAAGTGAGTTCCAATTGGCTTTGGGTCAAGATCGTGGCACATTGAAAGGATTAGAGGGTGCTTTGGATAAGGGACAGGCAACACCCGTTGAACTGGCTCAAAATGTCAAGCTGGTTGCCAAGTTGCTGTCCGAGAAGGTCAACGTTAGCCAGGAGCAACTGTTGGCGGTGCAACAGCATCTGGATCCCAATCATATCTATCACATTGCCAAGTTCACAGCCTCCAATGGCTCTCTATCCGACTCGGGCATCTCTGATGGCGGTGCCACCTCCGATGGTGGTTTATCCGAACGAGAACGTCGTCTGGGTGTCCTGCGTCGTCTGGCCAAGCAACTGGAGCTGGCTTTGGCACCTGGCAGTGCTGCCATGCGTTCCATTGCCGCACGCATGGAAAGCGCAGAGGCAGACTTGAAACATTTGCAAAATACTTGCCGCGATTTAATTGTGCGCACAGCTGCCTCCCATCAGCAAAAGCAGCAGGAACAGCAACAGCAACAGCAGCAGCAGAAGCAACAAGAGCAACAACTGACCAATGGACATGTGAAACAGCAATCCAACAAGTCTCAGTCCCAGTCTCAACCACAATCCTCGCCCAGCAAGCGACGAAACGCACGCAAAACGCGTCAAGCGGCAGAGAAATTGGAGTTGCAACAACAGCAGCAACAATTGCAGCTGGAACAGCAACAAGAGCAACAGGTGGTGGAGCAACTGCAACGTATTGTTGCCACTGGCGGTGATGGTGATAATCCACCCGAAGATCCCGCCAATGAGGCAGCATTGCTTGACAGTTCCGAGGATGAGGATGAAACCGCCTCGAAATCGAAACGTCGTGGATGGGCGTGGCGCATTGCGAGGGCGGCAGTTCCAATGCAATTGGCATTGTTTACCTTTTTCTGTGCTGCCTGCATGATGCAGCCCAATTGCTGTGACAATCTTAACAATCTGTCCATGAGTTTCACGCCTCAGCTGCGTTATATACGTGGCCCTCCTCCAATTTGAGCGTCGCGAGCTGCGCGTTTTGCACGCGACTTTTACATATAGTCGCATCGCAGACGCGCGCGTTTTTAAATAAGGCATCAAATAATTAACAATATGAGTACGTTAAGTGATCTACATGTGTTGGATCTAAAGTGGGTCAAAAAGCCAGTAATATCCGATATACTAGGCGACCTCAGTGTTATTCCCACAATGAGGCGACTCCAGCGCGCGTTTTGAACGCGATTTGTGCGCGTTTCTTTGGTAAGCGCGCTTTTGAAGCAATCAATTAAAAAAGATTTATTAAGATGTTCTTTTTTTGGTTGTCCTTTTTATGAAACGGAGGCACTTAGTTTTTTATGCAACGCAACGTTATACTTAAGCTATATACTTAAATAGATTTTGATTCGTTTGATTAATTCATTTGGTATTTGTCTTAGGAATTTAGTTTGCGGTTCTTACAATAATTTCTTTTATTCAACTGAGAAGCGTTTAAAATTAAGTGCAAGAAAATTACAAACAAGTTTAAGCTCAACAAATAGGTGCAGAAAGATCAAAGGATCATTGCATGACATATGAACATGAATTCGTTATGTACTTACAACCAAGTTAATGGGAGCATTCTCCCCGGCCCCCCCGAGACCCATGACAAGCTCCAGTTATTAGAAATAAAATTTATGAAAATAAAAAAGAATCATTTCGATTTTTGTTGCGAATATTTTGTAAACTTTTCGGTTTGAAAAACACGTAAAGTGCCTACAGAAGCCAACAATGAAAAGGGCTCAGAAAGAAACAGAAAGAATGATGAAAGAAAGAGAGAGAGAGAGGGTAACAGAGTGCATATCGAGCCAGGCATATAGAGCTAAACAGAAGCTAAGCCAATCAATAGAAGGCACCAAGAGAGGCCTTGGGCAATAATTAAAACTTCAACAAATAAACCAGTTGAGAGATTCAGAGTTTCTATTTTTATACAACGCAATGCAAAAATGCAATTTATATATGGAATGAGCATTGACAACATTTTTGTGTCCATCTTAAGCTCTAATTAATTCAGTTTTATGTCTATTATATTAATAGGATAAATTCTAAAAAATATATATACTACAAAAAACAAATAACAAAAAAAAGAAGAAAGTAAAAGCATGCAAGAAAATCAACTAAAAAGAGAAGAAGATCAGAATAGAATAGAATATTCATAGTGTATCTGAAGAGTTGTTAGAACACTTTTGCAGCAGCTAAACTATGTTTAGGATCTACTACTAAATATATACAACTTATTTGGCAAGCAATCAATTAAAATATAAACTATTTTTTAAGTTTCGTATATCCTTGTGCGTGTTTTCAATGTTTTGAATGCAAAACCAGCAAAACAGAAAAATTTATAAAAAAAAAAAAATCTATATGAAAATGCAAAAAAATAAAAAGTATTAAAGAGCCGAAAATAAACTTTGTTTTTCAGTTAATAAATGAGTAACAGTAACTAAAATAAAGTACAGAAATAACACTGTAAACAGCTGTAACAATTTCTGTCTGTATCTTTCCCCAACAATAAAGGGATGTCATACTTTTATATGTATGTGAATTTGGATTCAAAAATACTTAGATTTGGATGTGAAATAAATGGAATTATTTAAGGACAGAAGGACATCGGAATAGTTCTGGAGAAGAATATCTAAAACGGCAGACCGAGAAAAGTTTAAAAGAAAAAGTAGTCTTCAAAATTCCCGAGGATTCAATTTTATTAAACCCTCTTTAAAGTTATTAAAGTTATTTTCTTCAAAAGAAAGTGATCTCAATCTTAATCTCCATCATATAACCACTTAATACAATCTTATTCCATGTTCGTTTTAAAGTTCTTAATCTCGACTGCAGAATCCGCCGAAAGATCCGCAACAAGCTGTTGGTAAACACCTTCAGGCACAATGGTACCGACAATTTTCCGATTGTCATCCGTCTTGACACGCATCATTTGTATCTTGCGTCCATCCTTCTCAATAATGAAAGCAATGCGATCCCAAATGGGCAGCATAAGACCCGAGAGGACATGATAGGTGCGCACACGAAGACCAACACCACACTTGTTGCCAAAGGGACACCTGCGATGCCAATAGATGTGGGAACACATGCGTAGACATTGAATGTACTGCATATCCCAAAATTGTTTAGCTTTCTCAGGATTGGCCTTCACATATCGATTGGAGATCGAGCTCAGTGTTTCAGTGCGCACTTGAGGTCCAGTATTGGGTCTGTAGATCTTAAGGATAATCTTGCTGGGATCGCTGCTTTCATCAGTGCCCTCCGACTCGACATCCATACAGAGGATGGCACAATTGTTGTTGTTGCGCTCCTGTTTGTACATGTAGAAGCCCTCGTGTTTATTGCGAGAATTCTTCTTGAACCTTTGAAGGAGAGCATGGGTATTAAAAGAAGATTACGTAATTATGATCATATTTTAAGATTCTCACTCACTTGGCCAGTGCCACCTCGAAGGACATGCCACGTACCACCTGCATTGTGTGCAACTCTGTGGCAGCTGTGCCTGTGGCATGCTTCCTTATAAACCGTATCAGTTTGGTGGTCTTCACATTCGCGCCGTGTGCATCCAAGTCCAAGATGCCCAAATCAAAGTGTCCCGCACGCTTCATCTGCAGGATCAAGGAGTACATTTTGTTGAGAAAGAATTTAAAGAGAGCATTCTGTACTTCAACACGACAACCCAGAATGCGATTGAGGAATTTGGGAATATTGTTGCTGTCCTTTTCGATGACAAACAACTGTTCGCCCTTTGCCTTCTCCGAGACACTCAATATCCCAACACCCGAGAGAGCGACACAGCAATCGAAACTGAAGTCTCCTTTGTAGTTTTTAGGTATGTGAATCGACTCCAAAGGCCTTTCACCCGTAATCTGCTGAAGAACATTTTCCAGAGAGCAGCGTCCAATGTTGTTGTCAATATTGAACTTGGACAGATCCCGAGCATCGGCGGCACGACGATCTCCTTGGGTTAAAGCACCTAGACTCTCCAAACGCTTGGCAACCGTGGCCGCAAAGCGACTTTCTCCTGCCAAATCGGAAATCAGAAAGACATATTCCGGTGCACTGGACTGATTGGATCGATGTGTCCTTCCAAATTGTTGTATGGCACGATCGGCACTCCAAGGCAGTTCCAGTGTAATGTGAAGACGTGGTCGCTGTACTGGGAGGCGTCTATCGCTATGGAGGGAGATGCCACTGGACGCTGCCTCCGAAATGATGGCCACACGCTTCTTATCTTCCATGAAACGTTGCTTCTCCCTGTAGTTAACCAGATCCATAGTTTCTGCTTCCCCACGATGCTCGTATTTGAAGGTGTTGTCATCTGTCTTGATCACACGTCCACGTCGTCCAGTCATCTCGGCACAACACTTTGTGCCCAGTTTGGAAATGATCTTGTCAAGAGTATTCGGTGGCATCTTACGTCCCAATTTCTCAATTTTCTGCAACAAGTTCTCTCGCACTTTGATGCAACGTTCCACATCCGCCTCGGTTATTTTGGACGCTTGGGATCTGTTCAGATTAAATCCATGTTCCTTGGCATTCAGATTGTTGCAGAGATGCTGAAGAATGCGATCCTGCATCGTAATCTTCTCCACTGAAAGAGAGAATGTAAATGAAAGAGAGAGAGAGAGAGCAATGTAACAAAAATGACATTAAGTGTCTGGCAAAAAAAAATCCTACCCTTATCTGGCTTAGGTGGACGACCTCTTCGCTTACGTCCCGACTTAAGGCGATCATTATCATCATCATCTACACTCCAACTATTGTCAATATCACTGTCGCTGTCGCCTTCAAAGTCATCCATATCATCGTCCGACCAATCGTAATTCAAGCGAGCACGCTTCGCTGGCTTTCTGGAGCGTGCCTCCGGCTCAAACATGCCAGTGCTAAGTAGATTGTAGAGAGCTTGACGTGTTGGAGCCGGAAAGTATTTCTCAACAAACGAGTGTACGATCATTTTCGAGGTGGACACAAAATTGGTCAGTTCGCCTTGATAGAGTTCCAAATGTTCCAATGTTCTTGACTCACCCGTAGACTGTAGACCTATGACCACAGCTTTAGCCTGAGCTGCCGCCTCTGTAACCATCTTGACCACATGCTTAACCTTCGAGGCAATGCAGAGATTCTTGAAGAAACGTTGATGAGCAGACCAATATTGACATGTGATAATCTTTTGGACACGATTATCGATACACATTAGGCGACAGGCCTTAAGGAACTTCTCATTAATCTCGACCCAGAGATCCGCCGAGAAATTGTAAAGCATATGAAAATCTTTTGACATTGGCACCTCCTCAATTCGAAAGGTGACATCCTTAAAGCTCAACTGTCTGGCAATATAGGATCCACGCAGTTTCATGTCCATGGCAACGATCTCCATAGCGCCAATGCCACGCTTCTCCACGGTATTTACAAACTTAAAGAACTCGGAATAGGATGTGCCGGGACCCCACAATCCCAATCTAACCATATAAGCCATATTCTTAGGTTCCGAGGCTCCAGTTGCCGAGGCATAAACCACACGAGCCATTGGCAGGAGCTGTTGCAATTCCAGGACTGTGGTGCCCGTCTTGGTGGATTTTCCTGCATTCATCAGACTTAAATTCTTTGCCTTGTGGCATTCATCCAGGACAATGACGCCTGCAAAGTCGGTGCCCAACCAATTGATCAATTGACGCAATCGTGTATTGTATTTGGGTTTGGCATTTGCCGATTCTCCAATCAATGCCGTATATGTGCAGAATATAACGCCCCTTTTGAAGTGATCGTTCTCCCTGGAGCTTATCTTGCTATACTTGAATTTACCCATCGAGGCAACTTTGAGGTCTTCACTCGCTCCTATGTCTTGAAGATCTCGTTCCGCATCAAACTTGAGATCGTTGGATACGGAAATCCACAAAGCACGTTTCCTGCCCTGCAAAAAATTCTCATAAATGATGGCTGCAATGGTGCGTCCTTTGCCAACTCCTGCGCCATCTCCGAGCAGGAATCCTGCACGCTGTCCACTGGGAAGGAGCTGTTCATGTGCCTGGCAAGCATAGGTAACTGCCTCCAATTGCAGGGCACTGAGACGATCAGAGTTAATCAACTCTCTCGGCAGAGCCAACTTATAGGTAATGTCCGGTAATTCGACGGAGGAAAGTGTCGCTGTTTCCACAACGGGATCAGGATGCCTAGAGCCACCTTCTAGCTTACTAGGCCAGTAGGAAGAGTAAGTATCAGCTACGCCAGCTTCCTCAAAGTCTACCTCATCGTCCTCCACAAGAGGAATATACATTGAAGATGGATTGCGTCGCACAGACTGTTGACGGTCCATATTCAACCGATTTTGGCTTGGGTTTAGCGACTGCCCTCTTGCCATAGGCGTGGTCTGATGTGGAAGTGCTCCAAGGTTGCCATTTGTCTTCATAAGATCCACCAATGACCGATTTAGGCTTGGGTTTACCGACGGGGCTCTTCCCGTAGCCGTGGTCTGACGTGGAAGTGCTCCAAGGTTGCCATTTGTCTTCATAAGATCCACCAATGACCGATTTAGGCTTGGGTTTACCGACGGGGCTCTTCCCGTAGCCGTGGTCTGACATGGAAGTGCTCCAAGGTTGCCATTTGTCTTCATAAGATCCACCAATGACCGATTTAGGTATGGGTTTAGCGACGGGGTTCTTGGCGTAGGCGTAGTCTGACGTGGAAGTGCTCCAAGGTTGCCATTTGTCTTCATAGGATCCACCAATGCCTTGTTATATGGTATTTGCATGGGCATTCTAACAGAATTAGACCGAGGTTGAGGCGTCATAGGCATTTTATAGGGATGGGAACCCAATCGCAGCTGTGGAGTGAGATTAGCTGGGGGCTGTATCTTTAATTGTAGCCCATAGTTTGAATTGGGCTGATTGCTTTGTAAAGCAGCTGAAGCATTGTAAGGTTTTACGACACCAACCTTGGGCATCTCCTTAAAGAATGTACGATTCGTTGGCAACACTAACTGAGGTTTCTCTATGGGTTCCGTTTCAGGTTCCGGGTCCACCATGGGCAGAGAGTTCAACTCCTCCTGAAGTCGGGCATCAATTTCTGCATCTTGTTCATCAATCTTTTCCTGACTTGAAACGACTTCTGGTAGTTTCGCTGAAATTAATGGTTTCGAATCGACCTGCAGATTGATATTGATATTGATATCAATAAGTAAGTACATATTATTCTTCACAATTAAATAAATAAATCATACCCATATCAATTACCATCAATATTATGTTATTCATAAAATATGTTTACTCTAATTATCAAAAATGTTATATAATTTACCTTGGTTTTAACCGTGTCTGATTTTTGAGCTTGTTTCGTTTTCGGCATTTCTATTTCGTTATCAAGCCCCTTTATTGGCACTTTTAAAACCGTCCCAGATTTTTGTACTTGTTTATTTTTCGGCATTTCTACTTTTTTAGTAAGTCGCTTTTTAGGCATTTTTAAAACAATTATATTTTTAGTTTATCAATTTCAGTTTTATTTGATTTTTCACAATTCCTACGAAATTTCGTCCGTACACAATGAGAGTTTCTTTTATTCTAATAACAAAAGCAGAGCAAAGCCTTCTTTTATATAAAATTGTTCCAAATAGTGTTGGGCAATGTCGATAGTAATATGTAACTAGTGTTGAGCAATGTCGTTGCTAGACAGGTTATCGAAAGGAAGATTCTGGAGCAGTATTGCCATATCAGCCTTTTCTGCATAATTTCAATATATCTTATGAAGCTTATAGCATTCTTACACCGTCGCTGCTAAGCAAGAGCATATATAGACCACATGATCTTATTGAGCTGATCATTTCTGCATACATATATACGCATATTTTTCTGGCCCCACCTAGATTATTCAATTTATTCCGCATATTTTAATAAAAAAAAAATTTCCTCATGTTCACGATTAACCATTTGTACTTTTTTAGGTTTCTGCGTTATCTAGCTTTAATAAACATAAGTAGTAAAAATAACAAAAATAGTAACAAACTTAATAATTCCGCCAGTTGGGATAGTTTCAAATCAGCTGTTTTTGTCGTCGATTACCTAATTTGTAATCGAAAATAGCCAAAATGTGGCAATTTTTAGTCAGAACCGAAGCCTTATTGAAGTCGTAATGATGTATGGCATGCCGGTAACTCCGATATATTTGAACCCAACTGTCAGCTTTTCTCTATGGTAGAGACCTTCTTTCCGGCGTCAAAGCGTCGATTTTTCGTTCCGGCGCAATACCGGCAGTGTAACAAAGGCTTTTAAGTTAAAGTAAAAGGCATGAAGTTGATTGCTTGTCAAGATATTGGTTCAGATTATATTTTAATATGGTCATAGGTTCATAGTTAAAGTAAAACGCATGAAGTTGATTGCTTGTCAAGATATTGGTTCAGATTAGATTTTAATATGGTCATAAGTTCTTCATATGTAAATATATATGTATAATTATTTTTCTTACTGTTCAAAGTAGTCTCTGTATAGTTTTTCAAAAAGGAAAAAAATGTTAAATTTTCAAAATTTGGGTATTAACTTAAGGCGCTAAGGGTGGTCATGGATGTTGCATGCCGCAAGACAATCAATACCCAGGAAATTGTCCGACTGAGGACACATCAATATGAGTGATAAGGACAGCGAGCTTAGCTTCAAGACATCTACCCAACAATGGCAGAAGAAAGCAATGGAAAGACGGGAAAATTATGCCAAACGTACGGGAGCTACAACTTCCATCGATAGCTATACGGAATATAAGAATTTAAGAAAATTATCGACTGACAGCGATGATGAGACCAAGGACTTAAGAACCTCGGTAGAGTTGCAGAAGAAGAAGCGTAATACACTCATGGCCACAAGGATGAGTCATCCCGATCAGGACTTTGAAATCTACTATCATGAGCCAATTAAAGTTCGCTTCAAATCCACAAATGAAAAGATTATTTATCATGATGTCTAAAATATAATATCCTTAAATAAATTTTCCATATAAACCTTTCACTTGAAAGGTTGTTATTTATATCGTATCTTTAAGTTTCACATTATAATAATAAAACCACTCGCAACATATATTTTATATACAGTGAAACCTCTGTTGGGCGGACACTCATGGTCGCCCAATTTGTGTCCGCTCAAGGGGAGTGTCCGCCTAAAGGAATATTTTTTTTTTACTACTGCGTCTTAAAAAATAATTTATTTTGGTTTGTCGAGCGTTCTTTAATTTTCTCTCTAATATGCAGGACTGCCAATGGCTTTCCAAATGTTATACTTATTCAAACGCTTTATAGTCATTTTGAACTCATTTTTTTAATTTCTTAATTGTGGTCATCGCCTTATCATTCGAATTTATTGGGTCAGGATAATAGTCAGGCTCTTCCGGTTCTTCTTCGGATTCCGAATTATCATTGTTTCCGCCCATGGTGGGGTTACTAATGTAGATACTTACGTAGGTACCCATTGTAGGGGTACTAATGTAGGTACTTACCTAGGTACCCATGGTAGGGGTACTAATGTAGGTACTTACCTAGGTACCCATGGTAGGGGTACTAATGTAGGTACTTACCTAGGTATCCATGGTAGGGTTACTAAAGTAGGTACCTACGTAGGTACCCTTGGTAGGGTTACTAAAGTAGGTACTTACCTAGATACCCTTGGTAGGGTTAATAATGTAAGTACTTACTTAGGTACCCATGGTAGGGTTACTAAAGTAGGTACTTACCTAGGTACCCATGGTAGGGTTACTAAAGTAGGTACTTACGTAGGTTCCCATGGTAGGGTTACTAATGTAAGTACTTACCTAGGTACCCATGGTAGGGTTACTAATGTAAGTACTTACCTAGGTACCCATGGTAGGGTTACTAATGTAGGTACTTACCTAGATACCCATGGTAGGGTTACTAATGTAGGTACTTACCTAGGTACCCATGGTAGGGTTACTAATGTAAGTACTTACCTAGGTACCCACGGTAGGGTTACTAAAATAGGTACTTACGTAGGTATCCATGGTAGGGTTACTAATGTAGGTACTTACCTAGGTACCCATGGTAGGGTTACTAATGTAAGTACTTACCTAGGTACCCATGGTAGGGGTACTAATGTAGGTACTTAGCTAGGTACCCATGGTAGGGTTACTAATGTAAGTACTTACCTAGATACCCATGGCAGGGTTACTAAAGTAGGTACTTACCTAGGTACCCATGGTATGGTTACTAAAGTAGGTACTTACGTAGGTACCCATGGAAGGGTTACTAAAGTAGGTACTTACGTAGGTATCCATGGTAGGGTTACTAATGTAGGTACTTACCTAGGTACCCATGGTAGGGGTACTAATGTAGGTACTTAGCTAGGTACCCATGGTAGGGTTACTAATGTAAGTACTTACCTAGATACCCATGGTAGGGTTACTAAAGTAGGTACTTACCTAGGTACCCATGGTATGGTTACTAATGTAAGTACTTACCTAGATACCCATGGTAGGGTTACTAAAGTAGGTACTTACGTAGGTACCCATGGTAGGGTTACTAATGTAAGTACTTACCTAGGTACCCATGGTAGGGTTACTAAAGTAGGTTTTTACCTAGGTACCCCTGGTAGGGTTACTAAAGTGGGTACTTACCTAGGTACCCATGGTAGGGTTACTAATGTAGGTACTTACGTAGGTACCCATGGTAGGGTTACTAATGTAAGTACTTACCTAGGTACCCATGGTAGGGTTACTAAAGTAGGTACTTACCTAGATACCCTTGATAGGGTTACTAAAGTGGGTACTTACCTAGGTACCCATGGTAGGGTTACTAATGTAAGTACTTACCTAGGTACCCATGGTAGGGTTACTAATGTAAGTACTTACCTAGGTACCCATGTTAGGGTTACTAATGTAAGTACTTACCTAGGTACCCATGGTAGGGTTACTAAAGTAGGTACTTACCTAGGTACCCATGGTAGGGTTACTAATGTAAGTACTTACCTAGGTACCCATGGTAGGGTTACTAATGTAAGTACTTGCCTAGGTACCCATGGTAGGGTTACTAAAGTAGGTACTTACGTAGGTACCCATGGTAGGGGTATTAATGTAGGTACCCATGGTAGGGGTACTAATGTAGGTGCCCACGATAGGGATAATTACAGGAGTACCCATGGTAGGGGACTTATGTAGGTACCCACGATAGGGGTAGTTACAGGGGTACCTATAGTATGGGCACTTATGTAGGTACCCATTATAGGGGTACTTATGTAGGGACCCATGGTTGGGGTGGTTCAGAGGTACCCATAGTATGGGTACTTATGTATGTATCCATGGTAGGGGTACTTGTGTAGGTACCCACGATAGGGGTAGTTACAGGGGTACCAATAATAGGGGTATTTATGTAGGTACCCATGGTAGGGGTACTTATGTAGGTACCCACGATAGGGGTAGTTACAGGGGTACCTATAGTATGGGTACTTATGTAGGTACCCATTATAGGGGTACTTATGCTGGGACCCATGGTAGGGGTGGTTCAGAGGTACCCACAATATGGGTACTTATGTAGTAGTGATGTAAATCCAAACTGAACATTGATTTAAAAATCGGATTCTTAAAATCGCCTATGCAAATATCGATTGATCGAAACATCGGAAATTTCGACATCGATTGATCGATTTTTCATATGCATATAATTACACAGGAAAGTGCATGAACACTTCAACACATTTAAACTTAGATTGCGTTCAGTAACATAGTTTGTTTATGTTATTTATACACATATAAGTATATACTTCCAGTAAAATGTCCGACAGCCAGTAGCTCAGATGCAGTTAAGAACGGCGAAAGTCACGACAATGCATTGCAATGCATTAATTAAATCATAAAACTATGATGAACAATGATATTAAACTAGATTAAAAATTGTAATTAATGATATGTTTACAGACGTCAGCTTAAATCTTGATAGTGTTGTTCACAATTTGTCCAGTTGCCCGCTTATATGGTAGTCAAAGCCGGTATCATTTACTTGTCTATTGTGATAACGCACATGACGCTTAAATACTGATAAGACATGCCCAGAATTTCTTTTTGTCTAACTAGGATTCGTTTCATAATTGAAACAAAAAAAAAACTTTGCGCTTACATAATTAAATTTCAATCGAAAACTATTACATATTTACTTATAAATATATGATGTTTGAAAATAGCTTAAACTAGATTTCAAATTCTAAGATCATGGCACATTCAAATCGGCTTCTTTATCGGAAAAAATTCGCTAGTAGAATTCGGCTAACAGATAAGTTCAGAAATTGTTGATTTAAATTAGGCAAGCCTAGTTTATTCCTTCAAGTTTTCCGTTGTATAGACATTTTCTCAGTCAGTTTCGTTATGTGAACAAATTCAAATCTATAAAAACTTATTTCGAGTATCTGTCTAAATTTTATGTGTTTGTTTGGTTTTGTTGGTTTGGCATTCAACCATGGTTCAATCAAACAGGTTGGCTTCTCTCAAGTTGAAGCTTCCAGGGCTGGAAGAAACCCAGCCCAAGAAGAAGAAGCTCTATGCAGAAAGCAGTCGTCAGAGCGTCCGGGAAACTGTCCAGCAATGGAGAAAAGTGGCTGCCGAAAGGCGTTCAGTTCGAAAAAATCGGGAGGCCGATGATTACCTCAGTGTGCCACCAAGTTTATGCATAGTGAAAAGAAACACAGTCCCGGAGAGGCAAAAGAGCACTGGAAGTCGCCGTAATTCCAGTACCACGCCTAGAGGATCCATACCATCTGAGAAAGCAGGTCCCGTTATCGTTACCCATTACCCACAATCGACCAGGAATAGCATGAATGCAACTCAAATTGAAACGGATCAAGGAGTTGCCCTATGTTTCCATGAGCCAGTGAGGGGAAGTTTGAATGTGGAGAGAATGTCAGAGGGAAGTGAAACCACTAATAAATAAATCAGACTTAAAAAGGCGGCACTCGAAATATTCCAAGATTTTGTTGTTTGTTTATTTGCCAAACTCAAAAGGTAATCCAATAATTGGTAATACGCATTATTCACGCCCGGCAATTGATGGCAAATGCATTACCAACGGATCCATCCATAGTTCATAAATAATCTATGAACCAATCCTCAACCCTCCTTAAAACACTCTCAACAAAATGAGCAAATTTATGCGGTTTTTTTCGTGGCTTTTCTTTTGCTTGTGGCAAGGGTTGCTTCGCTTTTCAAGTGGTTTTTTCCTCTTTTTTATCTAACTATTCGCTGTAGTTTTTTTCTGTTGCTTGTTATTAATAGAGTTGAAGTCCTGGCTGCTTATTGACTCGTCACAATCAACAAATCGTATGTAAAGTTGGACGTCTGTTGACGATGATGGATTTGTGCGAAATGATACGGATTCCCAACGTCAAGTCACCCACATTCAAGTGGATACCATGGGTGAATGTGTGTGTGTGTACTTCAAGTTCCCATTTGTATATAACAATATTCGCTGCAACCAATCAGAACGCTTGCTTGTACATAACTAATTTCCCCTTCAGCTGTCATGTATACTCCGCTCTTTCTAGCACATTGCAGTGGCCGCTTAATATAGCTGCTTGTACTGCTCTGCCGCATGGTATTGTATCTTGCTCTCTTTGTCTGCATACAAATGCTCTAGCGAAGACACAAACCACTGTTAAGAGCATGTTAAACTTGTGTAAATGCATACAATTTGTTTATGATTTTTAATTTTAAAGAAATGAGTAAGGCAAATTAAAGAATTTTAAAATGTATGAGTATCTTTTTATGCATTAAATATCCTACAATTTTTTTAGAAGCACATATATAACATTTTAATTTTTTATTATTTATATATCAACATTCAAGTTAAACAAAGTATTAAAATAACTTATTTATTAAAAAGTTTTCAACTATCAATTTCTTATTGACCTCTCAGACGAAGTCTTTTGCTTGTAGTATCAATAATTAAAAGAACTTAATTTAACCTTTTATTAATCATTAAATAATTCGAGTGCAACGTCCTAAAATAGAAGAAAACCTCTACAAATACTTTTTCTTTTGGGAATAAAAGCAATTTCCGTTAAATGTCATAAAGGACTCTCAGGACACATGCGATCATTAATCATAAAGTCAAACAGTTGACAGTTGCAGACCAATAAAAGGCTAAACTTATAAAGAATGCCTGTTAGATTTCAGTTTTTAGAGGACAAACCAACCCCGATTACTAGATGCTTAATTTCAACTCTATTTTTGCCCGCAGGCAGAAATGATTTGACTTTGAATTGAGCAGCAACAACACTAATAATAATCATACGTTGACTGCCAAAAAGAAGGCGTGGCTGTGTTAATGGGGAGGTACAGGAAGAAATGTTCGCGTGCCAAAACGGAAGTGTCTCAAAATTGAATTTGCATAATGTTTAAAAAAAGGGAAAGAAAAATTAAGGCAGCAAGGAAGCAAAAGAAAAAGAAGAGAAGGTCAAGTGTTAATGCTAAGCTTTTGCAAGGAAATAAAATAAAGTGAAGAAAACTAACTTGAACTTCCTTTAAATATGGAGTTTTTGAAGGAAACTCAAATATCAATAGTATAAAATAACAAAAATATATTTATATTGAAATGTAGAATTCATATAGAAGAATCATCTATCAATATTATCTAAAATTATATTTGAATAAAGACTTTATATGGAGAATCATTTATAAATAACATAAAGTAACTAAAATTATACTTAAATATATAATTTATATAGGAGAATCATCTAAAATTATACCAATGTAGACTTTATATAGAACAATCAACTATCAATAGCTCTTCGCACAGTTTAGAAATATATTTAGCTTAAAAAGTAGCACCCTCAAGGCAATCAAAGCAACTGGCATACACACAATCACACCCTTTACAGGGTATAAAAATAGCAAGCGTCCAATTGCTAAAGTCCTGGTCTAATCCATTCATTAAACTTTGTGATTACACTGACCACAGAAAGAGAAAAGGGACACACACGCCCATGTTTAACTCCGTAACCCCAGGACCAGCCACAACCCCAAAAATAACCCCATCCCCTATGCCACAAAATTTCCTATGCAAGCAAAGGGAAAATCAGCAGCTGAAGTTGTTCAGCCAAGTGAATAAACTGACTGCTGACAGGCTCATTAAATGCCGCATTCAGTTGGCCCTGACCAGTTGAGTATGGATTGAGGATTGAGGAGGATTCTCTTGTCCATGTTTGTTTAGCAACTGCGTCCACTACTTCAGGCTGGTCACACTGGCCTGGGGCCAAAGTCAACACGTCAAATTGAATGCCTCCCCGTTTCAACAACTGCTCTGTTATGAGTATGCCACGCCCCATACGCCCACTTACACAGCATGGCTAATTTCAGGCAGCTTTTTTTAAAAAAAAAAAAGTTCATAAATAAAGCGAGGAAAATTGTTAGAAATTGCCAAAACAATTTATGTTGACATTATCTCGAGAGACTTTTTTTTTCTTTCCCCTCAGCGAGAATGATTAATTACCACAGCGAAGTCGGATATTTGAATATGAAAAGCGATAAAGTCGTGATAAGTGAGCAAACAGAATGTCGCAAAAGAAAATGTGGAAAATGCAGAACAGAACTGAGAAAAACTTTACTTATTGCTCCCCAGTTGACGATAAACCTGCACGACGCTTTAATGAACTGAAGCATTTCATCATTTCCGGGCAAGATATCCACACCGACTGTCCAGTTGAGAATGGAGAACGGAGAATGGAGAAAAGAGGAGAATGGGAGAGTTGGAAGGTAGAACTCATTGGTATGCCTGATAGAAAACTGTTTTCTACATTCACAGTTGACATTTGGGATTCCAATTGATTTCCCATTCGATTTTTGTTTGCTTTGCTGATTTTCGCATTTTGTTGGTTTTCTATTTGCCTAAAAAATTGCGAATTTTCCAAATGAAAATCCTTGTGCGAATTGTATTCAAATGAGCGAATGAATTCAAGAATATTGACACTTGATTTGCATTTATAATGGAAACGTGATTTTAGATTTCAGTTATCAGTTTTCAGTTTTCAGATTGGCAAAGAAATTATACTATCTATGTTTATATCAGAAAACTCATTCTTACCACCGAATGTGTTAATTTCTCCATCTCTATTGCTCCTTCTATCTATCTCAGTTATTTTTTAGACATATTGCGCATAAAAAATTGAAGAGCTTGGCCTCGGGATGTTTTCACCATAAAATAATCTTTTTAAGCCGAAAACAAATTACAAATAAGAGGTCCCCTCTATATAATTTGTTCCCGTTTTTATGTTTTCTTGTTTTTTTCCTTTCTTCTGCCTGTTTTACATATTCTCTCTTATTTTTTTCTTTCTGTTCTTTTTTGCCTATGCATTCCCATTCCGAGGGTGGCTGTTTCTCTTAACAAATTATAATGTATTGAAAATTGACAGAATTATGTAATGAATAGAAAATTATGCAAATTACAGTGCAGTTACATTTAATGGTAAGACCTTTTCTCTCCTCTCCTCTCTTCTCTTGTTTTTGGTTTTTGTTTAAGGACAAATCGAACGACCCGCAAGAAAACGAATCGAATTCCACTTTTATTGGCAGCTCGTAAGATGACAAACCCTGAACTCACAGAACCCTAAAAAACCTCCATAAAAGGTAAAAAGACCTGTCGAAAAACAAAACCAAATAAAATGCAATGATAAGAATATGGAAAACTTGAAGAAATTTACCTTAAAGCTTGAAAGAAATTGTTTAAAAATGTGTTTTTAAAATTAGGTATGTTTCTTAGGTTAATTAAACCTTAATTTTTATAGATCTTATATATAAATGACATCTTATAAAAAAAACAATTAACTAATTATAGAAGGTTTGTAAGTATTGAAATTTGTTCAAATTTGTATGTCTTATACATTTTGTTTTTTAAAACAGGGATCGCAAATAAGAGTTATTAGTCTAAAAAAATCAAACCTAAAAAATACCTAGACGCCTGGGAAATTGTTAGAAATACTATTTTTGAATGGGATATCCTGGAAACAGAATAAACTTTTATTTTCAATTTAAATTTAAAAACTCAAAAAATAAATCTTATTTATAATTTTTATAACTTAAATTAAAAATAAGAGTTATTTTTCAATATTTATAATTAAAATGGAAAATAAGACATATTTTACCATTTTTAAAAGAGAAATTGAAAGTAAAACTTTGTTTTCAATTTTCATAATAAAAATTGAAAATAAGAGTTATTTTTAAATTTTCATTTTAAAAATTGAAAATAAAAATCGAATTCAAGGATTCCTGCTTTAAAAACTAGAACTGTTAACAAAACCAAACAGCTTTAACTAAACTTGTTTTAATTAAAAACAATCAAAAAGAAATAGAATAGTATTTAAAAATCGTAGCTTTAAATTTATTCAAGTTTATGCATTTGGAAAACATTTCTTACGTAAAATGTTTTTTATTTATGCCTTACTCGTTACTTATTAAAACTTTATACAAACGCTTCACGGCACTAAAAATTGCTGTTTAATTACATAAGCCAACTAATTTGGCGACTTAAGACAACATCTTCTTGAATCCAAAGACGCTGAGCAAAGTGTCAGGTTGTGAACTCTACGTGCCGAGTAAGAGGCAACTAGTTTTACCACTTGCACCACAGTAAGACCCACCCAACCACAACACCACAACCACTACAGCAACTAATTAGCATTTGCAGTGCGGCAAACTTCAAACTTTTGGCAGATGAAATTTCACAGGGAGGTCACACACAAAGCCAAGAGGGAGGAGGTGAAAAAGTGGGAGGAATGTCATGATACCTGCCCCAAGACAAGCAAGCAAAGTTGTGGCATAAAGAAGTTGTCAGTGGACAAACCTGAGAAAACCTGACTGAGTATTGAGAAAGAGGAAACAGAAACGTTTGATGCCCGTAACATGAGATTTTGAAAAAAAAAACATATAAAAAAAACAAATCTGGACTCTTGGCCCATGTTCATTTGCATTCGTGACTGAAATCATGACAGGAGACAACGCCAGCGATGCGAGTCACGCGAATTGATTCAACAACAAAAACAACAACAACAACTGCTACAACAACTGCAACAACAAATAACAATAACAACAATAAACTCAAACATATATTTTAAAGGCATAAAATGCTCATAACTCTGTCAGAGGTTTCTTGGCTTGGTCTCCAAAATTATGATGTTCTCATTGAAGTATTTCAAGCAGAAGCAGTTGCAACTTGCCATACAACTTGCTCATCATCATATTCATTGTGATCATCATCATCATCATCATCATAATCATTATTGTCATCATGTTGTACTGTGCGTCATCATGTGCTGTCCTAATGGAAGACAAACATTTTATGGTTGCTTCAAGAAGTCACGGCCTGACGTTGACCTTAGAACAGTTCCTTGACTTCCCTTTCCTTTTTTTTTTTTTGCTCTCTTACCTCCTCCTCTCTCTTCGCTCTTCCCTGTTCACATACTCCTGCACTCGTATTCATTCATTCAATTACATTTTTGCGCACACTCAGCACTAAAGGGACCTCATAAAGCGTCAAAAATTTCAGCAAATGAGCAGCTTCTGTCCGCATTCGAACTCCGACCTAGTCCTAGTCCTTCGACCTCTTCACTCCACCCCATCATCTGTTGTCCTTCATTAGAAACAGCTCCCGTGGGTATTGAGTATTTGCGCGTCCAAATCGATGACCAACCACACACAACAAACGTGCAACATTCAACAACATTCAACGGCCATCAAAGTGTCCGCCTCTATTAAAACCGACAGTTGCGAGTATTCCTATTTCTCTGACCCACAGTGTCAACATTGTGGCTGTTACAATAGCTTATGCAATCCAGAGTGTCCTTAGACCTCTAGCTGCCACATCTTTGTCTTCCTACTGCAATTTCAAACTGCTGACCAACGCATTTCCCACAGGAAAAACAAACACTTTTGCCACACACGATGTTGAATTGTGACACAACATTCAAGGAAAAACAGGAACTAATAGAACTTATGAAAGTTTTCCTTTACTGAAGGTCCTATTTAAGAACTACACATATAATATTTTGATGTGGAAAAAAGCAGCTTGGGTTGGGTTGTTCAGCAACAACCCAAAGAATTAGAAGTTGGAGTTCAAAAGTTAGAGTAGTTAGTTTAAAAAGCGAAGAAAGTTCGCAGTTTATACAGAAATGGAAAATTTAAGTAGATAATAAATCTGAATTTAACTAATTAGTTTAAATAAAATTTATAGTAATGAAATGACGAAAAGTCAATGCATAGGTTCCTGTTGAAAAGTTTAGTATTATCCCTAATATTTGAGAGATTAATGAACATAGAAATAATAAATATTGAATTAAAATGAAATGCAAATCGAATTTAAGTTTATTCAATATCAAATATATTAAATAGCGATAACTTGAAAACTCCTTCAACAAAATTAGCTACTAATATCCCCCAAATTTAGTGCCTTTAGTCGCCAAACCCCCTTCTCTACCTTACAATTTTATTTTCAGCTGCTTTTTAATAAATTTACGATCAACTCACACTTAAATTACAGTCAACCTCTTGAATATATCTTAAGCAAATTTCATCACGTTTCGAGCATTGCGGGATTAACTAATTTCGTCCTGTAATTTCAGCCAGGTTTCTTTCTGGAACTTCTAGAAAAGTTGTTCTCATCTCTCACTTAACTCCTTCATTGGAGTTTTCGCTTCGTCACGCCTGAAATTGCACATAAAAAAAGAGAGAAGGAAAATTTTTACGATTTTCCTATGCAAATTTTCGTAAGGGAGCTGGGCAAAGTTTTTTTCAACTCGCACTTTTTTTTGGGGTACATTTGGGTTTTTTTGTCGAGTTTTTTTCTTTTTTTCTTTTTGTAACTCACAGGTGGATGATTTTACGATGCATTTTATGGACTGAGAAATGTTTTTCATTTAGAACAAATGCAACGAAATGAATTTGTGAATGCGATAAATTTAAGAAAAAAGTCAATTAGAATTCGTTACAACGTGAAGAAATGAAATGAAATTAAACAAAAGGAAAGTTAAGAAAATCAATGGAAATCTTTAAGCTTTGTAGCATGCCCCCAGAACATGCCACACATTATCTGTGATAATAACGAAACAAACTTAACCCTAATAAAGTACAAATGGGAGCAATTCTATTTCATTATGAAGCTCGGTTTATGCAAATTTCAGATGTAAGGACTACACTCATGAGAGAGAAAGATAAGCCATAACTGTGAGCCATAAAATATGTCATATTTTAGCCAAATGTTGCAGCACAATTACAATAAACGCATTCGCCATGGAGGCAAGGACTTGGCTTTGTCAGGACTCGGCTTCTCATATGGGACAGATAACGACGACTGTAATTAACCCATTCTCCCAGTTTAGAGAGTGGCGTGAAAACATTTGCCGCACAAGTTTCCACATATACACAATTATCCTTTGAGGCAGTGGCAGCAACTTCCTCTTATCCTGCCCCTTTTTTTTCTCAAATAGAAAGCGCGTTCAACTCAAGTTAATGCTTTGCAAATTGACACTTGGCCTAAACGAAGGCTCGCCTCGTCATCAAAAATATAAAAAAAAGGGACATCAGTCTAGTCCGATTCAGAGTCCGATTCCAAGTTCATCACAAAGTGATGAATGTGCAACTTCCTGAACCTCAACGAAGTGTCCAAGTTCATGTCCGGGCCAACTAAATTGGATTGCATATCATTATTTTGCACTTGTCTGAGCAAATTTTCACACTTGCCAAACTGAAACCAAGTGTAAAAGAAAAGCGAAGGATAATTTATGCGCCTTCTTGGACAGAGTTCCCTTCGCCTTTTGATGGACATTCCAAGCAATCGTCCTGGGACATTGCCAAATTCCTTTTGCAATTGAACAAAATCCAATAAATAAAACTCCAAGCTACCCAAAATATTCAACTCAGTTGAGTTTCAGTTCAGTTGAGTTGAGTTTCAGTTCATGTGTGTAAGATAATATTTATTTGGCGTTAATCAAAGCCGTTCAGGAGATGTCCTGGACAACCCTCTGCCCACTGACAAAAGAGTAGAGACATTTGGTCTTTCAGAAAGACTGACAAATCTTATTAGTTGAGCATCACTTGAATTCTTTTTAAAGTTTTAGAAAAGGTAAGTCTCAAATGGCTTAGAATAAGTCAAATGTTGAATAAAACAGGGAAATAAGCTTTTTTCCAATTTTTTCCTGTTTATTTTGCTTGTAAGCTGTCGAAAACAATAAAAGAATACAAGGCGCAGTTCAATTAACATAAAAAAGCAATTTATTTGCAGAGAACTTGAAGTAAGATTAATGGAGTACTTGTGTTCTCTGTCCCACTGCATGTCTACATCTCTCTCTCTTTCTCTTTCGGTTTTTGTCAGGTGTCAAAGTTTAAATGCTCGCTGCGGCATTTAATTGGGCGTGTCAGGACCTGGCTATAATTAATATGCTAATAAAATATCTCATGACAGCTGAACAAGAACTTCTGACAGTCCTTCCCCTCTCCACACTCTTCCACACTCCCCCACTGTTAATACTGCCTTTGGAATGTTGTGCAATAAAGTTCTCGGCATGTTTGACTGACATTCCATGCTACATATTGAGTCTGGCTGTAAATCATGATTATCTTTTTATTGCTGACATTTGCGGCCTCTTTATGAACTTCCCCCTCTTAAGAGGGGATATTCGAAAGCTGGCTAACGAGATTTGCAATGGTTTTTTGGGTGGCACTCTAATGGATATGGCTTAACTTTGGGGTCACTCGCAGGGACTCGCAATTGCCATTTCGATTTCCATTGCATACCTTGAGGCGCACTTTGCAGTCCCTGCCAAAAGGCATTCCAATCGAATGCCATTCGATGATAGAAATCGTGCTACACGTTAATCCAGTCAAACATTTAAACATACTTATTGCCGAGTCCTGCAAGCAGCAGCAGCAGCAGGACATCTTACATTGTCCAGGGCATGAAGCCAACTGCCAAAGATTAGTGCGAAAAGAGGAGGAAACTGAGGGGGACTGCGCCGAAATGGACGTCCTGTCGTTTGCCAGGCTCAAAGTGCCATCCGGGCGACAATGCAACATTACAATAATGTGCATTTTTATGGACAGTTAACGGCTGCAGATGCCATAAACGCATTATCCAACGCACATCAATGGAATGCCAATGCCAAGACATGTGAGAGCCAAGCTGACAAGCCAAGTTAACAGCAAGAAACTTTAAGAGATTCCTCAGAGTCACAACAGTTTTTTGATACTAAGGTAGGAAAGTGCAGTTTTATTTTAAAGTTAGTTTAGAAGTCAAGTCTTTTTTGTTATATGATGTTATCCTTTTAAATATATTTTTAAATGCTGAGGAAAATAAGTGCATAATATTTAATATCAGTTCTGAAAACCACGAAGAAAGCTTCAAGTCTTATTCTTCAGTACTTTGAAGCTACAATTTGAAATATATTTTTAATCCCACTTGAAATCAAGATTTGACTGAAAATTATTAAATATTTGGTGTAAAGTTGTTTCGTCGCCATATCTGCAATAGTTCTTAGAGATCTGTAGTTGTACTTTCTACAAAGTAATACTCTGAGTACACCTGTTACAATCAAGTCAATAATATTAGCCAGTTTACCAACTTTGGCCTGGGCAATAAAATCTAATCTCACATCTAAATGGCGTTAGCTGAGTGAATCATGACTTGGTATATAAGATGGCTCTGACCACAAATCTCTTTCTGGCTTTGGAAGCAACAGTTAAGCTGGTCCCACAAGTGGAACAGGACCATAAATAAGCTAAGAAAGACAAAACAACCATCTAAATTAATTATTTATAGGATAGGAGTCCACTGTGGTTTGGGCTGAATAATAAAACGATTTGCAAGTCCGAATTGAACATGAATTATGTTCAAGGATAAACAAAAATATTACTTACTTGCAGATAAGATACGAGTTTAAATTATGACGGTTAAATGTTAAATGGAGCCACAGTCAGACTTCATACGAAATATTTCAAAGTTTTGTCTTAAAGTGGAGCTAGAAACTCCAGCACTTGGCTAGGATAACAAACCTAATAAATAGAGAAAGTGTGAGAGAGAGGGGTGGGGCAGAAACAACAAGGACAACGGGTACTTTTGAATGGGAGTAAATCTAATTTTAAGAGCTGCCTTCTCCCCTTAGGGTGCACCCACCAATTATATTAATACAGTTACTCGAATTTATGACACGACAGCGGGGTGGTTAGAACTGTAACTGAAGGATGGATAGAGAGGGAGGGGAAGGAAAGTGTCGCCAAATTGAATTTGCATAATTTTAAAAGCCGACTGCGGCTTCCAAGTGGCTAAGTGTGTTGGGCATATTGACAGGACACGGTGGCAGGACTCTCAAGTCTCGCACCGCGCACCGCGCAATCGGAATGGAAATGATGTTTTTGATTTTGATTATGCAAATTTAAGTGTCGCAACAATGTTGTTGCTCATTCGACTTGAAAGTTGACGCTCCATGAACTCTCACAAAGGCCGACCCATAATAAGAAATATCTTTTAACAATCAGTTCCAGCTTAAAGTTTACTATGTTAATTACAAAGTGGCTGCTCAAGATGTTATGGATGCAATATCTATGCTTTAGATATTCGCTAATTTAGTCTACACTCAGCATACTTACTTGCAGCACTGTTTAATTGAATGTGACCCTCAAGTTAGTACAAATAATTTCTTATTCTGGGGTCAGCATGCTTCTCATTTTGACTGAATCCTTGGCGACAGTTTGATGGTCACCCTTAAAGTCAGGGTCTGATATTAATCCATGCTTTTCATATAAATTACTTCATTAGAGCAGTCCTTCAGTAGAATTTCTGCAAATGTTTGTAATGAAAGTCCAAATGGAATTTATGTTTATTTGGTTTTTAGGGAAAGTGTTGACATCATCGCATAAATATAAGATGAAAATTATTCTTTGAACTAAATTCTTAGATATATTGTAGTGAATTGTATATACTTAAGATTGTAAATAGTTAAGAAAATGAAATCACAAATTAACACAAGCTCTGAGAGTTAAAGAGGTTCAAGTTTTATTAATATTTCTTTTATTTCTATTTTAAATTCTAGAATCAATGCACACTTAAAAGTTTGATTTACGATATCTAAATCTTTCTCTGTTTTTATGGCTTATAAAGAAATTTCTTAAATATTGAAGAAGCCAAATAGCAACTCAATACAAGAAAATTCTTCAGAGTGTGACTTTATATGCCATTCACATAAAAGAGCAGTCACCTTTGAAATTTGTAGAGCAGAAAAGAAAATTCTTTTGTTAAAATTTAAAGCGATAGAAATTGCCAATCAATGGAGATGCTTTCAATGAATAGACTGAAAAAGACTTAAAGTTATCAGAGAGTTGGCTGCTAAAGCAAAAGGCTGAAATTGTTTGCATTTGTATTGACAGATTTTTGCAAAAATATTTCATTGCCATCTCTCTCCAGGGTCGCATCCTGGGCACGGTCACGTTTTATACGAATTTGAACGGTAATAATCGATCCCTGTGGCACTTTTAAAAAGAATAAATCCGATTTTGAATGCCACAGGGGGTTGAAGTGCTCTAAAACACAACTCACAAAGAAGATAAAGGAAGCTTAAAGTTTAGGTTGAAGGTTATGTAAACCTTTGAATTAAGCAACAGCCTATTCCCAAGTTATTTATGTACATTTGTTCTTCACTGTTGACTCTTCATTGTGGGCAAATCCGAAAGGATTAAAAACAAATCCACTCGAAATTGAATACGATTAAATTCGAAATTGACCTCTGACTGACCATATGCAACTCCCTCTCCCTCTCCCTCTCCCAGTTCCCCCTCTCATAACCCTCATTCAATCGAGCTGTGAAAGTCAGCACAACCCACAGAACTGAAGAGAATGGGATAAATCCTCTTCTAGCGTTTTTCATTGTTGTCGCAACATTTTAAAATCGAATTTCAAAAGGGTGTCTGCTTCACATGGACACGGAACACACCACAAAACGACGGCATCTCCTCTTTTTTTTTATAGTCATGCAACACTGTGAAGGGTTGCAACTGTGGCACGAGTCTCACCGGGTTGAAGGGTGTTATTTGCCTCTCTCAAAACATAATTACGTACATGTAAACAATAATTTAATTTCACACTAATGCAACAAATTTGTGGACTGATTGCGGGTTTTGTTTAACACGACCATGTGGCATGCAACACTTGCGAAGGTGTTTGCCACCATAAAATGTATCTATAGGGTATTTGACATTGTTCCAGTTATGACACACGCTGATTGCCTGTTAAATTAGATTTATGAGGCTACCCTTATGATTTTCTGCAAAAATCAATCCTTTCGCTTATTTCCAATCAATAAATAATGTAAGAAAGACAAGAATATCATAGGTTAGAGTGTTGAATAACGCAGACAAATTTAGTTACTACTTTTCCTCATTTACAATTTACAATCTTCTTACAAACTTCAAGAAAATCGCTCTTATAATAATTTTCTATTTCATTTTATATTGATTTTTGATCTTCCCCTTTGACTTCCCAGTTAAACCAATCCTTTACTGTCAAACAGACTTCTGGCAGTGTTGCAAAGCGCCAATAAATGCAGCTGGTACTTAAACTTAAAGTCAAGCCAATGTTGTCACATATCATTTAAGGACATGCACTGATTTTGGCAACTGTCCTGGTGGGCGTGGCAGATGTCAATGCCAAAAAAAGCAAAGAATTTCAATTGAAAATCATTGAATTGTGGAAAATCGAACCAAGGGATGGATAAAAGAGCCCCAAAAAGTACACACAATTCAGCTCGATAGTTTATCCATCACAATCACAATCAGCGACAGGGAATCGCTTCTGCTTGAATTAAGCTAAATGAAGAAGCAAGTCCTGAAACAGAATGTTCATTAGGTTCGCTGCATTTCGGTTATTAAATCTAGATATCGCACCAGTCGCAAAGAAACTTCGATGAATAATACATGAAACGGTTAATAGAGAAGTGCATGGTTTCAGGATTAAATGATTATCTCTCCACATGAATGTGTGGGTGGATGGCATTTAATTCCATTCGAAGGGAGTCGTAATTACCCAGACCGAAGTTCGGGTGTTAATCAGTCGAGAACCGGAACCAGTCTTTGAGCCTGGAACTTTGCAAAATGATTTAAAGGCTGCAAAATGAAATTGTACAAAATATTTGCCCAAATTAGTTGTTGAAGCTACGATATTTGCGCAATTCATCTGGCCACAAATTGTTGTCCATTTGTGTAACCGGATGCGGCAGTGTCCCTGCCCCAAATTGATGTCCTTCTCTCTCTTTTCTCTATATCTATCTCTCTGACATCAGCATACGTAATCCAATGAAACGAATGCTTTATTGGCTTAATGGAGCTGACGAGGAGCAGGAGACAGCATGTGGGCATCGCCTCGGCCTCCAGAGGATTCGAAAGTGTATCGAAATGAAAAAGGACAATTTAATTTAATTTGCCGCAGCGGACAGCCTGAAAGGATATGCGCAAAATGCCAAAGGACTGCGACCATAATTCACACTTGTGGCCACATATTTGCCTCCCTTTTCTGCCTCCCCCTCCCATATGTGGAGAACCTTAATTTATGGCCACTAATTACGTCGATGATAAATTTCATTTCGAATTATGACTGGAAAATAATGCTCCCGGAATTTTATAATCCGACAGGCAAACAGGGAGAATTTTCCCCTCTCGAAAATATGTGAGCAATAAAAAGATAATCATGATTTACCGACAGCATCCACATTTTTGGAATTCCAATTCTGAATACTTATGTCAAAGCACTTTATTAGATCTCCTGGCTGTCAGCATATCCTTGTTCAACTGTCACGCGACATTTTATTAGCATATTAATTATCTGAGGAAAGAAATTGTGAAAACTTGCAACTTCAACTGGAGCAATTAAATGCTCCAACGACCATTTCAACTTTGACACCTGCTAAGTCTCTTTGGACTTGAGAAACTTTTCATTTATTCACCTTACGAAAATCTCATTAATCTTTGTTTTTCCCCACTTTCCCAAGAGCGGCAGGCGGGGTAGGTGTAAACACAAACAAATCTCTTTTTATGGTAATTGTAGAAAGTTACATTGACTTCACTTTGTTTTTATTTTATTGTTTTCAGCATTTTCTGTATTTTTACAGGAAACAATTCCTAGCTTACTTATCGATTTCATTTAATTATTTTTGCATAAAAGAAACTAATTAAAAGGCTGTCGAGGGGCGTGGCAGGTCACATGTGTGTGCTTGGGGAATTACCCAACTCAACAATTCCCGAGCGGGCGGTAAACTAATTTGTATAAACTAATTGAGAGATTTGTGCGTACGAACCAACTTCATTTTATGACGTGTCTCTCATTAGCAATAAAACCAGAAAAACCTTCACAAATACATACAAACTAATATACATAAATGAGGGCAATAAAATTGGGTTGATTTGCTAAAATAGCAATGCAATTGTGAATAGTTCTTAGAGGAGGAGTACTGAGAGGAGGAACTCATTAAGTTGCGCTTAACTAGAACTAATTGGCAAGTCATAAAAATACAGTACGAATTTAATAGTTTAAGGTTTAATTAGGCAACTATATAGTAAAGTAAAAAAATACATATGAAATATAATTTATATCCTTCTAATTATCTTAATATCATATTCGTAAAAGTTTTACTGACCCTAGAGTTAGCGATTATATTGATTACACTGATCTTTCAATCCTTTTCCTCTTTATAATAAGTAACTATCTCAAAATTTCGTTGTTTTCTCCTTTGTAATAAGTTTTTAAGCATTTGGCTTACTACTCAATCTTTCTCTGTCTCTCTCTCATTCTCTCTCTCTCTTCTCTGTATTAAATTCTTAAAAGTTGATTGGAAGCTTTAACTCTACTTCTCACTGTCTCTTTCTCGTTTGTATTGTATTTAAACTGACCCAAATTCTTAAACGTTTCATTAGCTGTTGAACTATACAATCCATAATATATATATTAAATGAGTTCCCTGTTCTACAAGTTTCAACCAAATATGTGTCCATTTAATGCCATTTCCATTGTGAACCCTTACTAACATTACAATTCTCTTTAGCATAACTTTGAAATCAAGTCCTTGTGTTATCTTTGCATCTACATTTATGGACTAATAGATAATGTAACTTTTAAAATTGTTTCCCAGACAGAGGCAACTCCTTCCTCTGGCTGTTCCGGTTAATTGCAGGCAACGCACCGTCGACAATGTCCTTTTTATCCGATTGTGTCCCATATGAGAATCAGGTGGGAGGAAAGGGGCATGGCGAATGGGTTTATTGTAATTGTGCTGCAACATTTTGTTAAAATATGACATATTTTATGGCTCAGAGTGCTTTTATCAGGGCCCTCATGTGTAATTTGCATTTGCATTTTCGGCAAAAGACAAAAGTCAAAAGACAGAAAACAGGAATTTCCACGTAAATGAAATAGAATTGGTCCCATTTGTACTTTATTAGGGTTAAGTTTCGGTTCGTAATGAACCCGAAGTGGTTCTATCTTCTTCTGATGGCAATCGAGACACATTAGAGTCACAGTCCAGGACCATAAGCGAGTTTCGAGTTGGTTTTGTTTACTTTTGTCTGATTGATTTTGTTTTTTTCGGAGCCTGTTTTTGTATTGGAGCTTCTTGTTTGGAGGGAACATTTCAAATTGCAAAATATGCGCGGAATTTCTTGTACTCGTGGTATAAAAATCTTTTTAGTTGGCGTCTTTTGGTTTGAAAGAAAAACTCAAATATGTTTTCTGTTCAGTTTTTTGTTTGAATGTCTGCGATGTCTTTTAAACCCTTTTGTGCTACTTTTGTCGAACGCTAAAAGCGTGTACCTTGATTGGGAAAGGACGGGTTCGGTCAGAGGCTCAAATGCAGGTGAATCAAATTGAATCGAATCGAATCGAATCTCAACAAAAGTATCTCTCGATAAATTAAATCAAATTTTTTACATTTTTCTGCATGTTTAACGCGTGCACAGAGTGAGGACAACTTTTATTAACCAAAAGATTCGAATCCATTTTAAAGATGGGTTTTTGTACAAGACATTAATAGGCTGTTGACGGTAGGGTTTATTTTGTACGGTAGTTCTTACAAAAAAAGCATTCTGAACTATTTTTGACTAATATAAATTCTTCCCTTTGTTTATATTAAAAAGATTTCTCTTCCTCTTCAATTATTTAAGCTATTTTCTTTAAAAATCGCCGTATTAAATGTTTCTTAGCATCATCCTATAGTGTGTATATTTTAGTTACAATTATCAATTAATGTTTTATTTTCGTAATATACATATATTATACTTTCCTCTTAAGTGCTAAGGAACTCAGCTTTAAATTTAATGGCCAAAATGTTCGGTTTTCTTTAAAATATAAACTGATTTTCTGTGTCAAACTGTTTCCCGTTTCCTACTTCCTCATCTACAGCTCTAACTTTCATTTGGCATAATCTCTTATCAGTTTGCATCTTTACTTTCATCTCAATTGTAGTTTTGCTTTCTAATCAAATAATCTGTTCACACCAACGCTTTAGCGCCTGCAACTTTAACTTGCACAGTGTCCTTGGCTTCCGTCTAGAATCTGTCTTCCTGCTTAGTTTCTGGTGATTTGATGATTATGCCCAGAGCAACAGAGCTTTCATGTGTGTCATCGGAAATTGCTTTGGCAATTTCTTAACTCGTTCTTCCCCCTGTCATCTCTTTTGTCTCATCCTAACCATCGCTAACACGCCTCATCATTGCCGCTGCACGCGCTCGCTAATAAACCCCGAGAACTGGGACGTAACCCTTCCAGAGGGATGGAGGAGGAGGCGTATCGTCTATAAGTCGTATCTGGGCATGTCATCGCTCAAATAAATGTGAAAATGCAAATTTAACCCTTTTTATTATTCATAGTCTTACACTTGGCCGAGTCTTGAATCGTCTTGTAGATGTGACGATATCATCATCCTTCCCCGGGCAACAACTCTATTTGCATTCCTTGAGGTCTAGTTCCTTAGGGGATCCTAGCATCCAGACGAAATTATTTTAACTCATCTCGCGTGACAATGTTGCAGTTTTGCTTATTAAGACATTTGTCAACTTAATGTCAAGCCATTTAGTTAAGATTATTAAACATCAGCCCAAGAAATCAACTAATGAAATGCTTCTCTCTATTACGAAAAACTCTGAAACATTTATTTGGTCCCTTTCCATTGACATTTTCACATATTCCTAATAGAGTCACACACGCCCCCAACACGTGTCAATCCCACGGCATTTTCCACCACAAAAATATCTGCCCAATTTTTGCCTCGAATTTCATGTGAATTAGTTGTGAATCGAATGAATCAAACGAATGCCACAGCGACGCGTGTGTGTCAATCAAACATAATAAAAAGAATCTATTGTGAATAATTTACTTATGACATTTGCGGAACTTTGACAACTTTATTGAATCTAATGCCGCTTTTTATGCCCAAAAAATTGCCAGCATTTAGTGGAAAGGCATTAAATGGGATGCTGTTTATAAAGATTATAATATTTTATTTATTTCATATAAAATACACATATAGTTATGTGGTAAAATAAAGTTGTTTGTGGTTGTGGCTGTAAAGTTGTAGTCTATTTAGCTATTTATAAAGATTATAATATATTTTATTTCAGATAAAACACAATAATATTTAGATGTAGTTAAATTAGTTGTAGAGATATTAGGTGTATAGTAATAATATTTCTTGAATTAACAACTTATAATATGTATACAATAGAGCTAAACAATAGTTGTCAATACAAGACAACTTCACAAAATAAGTAGTACGGATTTGCATTTCTAGACTTTGAAGTTCTGTAGGTGGCATCGTCATAACTCAACTGAATATCATACTATATTATTCGCTATGTAAATTAAAAATGGAATAGCAAGCGAAAAAAGTTTGTGAATATATAACGACATTTAATGGAAATTTTAATCACTTTTATTATTTAATTTGGAAATTATAAAATGTTATCTATCCAGCTTTGAATGTAAACTAGTCCGTGATCATTACTTACATGCATAATATTAAAGCTACCTTAATCTTTATTATTATTTAATTAGAAGATGACACCATATATCTGATCTAGATATAGTTTTAAATTAATGCGAATCTCTGCACATTACTGAAAGAGTATTTAAACTGTCTTCATCTTGATATTTACCTTTAAGTGTTATTTAATTAAGATGTGATAATATTAATCTATCTATCTAGTTTTTAGTTACTGCCAATTTCCTCACATTATTTACATAGTATTTACTATTACTATGTAATAGTATCTATCTATCTTCAAATCCTTCTATAATTCAAGTAAAATTACCTGCAATTTCAACTACAATGAATAGGAGTAAACTCATAGCTTATTGCACTCTAAATCAAATATTTTGGTCCACTTAGTGGAGGACATTAACACTGTTGTTTCACTTCATTTGTCGGCGATGAGCGGAGTTTTCAATGCTTACAAGGATTGCCCATTAAAAATGTTAATTAGTTGCACAAACATTGAGCATCGGTGATTGCAGCAACCACGAGAAGCAGGAGGCAAGCTCCAATAAAAGTGGCAAGAAGTGTGTGGAATTTGGTAGACACACGACCAGGAACAGGAATCTGCAACTGCAACTGCAACTGAGACTCCAACAGAGACTCTAACTGAAAACTGGAAGCAAATGCCGACATCGCGTGTATGCAAATTGAATGCATGGCCTGTCCCCTGAGCTGAGGTGTCCCCCAATTGAATGGCAATTAAGATAAATGTTCGCAGCATGTCCGCACTTAAGCCGCAGCTACCAATATGAATACAAGTTCGAGTACGAATACGAGTTTGAATACAGATATGAATACTCCGACTGTAGGCAGACTTCTTTACTTTTAAAGTGCCACAATCGAAAGTAAAGCCAATAATTATCAACTAATTTCTTTGACACTTTGAACTTTAAGCAGAGGCTGTGGCATTGCTCTCGACTGTTTTTAGCTTTATTCTCTTACCACCCTCGCAGTCTGCATTCGATTTGCAATGCTTGTCACGTTTGCGACGCTGTCTGAGTAAAAAATCGATACGAATGCGACCGAATGGACAGAGGCCAAGGCAAAAGTGGTAAGAACAGCTGCTGCAACAAGGGGCAATGTCACGCCCCCACGCCCACACCACACATGTAACGGTGCATTGAACCAAAAGCCTAATGTAAAACTCTTTTACACACTTTTCTTGGCTTTTCCCAGAAATGACAATCATTAATTTTCTTAGATATTTCGCAAAGCGTTGCAAAATTTTTATAATTTTTGACTTTTGACAAATCACAGAATTTCATTTCTTGGTCACATCATTTGTCAAAAGCAAGTGCATATATTGGAATCTAACCCCAGAACTATCCCACCACCCACATACTCACATATGTACTCTAGAAACTTGGATCAAATGTGCGACACTTTCGTCATGGACCAAATTTGAGTTTTTTGGGGAACATAACAAATGACCTGCTTTCGCCTTTGAGGGCCAAGATGAGTTATGATTCCTATTGTTTGAAATAAAAGAGGCATTGGGACACTTAATGCCCCCAGAGAACAATATTACGTCCTGCTAATATGCCAGGACACGCTCACAACCCTTTGGTCAACTTGATTAGCTGCATTTTTATGAGAGCAAACAAGATAAACATAATCATATTTTGGCATATTTTGATGGGTGGCTATTATTAATGAAGAAGAGAGGAAAGAAAAGAAATTTAAACTAAAATGTAGAACAGGACTTATGGGGCAGATTTACGTCTGTCTTCATTAAAAATAAATTTTGAATAAATTTGTTAAAATATTATATTTGGTAGTAGAAGAGTTTAATTTATTTGTGATCGTTTCATTAAGCTTTGTTTTACTTGGAAAGCAGTTTCCTTAAAATAAAGTAAAATTTAGAACTTAATATACAACTCCTCCAATTATAAACAATTTTCATGTTTTGTTTTAAGATTCCGCAATTAAAAATTGATGTTTTTTTATATAGAACATTTTTCAAATAAAGTAAATTTCTTCACATACAGATTTAATCATCTTAATATATCTGAAGAAATCTCCCTAGTTTATGATATATCGATTGTTGCATATATCAAGAACAAGTGGCATTGGATAATTTGCAACCTGCTTCTAATTGTGCTGACAATTTTTATGGCTGTCATATAAAATATTGGAAAATTATGCAGAAATAATGTGTGTGGCAAATGTTGTGCATGGGGCTTTTCCATCTGCTACCAGAGAAATGAAGTAGCTTTTATCAAAAAATTAGAGCGTGAAATAAACCAAGCAATACACACAGGCAACTCAATTTATTGTCAGTAATAAATCATAGCTGAAACTCAGATACAATTTAACCTTGGCAATTTCAGGGGAGGGATAAGGAATCCTCGTTGAGGATGGTTGAGAACAAATAAGAGTACAAGTATCTACGGATAGATTGAAGAAATGTTTCCTGTTGGATAACTTCAATGTTCTGAGTAGTTCAAAATGTATTATTGAAATTTATATATATTTAAAGATATCCAAAGAGTTTTCGTCTCACGTTGTTTCATTCATAAAATTCAAAGAGCTGAGAAGCATTTTAAAATTTGAAGCACGTTCAACGTCGCGCTATTTGCTATGGAAGTTGATAGCATCTTAAAACTTGATAAAGAAAAACAAAAATACAAAAAAACGGAGAGAGGAATCATAAATGAAACAGAATTTAAGATAGAAATTAAGAGAAGGAGTCGAACAAATGGATAAAGGTGCGGGAGTAATTGAAATCTTCAGAAAAGTGAATGAAAACTTTTTTGGTAGGTGAAATTCAGAGCGCGTGCTGCGGATAGATTGAAATCATCATGAAATCAACACGGAACCATCATCGTTAGGGGAGCTGTTCCCTAAACTTGTTAATTGTCTTGCTAAGAAACTGAACAAAACTGAATAGATGGCTTCATTCAGAAGAAATTTGTTAAAAGACAGGTAGAAAGATCTCTGTAAATTAAACTAGAGATCATCTTCAGTGGCAGCGGAAACGAAATATAAAGGAAATCCTTATCGATAAAATAAGACTAAACTGTAATTTATTTGAACTTTCTGTAAAAACCAAAGTAATCTCTAGTTAGGTTCAGGATCTAATTGTAAGAATGAAAATACTTGTAGAATATAGGACTACTTTTAAGGAAATTATTTTTTGTTTCTTCCGTGTTTATTCCAGATAAGCTAAACTACAGTATTCCCTTTATTGTATTCCTTTCAATATGTAATGAGCTGATCTTGAAAGCATTGACTTCAGATAACTCTATAGAGAGTATCTGCATTGGTATATCGCGTATCTCCATTTCAATTATTAGCCAAATTTGGCTGAAAGTGCGTACGATGGGGCGGCTAGAGAGTTTCCATAAATTAAAATAGAATTCCTCGTATGATCGTTGGCATCCTTATAAGCTGATCGCCGTGATCGAACCATTTAAGGATCTCTCTTTGCCAGAGAGTATCCGACACAGGCATAGACAACTAAGACTAAAACTGGCGTTCAGTGATGGACACGTGCCTTGCCGCAGTTCTGTAATTTAAATTTTAATTTCCTTTTTAATTGCATTCAATTAGCGAGCAAACTGCATTTGGATCGCAATGGCTTCGTCTGCCAATCATCATCATCCAAAGGGGCTAATAAACTGTCATAATGCTTGTCAAATGGCATTAGTTCCATAAGAATTTAAGTAGAAGTGATCAGGTTATATTAGCTAGTTATTATTATTAAAACTGAAGAGCTTCAAGTTCAACTTTCATTTTGGATCAACTAAATCTCTTCAAGTGGAAGTTAATCAATCCGATCACATATATAACTGATATATACACAGATAGAGATCATAACTTTATCAATTTATCATATTTTGTAAATATCTTCTTTGAAGAAGAACATAAACTTAAACTTCGACTCGAATTCGATTCAATTCAATTTCTTTCGGTTGGTTGAATACCTGTGTACCTGTTGTTGTTCTCGCTGTCAACTTGTTGCTGTGGGTTGTATCATTCTATTGACCATTTATGGTATGGAACATGTTTTTACCTTTGGTCGTGTAATGTGACTAATTGGAACTGCTGCAACTGGAATTGTTGCTCATTGTTCAACATAATTACCCAGCACTTGCATCCATCCAACAAGTTTTCACTGACTTTGACTTTGACTTTGATGTTGTCATCTCACAAAACTGAATCACAAATGAGGAGTTCAGTCGATCAACTTTAATCAACTTAAAAAAAAAAACTTGTTCCTTGTTCCTTTTGGGTACCTTTCGACACGCTCAGGTAGATCTGTCTTTGGCAGGTGTCTCTGACAATTCTTTTCTTGAAATTTATGACATTATATTGTTCACTTCACCTTTCTCTGGAAAATCATTTCGGTGGCTAACTGTATATGATGTACTCACAACAGGAGATCCTTAAGACCAACCTTATAATAAGTGTCATAATCTTAACAATACCATCATAATAATCGCAACTATACCGATCTTAACTGTTCTTTCAGGCGCCATAATAAAGATTTCCTTGTCAAAATTTCTGTTACCTTAAGTGGAAATCAAGATAGAAACCTAAGAAATAAGGATGTGATTTAGATTGGGAGTACTTTCACAATTCTCAATTGTGTCGTTTCAATATGTTCGGAAATTCGTTTCAAATTAAGTATTTAAATAATTTTTTCGTTCAAAATTTATGAGCAGGTTAAATGCAAAAATTCAGACCGGACTCAGCTGTAGTTGAGTTACTGCCAAATTGCGTGCAAAATGGAGAGAACCTTTTTTTTGGCAATTGTCGATGGCCCAAACCCCTGTTTATAGGTAAAGCCAGGCAATTGGGGAAAATGAAGTGTAGGCAGATCCTTTGTCAACATTTTAAATGCATTTTTATTGAGATTCATATCGCGAATTCGCAGACTGTGCAAAGAATTGAATGCGACTTTGAATTGACTTCAAATTCCTTAAATTATTGCCTACCCTCAAATGCAATGAGTACACCCATAGGAGCACATATGCTGAGACTAAAGAAAAAACCCACTCCGATTGCGATTCTTATTCTGATACTGCTTCGGTTTCTGCTTCCTATTCCAATTTCAATCCCAATTCCTAATACTGTCGTCTGTTTGCCGTTTGCTCGAGTTTAAAATCGTTTTGGCAACTCGCACGTTTAATGCGAATTTGAACGGTAATAATCGATCCCTGCGGCATTTTAAAAAATAAATCCAAATGCGAGACTTGCTTTCTCCTTTGGGGTGGTTACGTTTCTCAAAAGGAGAGGGAATACTCTTTGAATTATTGCACTTGGCTTAGTTTGGCAGAGCACACATGGAACCCGAGTCGAGTCGAGTCTTGGCCAAGCTTTTTTATGCGTTTCTTATCGCAATTTGATTTGGCAGCTAAACTGCACTAAATTAAAAAGTGCAAACAAAACACTTTGATAAGCATATCTCAAAGTTTATGGGGCTTTAAAACCTGAACTCAAAAACGAAGAAACTTAATTAGAAAGAGATGCGAGATATATATGTTTAAATATGTTGCAGTTTCGTGAGAAAGTGAAAAATAGATCAATGGGAAGATTTATAGAGTGGAATAATAATATGGAAGGGAAGTTTTGATGTACTTTATTCTGGATTGGAAGTTTAATTAAAAAGTGTAAGAAATAGAGTTGTCGAATGTCTTTGAAGAGATTCGATTCTAAGTTGAGAGAGAGTGAGAAAGAGCGCAATGTGGAGTTGGTAGAAATTGAAGTGTAAATACAAAATAATGGGAGAAGTTAAAGTTTCCAGTCTTATATAAAATTGATATAAGAGGTTCAAATTTAGTCTAAAACACTCATAATTATAGGTTTTCCATATAAGAATTTTAGAATATTAATTTTAGAACTTTGGGAACAGGATTCTCTTCAGCCAGAATAGTTAGTAGCAAGTAGGAGATTTGGCAAATAGGTAAAATATATTATATAAAGAAGGGATGAGTATAGTATCCTTGGTTTTAAATAAATCTGTGACGGAGCAATCAATATTACTCCCAATCTTCAATCACTCTTTCAGCAGACTTAATTCCATTGTCCCAATGTTTGTTAAGGTAATTAGTATAAAGCCAATCAAAAAACTCAAAGTCAGAGCTAATGAATGCCTAACTCACTGCATGTCCTTTCAACTGCCTTACATCCTGGCCACCTCACTGCCTTGTAGCATGCAAATTCGGCATTGTTCACATATTGACACCCTGTACTCAACCCTCAGGGCATGTCAACCCTTTTTCGCCTTTGACTGGTAACAATTTAAAGGCATTCTCCTGGCAGGACAATTGGCACCCCCTTTTGGCAAAATCGAATTTGAAAAGGAAAAGTTTTTGCATAAATGTGAAGTGTGTAAATAATAATTTAATTTTGCACTAATGCAACAAATTAGTGGTTTCACAGGAGGAGAGAATATGAATTTAGAAAGGGGAACGGTATTCGATTCAAGTTGAATGCTAATTCAATCGAGGAGTGTTGATAGAGACGTAACTGGTTATAAATTGTGAGTAGAGTTTGTGTCTCATTAATGTCTTTTCTGAAGGGGATTTTTGCGCAATTAAAATACTTTTTGGCATACAAATTGATCACGTTCGATGTGGAATCATATTGAAGATGATGTTCGGATGTAAATCATGATTACCATTTTATTGCCGACACATGTTTTCATTAACATTCCCCTGCTTCTTAAAAGCGGGTCAATAACATCCACCAAACGATGACAAATGATGTCCATTCGCCCAGTTGCCAATTTTCCATAATTTCGCAATTCTGCACACTTGCTGTGCTTATGGCCAGTGACAAGGGGGCAAAGGTCAAACGGGATTTACATAATCTTTGGTCCCCATCAATCACTTATTGCACTATAGAGAGTCATAACAGCTGGCTCCTTGAAATCACATTTTAATGGCTCAAAAGAAAATGCTGGAAAATCCATAAAAAATGTCCATTGCGTTGCGCTAATTAAACAGCAAACAGTAAGTGCCACCAAATGTTGCAAGTTAAACGACACGCAACGCGAAAAGGGTTAACAAATTAGCATTAATTGGTCATTGAAAGCAGTCAAAAGGTAGCGGCAAATTTTCTAAACAGTGCCCACCAAATATGTTGCCCCAGGGAACGCTATCGAAAATATAAAAACTAAAGAAATCGCTCGATTGTCCTTTAAGGATGAGGACCGAAGTACACAATAATATGACAAGTCATAATATTGATTACATGAACAAAGATTTATGGTCTACATATGCGATTTGAGGTCCTTTTTTTAGGGTTTTAGGCTGCGATTATGGCTTGTAATCGAACTGTTCGACAATGGGGGCTATAAATCTTCTGATGACTGCGGCCTGTTACATTTTAAATCGAAATGGAGGAAGATTTATTTCCAGCTACAAGTGTACCCCCTTTTTTCCACAACCAACCTCAAGTGGATTCTAGGCAACATATGTGCGGGTTTTTCTCCTTTTTTTACCAACTCTTGTTCTATTTTTTTGGCTGGACTCACCCTTTGCTAAAAGGGTTGCTCTAAAGGGGAGTGGCAGCTGGTTTGGTTTAGTTGAACTAATTTCGTGCATTTTTTAACAGTTTTTATTTGCTGCTTTTCACAGACGATAAATTTAACGCAATTTCTCAACAATTGTTGGGTTCGCTTTTTATTCTGTTTTTTTCTTGGCTTGAAAACGCCTTGGAATTTATGCAAATGGGCGTGAAATAGTCGTGGAATAGCAGCTAAAAAAAATATGCTGAAAATAAAAGAAATTAACAAACATAAAATTAATGTTTGCACCCAACAAATTTCAGTTCAGGACTCTCAGTGAGTCCTGTATCCTGCACGTGTTTCCATTTGCTGTGTTTCCGATACGATTCCATTTTCCGCATTC
Source organism: Drosophila testacea (assembly GCA_035043265.1). Classification (NCBI taxonomy): domain Eukaryota; kingdom Metazoa; phylum Arthropoda; class Insecta; order Diptera; family Drosophilidae; genus Drosophila; species Drosophila testacea. The sequence continues at coordinate 138,615 of JAWNND010000767.1, read as the reverse complement.
GACATTAGCTGAAATTGTTTTCTTTTTCTTATACTTCTCTTTCTTCTCTCTCTCTCTCTCTCTCTCTCTGTTTCCTCTGTTGCTTAAACTGTCAACGATGTGTGATAGAAATCAGAGACACACTTGCGAATCCTTGGAGCTCTACCTGCCTAGAATGCACATCAAAATTGCAGAGATTGTGGGTATGTGGCCAAGTGCCAATAAGAACGTCAGCTGAATTGGCCAAATGTGCAGATAAGTAGAAAATGAATGCATTGCTATAGCACAATAAGCAGATAAATACATCTATAATGGTACAGACAGTGATGATGGGATTACCTTGATGACTTTTGCCAATCGATAAATTTACGTTCTAATCGCGATAAACCAAATTCAGCAGCAACTTTAATTGCTCTTCGATGGGGGGTCAGGTCAGCATGTCCAGTCTTAAGCCTATCTCCCTCTCAATTTATATATATATATATATATATATCTCTCTCTTTCTTATGATTTCCACCAACTAATGACCAGCAAACAGGAAGTTCGTTAGTCCTGAGCCAAGAGTAGACAACGTTGAATTTTTCTTTATTAAATTTTGACTTGCTGACAACGCGCTCAGACAAAGAGGAAAATAAGTATTTCGGAAAAACAAAATGAGGAAAAATGTGTGAAGGCGTGTAATGAATAATGCATGAAATTGTTTCAACAAAGCCTTTTAAATGAAGCTCTAGGGCAGGGGTAAGGGAAGGCGGCAGGCAGTGATTATCTGTGTACAAATGTGAGTAAATAAGTGTGTGTGTGTGTGTGTGTGTGTGTGTCATTAAATGTCCCTCTCCACCATTCTTGCAATCACTCACCCTCTAACTCTCTGTTATTGCTCTCTGTGCGTGTGTGTGGATCTTTGCAACAGCAAGAATTACCCAAACCAAAGAGTAGAATATATACACTGATGTACTATATGGGAACATTAGAGCTAAAGTGAATTGCAAGTGGATTCTAAAGAGTCATGATCTCACATATGTACATTCTTACAGTCCGCTCTTATGAAATTTCAAGTATAATAGCTCACATAAGCTCTAATAAGTGTCTAAGTTTCACTGCCAATCTCGCTTTCTGAAATGTATTTCAACAAGATCGTTAAGCCACAAATGTGGAAAGCGAAATCCATTCTGACCTCTTTGCTAAACCCAGTTATTTATTCTGCATTTATATTGTAATTTCGAAATTAAATTTGTATCGAACATGTTTATAAGTATTTACCCCTTAACAATAGTTTCTTATTCTTTATCTTTAACTTTAACTTTAACTTTTAACTTAACCGATTACGCAACTGCATATCTATTTGTTCATTGTTTGTTCTTTTAATTTATATGGCGCATGAATTAAACTGATTACTTAAGTAACATTCTTCGCAATGTTGCCTTTTATTTTAAGCTCAACTTTGTTTAAGAGTATTGCCCTAACTATTTGATTTACTTGTGTATTCTCTGTTTCTCTGTCTCATTCCACACTCTCTTTGATTGTACCTTCCATTATCTTTGTTATTGTTGCCTCTTCAATTAGCCACAGAGCAGGTTCCGCTCATCATCTGAGCGTTCGCTTTGTTTGCACAAATTGACTGACACTGATGTTTCCCATCCTCACCACTCCCCTTAACACTACGAACACTGACAGCAAACTGACACCAGTCGAAGCTCTACTCCTCCTAGATAGACACATAGATAGACACATGTTACCAATGCTGTACGTGGCACGCAACTTGCCCCATCTACATATGCTTTATTAGTTTATCCATTCCAGGGGTTGTTGTTGTTGCTGCTGGACGAGCGCTAATATTAATTTATTGTCAATGTTGCCCCTGCCACTAGCCACTTGCCACTGCTGCCACATACACACATACACTGATATGCATCAAAATGAAAAAGGACAATTTAATTTCATTTACCACCGCAACCTCATGAGGAAAAGTTGGAGGAAGAGAAAAGAAGGACTTTGTGCCATTATTAACACTTGCGACCACAGAAAGTCGGTCAAAAATTGTGGCAACTGTTTTTGCGTTGGAGCCAAACTCTAATTATGAAATGATGAATCTCGTCTTGGGTACTCAGCACATGTGGCGCCCTCTGTTGTGATCCCCTCGCATCCCTCTTTCCACCCTCAGGCGGGCAGTTTCATAATTCATTTTGAATACTTTTCGCTTATCGCTGAGGGAAAGATTTATGTCTGGCACTTTGGTAACCCGATACCTGGGGGCACTCAAGGCTCAACTCCTTATCCGCTTGCAAATGATTTAATGCTCACTTACAGTGGCTACTGTAAGTGTTGCTGCCACAGCTCCTTGTACCCAGTTTCCGCTCCCAGCGGCACCATTAAATCTCATTAAAAAGTTGCCTCCGTCTTCAAAATGTGCCCCGGGATGCAAATGGAGCTTGAGATGAAGTCAGAGTATGCAAATTATAAATGTTGTCGCATTTCTTCGTGTCGCCACATTGACATTGCAACAAAGCTAAGAGAAACTTGCAACAACATTTCACGCTCCAAAATTGATGTTGCCACTGAATTCATTCATTCATGTGGCATGTGTGTAAGCTGCGAAGCGTGTGCAACTTCATTAGCTATGCATGAAATTGAAATGATGTGGAACGATGGCCATCATTGATTTCAAATTGACGAATGAGCTTTCAATCCAATATGGAGAGGGAAGTAATGTCAATGGAAATGTCGCCATTGTTGAAACTCTGGAATTGAAACATGCGTCATTGTAATTGTAATTGGAAATGAAACTGACTCAGCGTCAATTCTGTTGTTGTTGTCCAAACTTTATTAATCATTAATAAATGTTTTCTTTATTATTAAAAACGCAGCGACAGCACAAAAAATCAGCATAATAAATCCACGCATGATGCCCCCTCTCAGTTCCCTAGCACTCCACCCACTCAAAGACAAAAGCAATGCAAACAAAACTACAAGCATATATAAGTGAGTACACTGTTAAAAAATTGGGTACTGCTTTCTTTACCTAAAGCCTTTTTACGAGGTAAAAAAAGCTACTGGCAAATGCAGTTCCCTTACTCAACATTTCTGATACCAAATTTTTGGAAAGAGAGATTTTAAAATAATATAATACATTATATTATAATTCCTTCTAAAACAAACAAGATATTTTTGATCTTTACACAAAGTTTATGTCCTCTAACTAAAATAGATATTCTTGTGCCGTGTCGAATTCAAAAAACTTCTTTTTGGAGTAGAATAATTGTGAATTTAAAATGTAACTAAATCTTCCCATTTTTTGATCAGTGTAAGTATGTGTATATGGCCACAAAGAGAGCGCTTCACTGATAAGGAGCGAGAGAGAATTTTGCATTAAAATTTCAGTCACATATCAAACGAAGAACACAAGAACAAAAAAAAGGCAGACGAGCATACATAGAAAGACAGACTAAAAGGCAGACAGACAAAACAGACCGCCCGAAAGTAAATAAGTAAACAACAAGGAGCATAGCATAGCGAAATGGAATATAGACAGAGTGGACAGAGAGAGAGGAGAGAGGAGAGAGTAGAGAGTATGGAAGCCATGTTAACGCTTCGCTTTACATAAGCAAATAGAATACAAACTTTATGTGCATTCCAGCGAGGGGCAAACGGGTGAGAAAAGGACGGACATGTTACAAACCATGGCCCAATGCTTATATACTAACACACTCCTAAATACACATGTATCTCTGTATGTACATTGTACAAGTGTATGTATGTATTAAGCTCAGTCACGTCCCGCCCATTCACTTGGAAAGTCGATGCTCGATGTGACTGATTACTGCGTCGCCAGTTGCGACTGTTGTTGCTGCTGTTACTGTTATTGGGCTGCTCCTGCTTCTGCTCCTCTTGCTTCTTCTTCTTCTTGCTCTGCTGTTAATGACAAACAATGTCTGCCATTTTGGCAATAGATCGAATTTTTGGCAGGAGGAAAAAGTCCGTTATAGCCGGTAATAAGTAAAAGTGGAAGGTCAAGTCTAAATGTTGCAGCAAAAAGTTGCGTTAGGATATACTATATAAGTATGTAGCAATTGTCCACGCTCCTTAAGCCAAGCAAACAACGTTTTCTATTTTAACAATATATTTGATAAAATTTAAAAGGGATTGCACTAACTTAAAGTAATTATTAGAATTTGTCAAAATGCATGCTAATTATTTTAATGAAAATTTTGATCCTATATAAAATATGAGATTATTCCAAAATTTGTTAAGTCTCAAAATATATGTATTTAGGCAGGAAAACATTTAATCTCTGACATTTGAGGAACACTGATATTTGGAATGCTTTTATTCTGAAGAAATTCTGAACCAAATCTGTAGATAATCCTAACGAACACACCTGACAATCATAGTATGTAATCAAAGAAAAGTTTGACTCGTAAAAGTATTAACTATTTTTATTTGTGGATAATTGTAAAAAACTAATAAGTTTTCCAAATTTAATAGCCTAAAATACTAGTTGTAATTGAAGTCTTATGCATATTCTAAGTATTTTCTAAATCGACATTCCAATAAAAGCACATTTCACAAGAATTAAAATTTTTTCTCGTTCATTAAATTCAAATTTCTTAAAATTCAAATACTTTGAAATAATGCAGTACTCTTCTATTATTCCACATACAGGCAATCTAGTTACCCAGAAATATACTCCGAATAGCTTCGTTTTCTTTGACCAATTCTATCCAAGTTCAATACAAAAGTTCCTATCATTTCCTCAGAAATAATTACTGGCTCTTTAATATGTAGGCTGCGTTTTGCTTTTTGGGGTCGTCATTTGAATATTTACCTTTGCTTTGTTCTCTGATTTCCAGTACAATGTAGTAATTTGTCAGCGGATCAAACAATTGTTGAATCAAACACCGCAAACAACCAGAACTTTAACAAAAAAGGTTTTTATGTAAATTCGTCATGAAAAAAGAGGCCAAAAAGCAGGTGGATTCGTTGAATCTACAATTGTGTTAATGTTTATGGTTGTTATTGTTGATTTATTCATCAGGCACTCGACACTAATCAAGTAAAGTAACTTGGAAGGATGCGTGCAGTCCTTTTGGGCAGGAATTATGCACTCGACGCAGAGCCAAGAAGAAGAAGAAGATGGCACATAAAACATTCCGTTGCATAATTGAGCAAGTTGGCAGGGCTGTCGCAGTGGCAAACAGTGTGGCAGGACGACGCCAAAAACGAATTTATGGCAGCACCCGCCCATATGTCTTTGGAGACTTATTTGTTGTGCGGGAGCACTGGGTGTGTTTTGGTTTTGTGGGTGGCCTTATGGTTGTGTGTGTGTGTGTGTGTGGTATATAGAATGGAACAATTGTCATCCCGATGGCAGCTCCATGACAACTTGCTTCTCCTACTCCGACAAAGTCTTTGCATTAAATATTTTTATGGCCTTTGCTACTTGAGCTTCATTGTTTTATTGTCCTGCTGCTCATCAGCGTCATGAATATTTCAAAAATCTACGCAGCACTATGCCAACGAATCGGGTACTCGAACTCAACATGAATACACTCATACTCATACAAGTTAACCGCATTTTTTGCATAGAAAAACTTAATCTTTTTGAGTAAATTCCTTGCTGAAATTAAAGTACAAGCTGTCTTCATAGTGGGATGGGGCAATTGGGGGGAATATGGGGTGGGGCTGTTGTAATACAAGTGCGTATGTGTGTGTGTGTGTGTGTGTGTGTGTGTGTGTGTGTGTGTGTTGCATGCAACGCTCGTAGACAACGTCGATGGCGGCAGCTCCTTTGCCAGAGACAGAGACTAACGTTCCGCGCACGTGACGCGCATTTCCAATTAGATTTATGATTTTAATACTTCGTATTTTTTCATAAAGTCTTTGAGAAAAAGAAACAGCAGCAGCTCCAACAACTCCAACAAACTCCAACAACTCCAAACAGCAGCAGCTAAAGTCTTTGGCTGGAAAATTATGGCTGCTTCTGGTGATAGTATGAAATTTCCTAGTTAAGCCAAGCGAGCAAAAGTATTCAGTTAATGCGAATGGGTTAGCACAAAGTAAAGAAGCTTCGATATCTTTAAGGAATCCGCTCATATACTCAACGCTTGTCCAAAGAACACTCATATATGGTTATATGTATTATTTACAATCCAAATTTGTCACATTAGAGAGTTTGTTGGAATTGAAGCAAAGACAATTCGAGCGAAGTGTTGAAGAGTTCCGAATTCCAATTCCATTTCTAATCTCTTTCCGAATAGCTGAAAGACTGATTGAAGGATTTACTATCGACTTACTTGATATTTGATAAATTTCAGTTAACAGTTTTGAAGATCTCAGTTTCTGCTAGACATAGTCTATTAAAATTAGTCTATCTAATAGTACTCGTCTGACTCTATTAAGCACAGTTGCTTTCGATTACTATCTCTGAGAAACGGTTCATATAAGTGTTATACCTATTTTAGAGCATATTCCTCAACTAAATCATTTGAACGTAGTTGATATCTGTCATAAGATCCATCAGCCCTGTCGACCCTCTTAATCATTGCTCTCATATCGAAGGGGTCATAAAATTTGTTAATTTTCCACAGCAAAACCCTCAAAAATACCCAACAAAAAAAAAACAGATAAAAAACAGAAACAAACTGAAAATCAGGGCAAATCTAAACGAGAGCAGCTTTAGAGTTTAAAGTCTGTCTCTCGGTCAATTGCAGGTTTCTCGATGAGATTTTACAACTCACAGAAGCACGAGACGAGGGGCAAATACTTGTACAGTGGGTAAAATAAGTTATACCGCACCTTATCTCAAATGGGAAATCATTACCGCGTTTTTATTGTTTTACAGTTTGCAGACAAACAACAACAACAGAAATCAGAGCATTGTTTTTGGTTGTTTTTGTTTTAATGTCACAACTTTTGCTGTACAAATATTTTTAACAGCATTTCACGTAATTTCAACAACAAAATAATTACATTTTTAAGTGCACTTACAAAGTATTTCTCACATTTGGAATGTAAACGTGAAGAAATCGAGAAACAAAGCAAATAATTTGACCTGTAGATATCCTAGAAAACAGCTTCTCATCTTCAGTTCTCTGCTAAATGTTAATAATCGCATAACATCAAATTAACATTGCTCGAGGGGAAGGGCAGACAAATTGCAGTTTTATTTAAATATCTTAACAACGCCCTAAAATTGCCAAACTGAATAATACGCCGTGAAATTGTCATATATATATAAAGGAAGGAGATTGTGGGTGGAGAACTTTTCCTCCCGATTCGCGACTTGATAAATTTGCAACAATTTCGCACACTCGCGTCTTTTTTTTCCTGTTGTTTCCGTATTTTGTTTTTCCGTTTTTGTCAACAGTTGCCCGGCGGAAATTGGTGACAGTTGTTGTTTATTGACATGCCCGCAGCCACCGTGAAAACATTTTAAAATTTGTAAAACATAAAATCAAATCACAGCCCGAAAGGACGAAAGGAAAGCGAAAAAATTCGCATAATATTTCACACCATTTATTTTAGAGCTCGGGGCTTGTTTTGTGTCCTTGTAAGCGGCTTGTTCCGCAACGGAATGGAATGGGAGTGCCGGAAGATACACATAGAAACATAGATAGATAGATAGAGGCATATGTTTGTGATGGGTAGCAGCCCTTAAACTCACCGCAAGTTGTCGCAGTTATGTTTAAAATTTATAGCAAAATACATTATGTTTTATTGATGTTAGTTTGATTTTATATTAAAAAGTATATTTTTACTTTAGTTTTATTTTTTGAGAAATTACTTTTTTTTTAATATGAACACAACTTATATCCTTTTACTATATAGTGGAAATTGAGTTTCTAACTATTTTAAGTTTCGAGTTCAATAAGAATAGTAAAGGTCTATTAAACAATTTCAACTGCTATTGCTAAGTAATCTCCATAATAGGGTTGGTAACTTAATCTTATTACTGCTTAAAAATATCAGTATACTTTTTGCTTTTAAGCTTTAATATTTGTTAAACCATAAAAAACTCATTAGACAACAACTGGAATTCTTTCGTCTAATGGAAACTAAATTGCGTTCCTTACTTACCTTGTACACATTATGCTTGGTCTCAAAACTTTCACCTAAGATGCTTTTGTATCTTTGTATCTTTATAGTGTTTGTCTCACATGTCGAGGGCAGCCTTTCAATTAGAAATTTGCGCAGAGTCAGCACTAAAGGGACATTCTCATTCTATATCCCTTTGCTCCCTCTCATCATACTCATCACTCGGAGGACGTCATAAAGCGTCAAGGAAGACGTCCAATGTTTTGGCCTCAAAGTGCGTGACGAGTTCAGTTCGAGGAGCTATGAAACAATTCCCTCGGGTTCTCAGCTGTGACAAAAGTTAACTAATGGTGGGACATGGGGTGAGTTTTGGGTCAATACACAAGAACTGCAGAATGTGCTAAGAGTTGTATTTCTTTCTTACATAATAGAAGATAAAACAATCCTAGCAATCTATCAACTCTCGCTATCTGAAATCGAACTTATAAATCGCTTCAGCACACTGGATAATTGCCCTACAAATTTTCGGTTCTTCTAAATAATTAATTTCAATGGTCAGTCCAAGATTTACATCCTGGTCAAGCTATTTATTGAAGAATCCAAATACGAATGCGACTCTGATTTGTGGCTACTGTTTTGCGGTTTTCTCTCTCGGGGGACAGTTGTAAACAAAAGTCAGTGTACCGTGTCTGAGGTCATTTAGATGGAAGATTAGTTTTATTGCCCAACTTCTTGCAAATTGTTCACATAATATGTAAATCGTGATGTTGGCCCTTTGCCGCAAATGTTAAAGAACTTTGAATTATTTTAAACTATGATTTACGATTTGAATATGTTTATGGATAAAAGACATCTACGTCTATCTTTCCCATAAGACAGCACATACTAAAATATTAATACAACATAATCCCAGATCCAAGACGAAGGTCAGAGATACTTTTCGTACTTTTTCTTTGCCAGGTTTTGAAATTTGCATATGTTGGCAGCAAGGCAAATCAACTCGGCTCACTTTGAAGTTGTTTGTTTTTGATGTGAGACGCTTTGCGAATCTATAACTAGCTCCTCCTCAACTGTCTCAGCTGTCTCAGGCTTATCTCTAGAGACAACATGGCCAGCAGTACCAGGTTTGTTTATTCGCCTCTTTTTTATTGCAGCAGATTAGCCCGATTATGGCCCACAATCCGACAGCCAGCTTTGACTCAGTCCAATGTGATTTCTATTGCCGCGCACACATTGATTGACCCCTGACCCCGTCGAAAATAAACCCAAAAAAAACTCATATGTGCCAACGGCATTGAAGTGTGTGCGGACAAGTGAAGGTAATTTGCTTCCTGGCCAGCTTCAGGCCCCTTAGGCAAGAGAATCTCCATGAAGCACAGTCTAATGAAGCGGAAGACATCAGGCAGGGCTGAAAATCCGGAAAATCTCTATATATATTCTCCCTGCAACAATAATATTATTGCGAGCCAAATGAAAACACTTTGACAGGCTGTTGATTAAATAATCATATACCCTGTAACCCTTTGATTGCTTACAAGGGGTAAATTATTGCTAAAATGGAAAAATATTTATATGAAAAGAAAGACGAGTATAGATAGATATATATTGTATAGGTATACAGATATGCTTTAAAAATCATTTTCGAATTAAAGGGCTTAAAATATAATTTTAAGTAATTTATAAAGTGTAGTAATTTTGTTGAAACATCAAAATATTCAGAGATTTGTGGAGCACACCTGGCAGATATAAATATAAAATAAATAAATATAAATATAAATTTACATAATTGAAACCAAGGCTTCACCTTATTTCGCTCATTAAATTAACTGATGAAACAAAAGAAAAAGGATTAAAATTAAATTAAAATGGTGACTGGTGACTGGGAAACTGTGACTGCGACTCAAACTGTTACTAGGCTTTTGTTACTGCTACTGCGACTGTCACTGGCGATATGACAAATTGAGTTATTCGCATCTACATACAAGGTACAAGGGGTAGGGGTACTTGTACTCGTAGCGAATATATTTCATTAGTATTCGTGACGCTGATTGCATTTTAATTAACACGGCGCCAGACCATGGACCCTCCCTTCCCCACAAAACCCCTCTCTCTTAGAGGGAGGGGGAGCAACCCGTTTGATTGAATTAAAACCGAGAAGCGATCCGAAGCACACGAAAAATTGAAAGAATCTTTTAATAACTCAATTTGTGCATTTTGTCTGTGTAGCTGGTTATTAAATTGTTAACAAACTAGCTAACAATTTGTATGTTAACTGGATTTTAAACACGATCAGAGATATGGTTGATCTTTAAAGAAATACAAACGTATGCTAATTACTTTAATAAGAGACTTCCAGTTGAAGAACTGCTGAAAATACTTTGAAATTCCCAACTGCTTTAATCAACAAGGGATGATGATGATATTGATGTTGTCGATTTCCGTTTATTGTTATTGAGCATTCACAGTTGCCGATGACCACCAACACAGCCAAAAACAACAACAACAACAACAACAATATCGAGTATTCGAAATGTTCGAACTGGGAATTTCATCGATCATAAAAATAAAATGGAAATTGCTACTTCAATTTATTTGCGGCATTGCCAAAGCACATAAAACAGTCATGAATTATTAACAGGTATGTGTTAAGGAGTGTCCGAGTTGTTGGTCAATGAACCAGCCAAGTTGCACATCTTTGTTGAAAAGTAGAAAAGAGGAAAACACAAAGAAAACTTACAAGTGCGATATATATTGATTTTGGGCAGGATGAAAGGGAAACTGTTTACGACTAGGAAAAATACTATAATATAACAATAAAAGAGTCAGTCTAAGGAAGAACTGCTAAGGATTAGACAAGTATAATAAGACCTAGCTAAATTTAGATTAAAAGCTATCATAACTCTAGCAAAAATCGTTTAATATAAATACAACAAATAGTTTTGATTATGCTTAACAGTTAGGCAGTTAATTTGAACTTTTTAGTTCAGTCATATTTTTAAATTAAAAATTGTAAGTGGTATGCAATTAATCTTTAGAGTTCCATATCGGACAGGCTAGTTCTATTCTATTCTTTAAATATCTTGGTACCACCAAGTCAGTTTTACTTTCCTTACTTCACAGGACAATCTATCTTTCTCCCTAAAACAACCGTTTATCTTCCTCAAAGGAAACCATTTTGATTGCCATTCGATAAAGGGCAAACGCCCCTATGGACAATGTTTGAGTTTGTTTGTCCGTTTCAGGTGTTCCTTTTGACACTTTATGAAATTTATGACATTATTGGCCTTCTTTTTATTTTTGCTTTCCCTAGAAAGTGAATCTCGGCGAGTAACTGTAAAAACCTGCCCAAGGACACACTTGCGAGGACATTCACAGACCGGACAGAACAGAACAGAACAGGCAGGATACTCAGATACGCAGGCAGTTAACGATTGTGTCTGGCGATAAGGAGCATTCTGCCCTGTCCAAATACTCGTATTATCCCGAGTGATATATTTCTCTATTACAAACGACAACCGCAACCGTGTGGCAGCTGGCAACTGGAGTTGAAGTTGAAGTTAAAGTTAAGGTTGAAGATCGGAGATCAGAGATCCAAGATGTTGATGGACACTGAGAGAGAGACGAAACTCTGTCTCGACTCTTGAAGCTTGAATCGGGTCTCAAAGTCGCCGCTTGTCGCCAGATTTGTTATCTACAAAAGCGCGCCCGCTTTACGAGCATATGACAACCCTAAATCAAAAGCGCCGTCGGCAACTTTCATGCAAAAGCCTCCGTTTGTCTGCCGGCAAGCCTGAGGCGGAAACTCCAGAGAAGCCGCATAAATTATCAGGCGGCATGAATCTAAATTAAATATAAACAAAAAACCGAAACCGAAAAAAACAACAACAACAATGAAAACATTTGACATTTGCCAACGCAAATCCTTTAAACACAAACAAAACGCAAGTCGAGTAGATTTTAAATTTGCCTGAGCCAAAGGACGCCTTTTGTGGCAAGGTGAGGGGAGGAAGAACAGCCAGGTGAGGGAACAGTCATTGCCTTAAGATTGCCACTGTGCAGCGTCTTACAAGGATTCACCATTAAAAATGTTAATTAGTTGCGCAAGCATTGCAAACATTTGCGATTGAGCATCATCCGCAACTGTTACGACCTATTGACAGTGGAACAAGATACTATTATTAACTAGACAAAACAAAATAAATAAAATGATTAATTTATAACGAAATATCTCAAGAAGGTTAGTGAATTTTCCTAAGATAATATAGATGTGTGATAGAAAATATATAGATCACAATTCTTAGATTAAAATAAAAATTTTACCTAAAATATTAAAAAATAGAAAACATATTTATTTTAAGACATTTGGTTTTCTAAACTTCTGTTTTTCTTTAAATCTTTACTTTAAAATTGCCAGATTGTAAAAGAATATTTGAGGGTGCGAATTCCGATTTGGAAACCAATCTTTTCTATCGTCAACATTTGAAATAAATAGATAAATTTGCTTTTATATTAAAGACTTTCTGTAACGACTGAAAACAAAAGGAAAAATGTTATTTGGGTGTTCTTTATTTATTTTGAATATAGATCGGAAGCTAGATTAATAGACATTTATATCTTTAAAGCTCAATAAATAAATCTATTTCTAAGAAAATAATTATGTTTTCTTACATTTGCTCTCCTATTAAAAAGGTTTCTCTTTAATTTATTTTAAAAATAACAATATATAGTGAAAGACATTTTAGTTTAGTGACATTTTAAATTAAATTCTTGACTTAGTCACACCACTGTGCAGGAATTTAAGAACGTGGCCGGGAGTGAAGCATCGCGTGCATGCAAATCGCAGGCGGGATACAAAGATTGAACGCCAATTAGGATGAATGTTTGGCTTTTGGCGCACGCCGCTCTCTGCCACCAAACGCCCCACAGTTCCAGACTGCATGACGCCTCGTGCCGCAGCCCAAGAGAGAAAGAGACAGAGAGAGATGGAAGATGGGAGAAGAGAAGTTATTGCAGAGAAAGGGAAGATGCTCAAGAAGTGACTCCCTGTCTTGCACGCCTTAGTTAATTGCTAAAAACTGTTCACACGTTCCTCAAACGCGACTTTTGCATACAACACCTGAGACAGACAAGGAGAGAGTGAGGGAGAGAGAGAGGGGGAAGCTGAGCCTGTGAAGAGGACCCGCTGACCATCTGATGGTCACACTTGCCACTTCTCATGCTGGTCACGTACTTATCAAGCGCAAGAGTCTTTCGAAGCAGGAAATCAATATCAAGGTGCCGGTTTAATAGCCTGGGAGCTCACCTTTCCTTTAGACAGAGTCTCAACTTCCGTTGCATCCCTTACAGATTAAAGACACATTTCTTTTTCGAAAGTTTCTCCCGTATTTGGTTGAAAATTAAGCATGTACGGTATGTCTGAGACCCAGTTATGCAAATCCAAATCAAAAAAAATAAAATCCACACTCATAAATATCGGCAATTCTACGAATTGTGTGTTTTTTGTCACCGATTCCAAGAGAGTCTTCAAGACCCTGTCTCAGGCCCAAGCCCAGGGTTTGTGGGTCTGGTCAGGTGTACGCTTTAAATGCATGGCATCAACTACCGAAATTGTAGGCCCAACTGGGTAAACCGAGTACCGAGTATTATCCAAGTCGAATTCGGGATTTAATATTATAGGCACGTTCCCCTTCAACGATTCAACGGTTAGGTCGTTAAAGCCGCGACTCGAGTTATTTGTTTGTTTCTCCGACTGTCTGTCTGTCTGTATGTCTGTCTGTCAGTCAGACAGTCCGTTTAATTTCCATTCGACTTTCAGCGAATCAATCAAGTAACAACACCCCAGGGAAGGTCTTACAGTCTCTGATCCCAAAGATAAAGCTGTCAAGCTTGGCAGGTGCATAAATCAAGTTCGTATAGTTTTTAAAGTTTCTAAATGAAAATCGCAAATGAAATTTCATTAAACTTATGTGTGACCAGAAGCAAAGAGAAAATCGATACACTTTGAGGAGTTCCCCTCTTTCGAAAATTGTAATCCTGACGTGAAACTCTTGGCTTTCCACAGTTTTCCACACTTTTCCATCCAGTATGCTCATCACGTGCCAACGACAGCGTTGGCAAAGTTCCCAGCAAATATCCCATCAAGAAGTTTTGTGTACTTTTTAGCACATATTTCGAGAGTTTGTCTACTCGTCATTACTACACAGACGATATGCCAAGCATATCCATCTATATACATATACATAAATAATTCTATATATGGGAGAATATAACTTTGCTGGTTCTATGTGACGATTATGGCTTATGTATTTCACTTACATGGAACCATAACTTCACCTCACCTTTAAGTTGTTCTCATCATTCAGGTATTTCCCAACATTATTACAACGAATTGTCAGAAAAAGAGTTTCGATATTCGAAACTACATTCAGGATCTATTAAAACATTCATCTAAAAACTTTTGTAATCATATTTGACAGTTTTGACAGTTTATACAAATATTTTATATATTATTTTAAACACAATACATCAATATTTAAAGACTTTTCTCCCAGAAAGCTCTGTAGAATCACTATTTTTGACTCAAATAATTTTTAATCATATATTCCATAATTATGAGTTAATATTATGCTCAGTTTGAATTTTTTAAAGGTTATTAATATATATTTTATTGATTAAGTAAATTTTATTAAATTAATATAATAATATTGTAATAAGCCAAAATTTTATTTGATAAAAGTTAGTTCTTTTGTTATTTTAAAAATTTATTTTACCCTAATTTCTATTAAATTTTGTCCTAGCTTAAACTTTAACTGCTCAACAATCCACTGTCAAAAAAGTAAATATGTATCTTTAAAGATCATAATATTTTAACTACCAACACTTGGAAATTCGACATTAAGAACTCTCGATTAAATGCTGATGTTATGTTTGTAGCCGTTGACTTTACAGTCGAGTAGCTAAAGTAGATATCATTTTCATTACAATAAAAGGTCAGCAACGATTCGGATGCTTGGGGGCAAGGCCTCATTTTGTGCTCTGAGGCGCAGCAGCAGAAGCAGCAACAGCACGCTCCAAGTACATTTGCCATGTTTAGAATTAAGACTTTACTGAACCGGCGACAAAACAACCCAGGCAAACCCAAGTTGAAGTCAAGCCAACTTGAAGTCAAAACAAACCAAAAGCATACTAAATGCAAGCCAGCCAAGTCTCAATTCTCAGTTTTCAGTTCTCAGTTGTTGTTATTGTTGTTGTTTTCAGAGTTTGTTGTTGCTGTTGTTGTAGCAGGCCTCAGGCCGAGTCATGTTACTCACGTTCCAAACGAGCTTTTGTCAACTTGTCTAAATGATTTTTGCACACTGTAAACAACCCAAGACAGTGGGACAACAGAGACAATTGGACAAGAGGACAGACGTATCCAAGTATTGACGTTGACCCTGCACGACTCCCATACAGAAGTTTCAAATCTCTCTGTATGAGTGTGAGTATCTGTGTGTGTGTGTGTGTGTGTGTCCCAAGGATTCTGAAGCTCAACTCAAGTCGTGTGCGATTGCCGTGCCAAAAGATGCTGCTGAATCAGAGGCAAAAGCCAGAAACCAGAGATGGTGACCAGACATGGAGACCAAAGACAGAACCTGGTCCTCCTCAAGTCGTTCCCCGTGGGAGTCTTTTGTTATTGTTATTGTTGTTGTTGGGCTGATCTTCGATTTCGTCGATTCGTCGTCGATATTGTCGTGTAATCACGAATTTATTTTATTGAAAATCACTTGACAGGTGGCGCCTTATTTAACTAAGTTGTCAGCAGATTGGCCCCTCAGCGGGGGGAAAACAAGAGAGTTTAAAGGGAAGGGAAGAGAAGTCGGAAACTGCAAGACCGAGAACTGAAATTGAATTTTGTGAGTTTGGGTTTTGATTATAACTATAAATGCAAAGCTTGGGAACTGTTGCGATTGTGCTAATACATGGCAATGGAAATGCTTATAAGATTAAATTGTCAGAAAAGTTTTAGGCAGCAGATAAATAAGATAGAGACGTGGAGAATGATTTAACTGTTCTATGACTAAGTAATAAGGTAAAGAACTAAGCTAAGAGATTTCCTTAAAAGCAGATGGAAGAAGATAGACATTAGCTCTTTATAATTAAAGTACCTACAAAGGACAATTTGTACTTTGATAACAAAATAAATAAAAGGAAAGTAAATTTAAAAAATAATATTTCCAAATAGATCGCAACTGGACGGTCAAGTAATCTCTATGGAGTGTTTTTTTTAAAGCAAATTGTGGTATCAGTTGATGAATAACTATTGAAATGTCGTTCAATATACATATATTAAATTAATATATTTAACGCTACTGTATTTCACAGTCAAGTTAAAATCATTAATAAAATTATGATTACTTTCTCTAAATACATAACTTTAAAGTTGGATATTCCTTTGTAAAAGAAGAAGTACGCCGATTATAATCATATATATAAATGTCTTACAACATTGCTCAGTTTCGCATAAAATGCTTAATCAAGAATCTTCTTCATTAGATATAAACTACAGCATTTGTTAACATAAGACTGAGATTAATTAATTGGATAAATTGATTATTTGGATTAACAGTTAATTTTAACCACAAGCTGTTGAAGTTTAAGAAGCGTCACTTATTATCAGGGATCGAACAATGATCCCGCTTATAAAAGAAAGACAGATACTCTTTATTTCAGCTTTACAAAAAGTTAAATAGTACTTTATTAAGATATTGAACAATTTAACATTTCAGGTAGTAAAGAATATTGCAATTCCCACAAAACAAACACAAAAAAAGAGACGAGAAAAAGCGAGAGAAAAAGAGGAAGAACCGCAATGGCACAAATGACTCCCCAGTAGGTTTGCTTATCGCCAAGAACACAACTCAATGTTGTTGTTGAGGCAACGAAATCTCCAGAGGATGCTGAGCCATCCTTGGCTACCTGAGAAGCCAAGCTGAGAGAGAGTGGGAGAGCGAATGAGAGAGAGAGGGAAATAAATAGGGAGAGAGAGAGAGTGTGTGTAGTTTTATGTGAAGCTGAAAAGCATACAGGTAAAGTGGCAAAGCTGAGGGGCATGTGGCAACATGCGAGAAGCTGCGAATGCGATTAAGCTGCTGCTGAGGCAGCCAACAGAGTTGTTGTTGTTTCGCATTGCCATAAACATATGGCAAGTGTTGTTGTTGTTGTTCCTGTTGTTGTTGTTGTTGTCGGGAGAGTGTCTGCCGATTTGTGCAACACTTTGATGGCAAAAAACAACAGCAAACGCAAAAACAATAAACAAAGCCAAAAAGCCAACTCTGTTTGTGGATGCTGCTGCTGGGATGCTGCTGCTGCTGCCTCTGTCGGCAGCCTCTGCTTCAGTCGACCTCGACGCAGCGGGGCAGGCCTGCGAGATTGCGAGATTGCTCTCAGAGGCAGCGTTGTTGGTTGCGCTCACTTGGGGACTATGAAAAACCTGCTCCACCACCATTTGCAGCATGCAATCGTTGCTGTTGCAGCTCAACAGCAGCAGCAATAGCAACAACAGCAACAGCTGCTGCCTCTGGGAGCAGAGATGATGATGACGATGATGATGTTGATTCTGATGATGATGATGATGACAAGGCGGAGGCAGAGAGACAGAGGCAGAGAACCCAAAACGACCAACCGTCCAAGCCGACCAAGCGACCATGTTTCCTGATGCGAGGCGATAGTTTATCGCCAATTTTCGTGCCGTGCAGAGGTGAACGCGGACCAAAAACGTGCGAAAACCGAATCGAGAGATGAGACGAGAACCCTAAAAACCGAATCGCTGAATCGCCCCCAGAATATCGTCCTGTTTTTTGTTGAGTAGGGGAATAAAGCCATAAAACCGACGGCAGGCGAAACATTTTCAACAATCTCCTATCATTTGTTTTGGTTTCGTCTATTCCTGAGTGTGATTGTGTGTATGTGTGAGTGTGCGTGTGTGTGTACGAATTCGCCGTCGCTTCGGTAACGTCATCGTCCTTGTCCTCGTCGTCGTCGTCGTCGTCGTCGCCGTCGCGGCCATGCGCGTTAACGGTAAATAATGGCCGCCATCTTGGCGTGCCAGTTGAGTGCGACATCAAATCAAAGCGATATATAGATAAAGATATATATAATACATAAGAGATATATATACATAATAAATATATAAATATATATATATTTCAAAAAGAGATAAGAGTGTGCAGTGCAATTGTTTAGCGTTTATCGATAACCGATTACCGATTAACCGCTTGTACACAATGGAACATCATGGCAGCGGCTTTGTTGCCTCCCCATGGGCAGCTGTCTTGGGGCATCATTCGATGGCCTCCGATGCAGGATTTGCGGCTGCAGCAGCTGCGGCGCATGTCCAAAATGTGGCTGCCGCACATCATACGCATTCCATGCATCCCGGTCATCATCATCATCCGCATTCACATCCACATTCGCATCCACATTCGCATCCGCATTCACATCATCATCACGCACATTCGGCGGCACATCATCATTTGGCGGCGGCGGCAAGTGGAGGGATGCCAATGGATTTGCATGTGCCCCAGGGATTTCCCTACTATAGGTAAATAACGGTACACATACATATACATATATACAGGTGCACTCAATGTGTGAGTTTGTCGCCTTTTGTTTTGTGGGCGTTGCCATATTCAAATTGTCCTGCCAATGGAACCGAACGAGCAGGAAATGCACATAGGAAATTATTCCACTTAAATCCCTATATACAATACTAATGGACCCCCTATCATAGAAAAGAGATAGAGAGAGAAGGAAAGTTTGTGAGTGAGCAGATCAGACAACTGAGTGCAAATTGCAAATAGATTGGGCTTTAATTAATGGTAAATAAATTAAGCTAAATGTGAAATGAAGCTACTATATAATATGAAAGCCAACCTTAAACATATACATACAGGAAAAGTAATATTTAGCTGGCTAATTAGAAATGTTATGGATGAAGAGTGAGCGAGATATATTAAAAGTATGCAATTCTCGGTCGTATATAATATCTTTATTTTTTTTTCAACACCAAACTATTAACGATAGATTTAACAAAAATAGGCTTAGGCAACAATTTCATATAGAATGTGCCATGGGATTTATTATACTCTTACAATAAAGGGAGGCCCAAAGTTATTTATATTTTTATATAACTTTTCAGTGAAAAGTTTTCACCCTTAAAATGTATAGAGGTTCTATTATGTGGTTTATAGATGGTCAATTTTATATGTACATCAAAAACTAAAGCTAATACTGTTTCTATTATTTGTCAACTAATATAACCAAATTCAAAATATTCTACTAAAACCAAAAGCATTTGTTGATGTTCAGATTTTATATAACTTCTTACGAATTCTGGCAGTTTGTTTGATATTTTTTTTACTTTATACGGTGATCAATTGAGAGATCACTATGAATTAGGAGCTCACCGCTGTTCTTTCTAAATAAAATCTAAATAATACATGTCACTACTGGTTATGTTAAAACTGAATGTCAGCGTAATATTTCGAGTATGGATCTTGCACTTATTTTATAACTTTTCAACGATTTAAAGGCGAGTTTAACATCAAATGCATAAATCTTAAGTTTAAAATTTTATATAGGAAGTGGTCTTGCAAAAGACTTCTCTTAAATTATAATAAAAGCATATTCAGTTTAATACTGCGATTACTGTTCAAATTGTTTTTTTTATTATAAAATAAAATTTTACTTATTTCAATTTAACTTTAATTAAACTTAAATTTTGCTAATGTTATGTAGAGAGATCCAGTCATAATCCCTGACTGATTAAAGTATGTTGAGCTGAGGCAATTTCTCAATTTACAGTTTAATTTAATGGACTGTCGAATTATGTTAAAGCTTATTAAACATTTAGCTTAACTGGTTGGCCATCGTAACCATCAAGTTGCTTCACCCACAATCATAATCAGCCACTTTTCCTTTGAGCCACTCTCAAACCGGGAAAAGCTGAACCACCCAAGTCCAATTTGTAGAACGCGATAAACTTAAAATGAGTTCAAAAACTTGCGCCTTACGATTGAATTTAAAATTACCGAAATAATAATAAAGAGGTGAAAGGAGGAGGCAAAAAGAGAGAAATTGGTACCAGGTACCAGGTGGACGAGGTGGGTAGGAGGAGGTAGGACCGTTACAGAGGTGCCAACATCGATGAAACTTATAATTAAACTAATTGAATTTACGTGACAATAACACTTTCAACGAGGAAGAGATTGTCACGAGATGATAAGTTGAACTTCTCCACTTCTCACACTCTCTCCCTCTCTGTCTCCCTCTCTCTCACCTCTCTCACACTCTCTCTCACTTTGTTGAGTGTACTGTCTGATTCAGTTAGGTTCAAGCTCTCGTAATGCATGGTTATTTTCAATATCGAAAAATGAAATCGGCATCAAAGAACATTTTGCCGGCAAACAGGAAGAGGGAGAGAGAGAAGCAAAGTGAGAAGCACAGAGGGCAGACCGCATCGAAGACATTCCCATAACAATATGGCGATGGCGATGTAATTCATGAACTGTGATTGGTGGCGCGTCCATTAACTCAGGGCCAGAACCGAAACGGACCCCGAACCGAGATGGACCCCAAAGACTGCTGGGATCGAGTAGATGACGGAGACTGGAGAGCTACCAGTTCCAGACCCGAACCGAATCCGACTGCGAGGTAGACTGGACAGTTAGTCAATCTGCCGCCACTTCTCAGCCTTAACTTGACTCTCAACTCTTGACTCTGAATCTCACTCTGTCTCTGACTGTGGAGTCGACTCTTGGAGTCGCCTCGACACAATCAGCGTCTATCAGCATTTTTCAATTATATCGAAATAGCGTTATCCGTGGCTGGATCGCGTCAGAACGCATAATTACTATAATCACCTGAGTTATTACCTTGGCGAATATTGGCGAAGACATACGAAAACGCCAAAGTAATATTAAAAGCAACAACAATAACAACTACTACAACAACAACTACAACAAGAGCTTGAGACTCGAGTGAATACAGAAATCTAAACTGTGATTGTTGTGTTTCTTCTTCCCCCTTCTGTCCCTCTTGTAGTTGCCTCTTATTGTGGCCGCTTCATGTGGATGCCTCAATTTCATTTTAGTCTTTTTTCCCATTATTTTCATATATTTTTTTTTCTTTTTCTTCTCCTTTATTTTTGTGCACTTTTCTTTGCACAATTCGTTAAAGCTGCACATTAAAAATTACACTCAGCGAAATGCGAAGCAACCAAAAAGATTCTGACTTCAAATTGAAGTGGAAGTCGTCTATGTGATCTAACTGGAAAATTGCTGGGACGTTTGTTTTTCATTAAGATGCGCCGACTTTGACTCTGAACAGTGAAAGAGGGGTAGGGAGAGGGAGAGGAGGGGTACTCCCAGTTGTTCAGAGTTCGTGGCAGAAGCACGAACGGCATTTTCATTCCACAAAGCGATCGCCGTGCAGCGCCACGCAATTTTCCACGGCGTTGCCCCCAAAAAGATGGTCAGCATATTTTGCGGTTTCGAGGTCGACTTAACCATCATTTCTGGCCAAGAGGGGGTTAGAGTTGAGAGAAAGGGAGGGAAAGGAGGAAAGCAGCAACTGCAGCAGAAAAACCATCATTTCCACAATTTATATTTCGAACGTGATTGGTGGAGTTGTATTGCTTGGAGAGATCACAAGGGGGGTTCGGCACTCTGTTGTGGAGAGGGGGAGGGGTGAGGGAATACTGCAAGTCGGCCATTAAGAAATTGCAGTAAAACATAAAGAGCAAAATGAAACCGAACAACGGCCAAAAGCAACAACAATAACAACAGCCATAACGCGAGAAAATGAAATAAAATGCTGAAGATTATGATTGCGATTATGTTGGAAGCTCAGCGAAATGAGGTTTTCGAGGGAGTTACGCGAAGAGAGGGGAATTCCCCACATTAAGCAGAGCCTCATATGTTGGGAATGAGCATATATAAAGACTGTGTGTGTGTAGCAATTGCAAATGTGGATATTTTGACGGATTGACCTTATGGGAAGCGTCTTCAATCGATTTGAATTGCGGCATTGAAGGCCAATTTACAGCTCTCATTCTAACCACATATTTGGATGTTAACTTACTAGACTTTAGTGTTGAAAAATGTTGTAAATATATGGAGTAGAAAAGATGGAGATATTTGTTCTTAAATAGAGATTTGTTCAACCATGAAGCTTTCTGTGAAGTGCAGTTACCAATTAGATTGATCCTATCTCCATCAATTATTATTTTATTATCAGCTGTCATTAAAATATTTTTACCATAACAAGTATGATAGTCCTATGTGTAATAATTTCTTCCTCTATCAAACTTCGCTTTAGTCTAATTCAGTATAATATAAAATTATTTAAATCAATTAATAATTTGTACAAATTTTTTAAAATTTGCCTTATTACATTTCTTAAAAAATAAAGTGATTTTCTGGTACAAATATAAATTACTGTAAGGAGTTTGAATTTATTTAATAATGACTTTATTTAATAGGGAGTTCAAATTCAGATAACTGATCCTATTTACACTTTGTTGATCTTTAGATCATGATTCTAATTTAATAATGTTTCATAATTTACCTACTGGTTTTTAAACTATTTTGTCCTTGCAATACCATTTTTATATTTACTAATTTCGGTACCAACTGATCTTATAGAAATTATTCTTACTCATATCAAGTTTCTTTTTAAATAACACAACTTTTGGAGAAGAGTAAAGAAAACACTGCTTAAAAATCTAGAGTTGGCTTCTAATTTTAATAACAGAAATTAATATTTTTCTCAAAAAACAAAAAGCTTTCAAAAGAATACTTATTTTTTATCGATATGCCTAACATAAATTTATTCATTTTTCAATCAAAACACAACGTAAAATTTAAATAAATTTCTTTGACATTCTCTATTAATCTAAAATTTTCTCGATCATTCCCCCTTTTCCCATTTTTTCAACTAACGGTTCAGCCCACTGCAATTGCCCTTTTCTCATTTGCAGAGCGTATTTTTATTATGAAGTTGAAGGTGTTACAAGAGTCCCACCCCAAATGCATTACCATCTACACTTGTTTCGGTTGCAAGTGCACAAGGAGTCGGGTTTGGTCTTCGTCTCCATCTTCATCTCAGTCTTATACTCACTCTCAGTTGGGTTCCAGCCTACGTCACATTCAATTAAATTATGTAAATGAAGCGCAACACTTGAGCCAGGACAAAGTCCGGCATTGGAAATTGACTTTGCCGCCAAGATCTGTAGAGAAGAGAAGAGTCAAGAGAGAGAGAAAAGACTAAAATGCCGAAGCTGAAACCAAAGTCAAGTCACTCCACCCACTCCGCCAGAGGCAGAGAATCAAAGCCAGGCCAATACATTTCAGCCAAGTTTGCAGGTTGCCGTCAAGTAGAGTAAATTACAGCTTCAATGTTGTGGTTAGTGTTGTTTGTGTTTGTGTTTGTGTTGCTGCCGTGGCGGTTGTTGCTTGATGAGCTTGATGTTCACACAGCCGCCAGGCATGAAGCTATTACACACACACACACACACACACACACAACACACACACACAACACACACACTTAGCTCTGATGTCCTTGCTGCCGGCAAATTCAAAGTGAGCCAACAATTTCATCAACGCCAAGCGACGATGGCAACGTCACCAGCCAAGTTACCTCCCTCCCTCCCTCCCCCTCTTTTCTTCACCTTCTACAAGTGCTGGTTATTGTTGTTGCTGGTAGTTGTTGTCTTCTTCTGGTAGCGCGTAAAATTAATTGAAATTCATGCCGTGTTACAATAACAATGATTAAACGGCACACACACACATATGAGAGACCATTGCCAGGGCTGGCCCTTGGCTCTGAACCACACACCCTACGAAGCACCTTCCCCCTACCTCTCCTCATGACCAGAAGAGGTGCGACCACCACCTGACCACCACCTGGCCTCCAGTTGCACTTTTTCTAACTGCAACCGCAATACACACACCCAAAGTGCAAAAGTACAAATTCCTGTTTGGAATATCAAGTATACGCGTACTTACTTAGTTTGTTGTGATTAACGTTGATTCATAAATCGAATTGAACGGACATTGAACATTCAACTTGCTCAAAAGTCTCTCTGTTGTCCCTCTTTCTCTCTCTCTCTCTCTCTCCGTTTTTAGTACATACTTCCCTTTTTCGATCAAATAATTGAGATAAACACTGAAAAACCAAAGAACAACTTGCCAGAAAACTTAAACATCAAGCAAGAACTGAAAATGTTATTGTTAATCGAAATAAAGATACTCTGCTCTTAAATGTAGGTTTCTAATTTGATATGTAATTGCTATTATATTAATAAATTGTTGTTAATAATAGATATTCAATATATTCGTTACTAAATAGTTTATTAATACTGCGCTGTTAAATGTATGCTCATTTAACTTCAGATCTTGAAACGACTGATCAAACTTTTAAAAAGATAGACTTTTGTCCTTATAGCATACAGAAATAATGTAAACTAGATGTCTTTTTAATTAACAGATTTTGAAAGCATACAGGTGCTATTTTTCTTCAGTGTGGATCCATTACCATACATTACCATTTAAAAGAATATATCCTATTATTTTGTCATTAATTCATAAACAATTTACTTATAAAAGCTTTGACTTTGCTCTAATACTTTCTTGCCATTCTTTCAGCTTTTCGTAGTAGCTTATCGAGAAAATATGATTTTTCTCATATAAAATCCTTAGTAATAGAAACTATATAACAATCTGGCAACAAACACTTTAAGCAAACCCCATATTCCCTTGTCAAACAGGGTATTCACACAAGAGTTGTGGGCAGAGCTTTACGCTTTTCGCAAAACTTTGCCAACTTATAAATATGTATGAGAAGTTTCGAAATTGTTGGAATCCCTGCCGACAAGCAGCAAAATAACAACAACAAAAAATAACGCACAACAACAACACTAACAGTAAGAACAACAACACAAGGTCGGTAAGAAGACAGGCGGCGATCGGTCGATGATCGTAAGAGTCGATCAGTTGAACAGTTCAGTCGATCAGAGAGCAGTTCGTCAGTCAACGACTTGGACTTGGACTTCAAAAGCCTAAACGACAGACAGTCGAATGTTTCAGTAGGGAAAAGAGGGGAAGAAAGGGGCAAAGCAAGGGGAGGGCAGCAGGGATCGAGGAGTGTAAGGGTACGCGTCGATGCAGGAAGGCAAAAGGCAATCATTGATCAGCGGAATTTAGAGCGAAAATTTGATATTAAGGCCAAGAACCAAAAAAAAATCAACAAAAATTACTGCAAGGAGGAAGCAGAAATATAATATAAAAAAATCAAAAAACTTCAACAAAAAAAATCGTACAAAATTGTTAAAATAAAATTAAGCAGAAATAAACGCCCCAATATAAGCGCAGATTTTGATTGCAGTTCAAATTGTACTTGAACTGCAGGTTTTCACTTCCCTCAGTTCTCAGTTCCCACTTCCCTAGTCTCAGTCCCAGTCCCATCTAGGCTCTATCAAACTATTCCCTGATCGTCAGCGTCTTTCGCTTTAATATAAATAATTGTTTACGGCAACCGCAAGTGGATGTGGCAGCCACAAAGTGGATCTGTGACATTACAACACAGAGACTCACTGCATCTCTTTTGGGCACAATCAATAATGATAGATCAGCCAATTGGTTTTCCCACTCTCTGATGAGGGGGAGGTGGATGGAATCGGAGGTGGATTGCCTGTCAACAAGGAGGCAACGCGTGTGATCAGTGTCTGACCACAAATCGCTTTGGGGGCTTTGACAGCATCATTCAAAAAATAAACGCGACTGGTTGATCTTTCTTTTTGACGAGATACCAACAACTTACAGTGGAGCAAATTTCAAAACAAAGCTGTTAAGGGAAAAAACATTTTCAGAAAGTTCTACTTATATAACTACTTTATATAAACTATTTAAATATAAAAACATAAATATAATATAAATATATATAAAATATTGCCAGAAGTCAGTACAAAGAGATATATAAGTATTTACAGATATAATAATTGATAGGCTTTCAGAAGTTTTACTTAAATGCTTGTTTCTAAAATAATTCTTTAGAAATCATCAACAATTTATATAAGAATTTCTTATCTTTCTATATCATTTCACATCTGTAATTTACTTTAATAATTCACATTTATTCATTTAATTTTCCTAAAGATTTTCAAACTTGAAAAGAGTCAACAAGATTCAGAATTAAGTTTCTATCATAAGACAGAATCCCTTATTTTCTATATAGTCCTTTCATAATCCCTTACAATTTAAGTTATACATCTACTTCGTTAAGTCACAGACCACAGTTCATTTGGGAACTTTTTGATTACTCGAAATATGAAATGCTTTTGATGATAACTTCTCGCATAACTTCTTTAAAGTATCTGCAAGCATTTAAGTAATCACTTGTCTAGGAAGGGAAGAAGGGAAGAAAGGAAGAAGGGAAGAAGGGAAGAAGTGAAGTAAGGGAATAATAAGAAAAGGGACTACATATGGATGGTCAGTTAATTGGTTGCACATATCGTAGCCTAGTTAAATGTGGAGATTACACACCTTATTATTATGAGATATGTTCCATAATTATGGCCACTTTGGTTGTGCGCCGTGTTTGAGTTTTGAGTCTGGGACAACCTCTTAATAGTCAGTTAGGGTAGAGCCCTTATGTAATTTTAACTGCCAACTTGAAAGAGCCCTCTAGCCCTCCAACAGGCAACCTGGCAACCTGGCAACAGACTCTAAGCCATATATTGACAATGCCGGCGTCTCTGCCTTGGCGACAACATCTCAACGACGACGCGAAGCTGTCGATGAAGACGATGACGATGACGTTATGCCCCCTTCTCTGACTTGTCTCTACCAAGTCTCTCTCAAGTCCCTAGGCCTGTGTCTGTGTCTCTGTCTCTGACTGTGGCTCCTGTTTTCCTCATGCCAATTTATTTATGGTGCGGTACAAGTTTTTACGCACTCAAGTGCTCTGAGACTAATTGGGCACGAAACGCAATCAAAGTGACGACGACAACGTTCAGAGAGAAAGAGAGAGGTCTGTGAGCGAGAGAGAGAGGGAGAGCGGTAAACTTGGCCAGAACCAGACGTACTACACAAAACAACAAAAAATAAAGAAACCAAAGCGATCGACTTGGTATCGCGAATCGATCACTTGAACTTTATAACGCTGATGAGGCTTTGATTTGTGGCTTGTTGCAAGATCGCATTGTGACCATCCCCATCCCAGCCCCTGCCCCAAGTCCCTGCCACAGTCCACAGCAAAGTCCACATAGTTGTGGCAAAATAGTTGGGCCATGTTCTACACAATTATCTGTTATTATCAGCGTTTTCAGTGGTCTGTTTTTTTTTTTACAGCAACAATGACATCTCATTGTTGACTGTTCCCCTGCCTCAAGCCCCTCCCTTAACCATTACGAGTGAGCCGTTTAGGCCAACTCTTAAAAATAGCTGCCTCTGGAGATGCAATTGCCGCTCCATCCATTCGAGAGATCGATCAGTTGTTGAGGGAGAACACGTGTCTTTGGTTAAGTTAATTTACAGAAAAGGGCTGAGAGGAAAAGAGTTTCAACACGGTCCAAAACATTGTAAAGAAAGCCAAAAAATCTGAGTACTAACCTACTAAACATTTTAAATTTAATTAACTAATGAGTAAACTGAAAAGATTGTTACTGGGAAAAAATATCCAAGTTAAAGCAAAGAAGCTCCAGAGGCAGAATGCAAATTGTGTGTTTTAAATCAGTCAGCAAAGATTGGAAATTATGTTTTTAACAAATTTAATATACTATTTAAATGTTGATAACTGGAAAAGGTTTGAAAATAAAGGCCAAGTTACAGTATTTATTAATATAGAAAGTTTGTTTAAACAAGAAGACAAGTTGCTTGTTCTGTTTACCATACCTCATAAAAAGTTATTATTAAAATGTTATCAGACATACATCCTAAAGTTACTCGAACCCAGTTAAACTAAGCTTGTAAATAAATCAACTTCTCTAAGCGCAGACCTGCTCTATAATTCCACAGGAGTTCTATAGAAAACTGAATATTTTGTTTATAATTGGTGATGAAAGAAGCTGCTCAGCCCCTTATAGTTAGAGGGGAAGACATTTGGCAAGTGCTTCCGCTTTTGACCCTCAAAGAATCTTGGCCAAAAAAGCAGTTGGCAATAATTGTTTAGAGCTAATCGGACTTGACCTACGATTTGGTAAACTGCAACCAAAGCAAAAAGAAAAGGAAACTTATGAATATTATTACAATTTTGATAATTGGCATGGCGCGTCGAAGACCTTTCCCTCTCTTAACCCTTACCCCTGTATCGATTGGGACTTCAACTTCATCAAACTGCGATCGATTTAGGGTCAGACAATTCGCGGTTTTTCGGTGGATCCAAAAACTCAAAACGGGACAATTTAAAAGGATCGAAAGTCTCGGGGACTGTGGCACAGATTTTGGGGAAATGATTTACGAGCTGTTCGAAGACTATGACGACTCAGACTTAAAGGGAAACAGGGTAAGGGGAAAGGGGAGAGGGAGAGTTGTGGAAGCAGCGGTAAAAATCAATAAATTTTATATACTGATGCACTTGATTATAAAGCTGGCCAATAATGCGCAGCTTTGTGGCAACTTTGAAGTGCAATTTGCCACAGATTGTTGTTTATTAGATGATCTCAACTTCCTGTTGACCTTCTCCAACCAAACAGAGAAAGAGAAAGGGAGAGAGGAAGAGGGAGTGTGTGAGAAAGAGAGAGCTGTTGGCGAAACTAATCGACTATTTGTACATTGTTTGCTTTGCAGGTATCGTGAGGATGCACTTTGCTGGGGCGACAGGTGAGTTTTCTGCCACGCTGCGAACGCCGATAGCCGACACATTTATCGGCTAATTTAATTTATTTAGAAAATGTCAACTTTTTCTCAAACGCGCTCACTAATCGAATATTCAACAGGCCCCAAGTTAAATGTATCTTTGTATCTGTATCTGTATCTGTTTCTGTTTCTCTTCGCAGAAAGTCCATGGAGGAGATCGGAGCTGCACAATCGTCGGTGAATGCGCGGTAAGTGTTAATGTTACCGTAAACGATTCTCTGCTTTTCCCTTCTTCCCCATATCCCCTTTTGGCAACTCTCTTCAGTTTGTTGGCAGCTTCTCAAGCAGCGCCACTTGGCGACGCATTTGTTAGCATAAAATTATTGAATGCCAAAGCAAAGATGTCGTCGTCGTCGTCGCCAACATCGCCGCCAGACGTCAAAGGCGCATGTCGCATCTATGAGATACTCAAACTCAAGCTCAAACTCAGACTTAGACTCAGACTGAGACTCAAGCTCAGACTGAGACTGAGACTTGCAGTTGTATCTGCAGCTTAGTAGAAACCGTTGCTGTCAACATTAATGTGATGATCTAACTGGAAGTGTTGAAACTTTGCTGTTCAGTTTGCAATCGCAGTTGGATTAAAGCGAAATCTTAAATCCAACAGATTCATGACTTAAAATAGTATTGATATATTAACAATAATTTTTATGATCTTAACTGTAAGAATGCTCAATCAAGTATGAACGGAAAAACATACATAGAATTAGGTTTCACACATTTTAAATATTTGTATATAATTGGTAACACAATATCTTTGTTAAATCTGCAGTCAACTTAGTCAAATGTGGGCTACATATTTCTTACATTCAGTTTGTATAGCCTGCCAAGTTTCAACTAAGCTTATAAAGGCATGTTTAGTGTAGGACAATTAAAAACTATCTTATTAATAAGTGAAAATAAATTATTTCAAAATATAAGCAATGTTCTATCAATAAACAAATAAAATATAAAAAAAAGTATAACATTTTAATTAGATACAGCTTCACAAGTTTGTCACTTTAAGTACAAGTCTTTAAGTCTTCGAAAAAACTGCTGTTAACTCTTTTAAATTTGGCCCACATATAGCTTAACTTGTCATTGATAAGCATACAAAACTTGAAGAGAAACCATCGCGGCTTACATAAAGCACATTTCTGTTACATGGTTATTAAAGCGTATTATTAGTTCGGCTAAGCTCAAATCTACTCTGATAGCTGCTGTTGTTATTGTTGTTGTCGCTGTCGCTGTCAGTTGTAGCAACTGCTGCCGCTGCCGCTGCCGCTGTTTGTCTGTTGTCTTGTTCTCGTTGTTATGACATTTTACATTTTTAATGGGAATTCTCACATAAAAAGTACAAATATCAGACTAATTGGATTTATCTCGAGGCTGTCGCGCGTTGTCACACTCTTTTTGCCATGCTTGGCTACTTGCCGGAAGATGTTGCAAGGCATCAAACGAATCCTAAGACAAGTTTCTAGCCAAGTTTTCTAGCTGAGTTCTCAGCTTGTTGACAATTAGCACAAACAGGGGGAACGGACTTTTGCCTGATGGGCTATGCACCCAGCTAAAACCAATGGTAGTCCCAATTCCAACCCAAAGGCATATTTCCAATGAATCGATCAACAACAAAGTCAACAACAACAACAACAACATCATCAACAACAACAATCACAATGCAACAAATGTCACAATGAGGCAAAGTTGCATTGCTTAAATTGATTTCTGCAATTAATTGAACAACGCAAATGACAAACTGAAAGCAACTCACAAAAAAATAAAAGAAAACAAAACACAAAACTCAACAATAACAAAAACAACAAGAAACATGCGTGGAATGCACTTTGCTCCCGAACACGCTTCCAGCTCGCTTCTGCAACATAAAAACGAGGCAGAAGGCAGGAGGCAGGAGGCAAGAGCAGCAGGAGACATCAGGAGGTAGACTTGCAGCCTTTTTCCTCTCTCTCTCTCTCTCTCTGAGACTCTTTTTTGTGGCTGTTCATCCTTCGATTTTTACTTTACTGTAGTTATCTTTTTGTCACGGTCATGTCTGGGGGCTGTTGACTCTGCTTTAATTTTGATTACACTGATTCAATCAATTTATTCGCGAGACAATATCAATTATTTTTAAGTAGTTGGCATATTTATGATTTTATTATTACTAAATTAAAGAACTAAATTTAAGAATTGTTTCAAAATTTTTATATTTTTAAAGATCTCTTATCGATTCAATTTTAAACAAATCTCAAATTAAACTAAACATTTATTAGAATTGCCGAAAAAAATCACGTTTTTGAAAGATTTGATTTTTTGACCAACCAAACAGCATGATACATTATCGTTATATTTATTTGTTATAATTATATAGTAATAGTGAATAAGCTCTTAAAATATAAAAACCTTTGAGATTCTTGAATTTATTTATTTTATGGATTTGTGTTTACCTATAACTAATTTAATTTAATATTTCTTGCTGCTTGACGTTGATACCAAGAAGATTGCAATGTTTGTTCTTTGAAAATGATCAAATTGTAATTCTCCTTAGAAAACAAGGTTCTCCTACCCTTCAAATGAAATTCAAGGCAAATAAATTATTATTATAAGCAAATTAATTTGACATTTATGCCAAAGTCTGTGTAATTTATACCTTTACTGAATACAGATGTCGTTTAAATAAAAGCCATATAAATAATTGACTAAATTTACACTATTTAACCTAGTTTTCGTGTGTCCCGAGTCCAGTGTGCAGATTGACCTCATTGCTTCTTCATCAACACTGTCACCGACTGGGTTCTGAACTAGATTTACACTATCGAGTCCGAGTCGAGTCGAATCGAGTTGGCGGCACAGTTTGGGAAGGTGCAAGAATATTAATTATTAATTCCGATCACAACTGCACACTTTGTGTTGCCGCTGTTAACGGCTACGGTTTGGTATGCGAATTATTTGCTAAATACCAGAAAAGTGAACGACAAACAAGCAGATCGCCACTTGAAAGGAGGGGCCAATACATCGAACCACCATCAACATCAACATCAACAGCAACATCAACATCACTTGATATTTGTGATTGTGTGGTGCAGATTGACAACTTGGCATCGCCAGTGATTTTATTTTGCCTTTTTAAAGCTAATTTATGGCTCATATAATGTCCGAGTAAATAACAACAAAGAGTCAACGATCGCAGCTGATCGCTTTCAATCAACCGATCAATCAATTGACACAACTGGCACATCCAAATTTATGTTCAGCTTAAAAAATATTTGAAAATAACAATTAAAGTTGATTTGCTGATTTTGGGTATTAATTCAGCGTTGGAATGCGCAAAAAAATTAATCGTCAAATTTGAAATTTAGCTATTAAACAATAAAGAATTTATGGGGAGAATTGTTGTGAGCATTGCAAAGTCATTAAATTCTATGTTTATAATTAAGTTGTTTGCTTAATATTCCAACTAATATTCCGACTTGAATGGTTATAAATAAATTATCTGCTCATTCATTATAAGCTTCTGGTATATTTCAAATCTTTATCTTAAGGTTCTTTACAAGCTTCATCTTCTAATCTAAATTCTTAAAGTGTTAAACGTATATTTCCCTTTAATTTCCTATCCCTACATTTCATTCAGCTCTGATCTTATAAATATAAAATCGAGTCCTTTTCCTTGTTTCTCATTAAATACTTCCAGCAAAATAATTGAAACTGACTAAGATTAGGGCTGTTAATCATAAATGTTGAATAAAAATAATTACTACTCTTTTAGAAGGAACCAAATTTGTGGTAGCTGACCAGGGGGAATGTGTTTCGCCAGAAGCACGCATAGGATGATAAGAATCTAACTGTTGAATGAGAAGAACTCTTCGGCTCCCGAGCAGAACTGTCTCCGATTTCCAATACTCGCCCTCTTGCTCGCACATTATAAAGCAGTCTGTCCCTGTCTTGCTTTTATTGCTTAATTGTTTGTTTGGGTTTTGTGGTTTGTTTTTGTTTTTTTACTGAATTATGAATCGTTTTGTGTTTCGATTGTGTAACAGGGCCCAAGAACAGTTATGGTACCTTTCACTGAGCCATAAAATCTTACCCTGACAGATCCTACACGCTGATAACTCCCATTTCTCTGCTACTCGAAACAAACATAAAAAAAAGATGACCAAAAATAAAACGAATCATCTCGTTGTGTTATTTTATCACCTGTGTCACTTTTATTGCTTTCTCCTGTGGGCTTGTACATACTCCGGTAAACAGATCGTGACAGATCAGCGATCCCGGTTAGTTTATTGCTTCCTCTAAGCAACTCAGTCTACAGCTGGCGCTTGAAATTGAAGCTGGAACTGGAATTAGAACTAGAATCTAAACAATTAAGTGTATCCTTTGCATTCTTTTGTATATGCTTGAAATTGGATAAATTTTAAATTTGTATATTATATGCAGAATCAATTTAGAGATCAATTTAGAGATCTGGTAACCTTTTGGACTTAAATTTTTTGTCTATTTTTTAATATTTTTACAATTATGCTAAGTAGAAAATAAGTTCAGTAGTATTATAGTTAGTATCACAGTTTTCTTGTTGATCTCCTTACTGTGTATATTAGTATGAGGTTTAACGATTCACTTATTTATATATGTAGCTAGAACTACAACAGGAACTTTTGCATTCTTACGCACATAGAGCAAGCGCCTTATCGATTATTTAATCGATTGATCGCAGACGCCTTAAACTTGGCCAAAAGCGTTTACCGCTCCGTTGAATTTGTTTTGATATTTCGCAAATCACGTTGCCCCGTTTTGCTGTTGGCTATTTGAAATGGATGCCTCGTGTGTCCGAGAAAACGTGATGGATAACTGGCAAGTGTTTCTCTCCCTCTCTGTCTCTCTCTGTGTCTCTCTCTTCCTCTTGACCAGTTCACTCTCTTTGCGGTTCTTCCTGTGTATTGTTAGGCTAAGGAAGGGGGAGGGTGTTGGACAACTGATTAGAGAGAGGCACTTGCATACGTGCCGGAGACTACAGACAGCCCATTCATAAAGTCATGCAACAATTGGCAGCACGTCGAGAAGGAGAAGGAGGAGGAGAAGAGGGGGAGGAGGAGGAGGCGACTCCTGACTGGAATACACATTTTGTGTACGATATATTCGCCGTCGTTTGGTTTTTGAAAAACCAAAACCAAAACAGAAACTGAAACCGAAATGAAAACTCAAACTCATGTCCAATAGGTCCATCAACAGCCGCAGCACGCACACGCACCTTTATATGGAATCTCCAACTGGGATATCAACGGAGAGTGAGCGAGAGAGGGGAGATGGGTGTCAGTGGCGCCTCGCACGCATCGTTGCACGTCCACGTCCACGTCCATGGCCATTGTCCTCGAGGCATCCACACGCATCAATTTCCCGACCTACACTCGCTGACTTTCAGCTCCCAGTTCCTGTTCAAGTGTCAGACCCAATTTCAATGTCTGGATGGTCTGGTCGCTGTCTGCACGTGGAACCATCAGTCCGGTCCAAAATCAGTGCTGCCAACTCTTTGTTCGAAAAAGAAAACATTTGAAAGGGCAAAAGAACACGACTAGTTGTTAAGCTCAAAAGCACTAATAGTTTAAATATAAAGTAGTGTTTTTTGTTATCTAACGAGCAGAAATTAAGATTAAAAAGCGACTATAATTTATAAAGATAAACACGATAAAGGGACAAAGAATAGTAAAAAGGGACAAAAAAAACTGTATAAATCTCTTATAATTCAAATGTAAAGTTATGATAATTGTTATTTGATTAGTTTTTAAAGAACTGATCATTAATTATATATGTTTGGCAACTATTACTAAACTATCCGGAAAGGGAGTGGTTGATAAAAGTTTCGGCATAGTCTTTCTTAAAAAGGACAGATCTGTCCGGAAAAAGGCTAGTGTGGCAACACCGTCGTAGAAACCGGAAACGCTTTTGGCTCAGCGGGCCACGTTCACGTTTCGATTTTTATGGCAAACGGCAACGGACTTAACGTGGAATTTTAGTTCCTCATTCATTGTCTACGCCTTCTTCCACCTACACACGCCCATTTTGCCACACTCCGCCCCTCCGATTGCCACTTGGCACGTTTCCTTTTTAAAATTCACAATTGCCGCCAGCGACGCGTAATTGTGGGAGAATTTGCTCAGCCAACTTGTCTGGCTCTGACTTCGTCTCCCTCTCCATCTCCTCTCCTGTTTCCCCTTTTGGCCAACTCTGCAACTGGGCCCAAGAAATCGATCACGTTTCTACACATGTTCCAGTTACGTTACGTTGCGCTTACGTAATGTCTCTATAGCTGCGACAACAACACAAACTTAACTCTAGTCTCGAGGATATGGCTAAAAAGAGGGAGTGGAAAAGAAACTGGAAGTCATTGGGTGCTCCAATTAGACCAGCGCCACAATCAATAGCTTACAACTACAATTTAGCGAAAGTGCTTCAATTACAGTCAAGTTCCCATCAACTTGTGTATACAGTTTTTCCAAATTGTTGCATAGTTTTCACATCGTTTTTCTCGACAATCAAACAGTTTTAAAAGTATCATATTAAATTGGTGGGAAAATATATGAAGTTTTGGGATTCAGCTTGAAATGTTTAAAATGTTACAACAGAAATTGAGTTATGATATTTCTATATAGACGTTCACAAGTGAGGATTGTTTCGATAAGTCTGTGTATAAGAAGAGGATGTTTTCATGTATTTACATGTTAACCCAAAATTAATATAACGCATCGGATGTTATATATGATGAAAACAGGAAGAAATAAATAAATATAAAAGTACTTCTTATTCAAAAAAACCTAAATTAATCACTCAAAGTTTACTTTTATCAACATGATAATACAACTATTTAAACTATTTAATAGTGGAAAATAAAGGATTATCACATGAAAACTATTCATCCGGCGAATTCAAATCATTCAGGACGCCACCAAGAACACATCCTGTAAATGATTATTTTATTACGTGCATACGGCGCTCACTTTATCAGTGACAAGCTTTTGAGGCGAATTGAAGCTTTCGCCAGAACAAAATGGCCGTCAAAGACTTTCACAATTTGTGGTCGCCCTTTTGGCCATTGATGAAATTAAACAATTTCTGGGATTGCTCGAAAATTATTATAAACGCATAATAAAATGAGGCGAAAAAGTAAAACTTAAGTCGAGCCGTTGTCTGTGCGGGTTTGGAATATTAAAACTCCCCCTACTATAGTAAAAAACGATTTGTTGGAAGGTTTACCTGTATGCTTTCCCCTTCCCATTCCCCCTTCTACCTACCTATCTCCTACACTTGCAGGCAGGAAGGGCTTTTGGCCAAAAGGCTCGGGATTGGAATTGAGTGCGGACTTTTGGGGCTCAGTTTATTTCTTCCACCATTGGCATTTTATCATTGGCATTTCGGTCACATACACAAACACACATAAAAAGCGAGCGACAGACAAAACTCCCACACACACACACACATAAACACTTATGAAATGTAAGCGAGAGCGAGAGACAAATAGCAAAAGAGCCGCTAAACAAATTCCCAAATGTGTAAAGAAGTAAACTAATTGCTGCGCGTGACGCAGCCCCAACAACAAAACTGGGGATCCACTAAGTATATAATAGAGTGAGAAAGAGAGAACGTCGCCAGTCAAACATACACTCTGAGTGCAACTCTGGCAGTGCAAGCGAGAAGGCAAGCGAAACCAGTTTTAGTTTACAATACAACGTCTGCACGTACACACACATACTGTCGTAGACATTTATAGAGTTGCGCTCTTTTACACAGAGCATGCTGCTGGTGCTCTTTCGCTCGCACTCATTGTTATGCTCATTTGGTATGCGAGCTATGTTGATTCCGATTCGACGGCAGTCACGTCCCGCCCATTTGCACGCACACACCCACACAGAGTGGCGCTGGCAGCGACAGCGGCGAAACGAGAGAGCTTGCGGCGAATTGGAGCGTGAGGCTGCTTAAAATGCTACTGGTGCGCTCAGTACATGACCAGGCGTAGTGTCAGGTGCTCACAAACACACATACGCAGAGAGACTGACACACACACGCATGCTGGCGCCTTTGCTGCTCACGTTCGTTTGCCGATGTCGTTGTCGCTGTAGTTCGTCGTTTGTCGTTTATACTTCGTGTCGAGTCAAAGATGTCACCCCCAAAAATTGTCCAAGTGTGTGCGTGACACTGTCTCTCTCTGTCTCTGTCTCTCTCGCTCACTCACTCGCTCTCACTGTATGTTGAGTGTTATTGTAAAGGGGCAGCGCTGCCTTTTTTTGCCTTACTTTGGTTTTGTTCGTGACGTGAACGTGACTCTGAATTATTCTGCACGTATTCGTCGCCCGCAACGGACGTACACAACGTACAACGTAAAGCGTATAGCGTATAGCGTAAGCACATTTCGTCTCGTTGTCGCGTAGTTCTAGCTCTTCTTCATTTACGTTACTTTCATCATCATCATCGCTGCAGTTTTCACGTACGCTGCCCGGCCGTGCAACTGTAGCTAACGTATCTACCCGTATTCGTATCCGTATCCGTGTGTATCTGTATTCCAAGTGTGTGCCCGTGCTCTGTGCGTGCGTAATTGGCGCCCATTTGTTTGCAGGCCGCGACGCAACCCCAAACTCAACCCCAAAAACCAATCCCCAATCACAGTCACAGTTACAATCACAGTTCCAGCTTTCAGTTGGATGCTGCAATTTTTGCCGAGCAACGTGCCAAACGCGTCTGACGTGCTCCGTGCTCGACCAAAATAAAAAAATTAACTAGCCAAAGTCGATAGATCGCTAATTTGAATGCCAATCGAAGCTGTCAGTGGTATTCCGGCGTTAGTTTTCCGTGCGTGATTCGCCCACAACTCCATCCGTGCCCGGGTGTGTGAGTGTGAGAGTGTGTGTCCTTCCAAGGATAATTGAAGACAGCAACTGACACGTACGCGTACAGACAACAAAAGGATGCGTCGTTGACCTTCTGCCCAGTTGGCTAAGATAAAGTGTGCCAATATCAGAAATTAATATCAAAACAAAACCCAAATCCAAGTGCAATATTTACAATGTGCCAGTGTTAGTCAAACATCAAGTGTTACCAAGATTATTTAGGCTATAACTCCTCTGCTAACCAAGATCAAGTGCAGAAATGTTGCCCTATCAGGCGGTGGCCATGGATTATGCCGGCTATCAAAGGCAACCAACACCGGGTCATCCCGGCAGTCACATGGTCGGATCCCTAGGCATGGGTGGTGTCCCATTCACCCACTCGTGGATGGTGCCCGCCCAGGATCTTTGTGGCATGCCACCATATAACAAAATGCCCAATCAACATCAACCGGGCGCACCTGGAATGCACTCACAACAACCCATCGAACCAGGGTTAGTTGATACGGGGTAAATTACAAGCTATACTTTATTAAATCAAGTGTTCAACTAACTAAAGTATCTTATAAATAGAAATAAGATACCTACAAAAATAACATCTAAAAATTGTGTCTAATAATCTGCAATTATTTTGCATTATTCTCAAGTTCTTAGAGAAAAGGAATTTAACACATGATAGAATTGTGAATTTGTATATTTACTTCTTTACAACCCAATGACAAAAGACTTCTAAAAATGATAGTTAAATTTCCTTCTAATATGTTTTCCTAAATATTCAAAATTTTAAATGTTTATTATTTTTATCATCGCAAGAGCCTTGTCAAATAATATTTCCTTTTATATCCAAAACTTTCCCAATTATTTGAAATAAATAAGAACTTAGGCTGACAATCTAATTAATTATTATTGTTTTACTAAGATATCTTTACTTTTCTTTCCCTTATAATTGTTTACTTTATTTTATCTTTAAATCTTAACTGTTCAGCAAGAATAAATACTTCTAAATCTCACTTTATATTACTCATATTTTCGCATCTTTTACTTTCAATTTGACACATTTTAAAACATTTTTTATGAGTGTTTGTCAACATTTTCATTTGACTTTTTTTCTGGGAATTACGATTACATAATATCAACAACAGTTAGAGTCGTCCCGCTGTGTTTGTTGGCAACAACAATGAAGAACTGATAAAGCCATAACGGTACTTCTCACAGCCCATAAACAATGGCCTGATACAGTCTTATCCTTTTATGTTGACAGTCTCTTGTGTGGGAAAACAAAAAGAAAATAGTAGCTGCAGTTTTCATTTCTCTCTCTTTTCTTTTACATTTTCTTACCCTTATCTTGATCGAATGATTTTCTAGTTTGATTGGCAAAATCATGTGCCAAAATGTGATGTAAAGAAAACCGCAATATTAGGGCATGTAATCCGCTTAGGTTCTTAATTCGATCAAACGACAATATTACGCGCTAATACCTGAAATTCCCTAACAATCCAGGTATTATCAGCTAATCAAGTGGAAAATTAGGGGAAGCTTTCACACAGACACATCACACACATGAGAACAGACGTTAAGTGCTTAACAGAGAGACAAGGCAGAGCTTTGAAAGCTCACCAATACACAGACAACTGAAGCTGTCTCAATTCTCCGCTCGGTCAATTTACTAATGACGAGCAATTTACACGCCTGTTAATGGCAAATTTTCAGCCCCTG
Source organism: Drosophila testacea (assembly GCA_035043265.1). Taxonomy (NCBI): domain Eukaryota; kingdom Metazoa; phylum Arthropoda; class Insecta; order Diptera; family Drosophilidae; genus Drosophila; species Drosophila testacea. Next base: position 99,149 of record JAWNND010000767.1, on the reverse strand, counting down.
TTTGCCAATTTTTTTTCGTTTTTCGGTGCGAAATTAAAAAGAATACAAAAATCATTTATCAAGGCGACACCTTCTTGATGACAAATGTTAAGGGATCTTTCGTTTTTCCTTGGGGTATTTACTCTCACTTATGTGTGACACGTCTTCGGGGCTAATTTGAATGGTGTTTATATTGATGGTTGGAAGATTGATGCTTTCAATTTTTTCTCATCTAAACTGAAAAAAAAAATGTAATTTGCCCAGCGGAACGTGAAGCGAATTAGTTGCCAAATTATATATTTGTCTGGGCCCTAACAGTTTCATTTATATATTGTAGGTTCTTTGAACCAGACGTTTATTAGGAATCCAGGTACTTCAATCTTATAACATAATTTCAACATAACAACAACAGAAAAAACACAGCTGAGATTTAACAAACTAATTAAAAATTTGTTATTCGGAAAGCAAGTGGAGTGAAGTTGTAAAAAGGCCAGAAACTGGCTTGGCCCGTGGCAGACGCATGTTGTACGGGTTTCATACGCGCTCTTTACGCCGGTTTCATTTTAATTATCAAAAATATTTTTATAACCCAACGACGTAGTCTCAGATAAACATCAGAGATGAGCAGCAGCTCTCCAGAAAATCGTTGAGCGCAGAAGCCGCCGAGTCTCAAATAAAGTTACACAAAACGAGGCTCGAGCTTGTGATGAGCGCATTTACAGATGCCCCACAGACATAAAAATAAATTTAAAAGCCCACAAAATGTTGCAGAGCCAACACAGAGATCACTTAGGGCATGGGAGCAGCCCAAATACCCTGCATTTGTACAGTTCAAGCTTTTGATTTAAAGTGAAATGTCGTTTAGGAATTTCAAAGTGCTAAATTCATTAAGTTGTATAATGACTAGAGAATTTATATAAGTGCCTTATATTATTTATTAAGTTGTAAATATAAACTTTAATTGGTTATTTAAGTAAATTCAGTCTGACCAATTAAAAGTGATTTTTCATTCATAGTTTGCTTGTTTGAAATATATTTAATCAACTTTTTATCTTAAGCAAACGTTTATGAACAATTTTTTAATAGTGATCTAATGGCATTTAGTGCTTAATACTGTACGAAAAAAGATAGAAACTTTATTTTCCTACGTTAAAAATTGACGGTCCATATTTCAATTATGTTCCAATAATCTGCAATCAATATATACCTCAAAAGTATTTTATTTAGTAATTCAAAACCAACGCAAAGTAACTTGTTTGTGATCAAATATATGTATACAGGGTATATTCTTAAGAATGAAATTAATATAGAGTGAATTACAATGCAGTGAATATGATAAACATAAATAATTTAATTGTATAATAAATACTCCTCTTTAAATAACATTATCAAACAAAAAGTTCTGATACAATTGAATAATTGCAAAGACAAAGTTCTTAGCGCTTTCCATATTCCATTAATTAGGTAGAGCATGAAAATATCACTACAATAACAAAATAAGAAAGAGGAAAAAACAAAAACAAGAAAGACCGAAAAAAGCCGACGACAACGAAGATGACAACAAACTTAAATTATGAACGCTTAAAGCCAAGTTTCTGGCGAAGATGATGGCCAGATGCTTGAGCTCAGATATGAACAGATCCGACTCCAACTTAAACTCAAACTTCAGTTCCAGCGGCGGTCTTTAGGTCTTTCAATCTTTAGTGGATTGCAGCAACAGTTGCTGAATGAAAAGTCTGTGCATTAAGGGGATATAAAGAGAAGACAGTGACTTGAAGTTGAGATCGAATCAGAGTATCTGAGAGTCGGCATCTGCTTGTGGTGACGAGTTAAGAGGGAAGTGAGGGAACTCTTGGAAGACTGTACAAATACGTCAGACAATAATAATACAAATATCAACTGACAACCAAAATGGACAATGGAAAATCTGTAATGCATTGAAAATGAGGCAATTTTTCTAGTTGGCTGCTAGAACCGATCCGTTGAGTGTGAGAACAATAATGTCATGGTAGAGTCTTGTCTTGGGTCCTCTTGGGTTAACTTGGTTGTCTTTTAGTTGAGTCGCCCTCGTTCCACTGGCTGTTGAAAGACTGACAAATGTGTGGCAATTTGTTTGGACTGACACCATTTCATCACAATGCCACATGGGAAGGGGGAACATCCAAACAAATTGCCAAATTGTCTACGTTGACAGCTTCCACGACAGGTGAGAACTGAGAGGGAGAGGGATAGGGAGAGAGGATCCTCTCTACAGCTTCTTCTTCGCTGCAATTCGTCAACGTCTACTTATAGCTTATATCAATATTTATTGCCACAAATTGTTGCTAATGTGTCTATTTATTTACTCTTGCCTCTTCTTCTACTTGCAGCATTCTTGAACTACGCAAGGAAAAGTCACGGGATGCAGCGCGTTCAAGACGTGGCAAGGAGAACTATGAGTTCTATGAGCTGGCCAAGATGCTGCCACTTCCCGCAGCCATAACCAGCCAACTAGACAAGGCTTCCATTATAAGACTGACCATAAGCTATTTGAAATTGAGAGACTTTTCCGGACACGGAGATCCACCATGGACCCGCGAGGCATCCAGCAGCAGTAAACTAAAAAGTAAGTCTACAAAATAATATAATTTAAAAATTTCAAATATTTATTTTAAGTCTATAGTAAAAAGTTTTTAAGAAATTAATTGTTTCAAAAACTTTAAAAAACAACAGAGGGTACTTAAATGTTCTAATCCTCAAATAAATATCATTATAATTAATGAAAAGCTTCAATAAAATAGTGCTTAACTGTATTTAGCTTTATTAAATTTGATATATCAAGAAATTTATCATCTTTTAAGTGCCTTAATAAACTGTGAAAGCCGTTTCTCAATTCCTGTTTTGATTACTATCAATTATAATCAATAGTTAATGGGCTCTATGGCTTGAATTGGTTGAGTTAGCTACTTTGTTGGCCCCTTTGATTGGCCTTCTGAAATTCCACAATGGCAGCGATGACACAGCAGCGACAGCAGCACCAACAAAAAAAAAAAAAACTACAAAAAACTACAAAGTAAATAAATAAATGAATAGCAACAACAAATGCGACAATGACAATAAAAATGCTCCAGTGACGTGAGCAAAAACAACAAAACCAACAAAAAATGGCTGCGCATGCGCGGCAAATAAAATAAATTACGCTTAATAGCGATATTTTATGCAAATCGGGAACTCGAGGCCCCCATCGTCATGGCTTACGTCTCTGTCTCTCTTACTCTGTTCGTCTCCGTCTCTGTCTTCTCTGTGGGCCAAAAGCCCAAAAATAATACCAATAAATTGTTGGTCGCTTGTCAAGCGGCTTAAATAATTTTTAAGGTGCGCGCGCATATTTGTTTTTAATTTTTGTTTTTGTTTATTTTTGGCATAGAAATGTTGACAAATTTTGATTTCACTAAAGGCATCCGAAAAACCTAAGTAGTTGTTCCTCTCCTCTCTCCCTCTCTCCTCCCTATCATCAAATGTAGGCAAATGTGTTTCCTGCTTTCGGTTTTATTGCTCATTCTTTGCCGTTCACTTTGCTCCCCACTTCGCCAATGGCGGACAATATGGCCGCCCACGCATAAGTACAGTCGTTAATGCAAATTAGCTCGGAAATTTCACTGCACTTACAGTTTTGGCCTTACTTAAAACATACGATAAACAAAGCAACTCTTTTACTTGACAACAGACTGTAAGAACTATACATATATAAGAATATGGGAAGAATTTTGACTATCTAATTGTATACTGATATATATTTTGGAATTAAAATTCTGTTTTGTTCAGATTCAAGAACTAATTCCATATGAATTTAGAAATATGGTATGTGAAAGATATAATATATTTATACTATATATTAACTTGAAATCCTTGATTATATAATAGTTTGCTCAAATTTAAAATACAGAGACCTTATTCATATACATAAATATTTTTTCTTACTGAAGCTTTAAGTTTAAAGAGCAAAAAACTATTTTCCAGCTCTTAAATCAAACTCTTAACCCACTGTGTTGAGTAGGTGCCTTATTTTGCCTTATAATTTAACATGGAAAGTCTATTGATGGGTCTGCCAGTATATTAGCCAACTTTGTCTGACGTCTGCTTGATACTTGGTAACATTGTCAGCCATTGCCACGTCATGGATCGTGCATCGTTGGCCACGTCAACAGCAACAACAAAGTTATTGTCACGTCAAAAGCATTTCAAGTCAGCCAAAGTCTGTCCAGGGTTTCAGTTGCCAAGAGACGCTTTTGAATGGCAACTGGCAGAAGCTAAAAAGGTAGACAAGGCACTAAAAAAATAATCCAAAATCAATGGGGCGTTATGGTTATGGTCAGAAAGAGAGAGAGAGAGAGAGAGAGAGAGAGAGAGAGAGAGGGGGGCGGAAGAAGGCGAACAAGGGGGTTTCCACTGAATTGGATTATTATGCGAAACTAAACCCAAAAGGCAGGCAACAAGCTGCGGGCAATAAAAAGCACTTCAATTTGACCCACAGCCACAAAAAAATAAATATAAAGAAGAAAAAAATATCATATATTTGAAACGGAAAGGGGGGCATCTCCGAAGGTCATTAAAGCCCACACTTGTGTTCAAGAGGGAACGCCTTACCACCTTCCCGCCCCCCAATGGCCACACACACACACACAAAAACACGCACATATGGTCAGCGGAAGCGGAAACTGTTTGCCAACTTAGCGACTTGCGTTGAGGCATTGAAATCGCTGGGGATTTGCACCACGAAAAGGAAAACGGGAATGGACAAGGGGTATACACATATAGTATAGCGTAGTCTTGGGTATGGGGACTAAAGCGATTTGCACTTGTGCGAATTATGACCTGAAGTTGGTCAGCAGCCAACAGAAAAAGTTGGGGTTGCTTTCACATAATCGTAAAATTCAATAATTGAATTAAATAAATATGCTCAAATGGGCATCAGCTGAGAAAATATTGAACTCTGCCCATATTTATGGCTTTGAGTATGACACTGCGGTTCTCTTGTTCTTATCCCTGGTTCAGACTGGGTCGATTGGGAGAATAGCCATCATTTATGGGTTTTCGTCTAGCAATAACAATATTATAGCCAGTGGCTATCCATGACTAGCCAATGAAGATCCAAGCAGAAGCAAGATTATTTTATTTGTGACCTTAGCATATGGCGTGTATAAGATACGACTTACAAATTGTAGCTATTATTTATATATAGGAATCAAAAAAATTTAAAAGAAAAGAATTCTAACCAAATTTGTATACTGTATGAGATGATTCTCTAATTTATTTATTGACAAGGATTGTCTATGTTATTTACTTCTTTTAGATTGTAATTCTCTTTGTAAGATTTTATCTATTAAAGTATTAAGTATATCTTGTCTCACTGTTTATAATAATATTACAAATAATTTTAAATCTGCTGCATAATAACTATAATCTATCTTTAATAATATAAATACAATGTGTTTAAATAAACATTAAACTAATTTCATGCATCAAGTTTATTTTATTAGATCTACATATATTTAAACATTTAACAATATTCTTTACTAACTTGTTTTCTTGGCTATTAATTTACATTAATGTCGACTTTATTAAGAAAGCTTAGATTTAAGATTTATATTTACTTTTATTTTTAAGTATATTTTAATCATGTTTCAATCTTAAGAAAGCGATTTCAATTTGATTTCTTTTCGAGATTTTCTGTTCGATTTTAAGAGTAATGAAAGTATTTATAAATTTAAAGAGTCTCTATGACTTATTAAAATTGCCATCAAATATGCTACATATATTATATATGTTTTATATTAACTTAAACTAAGCTTTTATATAAAACCTCTTTAGAGTATTTATAGTTCGGTATGACCGAGTCTAACTCTTATATTATAAGTTGTATTTACACAAATATTCATAGTTGTTTACCCAACACTCATCAGCATTCGGTTTGTATTCATTTCCAGGTGCAGCCATTCGACGCAGTCCCGCCGTTGATTTGTTCGAACAACATCAGGGCACCCACATATTGCAGGTAAGTCGAACTGAACTCTGTGAGGGAGTGAGAGAGATAGGGAGGAATAGAGAAAGAGAGAGAAAGAGAAAATGAGGGAGAGACAGTGTGCAACTCGAGCTGCAGCCATATTTAAACTGAATATGTAAATACGTTATTCACAATATGGAATTTGTTTTCTTTTTCCTTTTCACTTTAGTCACTAGATGGTTTCGCCTTGGCTGTGGCAGCGGATGGACGCTTCCTGTACATATCGGAAACAGTGTCCATTTATCTGGGACTATCCCAGGTGGAGATGACTGGCAGCAGCATATTCGACTATATACATCAGGCGGATCATGCGGAAATTGCCGAGCAGCTGGGACTCAGTCTAACAAGTGGTGGCGGTGGTGGAGGTGGTGGTGGTGGTGGAAGTGGTGGCAGCGGTGCTGCAGGCTTGGCATCACCCACATCGGGCGCCTCCGATGATGGCAGTGGCACACACGGTACGAATAATCCTGATGGTGAGTCGAGTCCGAGTTGTTGTTCCGACTATAAAAGGGGTTTTCCGTTTCCCGTGCATAGTTAAACTATCCCTAGTACCAAAGTGAATCCTTAACTAATCTATGTATCTTATTTTATCTTTAGTTGCTGCCTCAATGACGCAGGCTTCCACAAGTGGCTATAAAGGCTATGACCGCAGTTTTTGTGTGCGCATGAAATCCACTTTGACTAAACGTGGCTGTCACTTTAAATCCTCTGGCTATCGGGTGAGTTTTCAATTCTTTTCTAGATTTTTTTGGAACCACAATTGTAAGCTCTTAACGGTGCCATGTAGTGTAGTGTAAATTGCGACGTTTATTGTAGAAAACTAGCACGGTTTTTTTTTTCTGTTGTTCTGTTGTTTTCTTTTTATTTTTTTTGTTTTTGATTTGGTGTTGTTATCGTTATCGTTATCATTATCATTTCGTAGTGCTGCTAACCTTTGTCCGTCGGTTTCGGGGGGCATCGTGTACTTAGACTAACCTTCTTTTGGTTGATTCGTCAGTAAGGATAATTGTGCTTTTATTACGTATACGTATTACCATCCCATCCACTGCTTATCTACAGGCTAACGATGCAACGAGCAATTGCAACGGTAACAATAACAATGGTAAAAATGTTAAGAACCCGGCCTCAAACTATTCGGTACGTATCAATTGAAATCAGTACGAAAAATGCAAGGCAAATTTTAGCAACAAAAATTATACAACAACTTAAATATAAAACCAAATTATGATTTACCAGGGATGAAGTTACTTCTTCAATCCAATCAGTTTTCTTTTAAGTTTCAAATTTCGGCCATATTCTGTTTTGTAAGGCAATGCAAAAACTGATTTTAGATTGATCAGTATCGAATAATATCATGGCACAGACTAAGGCTTTCCAGTTTCATCATATGCAGTCTCTCATCATTATCATCATCATTATTATCATCTTTATCGTCAACTGCCAGAGCAAAGCGTATTTGTCAATTTACAGTGAAAGCTTTTAAGTTGTTTCAGTGTTGGTGAGCTTTTGTTGATATAGTTGTGGGCTTAAGGCTACAACGAACACCTTCCATACGTGTTTTCTATCTGTGTAAAAGCTCTGCCGAAAAAGCTCTCTGTAAGCTGACAACTGCTACAACTTGTATAGCCTTTAAGCTGTTTTCTTCTTGCAAGTCTTATCAATTCCATATCTAATCCTCGACTTTTTTCTTCTTGTTACCTTTACAGGTTGTGCTTTTGCTCTGCAAACTTAGGCCCCAATATACCTTCTCACACACACGCAAGTCCCAGCCGCCTCTTTTGGGCATGGTCGCCCTGGCCATAGCCCTGCCTCCTCCGTCGGTTCATGAGATTCGCTTAGAGTGCGATATGTTTGTCACTCGTGTCAACTTTGACCTGCGAGTGGCCCACTGTGAACCTAGGTAAGTCTATCTTTAATCTCCTGTGTATCTTAGATTGGTATTAAAGCTTTTATTTTTCTCTTCAGAGTATCCGATTTGCTGGACTACACACCCGAAGATCTGGTAAACAAAAGCTTGTATTCACTGTGCCATGCCGAGGATGCCAATCGCCTGCGCAAAAGCCACACAGATCGTAAGTTTATTATTCTATTTAACTAATTAAAGAAAAAGTGATTCAAATTAAGTAAGCTAGATTATTTTAGAAATTGTAATTGATAATCAACTTTACGTTTTACAATTTTGTTATTATTTAATTTTAAAGTAAAACAGAATCTTCTTTAAACAAATACTTATAAAAAATTGTTTGACTTTCGGCACATTAAAATTAGGATAAGTTAAGTCTTAATTGAAACTTATAATTGATTTCTTTTACAGTGATTGAAAAAGGTCAAGTGCTGACTGGTTACTATCGACTGATGAACAAAAGTGGAGGCTACACTTGGCTACAAACTTGCGCAACTGTCGTTTGCAGCACAAAGAATGCCGATGAGCAGAACATCATATGCGTAAACTACGTCATCAGGTTAGTACTCATTAAATTATTTCAAATAAAATACTGATGACTAACTAAATACCCTGTATTTTAGTAACCGGGAGTACGAGAACCTTATTCTCGACTGCTGTCAACTGGAGCCGAGTGTGGACAGCATTAAGCACGAGGAGGGACTGGGCAATGACAAGAGTAGCGGCTCTCCAGGAGGAGATGCCCCCGGAGAGGGAAATACTCAACATGATATGAAGCTGGGACTCAGTTCACCCAAGACAGATCCCGAGGGACACACGCAACGTGGACGTGGACGCAATGCAACTGCAGCACATGGAAGTAATCTCAATAGTTTGGCTCTGATTAAGGACAGTCCGACGCCGTTGGGCGTGGAGGTGGATGGAGTCCTGCCAGCGACGGTGGCCACGCCCACGCCGACACCCACGCCCGCAAGCAGCACAACCACAAAGCGGAAGCGAAAGAGCAAAGCAGCACAGCAGGCAGAGGAGCAAGCAGAACAGCAACAACAGCAGCAACAGTCGGAGCAACAACAGCAACCTCTTAGCAAGTTGCCAGCCCTGGAACGGGATGCAAATAGTATTCAGCAACAACCACGGAGTCGTCTGCCTTCTATTGTGGATGAGCAACCGTCAACTGGTGGAGCAGATTCAGCTGTCAAGGATCTGGAACATGCCATGTCCAAGCATCTGCCTTCTCCAACTTCCAACCAGCCCAACACGGATTTCAGCACAGATGCATTGCTGAAGCAACAACAACAACAGCAACAGCAGCAACAACAACAACAACAGCAGCAACAACAACAACAACAGCAACAACACGATCCCAACGAGAAGAGCAGTACCATACAATGGATAGGAGCTCCTTATCAACAACCAGCTCCAATGCCAGCCACTGCTTTACTCCGACAACTCTATGCGAATAGGGAGAGTGTGATCAGAGCCACAGCCAGACAAACGCCCACCGGAGTGGGCGTGTTCTATGGAGAACAACAGGGTGGTCCATTGCCCACTCCCCCAGGCAGTGAATCCTCCTATGAAAATCAATATCTCCAGCTGCACTCGGCAGCAACAGCACCATCTGTGAGCCAAAAGGCAGCCAACTCCGCGGATGCTTTTACCAATCTGGTGTCCACCTATGGAGGTTATCACAGTTCCATTGATTACCACAATGCCATGACACCGCCCAGTTCAGTGTCGCCACGGGACAGCAACAATTCGGCAAAGGCACCGCCCTCGGCTGCCCTGGTGGTCACCAGCAATGGGGGATATGATTATGCCGATCCCTTGCGTGGACAATATGCCACGCCCGTGGATGGGACGACGACCACAACGCTGCCACTGAAGCCGCAAGCTTACTCTGCCGCAATGCATCCACATGCGGGGCATGCAACAACCACAACGGAGGGAGGTGTTACCTATAGTAATCTCGATCAGCCGCAATATTTTACACCTCACTCGAGTTTCCATTTGTATCATAAGGGTAGCCCTGCTAGTGGTTGGTATTCCACACCCTCCTAGGTTCTGGACGAGACAGTGCCAGCGTTGCCAGACTGTCAGCATCAGCATCAGCAGCAGGACCGTTGGGACTTTGTGGGTGCCTTGGGGAAAGTGGCACGTATGTTTTTCAACGCACGCAAAGGCAGCCATTAAAGCGCCCTCTAGTGTGCTAATTGTAAATAGAAATTTAAAAAAATAGTACGAAAAACATTTTCCAACTTAATTTAAAGCTTCATTTTTAAAGAACCATTTCTATAAATTTGTTTAGTAATTTTTTAAAACCTATTTTTTGGCTAAATGCAAATGTTAAAACATTCAATGTTGTTAAATAATTTGTAAGCTTGTAAATTAAATTGATAAGCGATAAAAAAAACACTCATACGACAACCCATTGAAATTCTATTCAAAATACTCGGCATATTTGCAATTAACTAATTAAATTAAAATAAAATAAATTAAATTAAATGAACATACTTTAAAACTCTTGCATAAGACTTGGATAGTGTGCCAACAAAACAGCAACAACAATATAATAAATTATAATTACAATTATAAATATAATAATAAAAATTAATTAAATAAATTAACTATAGCATTTAATAAACGTCAAGCACTCGTAATGAAATCAAAAACAAAATCAAACAAACAACACAAAAAAAGAAAAAGAAATGCTTATTCCCATAATTCTAATTCCAATTGTTATTAATTATTTAAATTAATTGTACATTTTTAATAATTACCTAATAACTATGGGCATACTATATTATAATTAACAAACATTTTTACAACATATCAAATGCTTCCTCTTCTAGATTACGATTACGCATTAAAAGACGAACCCAAAACACACACGAACCTTTTTGTACAACTTCAACACACATTTTTACATTTTCCAGAGAGATTAAATTAATTTTACTTAAATAAAGTAAACAAAAAAAAAATATACCTCTAAGAGTTCTGCTAATGTTCGTTTTTGTGTTTTGTTTTCGCCTAATTGAAAAGTGAACAAAACTAAGGAAAATACTAATATATGTATTATATTTAAACGAGTCTATCAAATTTTTAGCTATAATGTGTAATTAAATTTTGTATAAACAAATTCCATCAAAGGCTTAAATATTAAATATGAAGATAAACAAATGTGCCTTCAATTTTTTGATTATTTTTAGTTATGATTGGGTTATTTTTGAGTCTTCTTAGAGACCTGTTCTCGATTCAATGGGTTATATTCTCTGTCAAATGATTTATTTTATCTCAATTTCTTTCCCACATTTTCTAATTTTATTCTCTTTTACAGGAATCTTTTGTTTTGTGGAACTTCCTTCAAGGCTCTATCTTCAGAATAAAATGAAACTAAAATTATATCAAGCTGGGATTAATGCAATACACTAGACACATGTCCCATTCTGACACTTTGACATTCTGACAGTCGCCCATCAGGCGTTATGTCCATTAGGTTTTTTTGATTAACATAAAAAACGCATAAAATTCCAATTTACCGCATTTGTTGCGCACAATTCCCGTGTCCGGTTGTGGTTATGTTTGTCCGTCTAACCCTGAGACGGGGAATCAAACTGAATGTCACATTTTTATGATGGCTTTTTAAGCGAACCGATTGGTTGACCACAGGCAATTAATCATCATTTAACTTGGCTTTGAGGAATCATAACTCAATTTATTGCAGCACAAGACAACAGCAAACATTAGTCACAGACTGTAGGAAAGTGTACGTATATATTTGCAGTCAGTGTATAGCCCTTTGCCACATCCTATTCATCCATTTCTTTGGCCTCTTTTTGGGTAAAAATATTTTAAGCATTTCAAGATAAGAGAAATTACAAAATAGTTATTGCAAACATTTTCCCAACCTGTTTTTAACTAATTCTAATTATACTTGTGTTTTTACTCATCAACAACAAATTAATCAATTATACTTATTGTATAATATGATTATTTAAAGCTTCGCTCATTAACTTTATACAGTTTTAATTTTGTTCATATACTTTTTCAATTACTTACCAGATCGTACTATTCCTGCTTAAAAAATGATAACAGTGCGTACTAAAAGTATGTTGCTTGCTCATCCTCCATAATCCTTTATTTCTTTTCGTTATCATTTAATAATTATTGGTTTTAAATTGATCGCCTGCATGTCCAGCGACAATCATCATGAGTACAGTAGCGATTGTTGTTGCCTCCACATCCTCTATAGCTCATCTGCCAACACCGTCGACTTACTGTATCATAATACCACATGTGGGCATTGGAATTTTCACGGCAACGACGAAGCCGAGCATGGCCTTCATCCAAACCGCCAACACAGGTTTGATTTCCTGTATAAACATATGGATATAGAACTGTTGCTTCGTTTTTTTGTTAATTTAAATACTTACTAGGTGAGACAAATCCTCGACAACTGCTCTGCGTCTGAGAGTGGACAAAGTAGAGAGCCAGACAAGCCAGGATTAAAAGGAACTTCATTTTGAAAAGCCTGGTAAGTTTGTTTTCAATTCAAACTGAATAAAATATTTACGATCTGAGCATTTATATATGGCTAGTTTATTGATAAAACCGAAGAAACAATTGATTCAGAACGTGCTCAACAATAGACTGAGAACGTCCTAAATTTAAACAGTGCTTTTGATATTGTAAATGGATTTTTAAAATGGAACTTATCAGCTAGCACTGCTACATAAAGGTTTATATATAGACATATTTATTTAAAAATTAAATAAAGGAAACAATATTCATGTTGTTCACATAAACTAGCTGAGTAAACCAAGGATTGCTGAAAACCAAGGTTGACAGAAATTAATCGTTTTATATTCAGAAGTGGAACCGAAACAGAAATCGAAATAAATTCATTTCTTTTCATTCCTAGCTTAAAACCTTTTGGACATGACTTCATTTGTATATTTCCTACAACTATCAACAAATAGTTTTTCCCTTTGAAAATATGTAGTTCAAGAACTAATTAAGATCCATTTTGTCAATGTCTACAAATGCATTCTTTGATTGAAATTTTTAAATTTTACATTAGTTGCTATACAGTCAGTTTATCATTTGCTTTGTTATTTGAGACCTTTTATAGACATTGAATAAGTTGTCCTTAATGAATATAAACAACAATTGACAATTGTTCAAATTTTAATTTGGCGTTTATCTTGTAACAAATAAGATTCAATCAATCAAATGTACAGGAAATACATATAGAGATTGTTAACTCAGTTGTCCAAATGCGTCTTAATAACTGAACAGATATATCTAAATTTGTTATTCTAAGTTTTGATGATCTCAATATATAACATTATCTCATAAGAGTGTAAAGATCAGTAGACGCTAGGTAGTGTGGAATTCAAAATAAAATAGATTTGTATATATATTGCAATTATCAATTCGATTTATTTAAATATTTTTTATATAATGTCATTATTCCATTCGATTTATTTCCATACTTTCATTGACAAGGAATTATGAACGTCGCCTGCACTGCCTCTCGCAATCACTCTTGGTGCAATAACGATTATTATTTCCGTCACAGCCAAGATAGGACATAGTTAGGCACTCATTCCTGTCCCGATTATAATACCACATATGGTTATTGGCATTGTTTCTGCAATGTCTTAACCTATGATTTCCCGAATCTCTGCCATGATTACAGTCCTGGTGACCTGTGAAGTAGGATGTGATTATCATGAAATTTTTGTAATATAACAGTATTTTCCAATTACTTACGGGGAGGAAGTCCAAGACATCTTTGGGACTGTACGTGAGCCACGTAAAGCGCCAAGCAAGCCAAGATTAAAATGAATTTCATTGTAGAGAATATCGTAGTATCGAATTCGAACTGATTTTATATCGAAAGTACAGACCTTTATATAGTAAACTCCCTTTTGGTTCAATATGATTTAAACACTTGCGATCTGATAATATTTAAAAGCCGATTTAATTGATTAAACTGATGGAACAATTGTTTCAGAACGTGCTCAACAATAGACTCAACATGTGCTATATTTAAAGAGTACTGTTTATATTGTGAATGGAATTCCGTTATGGAACTTGTCACGTACAACTCTTAATAAATGTTTATATATAGATCATTGAATTTAACAATTATTTATAAAGCGCTTATATATAAGAATTTTTCGCACTTGTTTCACTTTTCCACAAAAATCGAAACAAAGTTGATATTATGAATTTCGTGGAGTATTTCCCCTTTGAAAATAATTTGATTAGGAACAAATAAGCTAATGAAAATATTTTCCAATTTAACGCCTTCAGACTGTTGTCGTTAACAGTGCTGTGTACATTTACAGTGCTGAATATGTTAACATTTCAATTCCGATCTTAATTGATGATTAGCTATACAATTTTTTGGCTTCATTTTTATATACATTTATAATGGCCATAAACATAGGGAAAGAGATCAAATAAAATCTTAAAATATATATGATTAAAAATATAATAGTTTAATAAAATTTTCTCAACAAGTCCTTAAGTTTCATCAATTAATATCAGTCATATTAAGGATTATCTCTTCGAATGCATTTCTTCTGGCAATCAATGAGGTCGCAATAACGATTTGTATTGCCTCCACAACCATAATAAACCATTCCCTGGCAGGATCCATTTCGCTGATCGTAATACCACATTTCGTTATTGGAATGCCTGTGGCAAAGACGGCCAAACCTTATGACCTTCATCCTTAATTTCAAAGCAAGTCTGTCGAACTATAGATTCAATCAATAATATTTATCGTTAATATAATCAATTACTTACTTGTTCGTACATATCCACGACAACTGTTCTGGGCCCGAGATAGGACCATATATAAAGCTAAACAAGTCAAGATTAAAATAAATTTCGTGCTGAAGCAATAAAAATTCGAATGATTTTATTCTCAAAAGTTTAGCTCTTTATATAGCAAATCTGTGTATAGATTGTAAGCTTGAGTTTTTCGAAACAAGCTCGTTAAATAAAATAAGACTTTTTTGTGTTCCTAAAATCTTAATGAAAAAATCTTGAAAGCAGTACCAAAACATCGTGCATAGAGAGCAGTATATTATTATATTACTGTTAATTCTCAAAATAATAGCTTAAAAAACTGAGAATATAAAGGTGACATCCGAAATAAAATCCATTTTTAAATATAATGTCATTATTCCATTCGATTTATTTCAATACTTTCATTTACAGGGAGTTATGAACGTCGCCCGCACTGCCTCTCGCATTGCCTCTTGGTGCACCAACGGTTATTATTTCCACCACAGCCAAGGTAGGACATACTTAGGCATTCATTTCTGTCCCGATTATAATACCACATATTGTTGTTGGCATTGCCTCTGCAATCTCTTCCAGTCAGAGTTCCCGAGTGTCTGCCACCTCTGCAAGTCTGACCACTAACTGTAAAATAGGATATGCTCAGGATAAGTAAAAAGTAAGATAATTTAAAGATTATTTTCAACTTACGTATTCCACGAAGTCCTACACATTTCTGGGCCTGGATGTGGGCCACGTAAAGCGCTAAGCAAGCCAAGATTAAGAAGAATTTCATTTTGAAAAATATTCGATTGTGTCAAGTTTAAACTGATTTAATGGTGCAATTAAAACCCTTTATATAGTAAAATTAAAATTAAAAAAACAAATAAGACAATTTGTTTATTCAGCTGTTTTGAAACAATTGCCAAGAAATTTAATTGTATTTTTAACAGCTGGAAACATAAGTATGTATGAATTGTTTAATTGTAAATTTAACGGATAACTTTTATGCAATTATTATTTTTTATACCTATGCTTTACTTCACATATAAGTTAAATCCAAACATTGTATTAATTCAAGTTAGTTTTCAAATGGATGAGTTTGACCTTTATTCTTTACCTTTTAAGAAACGCCTTTTTGAAATGTTGAAATAAAACAGGTGTTAAATTTACTTTAAACTGCGCGCCACACTCATAAATTGTTTAAGTTTGTAACAGCCAGCTTCAGTCAGACTGTAAATATACCGACAGCTTTCTGACTGATATATGCGATACCGAAAATATCGAAGTAGGGTCACTTGGCTGCCAGATTTAAAAACGGTGGTGGCGCCATCCGTTGTTTGCTAGCGCCGCCGCTAGCAGTAGCTGTCTGCTTTATGAACTAGTATTTTAACTGATGAGTCTGGCCATCTTGTCACGGGCTTTTATATATCGATACGCTGAATATACGTACATATCGACAAGTTTCTCATCACTAGTTTGCTTCTGCTCGCCGTTTTCGTCGTTTCGGTTTCTCGGAGAAAAAAAAGAATTAAATTTATTTTAATTTTTTCTGTTAATTTTGTTCGTTATCGAATGCATAATTTGATTATGGTATAGCAATATTAAGGTTTTACAAACTTTATTTCAATTGCGACATTATTGTTCGACTGTTTTCTATTCTGTTTCATTGTTTTCTTTGCAACTCGCGTCCCTGTGCGTGTGTGGCGGTGTTTTTGTGACCAGTCAATGGATGTGTGCGTGCGTCTAAACTTTTTTTATAAAGTAAATGAAGGAGCATTGAAATTTACATGTGTTTTGTGGTGCTAAAAGGCAAACAGCGAAATAATAAAGTGTGTGGATAACAGAATACATGTATACATATATGAACACAAGATACCAGCAAAACAAGGTGAGCACTGAGAGATCTCCTCAAAAGCGGTTCATTTAACTCTTTTGTATGTAGTGTGTGTGTGTGTGTGTTTTCTTACTTATCTGCTGCCCTTTGAGTATTATTATTATTATTCTCTTCTACTTATGCTCGCTTCTCTCTTGCAACTCAAGCATGGACATTTCAAGATGCCGCCTACTCAGCGCAGCGTCTCTGCCTGATTTACTTGAAAATCAAAGTCAGAGAGGGAGAGAGAGAGCGTTCTCACACTCGCACAGACAGAAATGCATCCTACATTAGTACGAAGAAGAAGCAGCAGAGATGCAGTGTGATGAAGAAACAGATAGCCTGCATACACACACACACATATATATACTTGTACTTTTTCTTTGTATGTGCAATTAATCATTGCGTTGTGTTTACAAATCGTTTAATTAATTAAGATTGTTTTGTTCTCGCTCTCGTTTTTTGGACCCATTAAGCTTAGCACAGTTTCAAACCAAAAGTCAATAAAGGTGGAGGTTGCCTTTAATCCCCACTGTTTTTACAAGAAATGAAAAGGGGATAAGCATTAAGAATATCGCAAGAAACTAAGCGTAAACAACCAGAAATCTGTCTGTGTGTTTGTGTGTGAGTGTGTGTGCCGCCCGGGGCTGCTTGGGTCTCTTTTGGGCCTGGGGGCTGTTGTCGTTGCATGTGAAATATGAACACAAAAATAGCATAAGAATTTCAGTTGTCGGGGTTGTCGGCAGCAATAAAAATTAAAAGGCAAACAACGATAAGCGTTCCACCTAAGCCCCAGTTCTGCCCTCTGCCCTCCTTCCCCCCTTCATGGCTGTGCGTGTGCACATGGCAACCCTGAAGCGAAACGGTAAAGCACATAAAACCAAACAAATGCAAATGCATGAGGCAACATTATTGATGCGTCTCTGGCACGGCAAATTCAATTGCTTTGCTCCATCCCGTTCCCCACTTCTATTATCCACTTCTCTAGCTCTCTCTTTCTCTCTCTCTTCAATTTGAGCTTTGACTTTGATTAGGGCTGCCACCACAGACCATAGACCATACTCCATATCAGTCTGCTACCAGCAGCTGGTCCTGTAAACTCTGATGGACACCAAGTGAGTGATGTGCCCTAATTGAAATTGAGTGGCAGTCACATGCATACCTGCCTCCCTTCTCCTTCTACCTCTTTAACCCTCTTTCTACCACATAAACCCTCTTCTCTGTGTGTCACCATCTTCTACTTCTGTTTGTTTGGTTTATGTGGTTTGCAGTTTCATATTACGTTTCCTATCGCGATGTTTGACAAGTTCAACGCCTGTGGTTTCAATTACGAGCAACGAGTTCCGAGTACAAAGCTCATTCCATAGTGAGTTCTGTTTCTTTGAATATCGCTTACCTGCCTCTTGAAAGCGCGGCTGCCACAATTTGTCCATCAGATTTTCGAGAACAAAAAGAAAATTGGAATTTTCTAAGCCTGCTGCAAAAAATATTTCAAGACGCCATCCAATTTAAAATTTACCAGTTTTGCTTCAAATTTATACTTTATTCAGAGAGGGAGAGAGAGACAGCAAGTGAGAGATAGAGTGTTGGCAGTGTGACCTCTTGAGAGGTCTTACAATTGCCGTTTTCCAGCCCCGTTACCTCGTTACCTATCAAAATTGACTCATCTGTTGTATCTGCACCAAATCTACGTGACTGACCAACTGCCTGGCAGACATCAAAGCTCAGATTTGCTATATTTTTTTTTCTTTTTTTGTAAAATGCTGCGCTCGCTAGATGGCAAGTTCTCAACCGGTTCGACGTTGCGACGTTCAACATCAGTTAGTTGCTCCCTCGCCCCTCTCGATCCACTTTTGGCATCTGCCAGCAAATTGGATTTGCTTACGTTCCCATTTCCCTCATTTGCTCAGCGGGTCACGCGAACAAAGAGAAATAAAAGCACAAGCCGCACATTGATTCGCAAACTATTTTAAATGCAATTTCATTCCGTTTAATTGTTTGTGCATAAGTGGATAATTAGTTTAAGAACGGTAAACTGCTTATAATGAGCACAAGTTTTATCAAAATGTTAGCTTATACTAGAAAATACATTAAACTTCATGTAATTTGAAATGACTCTGAGAAACCTTTACAATAAGTAACTAACCTTAATTTTAGTCGGATTAATTCAGCAAACCAATTCGATGTAATCATAAATCACATTTAAATTTTTATCTTTTCTTAAAAATTGTTTGTTTAACTCAAGAGCAACCTAAATAACTCTTCATTATATTATTTTAGAACAATAAATTAGTCAATTTCATATTACTTTGTTTATAGTACTGCATCCTCTCTGTTAATTTAGCAAATTCCTTAATTCTTAATATGCATATTTTCCATTTAAATATGTTTCGAACCACTGTGAGTCGTAACGGAAGCTGCTCCAACAGCGAAGTGCTCAAAAATAAACAAAAGAAAATCAAATCTGCATACAATAACATAAGCACAATATGTATATGCATACGTATTTAAATACATAACACACATACATACATACATACCATTAAACATAATAAACAAATTGGCACCATGACTCCCATTTTTGGTGAAAAGAGAAGGGAAAAGGTAAGGGGGGAAGAGGAGCTAACAAAAGTCGGTCAACGAACCAAAGTTTGGCTGTTGTTGTCAGGAGAATGCATTTAATATATACATATATATATGATACTATGTGTGGAATGGTGTGAGTATGTGTTTTTTTTATTGTTTATGCAATTTAAACAATACATCATTGTTTTTGTCGTTGTTCATTTCGTTTTCAATTAAGGGCAACAAAATAGCATAATAAATTATAAATAAATATGTAATAAATACAAACAAATAAAGTCGGATACTACCTCCCTCTCTTTCTCCCCCTCTCTCGCTGTCTCTGTCTCTCTTGACTTGCATTGTCCATATAGAGAAAAGTTAACAACTCGATTCCAATGCGGCGTATTACAAAAGTCGTCATAACCACAACGTACAAGTCTATAAGGCTTCCGTTCAAATATGGCCAACAGTCGATTCGTCGATTCCCTGAATCAGTTAACAGAGAACTAAGAAAAGGGTGGACAACAAGGGGAGGGCGGGGGAATTTGCCCTCGTGGGCGTTAGCGTAGCAAATGACGCAACCTCATTTTGTTCAATCGTTCTTCAACCTGTTGAACGCAATCTACAAAATTATCGACCCATTACAAAAATGAGTTGAGGTTAAGCGCGGGGTATTAGTATTCTTCTGCTTCTTCTTTTTCAACTGTTTGTGTGTCTAACAAATTTGCATTAATTTGCTGATAACGAAAAAAGAAAAAAAAACATTGTATAAAAAGCCTCCAAATGCTGTCTATAAGCAGCTTAACCCATTGTGACAACAACTGGGTCCAAAATTGGACTATCGCTTGTAATGATTAGATATTGTAAAATGGACTAATTGGAAAGTACAATTTAAGCCTATTTTCAATGTCAATTTAAAGCCAAGTCATGATTCTATTTCTCCCAAATACATAACAATTATTTAGCCTTCATTTGTAGACTCGATTTCGAAAATAATGTTCTTGTAATCAAATTAGGATTTTATTTAAAGATTAAACTTTAGATAAACATTATATAGTTTGATATGTTATTTTCTTATTTTAATTAAAACTTTAAATAATTTGTCTACTGCTTTAATAATAATAATATAAATAGGTTTGTAACTTCAACTTCACCGTAATACTTCTCGATAATTATTTGTTTCTTTTCCTTTCAACATTCTTCACTTTTTCTGTCACTTATCTATAAATGCGGAATATTTATTAAATGAACACAATGTGAAGTGCAAATTATCTAAACTATCTTACTTCCTGTCAATGTTTCTACTTAAACATATACTATCTAATCGAATACAATTAATATGTACATATATCAAACTCAACAAATCGGAAATCATAATTTTCTTGATATTTATTTGATTCTTTTCTTTTCAACATTTACTTATCTATAAAAGCGGAATATTAATTAAAAGAACATAATGTCAAGTGTGCAGATTATTTGAACTATATTACTTCCTGTCCATTTTTCTACTTAAACATATACTATCTAATCGAATGCAATCGAAATATGGGATTCATTAAAGGCGTTATAAATATTGAACTAATACTTTTTGTTATTGCGCACAAAATGTATGTACTTGTCTTTTTCGTCGATTCAGTTTGTTTCTTTTCAGTTCGACTGCCAGCCGGAAATTGTGTATTAATATAGAACAGAGAAACAAAAATATCTTTATCTGTCACATGTACACACAAGTACATACTACATATAGCAACATTTGTATATGCTATAACTAATAGCGTATACATACGTAAATAGCCTAGTATACTAAGTGTGGGTGTATGTGTGTACTTAGTTCAATACAAAGAAAAACTGCAGAAGAAAGCAAAGACTAACAAAGAACGTTACTTGCAGTCTAGTCACAGTGGTTAAAGATTGTGATAAGCAATCAGCAACAGGTCATTTTATAAAGTACAATGGTAAAAGTTACTACATATTTGTTTGTGTACTTTCTAGGTTTAGAATATGAACCACAAGATATAGATCATAGGTCATTATTAAAGTAACGATTAATAAGATACTTTCATAAATAAAACATGAAAGGAAGGAATCTTTAAATAAACTGAAAGATACTTTTATTATATAAGCTGATAAGTTATCTTTAGAATATAAAAAAGATACTTTTGTTGTAACAAAAACGATTTCACAAGAAATAATCTGACAGATACATTTATTATAATAAAAAGAATTTCACAATGTATCTAGAAATTATTAAAGAAATTATATCTTTATAATATCGTATGTATCTATAAATTACTAATTATAAAATCTCTTACCATAAATCAGATAAATGCTCCAACACAGAACGATAGCTAGTTTATATTTTTGACAAAAGATAATAGAAAGATTATACAGATAGATAAAAGAAAATGCCTTAAAAGGTCAACTAAAGCAAAAGAGACACAAAAGAAGCAACTGTAAAGAAATGCATAATTCGATATTTATAACTAACTAGTTCGTATTTCATTTGAAAAGCTCTTAAGCCAATTACACGGTGCATCAATCATCGAGTAAGAAAAAGAGTGTGTGCGTGTGTGTTAGTGTGTGTGGGTATGTATGTGGGCCAGTCTTTTATCTACACACACACACACACACACTCCGTTTTGACTGAATCAATTGCGGGAAAAAGACAAAAAGGAAGTCAACGAAGACAAAGTCAAAGACGATATTAGTCACTCTACACTTGTCGATGGCTTGTCCACACCAGGTGTGTGTGTGTGTGTGTGTGTGTGTGTGTTGTGTTGTGCCTGGGTGTGTGTTGTATCTGTGTGTGTGTGTCTTGTTCGCTAGCGCGTGAAGTTATGCGCCCAGTGAAGACCTTTAGGCCAAACGTTGTCATGTGAAGTGTTTTCCCCGTACTCACACACCTGAGCAATAACTGAACAAAGGTAAACAATAGAAACACAGACATGTCAAAGGGAAAAGCCATAACAAGCTTAAGACGCTACGATGACTGACAAATACTCTTTCAAATATTAAAGATACTAAGCTAGATGAAGAGTATGCTATATATTTTAAACTATTAGGAGAGAATCAGAAGCTTGGGAAAGTAGATTTCAGAGTGAATTCTTTCTTTTACTAAAAACAGTCAACAGTCTAGCAGCTAACAAGTTTTTCTTAACCTATTTTGAGCAACAGACAAATTAGAAATATTGAGAAAATTGTTTAAAGGATAAGTTTTTAAATAGTTATAATACTATAATTAACTCTTGTTAAGTTGCTTACTTTTAGTGAAAGCAGAGCTAAAAACTCAAGCCGTATCTTCAGTAAGCAAAAGAATGTTTAGAAAAATTAAGAATTACTGATAAAAAATATTATTTTTTACTTTTATATCATATTTTCCATTTAGCTATTTAAATTGATTATTGCTTTAGCAAGTGTTAATAACAAAAATGTTCTCTTTTATTTCCAGAGCGAACTTAGCCAGCAATAAATTTGCGGGAACGAGTATTATCCATCCAAAGTCTTAGCCATAACGTGAAAGAACACGTCCAAAGTCAAAGTCTTGCCATTTTTATCGAATAAACAATCTCAACTGCCAGTCAAAAGAAAGAAGCCTTCTTTTCATCAACATAAAAAAAGGAGCAACACACACACACACACATACACACACCGAGATATATAAGTTTAGCAATTAATTGGGGGCAGTATGGAGCTGGGCCATGTTTGAACGCTTTCGTTTAGGAAACCTGAGCAGAAACTACCGACTACGTGGAGGCACCACAGAACTGGCGCGCGATAAGAAACAACAACGGCAACAATGCGTCACCGTCCTGTTCCTAGATGACATCACGCACACCTTTCGGATAGAGGTGAGTTCCCTCGAAATCATTCCCTTAATTTAGCTACATTTTCAATAGTTGCTCATTGAAATGCGCATAATAATAATATTATTAATAATAACGATGTGTAAATAAAACAAAGACCTCCACAGATGCCGTAGAAAGTCGCATTGCGTGTATTATCCATCTATTGTTTTTTTTTTGTTTTTGTACTCATCTTAAGACTGAAAAGTGCATCTCACTGTCAGTCTGAATCTCACTTTCATCTTTTTGGGCGGAACAAAATAGACACAACACGCACTTGTCTAAATGCCAAACACGATTCATTTCGAATCGTTTCGTTTCTCCAACTCAAGAGATTGCAAATTGCGATATGCCCAGATGAGATTTGTCTACCAAGATTGCAGTTCAATTAACGTCATTTCAGGTGGCAGCCACTTAGTCAACTAAAAAGTGAAAAACTTGGTGAAATTTTGTAAAGAAAAGCGTTTAGAAATTTTTATTATTATAGGACAATAAAGTTCAAAGAAAAGCTTGACAAGAAAGTAAGAGCTAGTTTCAAATGTATTTAAGAAAATATAACAATAGAGTTTGAATTTTTGCTAGATCCGAACTAAACATATTTTAAATGATCTTAAAATGATACTCCTAAGATCCTAAGTAAGATCAACTAGAATCTCATTTTCAAAGATAACGAGAGCTACATTAGGCGATAGATTTTGAAAGATGGAAATGACCTGAGACCTTAATTTCAGCTTTAACAAACTTCATACTACATCCATCTAATTTAATTTCTATGCTTTCAGAAACGTGCGAAAGGCTCTGAGCTTTTAGATCAGGTCTTTCAATATCTCGAGCTATCCGAAAGGGACTATTTTGGTCTATTGTTTCCACAGAAGCCCGGCGACGTTGTGGTAAGTGAATCAATGAGTGTATTCATTAAGTATTCAATTAATTGTATGGTACTTTTCTTTATAGAGATGGGTTGACGCACAGAAGCAGTTCAAGAAGCAATGCAGCAGCGTCTCGCTCGACAATGATGCCGTTCCATTATTAGAGTTTAGAGTTAAGGTGAGTAACTCCTCCTATTCTACTCTTAATTTTTCAACACATCAATTTCCATCTCCTCCTTTTCGTAGTCCCCCTCAACCCATTCCGTATTCCTTATTCCAGATATTCCTCCTGTTCTTTATCCCCTTCGCGCTTACCTTATGTTTATTTAATACCTTTCCTCCTCTCAATATTTCAGTTCTTTGTAAGCGATCCTAGTCGCTTACAGGAAGAGTTCACACGTTACCAGTTCTATCTGCAGATCAAGCGTCACATTCTCCTTGGTCAACTGCCCTGTTCCAGCAATACCCAGTGCCTGCTTGCCAGCTATACGGTGCAATGTGAGTAGCATCTACAGTTTTAATTACTTAGTATTTAAACTAATATACAATTTTGTTCTGCAGCTGAACTCGGCGACTTTAATGCCGTGGAACATCAGCCGGGTTATTTGAGTGGCCTTCAATTGTTGGCGGAGCAAACGCCGGAGGCGGAACGGAAAATCTGTGAGCTGCACAAGCTGCATCGTGGACAGTTGCCTGCGGATGCGGAGTACAATTATTTGGAGCATGGCAAGCGATTGGAACTGTATGGCATTGATCTTCACAAGGGAACAGATTCTAATGGCAAAGAACTGCAGCTGGGAGTCTCGGCAGTGGGTCTGCTGGTCTTCCAGCATGGACTGCGCATCAATACCTTCTCGTGGAGTAAAATGGTTAAGGTGTCATTCAAACGCAAGGATTTCTTTATACAGTTGCGTCGAGAGCCGAGTGAGAGTTATGATACACTGCTAGGATTCGGCATGAACAGCCATAAGCATGCCAAAGCTTTGTGGAAATCCTGCGTCGAGCATCACAGTTTCTTCCGGCTGAAGAGACCACATCGCCTCTCGCGATTCCTCAACATCAGCCTGGGCAGCAAGTTCTATTATTCCGGACGGACGGAGCTGCAGGCGGTGCAAGAGTCCAAGCAACGTGGACGCATTCACAAGGTCTTTGTTCGCTCCCCCAGCAAGCGATTGCTTGCTGCTGGTTCAGGAGCAGGAGGAGGAGGAAGCAGCTCCAACGACGGAACACCACATCAGCTGCATAATGGCAACGGCAGCGGTTCCGACAGCACCGTTTCACACAATGGCAAACCGCATCCGTCCGCATCCACGATACTGACCATCACAAAAACAAGCCGTCCACATGACACGTCCAAGGTTACATCCAAACAGGCGGATGCAATGCCTCGCAAGGCTTGGGAACAGCACAGCGATGAGTACGACATACAGCTGTAAGTGTAAAGGGAGGATATATTTTTATACTCGCTGTCAAAAAATGCAGAGGAATATTTTGAGTACTCTGTACTTAATTATATTATTTAAATGACAATTTATCTATTGCATATTTACAGTGACGTTGGCTTCATCGATCAATGCACACGACGCTTTGACTCTGGAACTCCTTCTCCGATGCCGCCTGCCTATAGTTCGGGTCAGCACAGTCCCATGCTGCTCCCTACAACGATAGCGGATGCAGTTGGTCAACAGCAGCCGGATAGTGGCAGTGATTTGATCACAATGCGATTGTTGGCTGATGATCAGGGTCGTTATGGCTTCAATGTAAAGGGTGGCGTTGATCTCGGTCTGCCTGTACAGGTGTCCAAGGTGGTGCCACACACACCCGCCGATCGCTGTTCGCCTCGTGTCTGCGAGGGCGACGAAGTGCTCATGATCAACGGTCGTGATGTCCACGGATTGCGACACGAGCAAGTGGTGGCTATGATACGAGACTGTCGACATCAATCGAGCGGAGAACTCTTGCTGACAGTGAGGCCAAAGCGTTCGGCACCATTGTTGCTGGAGGAGGAGCCTTTGTATCAGTATGTGCCCGAAAGCGATGAGATTGGTTCGCATTCGAATCTGCTTGATGGCGATGCTCTCTTCACCCAGAGTCTCTTGTTGCTCAGCGATGGACTCGCCTCAGGAGCTCTTCTTGCCCAGTATGAGCTTATGTATCGCAAAAATCCCGATCTGACCATCACAGAGGCACGCAAGCCAGCGAATGCACCCAAGAATCGTTACCGCGACATTTCCCCCTGTAAGGAAAACTCATCTTTCCCTCTCGGTTAACTTGTTATTAATTCATTACTCCTTCCAGATGACTGTACGCGCGTGTCGCTGGTTAATTCGCTGACTGGAGACTACATAAATGCCAACTATGTGAACATGGAGATACCAGGAGGCGTGGTGAATCGCTATATAGCCACGCAAGGTCCACTAGCCAGCACCACTACCGACTTCTGGCGCATGGTGCAGCAGGAGAGCAGTCATCTGCTGGTCATGCTCACCACTGTGATGGAAGCGGGACGCCAGAAGTGTCATCAGTATTGGCCAGTTACTGGAGATGAACTACAACTGGGCGATGGCTTCTCGGTGCGTTGTCTTAGTGAGAAGCCCGATGAGACGGGTAGCTTTGTTTTTCGTGAATTTGTGCTGCGCGATAAGCATGAACAGAGGCACATTCATCACATGCAATATCTCGCCTGGCCGGATCACTGTGTACCCTCCGATCCCAATCTGTTCCTGGAGTTTACGGAACGTGTGCGAGCAGCACGCAATCGTACACTGCTCCAGGAGATTGAGGAGAGTCTGAAGCAGGTGCGACTCCTCGACGCGGATGCCGATGACAATGGTGGCCTCATGAGTGAACGTAAATGCGCAGCGAGTAATGGTGCCACTCCCGAGGATGAAACTCCAGTCTCCACCAGCGTGCATCAGTAAGAACTAATTGATTTCATTTGAGATTCTAGATTCGACTCTAATCTTTCCTTCTTTGCAGATGCATTAGCGCTGCCAATCCTCCAGTGATTGTGCATTGCTCAGCGGGCATTGGACGCACTGGAGTGCTCATTCTAATGGACACTGCTCTGGCGTTGATGGAGGCACGTGAGCCTGTCTACCCGCTGGATATTGTACGCACCATGCGTGATCAACGCGCCTGCATGGTTCAGAATGTGGTAAGTAACCATCTCCAATTGATTCTGGACAAATCCTAGTTAATTTTGAATCCTTGCAGAGTCAATATCGCTTCGTTTGCGAATGTATTTGTGCTGCCTACATGAAAATCTCACGAAGTAGCGCTGCCATCAATGACGACGACGATTAGCCGGGTTTCTTTCCCTCCTCCAAGAGTTCTACTAGTGGACAATCTATAATACACATCTTCCTGTCTATACATATATATAGTATATACATATATCCCGTCTAGCATGACGCCTTCGATTATTCTCAATCAATCAATCTTATCAATTATTATACAAAAATTACTTATGGAATCCATCTTATTGTAAGTGAAACCCGTAGAGACATAAATACCTAAAGTATCTATGCTTGCAATCATTATGTATATCATTACGATTATAATTATTATTATTATGTATTATCTATCATTATTGTCTATATAATAATCAAGTAACTCAACTCTGTATATGTCTGTCGCATATGGGCAATAATCCACGCAAGTGCTGCTGAAAACTCTAAGGAATCAATTCTAAATTTTTAAACAATACAACAAAGAGAACAAAACTACCTAATTCAAGTATACAAAAAAAAAAGCTAAAGCTAATCGCGATTGCGAATTGAATAAATTGCATTATTTATTTATATATACCGCAAGTGGAAATTACAGAGAATATATTCATAAACAAACAAACAATAAATTCGTGCATAGATTTAATAACAAACAAAACGAAGACGAAATGGATACGAAAAAAAATGAGAAAGTAAAAACTGTTAGTATTTTAGCACCAAATTCAGATCGTATATGTATGTATATGTAATATGTATTTATGCTGAAAACTAAATAAATATATTACAAATGAAAAGTGATGAACGTTCGGATGTTAACAAAGTTAATGGATTAATTTAGTGATTTGTGTTACAAGTTTCCAAATTCATATTGTATATTTAAACTTAATTTCTAATCAATTTTATCATTTATTAATGGAATTTTAATCTATAGACTCTTCTCTAGTCTTTTTTAACTCAAATATTATTCAACAGAATTAAGAGTTCTAACCAGGGACCGTAATAAGAGTTTTGATTGCAAATGCACAACTTTAAAAATGTTGGTAGTGCGCCTCCACATTTAAAAGATATTTCGGTCTAACTTTTATTTTCAATTTTTAAAATTGACTACAATTAATATACATTACTTAATAGCTATGTTTACTAGTTTAGCTTTTGTTGAGCTTACCGCAACATTCTCCTGGTTTTAGCTGGCTTTGAAATCTTAATTCAGTATCTAATCTTTTTGAAATATGACATAATACAAATTCAAAGTGTGCACATTAAAATTTTTTGTAAAAACCGTAAATAACAACCCAATGGAAACGCCTAGTAAAACTGGATCCACGACCGAGGAAATTGAAGTGGAGGAAACCGAGGACTTTCATGATCTCGAGGAGTTCAACGAGGATGATGTGGCATCCAGCAGCAATGGACAGAAGAAGAGCAATCGCTTTGTGGTGAAAAGTGGGTGGCACATGCTCATTGGTCCTGGGATGTTGCCGTGGACAATTGTGCTATCTGCCGTAATCACATCATGAATTTGTGCATTGAATGCCAAGCGGATCCCAATGCCAACAAGGACGAGTGTACGGTGGCATGGGGAGAGTGTAATCATGCATTTCATTATCATTGCATTGCCCGCTGGCTGAAGACACGCCATGTCTGTCCGCTGGACAACAAGGAGTGGGTCTACCAAAAGTATGGACACTAATTAAATTCTGGCTGTAGTTGAAGTGAATAAATTGTGTATTTGTATTAAATTATTTTATGATAAGAGATAGTATATAGTATGTAAATGATGACTGCGTTTTTAGGCCTGTTGTGGCTGCATCTCCTGATCCACACCAAGTAATTGTTGTGCTGTGGGTCTCTCACCGGACAGCAGCTCGATTTGATTGAAGATCGTGTCCCTTTGTTCGGCCAGATTAGCGTACTTCTGTTGCAATTCCTTTTCTCGTTCCATTTGACGGCGCACATCCTCCTGCAGGGATTCGAGACGTCGTGGCACGGCAATGGCTTCCTGTTCACCCAGAAACTGGAAAGTGGACAGCGACAGGGAGTTTTGTTCGATCTGTGCATACGTGTCCTGTAATTGTTTGATCAGCACCTGAGCACGCGCCTGATATCCTCCAGTAAGAATCTTCAGCTTCTTCTCAATCTTGCCACATCGTTTTGCCTCCTTGGCCATGTGTCGACGATTCTGTTCGAGTCGCTTTTCCGCCGACTCCAGGCGATCTTTTTTACTGGCCAAATTGGCACGTGTGTAGCGATGTTGCGAGGGCAGATAGAGCACCTGACCAAGACACTCCTGCCACACTTGAGCATAAACA
The DNA here is from genome assembly GCA_035043265.1 of Drosophila testacea. Lineage (NCBI taxonomy): Eukaryota > Metazoa > Arthropoda > Insecta > Diptera > Drosophilidae > Drosophila > Drosophila testacea. The sequence goes on along the minus strand of JAWNND010000767.1, from coordinate 69,738 downwards.
TCTAGTGGCAATTCCCCATGGGACATTCGCTCCTTGACCACTTCCATTTCATCGGCCAACATTTGCTTGGCATCGGCCAGTTCTTCCTCGGATATCTCCTCATACGGATTGGCCTTGAAGTAGCTCTGCAACTGCTCCAGCTTGTGCTGCGATTGACCTGGCACTGGATCCTTGACAGAGTCGTAAACTAAAAGAAGTTTCATATAGATTCGTTAAAGTGGGATAGTAAGATTGATTAGACTTACGCTGCATGGTGATCATTTCGTGCTTGATCAGCTCCTCGGCCTGTTGCTGCTCGGTAAGGTTCTGTTTCTCCGATTGTGGCCGCAGGATCTTTGTGTTGACTTCTGTGGGACGCGGCAGACTGCGTTGTATGACCTGGGAACGCTTGGCAAGATCCCGTTTACGTTGTGCCTCCTGTTCGGCAAGTATACGTGCATCGACATCAGCCTGATCTTCAATAGCGGGTTCTGTGCTTGTGTCCATGGCCTCACTGTCCTCCTGCTCTGGCACTACAATTTCATAATCGTTGCGAGGTGCCGGCAAAGTGGACAGTCCTTCTCTCAGCGTGGATTTCAACTGCTTCTGGTAATTCTTGTACAACGCTGGCGTCTCTGTGACGCCCATATTCTCCTCGGCATTGATGCTGAGCTTATCCCGCACGAAGGCAGGTGTTGTAGCGCTGCCAACAGCTCCATTCTTTAGCACAGGCAACAGGGCACCTGATGCAGGTGTTAGGAAACCCGCTGGAGTTGCAGCACCGCCTCCTTCACGCTGGGTGCGAAAGGGCGTCGCAATGACAGTGTTGGGTGTGGCAATTGCCGCCGTCTTGGGCAGCACCCCGGAAAAGTCGGATTCGTGAAGAGGCGTGTTCAAGCCGCCTTTAAGTGGAGTCTCTGTGTGTGTTAGCGCCATCATGTTCTGTGCCTCCTGCATAATGCGATCCGTATAGGGAGCCGGCGTGCGGGGCGTGGCAGTCACTTGGGGCGTAATGGAGTAGTCGGCCAATAGAGCATCTGTAGTTTCGATGCCACTCTCGCCAGCAATTTCCTTGGCCATCTCAGAGGCACGTCCCAGCTTGACCACCTGCTGTAGCTCCATGTCAGAGATTTGTGGCGTGGGCAACACCAGCTTGGAGCGTTTACGCTCTGGCTCCGTGTTCTGTAACATGGCGGAGGGCATCTCGTTCTCCTTACGCTGCTTAAGCTTTTGCTTGTCGCGTTTACGTTCGCGTTCCTCCTTCTCGGAACGCAGTTCACCATCCAAATCCTGCTGCCGCATCTTATTAAAGTCCGGCTCCTGCTTCTGCAGATGCTCTTCGGAGGTGTCATAGAAACCGGCAGCTGGACGCTTCTCAAAGGGAATTTCCGCATTGTAATCAATGCCTTTAATGCGCTTCCGGTTGCCACTGCCGATGCCAGCAGCGCGGAGTTCACGACGCTTCTGAAGAGTCGCCAGACGACGTGCCTCCTCCAGCTGCTTCTCGCGTGCCTTGCGCTTGGCCTTTTTGCCTTGGGTATTCGCAAGGCGAGCACGCGCTTCCGACAACATTTCCAGCTCATCTTCATCCATGTCTTTGGGATCTGGCCTAGCAGGCTTCGTCTCCGGGTTGGGATCAATTTCACCAGGCTTTAGCTTACGTGGATCGTCCATTGTATCCTCACCATCCTCTTTTCGCTGAGCCTGATCGCTGTAGAAGTTCAAAATAATAATAGTAGAAGAAATATGGCAACATTATACTTACAGCAGATACTCATAGCGCTCCAGGCATTGCGCTGCAGTGCGTCCTATGATAGGAGCTATTGTGCGCCACTGCGTTGGCATTAGCTTGGCCAAATGGAGCAACTTCTCATCCTCCTCTCGCGACCATTCGGTCTTCTTGATGCTCGGATCCAGCCACTCATACCAACGTGCCTTGCACTGTTTCGCTGACTTGCGATGCAACAACGAGGCAATACGGCTCCATTGATTTTTGCCATATTTCATGACAGCCGCCTTGAGAATTTCATCCTATAAAAGAGTAGCAGCGAACGCATGGTGTGACTTCCATTTGATATAAATTGTTCTAAACTCACCTCTGTATTGCGCCAGACGCCGCCTTTGATCATTATTCGCGGCATTTTGACGTCTTTTTTGTTAATAAACTTTAAATACTAGAAAAATAACTCAAATTTGTAAAAAATAAACTGCAAGTTTTGCACTGTCGGCGGCCGCTAGCGATGGTCCAATTGCAAACGTACTTATCGTTAGAGGTGGGTCGTTTCGTTCTGAATAAGTTCAAATGAACGGGTCATCGAATTGAACGAACTAACTTATTCAGTATTTTATGAAACATACAGTTTATTTTGTAGCTGGTCGATTTCTCGTGAACGAATATTTTTTACCTTATTCAGCTCTGATGTCGCTAAACAGTTTTCTTGAAACTATTTGATTTTTTTAATTTGTTGAAGTTTAAATGAGAATCTATCGATATCGATATATCAATATGGTTTTAACACCTTTTTGCCATAGGTGGCGTTTTATGTGCGAAATTGTGTGACCGTTAAATTTAAAAATGTTGCCTAGATCGTTCATTTTGAATTTGTACTATGCGGTTTATTTTGGGTGGGTGCATGTATGTGTGTGTGTTGTGCGTTTAAACTTGCAAGCAGCAACAGCACCTTAAAACCGAAAATGATAATAATTCCATTCATAATTCCATTACAATTATAAAGTCCAGCTACGCACTCTGATTGGTTCGTAACTGCTGCACGTACCGTACACTGTATGCCTGTATGCGTAACGAAGGGCTCTCTAAGCAGCACTCTCGCTATGTGGATCATAGCTGATCCAATCAGCGATCACTGCTTAGAGAAGTGCTGATTCTCTCCGAAGCTCACTCTGGCCATGCACACATACATATGTACATACAAATGCGTGATGCTAAATTTATTTATGTACGCTTGCTACTGATTCATTTTGCCTTGTAGTTTTGGGCTCTTCGGACCAGGAAAATAAAACCGCAGTAAGTTTTTGTTTGTATGTATGTGAAATTCCATGCAATAATTTGCAAAAATTGGTCTACAAACTAAAAATACGCTGCTCCCCGCCACGTCCAAAAAAAAACGCATTATATTTTCAAAATATCAGTATTCTTTATTCTTAAAATCCTATCCTTATGGAGTAACATTGGATTAATGCTAATTTTACAAAGCTAATTTTAAAGTTTATCTATAACAGTGTAACATAAAATTTAAAAATAATATTGTAGTCATCTTGCTTATGACTTGTTTTCGACAATTTTCGAAGCGTGGTCGTAGACTCCAAAGCCTGTAAAATAAATGTAAATTGATAAATATACTATATTGATACAGCCCAGCACCAAATAAAATTGATTATGAGAATCTAACATAAAATTAAGATTTCATTTTCGAATTATTATAATTTCTTTTTTTAATCAAAGAATACAATTAACTTGTCCTATATTAATTTTTGATAGTACTTTCTTTTTTGCAGCTACTTTGACACGGTCCTGCCGGAGCATAGTGTCTGTTTATAATTGGCCGAGTTCAAATCAAAGCTGAAGTCAACATTTGCCTCGTTTAGGAGTCTCAAAGATAAGGTTCTCCGCTGCAAGCGTTGTCTGATTACCAATTTGATCACTCTTGGATCAATGGAAGAATGTACCTAACAGTAAGTACAAAATTGATTTTAAAAAAATGCAGTAAGCTACAGTGGAGCAAGCTCGACAGTAGGAGACCCAGTACTTTTTGAGTGCAAAGCGTTTACTACATTGTTCTTGAATGTGTCGTTCCATGCAATAGATGGCGCCACTACGAAATAAGTTAACACAGAGGTCGCTAGCGTCTCTTCTTCTTCATTTTGCCCGTAACATTGTTAGTTGAATAACTTCCGCGTTTATCATCCGATTGGAATGAAATTTTCTGGACAGGTTTGGACCATAGTGTATACTATATGTACCAAAAATCAAGGTGCTAGCTCTTGTAATTCGACTTTGAAATTTTGTTTTTCAATTTGCGGGGGCGGAGGTGGGCGTGGCAAAAATCCAAAACAAACTTGATCAATGGGAGATATAGGTGAATACATGCCAAGTTTGGTGTCTCTAGCTCTTATGGTCTCTGAGATCTAGGTGACACAAAATAGGACAGACAGACGGACAGACGGACACACAGACTCGGCTGTTGATGCTGATCAAGAATATATATACTTTATGGGGTCTGCCACGCCTCCTTCTGCCTGTTACGCACATTTGCACAAACGTAATAGACCCATTTGTACTTTTTAAAGTACTGGGTCTAAAAACTTGGTTTAAGTAAAACTGTACTTAATTTAAGAACAAACTGACTTGTAATAAATTTACTTGAGTAATAAATGTACTTAATTCAAGTAACTAATTGTACTTAGTTCGTGAAGTTGCCAGTGAGCTTGAAAGTGAAAATATGCTGTTCCCCACCACTGCCAATAAAAAACGCATTATAATTTTAAATTATCAACATGTTTTATTCTTAAAATCCTATCCTTATAAAGTAACATTGGCTTTATGCTTATTTTCAGCTAAACTTACAGTTGATCAATAAATTAATAAATAAATATGATTGATAATTTGAATATAACTTAAAATTAATATTTGATTTTGAATTACATATTATAATTTATTTTATTTAATCTAAAAATAAAATTAACTTGTCGAATATTAATCTTTTATAGTACTACCTTTTTTGCAGCTTATTCAACAGCCCGTTCCTGCTGTAGCGTCAAGTTACAATTGGCCGAGTTAAGACCCAAGCTGAAGTCAACATTCACCTCGTTGATCAAGGACGAGGAGTCTCAAAGATAAGGTTCTCCGCTGCAAGCGTTGTCTGATTACCAAGTTGATCACTCTTGGATCAATGGAAGAATGTAGTTAACTGTAAGTATAACATTGATTTTAATTATCATATCGGATATATAATATATAATTTGATTAATAAAATTGACTTTTTCTTGCAGTTTTCCTGGAGAAATGTTAGACTTAGCGAACTGACGTCATTTTGGCATCCAATCAAAGTCTTCACCTAGTTGCCACAACTAAAGAATTAATCTTTATGCTCTAAGCAAATAGTTTTATGTATAATAATAATTATTATATGCGTATAATTAAGAAAAATGTTTAAATTTTAACACATTTTTTGTTACATTAAGCTAAAAGAAATGTATGTATTAAATTAAGATATATTAACTAGACTTTAACTTAATATCAATGTTATTCGTAAGGATAGGATTTTAAGAATAAAAGAAACTGCAATTCTGAAATTAAACGTGTTTTTTCATTGGTTGGTTAACGAAATTTGAGTCAGAAAAAATTTGGCAACTAGGCTGGAGAATCAAGAAATAGGCACACAATTACCATGCGAACAACTTTCAATCTCACTGGCAACTTGCCCGAAAACAGCGAAAATTGTTCAAATTTCCAAGTGAAATACCAGGCGAACAGAATCTGAAAGTAGGTCGCCACGGTAAAAACTTTATTTTGCCAGTGAGATTGCCAGGCTACTGTCCAACAGAAATGGTTGCTGCTGTCGAAAATGTTGCTACTGTTTAATCTTTTGTACTACTAATTTCATAATATCTACTACAATTTTTATAATTTCTACTACTATTTTCATAATTTCTGTTACTATTTTCAAAATTACTACTACTTTTTCAAAATTTCTACTACTATATTCATCTTTTCTACTACTATTTAAATCTTTTCTACTACTATTTTCATAATTTCTACTACTTTTTTCAAATTTCTACTACTATTTTCATAATTTCTACTACTATTTTCGACTTCAACGCGATTTATTTGCGATTTCGGCGCGACTCTAGCGCGTTTTTATCACTACAACGCGACTTCAACGCGACTACAATGCGATTTCTATGCGATTTCAGCGCGATTCTAGCGCGTTTTTATCACTACAACGCGTTTTCAACGCGACTACAACGCGATTTCGGCGCGACTCTAGCGCGTTTTTATCACTACAACGCGTTTTCAACGCGACTACAACGCGTTTTCAATGCGACTACAGTGCGTTTGTTCTTGAATTAAGTTCAGTTTGACTTAAACCAAGTGCGTTTGATCTTGAATTAAGTTCAGTTTGACTTAAACCAAGTGCGTTTGTTCTTGAACTAAGTTCAGTTTGACTTAAATCAAGTGCGTTTGTTCTTGAATTAAGTACAGTTTGACTTAAACCAAGTACGTTTGTTCTTGAATTGTGTACATTTATTACCTTAACCAAGTACTTTTGTTCTTGAAACGAGTACATTTACTACCTCAACCAAGTACTTTTGTTCATGAATTGAGTACATTTACTGCTTCAACCAAGTACTTTTGTTCTTGAATTGAGTATTTTTACTACGTCAACCCAGTACTTTTGTTCTTGAAATGAGTTCAGTTTGACTTAATTAAGATTCTTGAATTAAGATTAGTTTGACTTAAACCAAGTACATTTGTTCTTGAATTGAGTACAATATGACTTAAACAAGGTACATTTGTTCTTGAATTGAGTACAATTTGACTTAAACCAAGTACATTTGTTCTTGAATTAAGTCGAAAATGTTGCTACTGTTTAATCTTTTCTACTACTATTTCCATCTTTTTACTACTATTTTCATCTTTTTACTACTATTTTCATAATTTCTACTACTATTTTCATCTTTTCTACAGTACATCGGCTACTGTGCAACAGAAATTGTTACTGATGTCAAAAATGTTCCTGAAAAATTCTTCCTGACTCAAATTTCGTTAACCAACCAATATAAAAACACGTTTTAATTTCAAAATTTCAGTTTCTTTTATTCTTAAAATCCTATTCTTACGAATAACATTGAAATATAAGCTAAAATTTAGTTAATATGCCATAATTTAAAACATACATTTCTTTTAGCTTAATGTAACAAAAAAACGGATTACAATTTAAACATTTTTCTTAATTATACGTATATTAAAATTATTATTATACATAAAACTATTTGCCTGGAAAATTACAATTTATTCTCCAGCTGTGGCAACTTTGATTGGAGTCCAAAATGACGTCAGTTCGCTAAGTCCAACATCGTGGAGTTGATTCCGATATTCCTCGAGCAGAACTGCAAGAAAAAGTCAATTTTATTAATCAAATTATATATTATATATCAGATATGATAATTTAAATCAATGTTGTACTTACAGTTAACTACATTCTTCCATTGATCCAAGAGTGATCAACTTGGTAATCAGACAACGCTTGCAGCGGAGAACCTTATCTTTGAGACTCCTCGTCCTTGATCAACGGAGTGAATGTTGACTTCAGCTTTCGTTTCAACTCGGCCAATTGTAACTTGACGCTACAGCAGGAACGTGTTGAATAAGCTGCAAAAAGGTAGTACTATAAAAGATTAATATTCGACAAGTTAATTTTATTTTTAGATTAAATAAAATAAATTATAATATGTAATTCAAAATCAAATATTAATTTTAAGTTATATTCAAATTATCAATTATATTTATTTATTAATTTATTGATCAACTGTAAATTTAGCTGAAAATTAGCATTTAGCCAATGCTACTTTATAAGGATAGGATTTTAAGAATAAAACATGTTTATAATTTAAAATTATAATGCGTTTTTATTGGCAGTGGTGGGGAACAGCATATTTTCACTTTCAAGCTCACTGGCAGCTTCACGAGCTAAGTACAATTAGTTCTTAAATTAAGTACATGTATTACTTAAATTAAGTCAGTTTGTTCTTAAATTAAGTACAGTTTTACTTAAACCAAGTTTTTTTAAAATCAATTTTGTACTTACTGTTAGGTACATTCCAAGAGTGATCAAATTGGTAATCAGACAACGCTTGCAGCGGAGAACGTTATCTTTGAGACTCCTAAACGAGGCAAATGTTGACTTCAGCTTTGATTTGAACTCGGCCAATTATAAACAGGCACTATGCTCCAGCAGGAACGTGTCAAAGTAGCTGCAAAAAGGAAAGTACTATGAAAAATTAATATAGGACAAGCTAATTGTATTCTTTGATTAAAAAAAGAAATTATAATAATTCAAAAATGAAATCTTAATTTAATGTTAGATTCTCATAATAAATTTTATTTGGTGCTGGGCTGTATCAATATATATTTATCAATTTCACATTTATTTTACAGGCTTTGGAGTCGACGACCACGCTTCGAAAATTGTCGAAAACAAGTAATAAGCAAGATGACTACAATATTATTTTTAAATTTTATGTTACACTGTTATTGATAAACTTTAAAATTCGCTTTGTAAAATTAGCATTAATCCAATGTTACTCCATAAGGATAGGATTTTAAGAATAAAGAATACTGATATTTGAAATTATAATGCGTTTTTTTTTTTTTGACGTGGCGGGGTGCAGCGTATTTTTAGTTTGTAGACCAATTTTTGCAAATTATTGCATGGAATTTCACATACATACAACAAAAACTTACTGCGGTCTTATTTTCATGTCCGAAGAGAAAAACTACGGGGCGAACTGAGTCAATAGCATGCGTACATAAATAAATTTATCATCACGCATTTGTATGTATGTGTGCATGGCCAGAGTGAGCTTCGGATAGGATCAGCACTTCTCTAAGCAGTGATCGCTGATTGGAACAGCTATGATCCACAGAGCGAAAGTGCTGCTTAGAGAGCCCGTCGTTACGCATACAGGCATACAGTGTACGGTACCTGCAGCAGTTACGAACCAATCAGAGTGTACTTGATAATTGTAATGGAATTATGACGTCACTTTCCACCTGCTGCTGATTGATTTCTGTGCGCCAGGTATTTCTGCGCAAAATAAACCGCATAGTACAAATTCAAATTGAGCGATTAGGGCAATATTTTTAAATTTTACGGTCGCTCAATTTTCAACATAAAGCGCCACCTATGGCAAAAAGGTGTTAAAGCCATATTGATATATCGATATCGATATATTCTCATTTAAACTCCTACAAGTTAAATAAATAAAATTGATCTTTAAAAAGAAAAAGATAACATTAAAACAAACCAAATAAGGTATAAATTAAATAATTTAAAGCGCATTCTTTTAATTCGAGTTGAAAAACTGAACAACTGAACTAAATGACTTATTTAGTTTACGACTCAAAAAATATCGATTGAACTTATTCAACAAATTGAACGAAAATTCCAGCTCTGCTTATCGTGCGATAATTGCATCGCAGTGCGGCAGCTCTTGTCAAAAGTATCGTTGTATATTGCTATAGTATCGAATAACTTGTGACGTCATTGTTGACTAAAGTTGTTTTGCAAAAATTAGTTATTAAATATATTAAATAAAATTTAATTTATTTTGATTAACAACCCCACTACTAAGCGCCGCAAATGCTTCTACGATGATAATTTACACTATCGATAGTTGCGACAATAAAACAAGGTATACGATATATCGACAGCGTCATCGATATCTGCAGCTGCTGTTGTTGTTATCAGATGTTTTGATATGATATCAGATCACTTTGTGCCACTGCTTTTTGTCAGTGAATGCGAAATGTAATGCGAAGTTAATAAAATGCAAGAATAAACAATTCCGAGATGCATTACAATATGAACGATGCGGATGTGGCCTTCTCGAGCTTTTACAGCACCGTTGGCAACCAGGTGAGCACTTTGGCAGTTTGTTTTTGTTCTTGCTTGTTGTTCCCAGTGAGACTTGATCTCGCCATGCGCCCCCTGTTGTTGTTGTTGTTTAGCTACAGCTTCAGCATGCAGATCTCTCGCTGTCCACACCCATACACTCCCTGGATCACGACAATTTCAACGGTTTATTTGACGATGACCAAGCACTGCTAACCATCCCAATAACAACGACAACAGCAGCAACATCATCATCCTCCACACACAAGGGCAACTCAGGAGGAGGAGGTGGATGTGGAGGAGGTGTTGCTGAGACTACCTGCATACCGTTTGTGCAAATACACACCACAGACTTGCAGCAGCAGTCGGAACCGGGACGAAGTTATCGTAATGGATTTCGGAGGAAGACAGCTGAAATTAAATCGGAAGCGGAACTCATAAAATCAGAGTTGGCGGAGGCGGCAGCCAAGGACCGCATTAATGCCACGCCCACGCCTCCCACATCCAAGACGATAAGCGGCGATGTCTGTGCAGATGCAGTGCCAACAACACCGCTCAACAAGTGTCCCAACTGTCCGTTCCTGAGCCTCTGTCAAGTGAGGACACAAACGCACATCAGCGGCTGCTTTGGCGTCGACACACAGAGACGCCTTCAGTGTCCAGGTGAGCATTCCAATTAGGCAGCCCAAATTATCACACTTGTCTAATCCTTTCCCATTTACAGGCTGTTCAAATATATTCTATAACCTAGAAGTGTTGAACCTGCATCTCAGTGCGGATCATGAACTGGATCCACAGGAAATATCCACGTTGTTGCAGTGGCTAAAGTTAACTAGTAAACCCAATGAAACAAGCGCTAAGAAATCGCAACCACCGCCCGCCAAGAGTCGCATCTTTATCAAGAATGTTGACTGTTTACGGGAACCTCTTCGCGAGCAGGATGTTAATCAATTGTCCGACTTCTTGCCACTCTTAACATCGCCGCCAGACGGCAGCTCTGGGAATATACTAGATCTACTCGATGATGTTGCTGATGTGGAGGCAACAAATCAACAACAACAGCCACAACACCAACAACTACCACAGCACGATCCCACGATAGTTGTTAGTCAAAAGCCGCCTGGTCAAAAGATATCCATTAAAAGTGTCGATGTGCTGAGGGAGCCAGCACTGTTGCCCTTTGACTTTCAACTGCCGGGAGCAGTGGAGCAGCAGCAGCAGCAGCAGCTGCCTCAGTTGCCCACTCTGATGATGAACAACAATATGCTAAGCGTGGAGCCGGAAAAGCCGCGTCAGCCTAAAATCTATATACGCAACGTGGACATTTTAAAGGAGCCCATGTTGTTACCTGGTATGGGATTCAATGATGTGCCCGCCTCAAGTGTCACCAGTCCGGTTGAAATATTTCCCGCTGAAACGCTGTTAACGCCAACGGGTCCAGTTGGTCCATTGCCTGGATTTGAGCCCGCATTGGCGCCATTGGCCAACATGTGCTCTGAAGCCTTTAATTTTGAATCCGTGTTAAGTGGTGCAGGTACTGCCAGCAACACCAGCACCAATAACTTTAGCGCCCTAGACCTGGACTTTGGAGTAGATTTTGAGCATAGTGTGCCTTTGGTAACGGAGCCAACACCACCACCAGCACCGCCACCAGCTCCGGCGCCAACCACAATGGTCAGCAGCGAGCAACTGACCGAATTGGGCTCAATCCAACAGAATGAGCTCAACACACAGCTGGTCAACTATTTGCCTGTAAATCCAATTGCAACGACAACGACAGCGACGACATCCAAGCAAAAGATCTTTATAAAGAATGTGGATATATTGAAGGCACCACAACGTGGCACATTGCATCTCCGAACCGTGGATGAGCTCAATTTGATGAATCGCAATGAAGTGGAGCATCTTATTGTTCCCAATCGTGAGCCTCTTCCCATTGAGTTGCCTCTGAGCGCACCTGCAACAACCTTGGAGTCTTCTCTGGTTGATTTCCATCAGCAGTCACAGGCATCAGCGCCATCCTTGACCTATGATGACAGCTATGACTTGGCTGAAGATCTAGAGTGTTGGCCCTGGATGGAAGAGGCGGTGCCAGAAGCCGTAACCACAGTGGGAGTAGAAACGCAACAAGAAACCACGCAGCTAGAGTTGCCAGACAATGCCGAGGATATTCTCATCAAGGATTTCCCACAATTGTATGCACCACAGACACCAGACGTTGCCACTGTGCCACCTCTGGTTCCCGTTACATCCACTCCAGCTGCAGCAGCGACTGGCACATCCACTGATAATCTGAGTTGCCTTCCAGTACCGCCTTTGGTGCCGCTGGCAACTGAAGCTGTTGATGAGAAACCCGCTCGCATCTATGTGGCCAACAATTTGTTGCCAGCTGCCGTGGAGCCTCCACAGCCACCTCTTCCTGGTGGCACTTCTGTGCGTGGCCGTCCATATGGAGCCAAGCAGTCGGGTCAAGCTAAAAGACGTCCGGCACAGGGAGCTACTCAGGCTGTTGAGGGTGGCAAATGCACTGTGGAGGGTTGCATGTTTCGATTTAAATCTCCCACGACGCTGGAGTATCATGGACGTTGTCACAATGGTGCACTTGGCTCGGCACAGCCAATGATCTGTCCAGAGTGCCGATCGACCCAGTTTAGCAATTGGAATTGCCTGCATACCCATCTCTGGCGTACACATGAGATCGACATGGAACTTTATTGCTGTCAATTGTGTAGTTTTAAGACTCCCATCTATTCACGATTGGTCAACACACACTCCAAGATCCATTCCGAGGAGCGTAACTATAAATGCGAGCAGTGCGGCAAGGGATTCAAAAATACCAAACAACTGAAGAACCATCGAAGACTTCACCGCACTCAGGGTCTGGGCATGGCCAAGTCGAGTAGCAATGAGGAGCAAGTCTCGATTCCGACTCCAACTTCAACGTTGCATCGCTGCGAGGATTGTGGCGCCGCCTTTAAGCATCGCAAAACGTTGCGCGAACATCTCTGCAAGCAACGCAATGAGCAGCCTCAATGCAGCAGTTGTCAGGTAAGATCAAGATGAATTTGTCATTTGGTGACAGCTTAATCATATATTTGATTCATATTCATACTCCTTGCAGCGCGTCTTCAGCTCAAAGAGCAGCCTCAAGTTGCACATGCGCAGTCATCAGGCCAACAAGCGATTCAAGTGCGACAAATGCGAGTTTGAGGCAAACGATCACAATTCCTTTCGACGACATCTTGCCACACATCGAGATCCCAAGCGATATGCGTGCCCACACTGCGACTTTAGGGCCATACAGAGCACAGCCTATCGGGTACATTATATATTTACATATATTTTAAAATCTCTTCTCAATGAAGTATTTCAACTCATAGATACATCTGGAGAAGCGGCATCCGGAGCAGGAGCTGTCAACCATTATATATAAATGCAATGTGTGCAGCTTTTCTAGCATCAATCGTGGCCTATTGCTGGTTCATCAGGCTAAACATGACGCAGCTCCAGGTCCAGCTACAGTTGAATCTTCAAAGATCAAAGTGAAGAGCAGTATGCTGCTCGCACATTCCAGGACAAGTACCAAGGAACAGGATGAGATGGTGTTTCAGCTGCCAGACAGCGCTCTGAATGCATAGAACATTGTATATATTTATCAGATTTTTATAGTTTAACAAGATATGGTTTTGTACAAATCGAACACACAAAGCCGTCGTGTCACGAGGTTGTCACAATTTGAAGTGTAGTTTGTAGATAATTTTATACCAAAATTACATATACCAATGTTAGACAAGTCTAGAAATTTGTGCAATCTTTTCAAACAAAGCCAATTAGCCTAGTTAAGTCTAGAATTTTGTGAAACCTTTGTAAACGATACAATTTAACCTTTGTAAATACTAAAACTAAGCATGTATTGTTATCGGACCTTCTATAATTTTTCGGTAAAAATTCCTACCACAGAAAAGATTGTATCAACTTCGGAATTCACCGAAGATCTGTTCGTTTTTCATTTGATTATCAAGATCTTTTGAGTTTCTCCGAATCATCTGTGTTTTAAGAAGCATTTATTGATAGGATGATTTGGTATTGTTATTGTAAATATGTGTACCGAACAAAAAAATATATATTTCTTAAATTAAAACAAAACAAGTTTGAAAATAACTGAAGAATCAATGTATATATCTTTCCTTTGCATACTTTTGCGGCAGCCAACTTATCGCTAATGTCATCGCCATCTTTCGATTTGTTCGTTTTCATTTGAACAGCTAATAATCGATAAATTTAATTCTTGGAATCGATCACACATATAGTAAAGGTTTAACTGGATTTGCGTATGTTGAGTAACTAACTATTTGCTGGGAAATACGATTTTTAACTAGTATTTATTGTTTATCAAATTTAATACTCACTTTGTAATGCTGTCCCAATTTGTAAAGTACATTGTTTCATAAATGAACTTTTATAAGTTGTATTTCTATAAGATACATATTTCTACATATATATGCTCTTGTTCGTAATGTGTATTTTCACCCCAGGAACAATCTGAAGTGTATTTAATGTTCGGGAGAACAAAGATGGTTGTTCTATCTTGTTTTTGTATTGCACGATCCAACTGTAGCGTTGTGCAATCTTGTAAGTATCGCTAAAGCAGTCGTTCGAGGAACAAGTTTGTCGCGTATTTCGATCGCTTAAAAAATATTTTAAATACACCTGAAATAATCAATTACACATAAAGAACAACTTATTTAAATACACAACTTGTTTAAATATGAATATAAGTAAGTATATAAGTGACATACTTGAAAGTGACAGAAACCCACACTTAAAAAATAAAAAGCTTCAAAAACACTTCAAACATAATTTCAAATACCATAACCTTCAATACGAAAACCTTGTAATTTAAAGGTTATTTGGTCGGCTTAAGTTAAATCATTTATACCAATGTCAGTTTATCACACAGCTGACCAATATTGTAATTCTATCTATTGAACTTGACTGAACTAGACAACTATGAAAACTAGTTAGTAGGTGTTAAGTGAGAGTTCTTAACTAGTAGATACCCTGTGCTAAAACTTTAAATAGCCTAACGTGCGATTTGCATCATAGTTGCAGCATTTGTTCGCTAGGTGGTGCTTCCCATTGTTCTTTGTGGTGTTCCAACTTTTGCCATCTCTTAGATACTTTAAAATTAACTTTACAAAGTAAAACTATATATACACGGATTATTATCATGCCGCTTATGAGTAACTTTTCATGGGAATTTACGTTGTTGGAATGGAGAACATTGTGTGCATATTACGCACTGTTTTATTGATAAAGAGAATGCACAATGAGCTCTTAAAATTCCTACAAATACCCTGTAGCACTGATAGTCGTTGGGTCGTGAGACTTGGGAAGAACTGTTTCTGTTTAATTTTTTATTTACTTATTTTATTTTAATTCTATTTTAATCCAATTTCATGAAGTTTATTAAACATTGGATAAAAACAATGGATTTTTTGTTTACAGAGTATCTGCTAAAGTATCGGTTCTTTTTTCAGGCCTTAAGAAGCTAAGGGTACTATACAAATGTGAATGAATTTAAATGATTCACGGCTGTCATATGTGTATATCTTAACATACGTTACAAATATACGTTTTCTGTAACGGATCAGAGCACTATATATAAGAATGTCGGATGAATCACAACTCTTAAAATTTTTTTCCATCCTGTTAATGTTACATTTTCATTAGAAATAATACAACTACAATTATGACAATAACTACCCTGCAATTCTAAGCCCAATCGGGTCAAGGAGAAGTAACGAATTAGGAAATCTTTGAAACATAAGAATTTAATTTTGTCATGTTACTTTTAGGAAGCTATAATTTTCACACATTAAAAACAAAATAGTAAATTAAATTTCTGATGCTTGCCCTTGCAGTGAAATTTAACATATATGACTTGTGGATACTCTTTCTTCTGATCTTCATAAGCAACACATCAGCCGACATTGCTGGATGCGATTACTTTGACACAGTCGAATTAACGGAGAGTCAAAAGTTTGAAAATGGTTCCTATCTTTACGAGAAACTGATAATTCCTGCAGAACAAACTGGTGAATATGATTACGAGATTTTGGTGGATGGAGAGAAGGTGGAGGTGCCAAGACATGTAAGAGGATGTGCCTGTAAACTGGGAAACTGCATAAGATTCTGTTGTCACAGGAACCTGATGCTTGTTTCGGATGCTCGCAAGTGCGTTGGGGATATCAATAAAAAAGTTGAATTCGATCCTTACGTGGACCTAACTCTGTCCGATGGAAGTCAGGTGAAGAAGCATATACTGAATGAATTAATAATACAACAGGATCTGCCAGTTCCCTGTTCGGGACACTTTTACCTTGATGCCAATCAATATGATACCCATGGATGGACATTGTTTGAGGTTTGGTTTAAAAATTCCGAAGAGAGTCGTTGCAAGTCAATAATAAGACCTTTTAAAGGATGGAACTCTTTACGTGACTTTGATAATAAGACGTTGTCTAAGCAGGAATATTGTCTACAACCCCATTGGATCAAGAATTCGGTCTTATTAGTTCCGCACTTTTGCGAGGATCCTTATCCAAGTCCATGGCCAACAACTATATGTAAGTAAATTCAATGCTAAATATAATTATTAGATCTGTTTCCGTATATTTTCAGTATTTATTTTGACTATAACTTGCCTGATTCTAACGATAATCGTATATCTGTTTCTACCAAAATTGCGAAATCTTCATGGAATTTGTTTCGTATGCTATTTGCTCTGTTTACTGGTGGTCTATATGTTGCTTCTTTCCGACAAATGGAAGTGGATTACAACTGAAACGGCCTGTCAAGTAAATGGTATGCCATTAAAAATACAAATCTGAAACAATGTCTTGATGAAACTCTTTACCTTTTCCGCAGGTTACGTTGGTTACTTTGCCGTAATGGCGGGATTTCTTTGGCTAACCGTCATTAGTTATGATCTTTGGAACAGTTTCCGTCTGAACAATAGCAATTTTCAAGAGCATACACCTAAATATCGATTCGGGATCTATAGCATCTATGTCTGGGGAGTAGCTGCTGTTCTGACCATAACTGTATTTATTATTGATCATACTTTGGATGCAGATAATGAAGATCATTTACCTTGGATTCCAGGAGTTGCACTCTATAACTGTTGGATCAAAAGTGAGGGGATCAACTAAGCTCATAAAATACAAAACCTGTTAACAATATTCTATTCATCTTTTGCAGCTGATGACTGGTCTGCGATGATCTATTTCTATGGACCAATGTCACTTCAGATCATTTTCAATCTAATAATGTTTGTCTTGACGGTAAGATAAATAGTCTTTACTTTATACATTTAAGAATTACTGTTTCTATTAATATATTTATATTTATTTTGGCAGGCGGGTTTAATTCTGAATGTTATGGAAGAGAGCCAACAACGGCTCAAGTCTGAAAAGAAAACGTAACGAATTCAGAATAGATCGATTATACTTATTAATGATATTAATTCCTTTATTTATTTAGTTATAGTTTGTTTGTACGTCTCTTTGTCATCATGGGTGTAACCTGGACCTTTGAAATCTTCTCGTATCTAGTACAAAGCCATGGAGTTCTAGCAAAGATATTTTTATTTTTCGATTATATCAACTGTGCCCAGGAGTTATCATATTCGTTATGTTTGTGCTCAAACGTAGTGTTCTAAAACAAATCTCGGATCGGTAAGTGTTCCCAGAGTTATAGATAGAGGGCCGAAATCTGGTTTGTAACTGGGCTTTTATTGTAAAGTCTAAGAGGTATAGAAACATTGTCTGACGATGAAGCTGAAGAGATTGTTCTCCAAGAAAGAGACGGAGAATCTATAAGAAGAGACATCGTACCAAGTATTTTGAATTAGGTAAAAAAATTGGTTTCTTTATTAGTTGTATGTTGATTGTTGGTGTTTGTTAGTTGTTGCATTTTAATCTAAAATGTTTAACATAATAATAATTTTTTATACTAACATTGAATGTTTTGCATTGACTTTGTTTTTTTTTCCGCTCGGTTATGGGTTCATTACGCTACACTTAAATGTTTTTGTTCCAAAAATTTTACATAGTATATAATTTATTTAACAAGTCTCTTCTTCCAGCATTCAACACAGACAACAAAGCCTCCATAATGCCTGGAATAAATTCGAGGAGTTCATACATAAGATCTTCAGCAGCGAGAAATTCCCCAAGTCGATTCCAAAACAGGACGGGAGTGAAATTTACTTTATGAAAAAAACTCCGGCTCCATTTTCAGCAAAGCATTTATGATTCTTAGCTCCTAGCAGTTCAATTTCTGATGTATTTGACTTTTTACTCATAAAATATAAAACTATTTTTATGTATTTTATTTTTTAATATAAAATATACTTATAAATGGCTGGAGTAAGGTTAATAGCAGCGTTTCAATCACTGTTCGGTACTAAGAGAACTGTTCAAATCTCTTTACACATGAATCTTATCGAATACATACAATATATATAACATGCATATAAGTATCGTACATGGCAAATACATATATATATATATATATATATATACATATATATAGTATAGATACATACATCCGCAGCACTTAAGTGATCTTGCTTTGCGAATTTCATTACCAACCGCACTGAAAAGACTCTTATACCACACGCACACATATGTACATAGTGCCGGTCATATTGTATACCAATCAGTATAAGAGTCGAATGTTAAACACAATCTGCCTCTCTTTAGTTTTCTCTTACTTCGACCGCAGATCGTTAAGCTTAATGAGTTACATTTTTGTGTCTTGTGAGATACCGGAAAGACAACATCAGTTAAAATGGAATGATATAATTATCCGTAAGATGTAACATAATTAAATCGAATAAGTTAAATAGTAAGAAACCAATTATATTATAATTAATCTTGTGGTTTGAATTAATTAAAAAGTGAGAACGTTGCACTTAGTCGAGAATTATTGTTACATTCATAATTAATATCAAATTGCTGTTAGACTATTTGGTAAAGCCTCTGAGATCTTTGAGCACTTTATAACGAACTAATCAATTATAGTATAGGTATAGGTGTGATATTATTAAAAGTCTAAGTTCCCGATGTCAATACGGGGCTATCTTCCAAGCGTAATATGTTCTTTAATAATTGAGTACATAATTAGATGTGTTTAACATGATAGCTTATATCTGACTTTATAGCTTATATCTGACTTTTATTTGCTATTTAGGTCCTACTGTACATTTGACGAAGCACTGCCACAATGGAATATGACTTGCTTATGATGAATGTGAAACTTGGTAGAGTAAGACCCATGAATCCTCCAGCAGTAAAGAGAAATGGACGGTCAGCATTTATCATGAATATAAGAAGGGTCTTCTTACACTTCCTATCAAATTCAGGCCAACTACAGCCAAAGCCAGAGGTTGAAAGGGTTTTGCTCTGGTTAAACGAAGATGAGATACAATTATTTAAAAACTAAGCTAGCCTAAGTTACCTGTTCATAGACTTCGTTTCCAAACCAACAGTATAAGAATAATTGACAGAGCACACAGCAGAGCAAAAGATCCATAATAATTGAACTCTTGGAACCATCTCCCACGATCACTTGGAATGCTGTCATAGCAACGATCACCACGGAACTGACAAATTGCAACATTACAGGCAGTCTATAGATACGTTCCACTTGTTGACGTAAACTGCAATATTATTAATATATGTAATATTGAAGAAAATTCGTCTACTGTTGAAAATTAACAAATTTACACAATCAATTCGCAGTGATACTTGACGATCGACAGAAGCCATTCATAAGGTTCTACCCTTAGCTTCTGGTCCGGAGTCACAACGAGTTCATCAAAGGCCAAGTTGAGAACCTTTAGATGCATACATATCTGATTCATTAGCAATATATTGAGATAGTCAATGGTTGTGATTGCCAGAGCCAAGAGGGCAACGCTTAGTCCCATATAAAAGTATTGTAGGGTCGGTGGCAGAAATTCTGGAAGTTTTACTCTATATGGAAATCGGACTCCAGCAAAATCATCTGGAACTATTCAATCCTTAGGAACAAAACATGCAACATTATATTCTTCTCCACTTACAAAGCAGTACCCAAGCTAATCCCATTGTGCCTGGCAACAGGACAAGATGAAAGTACATGAGCATAACCATCTTGCTTTCCATTTCGGCTTTATAAAAGTTTCCGTCTGCTTCTCGGATAGAACACAGGTGCGAGTGATGACAATTAACTTTTGGACAATATCTTTAAGGCTTCCATAATGGTAGAAGGTGTTGAAAACCTATTGATACCCATTTTTACAATACATTTAGATAAGATCTAAGCTTGGAACTTACCTTCAGCAGATAGGCCGCATGTGTCAATGACAACACTAGGTTCTGTGTCATTATATCGAGGTCCTGCAAATTTAGGCACAGATCGTAAAGCTCAAATACAACATACCAAAAGAGCACGAAAAGTATAAATGTTCCGATTAACGTAATCCAGATTTTTTGAAACCGCGTCTCCTGCTTCAGACCGAGAAGTGGTAGACCTACCAATTGTGCCAGCCACAAGTTCAACTCAATAGATCCAAGTCTACCCTCAGCTGGATTTGAGGGCAGAATACGCTGACTTAATCGCAGTAACTTGTTCATATTTATCTATACAAGTCCTTACCACATACATGTCCTTATATAGGAGCTTTTTAACCATTGCGTGATTTTCTCGCCAGCCTACATTTTAATAAGTAATTTCTTTAAGTGTTGGGCAGTCTAATTTATGTAATACCTGTATTATTATAATCACACCAGCGAACTGACTACAAAATTGACCAATTGACGTAAAGCACTAATTATCAGACCTAAAAGAATTAAAATGCCTTGGTAAAGGATTTTTAATTTGTGTAAACGAAACTCAAACGATGCACTGAACTAATGTTTCTTGAATATTTTTGTATTATGGGATTTTTAGGATATGAATTGTCCATCACGTAGTGATGAGCTATGAAATAAAGATCTAATCTAAAGGATTATCATAAAATTTATGTTTAATTGGAGCTCGCAAGACAATAAGACATTCAATCAATGAATGAATAAAAGTTTACCGGACCTGCGCATGCCTAAAGTAAGAGAGAAATAAAAGAGAAAAGTTGATCGCTTCTAAAATGGAGCTTATAATACGACTCTTATATTAGGAACTGAAGAAGAGGCACCAAATCGGAGCGTTCTGTGCATGATGGAACAAGTATAAGATGGTCTCGTCGGCAAAAAGTATTCCGTTGACTATGCTAATAATAAGTGCGAGTGAAAGGGTTAAGCGCAGTAAGTGTGAGTGAAACGACAAGAGTGTGTTGATTACCCCTTAGATGGAGCATACGGCTTAAAGCTGCCCATAAAATTAAAAAGACGAAGTTTTATTATAATTTAATTTTTAGAAACTTCGAGTTCCAAATTAAACGTTGTTTTTTTTTTATTAAATTTTTTTATAATTTGTTTAGGCTAATAATTCTAAAATAAATTTGAATTTTAAAATAAAATGTTTTACATCTAAATTAATATTAACATTTTTCACTCATTTGGTTTCTTATAAAGGTTAATGCTTGGAAAAAAAATACGTTCGCGCACAACCTTCCGCATCAACAAGCAAGCACGCACTGAACGGACTAAAACCCGAACGATTTTGTGTATCTGATATAAGTATAGAACAGTTGGCAAGAAAAAACTCACAAAACGATCACTTTCTGCGTTGTATTCGACAAAGATTGCAGGCTTCATATTGCACAGTGATTAAAACCTATTGAAAAAAAATACTACTGTCTTTTAAATATATGTACCTATATCTTTTCAGGGAAACCTGTCTGAAATCATCCTATTTAACTATAAACAATTTGATTTAAGATTGTAATCCATTTCTGATCAGGTTGCTTTTGATTCTAACAAGTGTCTAGCTCTAAAAATTTGCAATAAAAGTAATAAAATTTGTATGTTTGTTCTATTACTAATTTATTTTATTCAATAATTAATTATAAGGCTTAAACCATATAATTAGTTGAGTAAACTAGCAATGGCTTCCATGGTCTTCAGCTAATCCTGTACTTTTAACTTGTTAAGATATTATATTTTATTGTTAAGATATTATATTTTTAATAATGCAATAAAATAAGACAAATTTTCAAAATATATTCAATACATTTAAGTTTACTACTATTTAAGATTTATATAATAAAAAATAAAAAAATACAGTGAAAATTAAAAACAGATACGATTTTCATTAAATTAAGCAAGTTTGTAGACACTGTGCAAAGCTGAGAACAGCTTTGTTTCAAAGTGTGGATTGTGACAGAAAGAGTGAGAGCACATGGTAAAATATATGATTTTCATTTTAATATCAACAGAATTTTAACGCTCATTGAGGTCTGGCATTGTTGTAGCTTTAATTAGTAAAAATTTCATTTATTTGACAGCACTTTTTATCAGTCCATATGGTTTATTACTGTTTACTGAGAGAGGGTGTTTTTTTTTTGCATTTGACTTTTTTTTTGTATTCTCTTTCGCTGACGTCAACTTTCATTGGTTCTAATGTCATTTTCAGTATATTCCTGTCGCTCGACGATGACTCAAGCGTTTTTAGCATAGTAGTAAGATTTACATACTGTTAAATGTTTTAAATTGTGAATAAATTAATCTCACTATCATGTTTAATATTTATCAATGAATTTTGTTGTTATTTTCAACCACTAACCGCCGTGAATTTAATCAATTCCAATTTGTTAAATGAGTGTTGTTGACCGCAAAAACTTACCAGACAACAATGAGAATAAATACTAAGAGAGGGAAGAAGAGACTGAAACTTAGAACACTGAGCTTAAAAACTTGATAACGCCTACAAAACCACTGTGAATTTTAGTATTAATGACAAATTGTTTATGTAGAGTATATAAAGTTTAACAATACATACGAATTCGCTTTATCATGACCTTTTTGTGGATCATTAATTGTTTTTTGATATGTTATCTCTATAAAGTACGCAGATACTTAGAATTTTTTGTTTTGTTCTCAAAGCTTAAAAACATTTTGTATTGGAAAATAAATTAAAAAATGTTCTTTTCTGTTCTCTGTTTAATTAAATGTTCTAAAGAATAAAAAAGCACGTACTTATGTTATTTATGTATGCACTATACGTATTTCCTTGCTGCCAATTTGCTGCCAAAATAATACTGTGTATTCAAATCAAAGTCAATTTGTATTCAACATACGCTTACTTCACATTTGAATTCAAATATAAAGAATTGGATATTTCTTTTTTTCTGCACAGAAGTACAAATAGAGTATGTACGTACATGTATCGATTAATTATGTCAGAGAAATTTTTGATTGATCAGATAGATACGTAGGCAAACATGGGTGCATTCATTTGTTTAGGTTAGATCAGCAAAAATTTAACATTGAAAATTTTTACTTATTCAAGATTTCTAAGTATTTAGTTGCATTTTTCTCACTTCCCGATTTAGTTTTGATGCTGATCACGTTCAAATAAGTGGATGTGGACTATTTAAAAACACTTTATAAATGTGAGCATGAGAAACAGTGCTGAAAGTTGATCGATTTAACGGATACGAAATTTAATGTTTCTTTCTTAAAGTACAAGTATTTTTAATATTACAGAGAACCCTTTAGTCGAGAATACTCTTACACACAAACAACAGATGTAAAACATATGCGGAATTTCAGTTCAGTTCAGTTTATTTCAGTTCCAAAGTTGAAGAGGGCGAAACACAAAAACTGAAAGCGGAAAGATCTTGAAAATACTGTTGTATAAAATTTGTTTGACCAAATAACTTTAAGTTACTTTAAAACTAATCCAGCTATTGGATTATTCCCGAAAAACTTTATTGTTTCTTAAATGTACGTATTAATTAAAATATTATTCTGCATTTAAATTTGTAAAAAACTATTTTTTATTTGATAAATGTTCATTAAACTATTTATATATTATAACTTTATCTGGAAGGTACCGCTGTGCCATACAAAATGCGAAGTTGGATAGGACCTTTGATAACTGTGATTTTAATAAGCAAATCAACAGCCGAAATTCCTGGTTGTGATTACTTCGACACAGTGAAATTGTTGGAGAGTAATAAGTTTCCGAATGGTTCGTATTTTTACGAGAAATTGATAATTCCTCCAGAACAAACTGGTGAATATGATTATGAAATACTAAGGGATGGAGAGAAGGTGGATGTGTCAAAGCACCTAAGAGGATGTGCCTGTAAACTGGGAACCTGTATAAGATTCTGTTGTCATAAAAATCTGATGCTCGTTGACGATGAACGAAAGTGTAGTGGAGATATTACTAAGGATCTTCAATACGATCCCTTTGTGAAAATAACACTTAATAATGGCAAAGAGGTCAGAAGGCATGTTCTAGATGAGTTTATAGTTCAACAGGATCTACCAGTGCCCTGCTCAGGACATTTTCATCTTGATGCACTAAATGAAATGGACCATGGATGGAAATTGTTTGAGGTTTATTTGGTTTCTAAATGTCTTGCAAGTAAATAACATGTTTTTATTTTAGAATGGAGCCTTACTACGTCTGGGGGATAACAAAAACATATCCAAGCAGGATTACTGTCTACAGCCCCATCCGATCAAGGGAATGAATAATGATACTGTTCTAATGCTGGTGCCCCACAATTGCATGGATCCACCCCAGAGTCAATGGCCATATGACATTTGTAAGCCAATTAACCGAATTTTGCTCAATTAACTTCTCGATGAACTTCTCTTGTGTCATTTGCAGTAAGAATTATTTCAATAATCTTATTGTTAATTACTTCCTTCATTTACCTATGGATCCCAAAGCTTCGAAACCTACATGGATATTGTTTCGTATGCTATATGCTTTGTCTAGTTGTGGCATTTGCATTATTGGTAACCGATAGTTTATATAAGGATTGGAACAAATTGGCATGTCAGGTGAATGGTATGCATTACAAACATATACCAGTAAAGATAATTGATCCTTACATTCTACACACTCAGGTTATGTGGGCTATTACGCAGTAATGGCAGGATTCCTTTGGCTAACTGTCATCAGTTATGATCTGTGGAACAGTTTTCGGGGAAACAATTACAATGTTCAACGACATACAACGAAGAATCGGTTCTGCAGATATAGTCTATATGCCTGGGGAGTTGCTGCTCTTCTGACTATAATTATCATTACAGTTGATAATACTTTGGATGCTGACAATGAAAATAATTTACCTTTTCTACCTGGAGTCGCACTTTACAATTGTTGGGTCAAGAGTGAGTTCATTGACGAAAACTATTCAAAATACTTTCTTATTCGATTTATCGATTACAGCTCATGACTGGTCTGCGATGTTATATTTTCATGGACTTATGGCACTTCAAATTATTTTTAACATAACGATGTTTGTTCTAACGGTAAGCAATTTAAATATTACCTTCGATAGTACCATCGATAGTACTGTAGGAAAGATAAAGATTATTGTTTGATATTTATGAAATTTTACTTTTCCTTAGGCCATACGCATTGTGGACGTGAAGAAGGAACTGAAGAGCTTAAGTTTACCTGAAGAACGTGAGAAACACATGAAGTCGGATAATCGAATGTAAAAAGATTGGGAAATTTGGAAGACTACTTACAATATCGAATATATCTGTGTCACTCTTTTAATACAGGTACAAAATGTTCGTACGTCTGTTTGTCATCATGGGCATAACATGGACCTTTGAGATATTTGCATATTTGGTGCAAGATAATAAAACTTTGGAAAAGATCTTCAATTTCTTCGACTACATTAACTGTGCCCAGGGAATCATCATATTCGTTTTCTTCGTACTTAAACGAAGCGTATTGAAACTGATTTTGGATCGGTAAGTCTTCAGTTCCTATTGATATAGTACAAATGAAATCATCTGGATATTATTACATCTCAACATTTTACGGTAAAGAATTCGAGGTATAAACTCAACTGATGAGGAGGACACCTCCGATGAAGAGATTGCATTGCAAGAACGGAACGGCATTGACAAAAATATCGGTCCCAATATTTTGAATTAGGTAAAACAATTGGCTGTCTCTAATTCTGCTATGTTTGTTGTTTGTTAACTATAAAATTCTAAGCTTGAAATTGTCTGTCCCACGTTTATACTAATCATGTTCTGAATATTTACTGTGTTTGTGAAGCATTTTGTTTCTTCATACTTTGACGGTTTTAGTTACTTTTTCATTTTTGTATGCATTAACTTTCATTAATACACACTGTAGAATTGTGGTTTGTGTTCTAAAAATAAATATATTATTGTAAGTATCTAATGGATCTTGGTTTTCAGAATGCACCAAGGAGCATTTCGAAAAACAACATCACATCCACATGCAGCTAGAGGAATGCGAAAGACGAACTCGGTAACGACCGAACATTTATAACGTAGGTATTCCTCAATAATCGGGAAACCAGACTTGACTTGTTTTAAACCATTTTTTATACAATCTTAACTTGACTTGTAAAGTCTGTGTATTATAAGCATTTATATTTTTTTTATACCTTTTGGCCATTGAAAGTCCATATAAATGGGTAGTATATCCATGTTCTAGTTTATCGAACTAGAAGAAAAATTAATCTCGGTTTCGATTATGAATTTATATTCCAGATTTATACTTAACGTGCGTATAATTTATGTTTATATCTTCTTCCAATTAAAATATTAACTTATTAAAAACTTGTAATGCAACCCTGCTAAGTTTAAAACGATCGAATATTTTAGACGCAGGGTATTTTATAGTCTACTACTTTTTAACCATTTTTATATGTGAAGCATCAATAAAACTAATAACTATAACAGCAACAATTAATTGTTTTACAGAGTTTCATTTTTAAATTTGAATTGT
Source organism: Drosophila testacea (assembly GCA_035043265.1). NCBI lineage: Eukaryota > Metazoa > Arthropoda > Insecta > Diptera > Drosophilidae > Drosophila > Drosophila testacea. The sequence goes on along the minus strand of JAWNND010000767.1, from coordinate 43,174 downwards.
GTAGACTTGGTAAGTAACAGAAGCTTATATTAATATTATAATTATTTTTAAAATAATACAGAAATATGGTTTTATATGACATGGGTTCATTCATTTTAAAATTTGTTGTATATAATATATATTATAACAGTAACTACAGATGTGTAACATATGCGAAAGCAATTGGCAACCAGTAGTTACACTTTGGAAATCTGGTTTTGATTTTAGTATTTGAGAGTCTGTTTCAGTGCAAAAAGGTCGAAAGTTTGAACAGCAAAAAAAAGTACAACTTAAATATCCCACAAGGTTTTGTTTTCTATCCGATTGACGTTAAACTGTTATCCAGTATAGGAGTTATAAATAAATCAATTAAGATGCGAAGTTTTACAGGACTTTTAGTGGTTCTGTTTTTAATAAGCAACTCAACAGCCGACATTCCTGGATGTGATTACTTCGACACAGTTAAATTAACCGACAGTAACAAGTTTCCTAATGGCTCTTATGCTTACGAGAAATTGATAATTCCTCCTGAACAAGTTGGTCAATATGATTACGAGATATTGAAGGATGGAGCGAAATTGAAAGTACCAAGGCATCTAAGAGGATGTGCCTGTAAGCTGGGAATCTGTATAAGATTCTGTTGTCATAAAAATCTGAAGCTCGTTGACGATGAAAGAAAGTGTAGTGGAGATATTACTAAAGATCTTCAATACGATCCCTTCGTGAATATAACTTTGAACAATGGCAAGGAAGTAACGAGGCATGTTTTTGATGAGTTTATAGTGCAACAGAATCTACCAGTGCCCTGCTCAGAACATTATTATCTTGATGGACAGAATGAATGGGAATTGTTTGAGGTATCTTTAAAGATTGGCTTTTAAAGAATGTTCAAGACAATATTGATTTATTTTAGAATGGAGCATTACTACGTACCTTGGATAACAAAATTCTGTCCAAGCGGGAATACTGTCTACAGCCGCATCCGATCATGAACGAGGATGATGAAGAAGTTCTTAAGCTGGTGCCCCACAATTGCTATGATCGACATCCGACTCAGTGGGGACATTTAGTAGGTAATTTTAATCACAAATCATAATTTTTAACTCTTTTTTTTCTTGATACAGATTGTTATTAGATTGAAAAGCTTTTAAAACACAAAAGAACTTCTCTTATTTCAGTAAAAATTTGCTCGATAATTTTGTTGTTAGTTGCTATATTTGTTTACCTTTGGATTCCGAAACTTCGAAATCTGCGTGGATATTGTTTTGTAAGCTATATGCTTTGTATCGTTGTGCATTTTACATTATTGGTAAATGATAATTTAATTAAGAAATGGACTAAATTTGGATGTCGATTGAATGGTATGCAAAGTTAATATATGTCAGTCAAAGTATTTGATCCTTAAATTCTCTAAATTCAGGTTACGTGGGTTATTTCGCGCTAATGTCTGAATTTCTCTGGATAACTGTCATCAGTTATGATTTGTGGAACAGCTTTCGGAAAAACAGAACTAAGCATCGGTTTTGCACTTTTGGTTTATATGCCTGGGGAGTTGCTGCTCTTTTAACTCTATTTATAATTATAGTTGATAGTACTGTGGATTCGAGCAATAAAGAAAATTTAGCTTTGTTACCAGGAGTTGGTCTTTACTCTTGTTGGATCAAAAGTGAGTGGATTAACAGAAACCTTCGAAGAAACTTGATTAATCACTATATCGATTGCAGCTAATGACTGGTCTGTCTTGATATATATTCATGGACTTATGGCACTTCAAGTTATTTTCAATATAACGATGTTTAATTTGACGGTAAGATACTGAAATGCCTAATATGAAATTATAGAACTCTGAATTAATTGTGTTGTAATCGAAAATGTACTGTTTTGTAGGCCATTCGCATTGTGGAAGTAAAGAAGGAACTGAAGAGCTGGAGTGAGGAACGTAAGAAACAAGTTCAAAAGGATGAACAGAGGTAAAAAGTTTAACAAATAATAGAGACAATAATATTAAATATTATGGTATTATTGTTTTAATATAGGCATAAAATGTTTGTTAATCTATTCACCGGCACGGTCATAATGTGGTTCTTTGAGATACTTGCTTACTTGGAGCAAAAAAATAACCCCATGATGTACAGAATATTCGATAACTTTAACTATGCCCATGGAATCATCATATTCGTTTTCTTTGTGCTTAAGCGAAGCGTACTGAAACTTATTTGGGATCGGTAAGTCTTTATTTCTTATTGATATAGAAAAATGGAAAATATCTGGATATTTTTTAAATATTAACATTTTACGGTAAAGGATACGAGGTATAAGCTCAACTGATGATGACGATCGCTTTAATGAAGAGACTGCAATGAAGGAAAGAAGCGGCATTGATAAAAATACCGGCTCTAACAATTAGTATTTGTTACTATTTTGAACAATTTTTAAAATGTAATCGAATGATAGCGGACTAGGTCAGGTTATCATAAAGTCTACTTCTTCATAAGCTGTTTTATGTATAAAATATTAGCAATACTTAAACTTAACATAAGCCTACATTTTAAAGTTCTATTGTTGGACAAAGTTTAATTTTTAAATATATTTTAATAGACCAATTTGCGATACTAAATTATACTGATTAGTGTTTCAATAATATCAGCAGATGTATAACACATGTGAAAGTAATTGGCAATGAGCATTTATACTTTCGCAATCTCGAACTCATTTTAGTATTTGAGAATCTGTTTCAGTGCAAAAAGGTCTAAGGTTCGAACAGGAAGAAAAGTAAAAACTGAAATATATACCCGAAAGCTTTGTTTCCTACCCGACTGACCAAAAATTGATAGCCAAATTTATTAAGATGCGATGTTGTATAGGACTTTTGATAACCCTGTATTTAATAAGCAGCTCAAAAGCCGACATTCCTGGATGTGATTACTTCGATACAGTTAAATTAACCGACAGTAACAAGTTCCCAAATGGTTCTTATGCTTACGAGAAATTGATAATTCCTCCGGAACAAGTTGGTCAATATGATTACGAGATATTGAACGATGGAAAGAAGGTGGATGTGCCAAAGCATCTAAGAGGATGTGCCTGTAAACTGGGAACCTGTATAAGATTCTGTTGTCATAAAAATCTGATGCTCGTTGACAATGAACGAAAGTGTAGCAGCAATAAGACTATTGATCTTGAATACGATCCCTTTGTGAACATAACTCTAAATAATGGCATAGAGGTGAACAAGCATGTTTTTGAAGAGTTAATAGTGCAACAGGATCTACCAGTGCCCTGCTCAGGACATTATCATCTTGCACAGAATGGATGGAAATTATTTGAGGTGCCTTTGAATTGATTTCTAAAGGTTGTCCAGATTAATGTTAATTTATTTTAGAATGGAAAATTACTACGTCTTTCGGATAACAAAAGTCTGTCCAAGCGGGAATATTGTCTACAGCCCCATCCGATCAAGGGAAAGGATAATGATACTGTTCTAATGCTGGTGCCTCACACTTGCCATGATTCACGTTCGACTCACTGGGGGGTTATAGTAGGTAATTTTTATCACAAATTTGATACCTGAATAATATTTACACTAAAATATGAAAGAATTAATAAGGAAAACTCTGACACGGGAATAACAAAACTCACACGAAAACGTCCCACTTGAACAAAAGTTGTTAAATCTATTTATTTTCTTACAACAGGACGAATTATGTCCATAGTCTTTTTGATGATTACTACCTTTGTATACCTTTGGATCCCGAAACTTCGAAATCTACATGGATATTGTTTCGTATGCTATATGCTCTGTTTCGTTGTGGCATTTGCATTATTGGTAAACGACAGTTTAACTAAAGATTGGACTAATTTTGGTTGTCAGGTGAATGGTGTGTAGAATAAATATATTTAAAATTAAGATAACTGATCCTTAAAGTCTGCACACCCAGGTTACGTGGGATATTTCGCATTAATGGCAGCATACCTCTGGATAACCGTCCTCAGTTATGATGTTTGGAACAGTATTCGAGGAAAGAATTACAATGTTCAGCGACATACAACAAAGCATCGTCTCCACACCTACAATCCAAATGTTTGGGGAAGTGCTGCTCTTTTAACCATAATTATAATTATAGTTGATAGTGCTTTAAATTCAAACAATGAAGATCATTTGCCTTGGCTACCAGGAGTTGCGCTTGACAGTTGTTGGATCAAAAGTGAGTTAATTAAGGGAACCACAGAGGAAACTTCTTATTCCATATATCCTTTACAGCTAATGACTGGTCTGCTATGTTATATTTTAATGGATTCATTGCACCTCAGATCATTTTCCAATTAACGATGATTATTCTGACGGTAAGTTAATGAAATGAATAGGGAAATAAGAGAACTCTCTATTACTTTAAACCTCGATAAATTCGCTGTTAGGACTTTTCAGGTAGTTAATAAAAAATTACAATATTGCACTTTCTTGTAGGCCAATTGCATCCGGGAAGTAAAGAAAGAGTTGGAGAGCTTGACTTTAACTGAGGAACGTGAGAAACAAATCAAATCGGATGAGCAAAGGTAACAAATTTGAGAAACTGCAGACACAACAATACTTATTATTATGGTAAAATTCTTTAATATAGACACAAGGACTTTGTAAATCTGTTCATTGGTGTGAGCATTTTGTGGCTATGTCAAATGATTGCTTACTTGGGAAGAGGAAATTTATGTAAAATTTTCGACAGCTTTAACTATTCTCATGGAATCATCATATTTATTTTCTTCGTACTCAAGCGAAGCGTACTGAAACTGATTTGGGATCGGTAAGTCTTTATTTCTTATTGATATAGAAGAAAGGAATTCATCTGCATATTACTTTATTACATTTACTTTCACATAAAGAGTACGAGGTATAAACTCAACTGATGACAATGAAGAGACGACATTGAGAGAAAGAAATGGCATTGGCAAAAATATTGCTCCTAGCAATTTGACCTAGGTAAAACAGTATTTAAGTACATTGTACCATAATTGAGTATAATATTATATGATTTGTAATGTGGGGAAAATTTAATGTATTGTTTATTGAAAATATTTTCCATAGCGAAATAAGAATTGTTTATTAAGTATACGTAAGTATGAAGAATGCATAAAGACCTATAAAGACTTGTATTTATTTATTGAGAATTCAATGTTGAATTCAATATCAGATTTTAAATAAAACTTCAGGTTGCTTTTGACTAAACACGTGTTATCAACATCTGTTCATTTAATCAATACGTATGATTTTTGTATATAAGCTCCAATATTTACAATAATCAATCAGTTCGAATTGCGTAGAGTTTTACTAGTTCTTTCAAATATGAAGTTTATTTTAATCCTGGCCTGCCTGGCACTTTTTGTAGCCTATACTCATGGACAACGTTCCTGCCGAGGCAGTGTTCGTCGTGGTAAGTAACAGAAACTGTTATTAATATTTTAACATTAACTACAATATTAACTTTCCTATAGGTGAGCCAAATTGTATTGGTGGCAGGAATTCTGGAACTGGACGTCGTCGACAATGTCGAAGGAATTCCAATGATCATATGTGGTACTTCAGTGAAAGTTCTCGATCCTGTAGGAGAATGGTTTATCGAGGCTGTGGTGGTAACAGGAATCGTTATTGCTCTTTGGCAGCTTGTGAACAAAGATGCATTCGTCCAGTTACACTTCCTTCAACTCGTCCAACTCGTCCAACTACAGAAGCTTCATCAGCTGCACCAGTTGAACCAGCTGAGCCAGAAACAACAGCTGGTTCAGAAGTAGCAGCTACCGCTTCAGCATAAACGAATTGTGAAATACATAATTGAAACTGAATACTAAATAAAAACGGAATACATTGAAAGACAATTTAATTGGTGTCTTCTTTCTTTATTTAAACTATCTATTCAAAGTAGACATTCTATAAGTCTGTCAATACACGCTCTCAACTTGTTGAATTCATTTCAACCTGACACGGGTTCAAGCTTTTTTCATTAATACTAGGCTGGTTCTAATGACATAATAATAACTTTGTGTTAAATAAATTATGTGAAATTATAGGTTGGTGTAATAAGGGAGTAAACTCTTCATAGGGTGTTACAATTTAGTCACGAAATGTGTAACACGTTAATAGACTTATTGGCGACACTATTATTATTCTCCCTATGATTATGACCAGCTATTATCATATTACAAATATTTTTAACACGAATAAAAAAGTGTTTCGTATTTTTTTAATTTTATTATAATTTGTATAATCTTATACATTCCTTACTGCAAGCTTCCCGAGAACAAAAACGATTTTTATTACCACCGCAGCCTTTATAGGACAGTTTCCGACAAGATCCACTCACAGAATCGAAGTACCACATTTCCTTATTCGTATTTCTTAGACAGGAAGGCCGATAAGTATGACCTTCACTTCTCTCAGCATAGCAATTAGGATCAGCTATAGAACAAAATATATTTTATTTTAATATTTTATTGCTATTCATAATTTCAAGTATTTACCAGGACTGACGGTACCACGACATTCGTCCTGTGATTGAGTGTTTGCAATATAAATAGTCAGACAGACAAATATTAAACTGAATTTCATTATTAAGTACTCACATTACTCTATTTTATATTTAAGTCTGTTTATATAGCAAATTGATCGTATATACATATGTATAAATATCAAAATAATTGAAAGAACGACAGCTGTTTTAAAATAAAGGTCAAATTTAACTGAATTTATGTGCTATAAAACTGTGAATGTAATATACTATAGAGTTACTAACACCTTCCACTAGATGGCGTTAGTAATACCTTTTCAATTCTATAGTTCTATTCATTCATTTTCTATACTTTCTTTAATAACTTGTACATTAGTTATCCAGTAATAATATCATATCTAAAAAAAACATACTATATTTTATTATGTATTAAAGTTGAAATTCTTTATCTGCATTTAAGTTTCTTTTCTGTAGAGATTTTTACGAGGCTCTACTGTAGCTTATAGGAACAGCTGTCGCCTAATCAATAATCTGGGTATTTTTCATTTTAGTCGCTATTTAAAAACTTATTCTGAGAGAAGTACATTAGTTTCAACTGAGCAGAGTTTAAAGAGTTCATTTAAAATGTTATTCATTCTAATCTTGATACTTTCCACTGCCTACGCACAGGACTTTCCGAGTTGTCCTGGATGTCCTGGTCAGTAAAAGAATTAAGTAGTTTAAGTAGATTCATCATTACACTAACCATTTGTACCTTAACTAGCTGATCAGACTTGCCACGGCGGTAAGAATATTGGACATGCGGATGTGGAAGGATGTGACAGGAATGCCAATAGTGAAATGTTTTACTACAGTGGTAATTCGTGTAACAAAATGGAATATCTTGGCTGTGGAGGCAATAGAAACCGCTATTGCAGTGAGTTTGATTGCTGGATCTTATGTGCTCGGTGTACAATCAACATAATAATTAATTAGGAAAAATTAATAAAAAGAAGAAAACAGCAAGTAATTAAGAGTCTTTTTGTAGAATCATTGTTTCCTGCAAGGAGTCGAAATTCTTATACATAAAATATTTTTATAGAAAAATAACTTCACTTAAATGTTAGTTAAAGTTCATTACATTTTAATATTCTTAAAACAGCTGTCACAAAATTTCCATCTACATATGTATGTTCCCCAACAATTTTCTATATATTTCGCACATTTTCATAAATTGAAATCAGTTCAAACCAGTCTGGAATTCTCTGAAGGTCCCTTAAATGAAATTCATTCTACTCTTTGTTTGTCTGACGATTTTCGTGGCCTATACCCAAGCCAGTAATTGTTGGGGTCGTCCTCGTAAGTCGTTATTATTGTATTCTTATTTATTTTAAAAGAAATATTTGATTTTCTTTAGTTAAACAGAGCTGCGGGGATGTTAAAGATAAAGGTCATTCAAAACTAGCCAGATGCAAGGGAAATAGCAATAACAAAATGTGGTACTATGATCAGAGGAAGCACAGCTGTGGAATTCTGCGCTATGAAGGATGTGGTGGCAACAATAATCGCTTCTGCAGTAAGACAGACTGTGATGCCAAGTGCGTTAATTAATGTTTTAATATAAATATATATAGCATATATGAAAGCATTAAATAAATGGACAAAGGCGTAGTAAAGTTTGAAGATAGAATGTTACCAAATTATTTAATATCAAACTCTATATTTATACCCTTGCAGAGGGTATTATATTGATGTCACGAAATGTGTAAGGTAGGAAGATGTGCTACAAATACAGTCTTCCATTTATGTGCAACTACTCAATCATGTAACCGTCCACGTGACCTACTTTTGTTTGTTTTACCCTAAATGTAAAACTAGATTAAGTTGCCCCAAAGGTAACAAAAAACTTGTTGAATAAAATTACAAATTTAAAACAAAAATGATAATGATTATAAAATTTTTATAAAATTATTTAAAGTTGCTGCATACTTTGCGGCTGACGTTAGCTGAGCAAAAGCTGTGGTCAAAGCTTGCAAGCTCACTACTGTTAATTAACAGCGAAAGACTCTTGGTAGCATTTCTCACTAGCAGCGAATTCGGTATTTTAGAAGTTCAGTAGCTGTTAAGCAAACAAGCAAACAAACGGAAACGGTGGCAATTTAAATACATAAGAAATGCGTTAAGTTTAAATCCTTAACTTAATTCTTTACAAGTATGTGAAAGTTATCATATATTAATTCGTTGGGCTGCTCGTTTCTATATATAGTGATTGCGAATTTGAATCATCTTCTCAAATATTATGTGTGTTTTTGTGCAAAAGAAAGCAGACTGCCTTTTATTTGGTTCTGTGAACTAACTTATTTAATAATTAATTTTAGACGTAAAGCCAGTTTTTTTTTGCGAAGTCTCCTTTTCAACAATTAATTCGGAAGTAATTTCTTCTTGCCTATACATTGTTTTGGCAAGTTGTCTTGCCAGTTTGGCAGCCAACATCTCATTATATACAAATACGAATATTTGTTGGTTTCCAATTTAACGTTAATCATAAGCAATTAAATTGTTCGCAAATTAAACCAGTCCCAAAGACTGGTAGCTCAATTATACGCTACAATACTTATATAAACGCTGTCAACGAACTATTAATCAGTTTAATTTCTTTAACATTTTTCAGAGCTCACAAAATGCAGACCGAAATTCGAAACATACAAGGCGTCCCATTGATTGTCGTCGTGTTCCTAGTTCTATTCCATCTGTTACTGGAAGGTCCTTTTGGAGTCCAAGCCTCTGGAGATGAAATTAATTATAATAAACGCAATGGCATTCATACAAAATGCAGTTTCTTTGATACTGTAAATGTGACGGGATATCCCTCGTTTCCAAATGGAAGCTACAGTTATGAGGGAACGTTGATACCAAGTGATTATATTAGCACCTTTCGCTATATCTATAATAGAGAAGATCGAATTGAGGTTCCAGCTCACACCCGTGGTTGTATTTGTAAGCTGAAACCCTGCCTCAATATTTGTTGTCCTTGGGGCTTTAAGTCTAACCACTCGGTGTGTCAAAAGGATACAATTAACAAGGAACTCTGGCCGGAACCATTGATAAATGTTACATTAATCGATGGATGTAAATATGTATGAACAATTTTCAGTACAGCTTTTCAAACCCTGCAAAAAAATGTATTACCTGATGCCGACAAGATTCGGCGTGGATAAATATCAGATCTTTGAGAATGGTACGTTGCTACGCGAATATGATCAGCTATATATACCAAAGAACGATTTTTGTGTGGACCCTATACTTGCCAATAAAACGGATCTTTTTTACACCATTACTGCACGTATTTGTGCTGAGTACATCCCAACCACGCTGAAAATTAGTCACTATGACAAAACTAGTAATTATGGTAAGATCATGACCTTAATTAACCACATACTATGATTGGTTATTTTACTTTATTTTTTTTTAGTTCCACCCGATGAAACTATTAACTATGGTAAGATCTTGAGCTTAGTTAACTACTATGTTTGTTAATTAAATTTTTTTTAAGCTATGCTTTTTTCCGTACCCTTTATGCTACTTACAATTGCCGTGTACCTGTTGATTCCGGAACTACGTAATGAACATGGAAAGACATTGGTCTGCTACCTATTCTGTTCGATAATTAGTAATACTTTGTTGTTTTGCCACAACCAAATTGAAGGCATTGATTACTACGGCTTGTTCTGCAAGATGCTCGGATATATAATGCACATCTTTTTCTGTCCGCCATCTTTTGGCTAAATGTGATGTGCTTTGATCTTTGGCACAGTTTTCGAAGATCACGGGATGTTAATCATACTCAGAAGAAGAAACGGTTTCTATTCTACTCACTGTACTCATGGGGCTTGGCCTTGGTCTTCCTTATATTTACGGTTCTGGTGCAGGAATATTCGAATTGGCCAGAGTATCTAAAGCCGGGCTTCTTAGGTGGATATTATTGTTATCTAGACGTATTAAGTTGGTCAGCAATGATTTACTTGAATGGTCCCTTACTCATAATCCTTATCGCCAACACCATTATGTTTGTCATGGCGGCCTTTAAGATTCACGCCATGCAGCGGGAGATGACTCGGATTAAGGAGAGAAATGGAAGCACAAAGAATCTGCGCACTGAAAAATACAAGTAAGAGAATGAATATATGAAATGAAAATGTCTTAGTTTCGGGCTGCTTTGGCGAGTGTTTGTGTTCATGGGCCTCCCATGGTTCTTGGAACTCTTCTCTTACTTTGTGGCCACTGACGAAAAGTGGTCGGATATCTTCTACATCTCCAATTTGTGCGATGTGCTAGAAGGATTGATAATTTTTGTTGTCTTCGTGTTGAAGAAGAAGGTTAGACGCCTGATAAAGAGAAGGTAAGTCTTTGTTTGTCAAAACAGTGTAAGTTTTAAGTATTTCTTTCTAGTATCTAAATTGTTTGTATTGTATTTTTTTTTTTAGATTGCTAAAAAACCGCAACGACAGTACAAGAACACATATCAACACTGAAACTGAAATATCAACTAGTGATGTAGACAGCTAAATAAAATCTTAAGTTAAAAATATAATAATTAAAGAACTGATCAACCAACAAAAATGAAGGCAATGAGAAGAGATTGTTAAATAATAGCATGAGTAAATTTATGAACATGAACAGTGCCTTTTACTAATACATTATTTTAAAAATTGCTCGCAAATCAAAATATAGCGAATATACACATTTAAGCCACACAGACATAGTGTATTTAATTGGGTACAACTTTATTTAAAACTTTGCTGCATACCTTGCGGCTGATGTTAGGTGAGCGAAAGCTATTGTCAAAGCTTGCAAACTCACTACTGTTAATTAACAGAAAAAGACTCTTGGTAGCATTTCTCACTAGCAGCTAATCCGTCATTTCAGAAGTTCGGTAGCGGTTAAGCAAACAAGCAAACAAATGCCGGAACAAATACGTTAAACTTCAACCGTTAATTTAATTATTTATATGTGTGTAAAAAATAATTATATATTTATTCGTTGGGTTGCTCTTTTCTATATATAGTGAGTGCAACTTTTATTACACATTACTTAAATATTTCATCTCAAAATATTGTGGGTGTATTTGTGCAAAAGAAAGCAAGAGCTGCTTTTTATTCGGTTATTTTATTGTGTCTATAAATTCAGCTTAGTAAATCTTTGAATCTTTGACATTTAAAACTTAATTTTAAATAAAAAGCCAGTTTCTTTTTTTGTAAAGTCTCCTTTTCAACAATGTCGAGTATAATTCGTAAATATTGTCTCCTTTAAAATATATTGTTGCGACAAGTCGTCTTGCCAGTTAGGTAAGACACATCTCATTTTATTTTCATGTAATAACACTTATTTGTTTAAAATTTCTCATTAATAATCAGTAGCCGAAGTTTTTTGCGCCTCAAACCAGACACAAACTTGCATAGCAAATTTTAGCTTCGTAGTTAAATGAAATACTGCAATACTTATATGTATATATGAGCCAACTTTGAACCGGTTTACAGAAACAACAAAATAATCTTTATTCGATATCTTATTAAATTTTTATTTTTTGTATTTTGCAGAGCGACAAAATGCAGAACAAAATTCGGAACATAAATGGCATCCCATTAAGTGTCGTCGTGTTCCTAGTTCTTTTCCATCTATTACTGGAAGGTCCTTTTGGAGTCCATGCCTCTGGAGATGAAATTAATTATAATAAACGCAATGGCATTCATACAAAATGCAGTTTCTTCGATACTGTAAATGTGACGGGATATCCCTCGTTTCCAAATGGAAGCTACAGTTATGAGGGAACGTTGATACCAAGTGATTATATTAGCACCTTTCGCTATATCTATAATAGAGAAGATCGAATTGAGGTTCCAGCTCACACCCGTGGTTGTATTTGTAAGCTGAAACCCTGCCTAAATATTTGCTGTCCTTGGGGCTTTAAGTCTAACCACTCTGTATGTCAAAAGGATATAATTAACAAGGAACTCTGGCCGGAACCATTGATAAATGTTACATTAATCGATGGATCCATTCAGAATGTAAATATGTATGAACAATTTTTGGTACAGCCTTTCAAACCCTGCAAAGAAATGTATGCCCTGCTTCCGGCAGACGACGACGATGATGCCTTTCAGATCTTTGAAAATGGTACATTGATGCTTGTTAATTATAAACAATATATATCAAGGAGTGAGTTCTGTATGCACCCTATACTTGTCAATGATACGGATACTCATTACACTATAACTGCGCTTAATTGTTTGGGTCCAGTCAAAGTACGCTCGAACAATTAAATGGATATGGTAAGATCTTGACTTTGGCTAACTACTATGATGGGTTACTTTATTTTATTTATTTTTTTTAGCTATGCTTTTTTCCATACCATTTATGCTGCTCACAATGGCCGTGTACCTTTTAGTTCCAGAACTACGTAATGAGCATGGAAAGTCATTGGTCTGTTACCTCTTAGGTCTGACAGTTGGTTATTCTGTTCTTGTGTGGCTCACCAACATTAATGATATTGATCCCCTCGGTTTGTCCTGCAAGTTGCTTGGTTATACGGCGTACTTCTCCATCATATCCGCCTTCTTTTGGCTCAATGTGATGTGCTTTGATCTATGGCACGGTTTCCGGGAACTACGGGGTGCTAGTCATACTCACAAGAAGAAACGATTCCTAATCTACTCACTCTACTCATGGGGCTTGGCCTTGGTCTTCCTTATATTTACTTTTATGGTGCAGGAATATTCGAATTGGCCAGAGGATCTAAAGCCGGCCATCGGAGGTGGACAATATTGTTTCTGAACGACAACAATTGGTCGGCAATGATTTACTTTCATGGTCCCATACTGATTATCATTACTGCCAACACCATTATGTTTGTCATGACGGCCTTTCAGATTCACGCCATGCAGCGGGAGATGGCTCGAATTAAGGAGAGAGGGAAGCACAAAGAATCTTCGCACTGAGAAAGACAAGTATGCGAAAGAATATATGCAAATTTATACACTTTTAAACGTAAATTATTTTAGTTTCGGACTGCTCTTACGACTATTTCTAATCATGGGCGTTACGTGGTCCTTTGAAATCTACTCTTACTGTGTGGGAAAGGACTCAAAGTGGTCGAATATCTTCTACATCTCTGATTTATGCAATGCACTGCAAGGATTTCTCATATTTATACTCTTCGTATTGAAGAAGAAGGTTAGACGTCTTATAAGGAAAAGGTAAGTGTTTGCTTGTTAGAACAGTGTCAATTTTAAGTAATTCTTTCCATCAAGTTTATAAATCGAATCTAATTCTTTCTCAGGCTACGTTCGGTATACCGAAGGCTAAACAGCCGCAATGACAGTACAAGAACACATACCAACTCTAAAACTGAAATATCAACCAGTAATGTAGACAGCTAAAGACAATCTTGAGATAAAAAGAGAATAATTAAAGAACTCATCAACCAAAAAAACTGAAGGCAATGGGAAGAGACCGACAGCATTAGCTATCATTTGAATGGAAATAAGAATAATAATGTGAAATACTAACATGAGTAAATTTGTGAATATACACATAAATAATTTTATAAATAATTTAATAAATACTTAAAAACTCATTTTGCAGTAGGAAATTTGTAGTTTTCATACATTCAATTGCGTGAGGCATTTATTTGATTTAGTTTTAGCTGCCGTTAGGTAGCAGTGTCCTAGTTAACCACAACGTAGGCAAATTAAAATAATTAAATTATTTTTATTGAAAATATAATAATAAAAATAAATAGGTATTATTTATAGAATTGCTGCATACCTTGCGGCTGATGTTAGCTGAACGAAAACTGTTGTCAAAGCTTGCAAACTCACTACTGTTAATTAACAGTGAAAGACTCTTGGTAGCATTTCTCACTAGCAGCGAATTCGGCATTTCAGAAGTTCGGTAGCGGTTAAGCAAACAAGCAAACAAACGGAAAAGGCGGAAAATTAAATAAATGAAAAATATGTTAAGTTTAAATCCTTAACTTGATTCTTTATATGTATGTGAAAAATATTTATATATTAACTCGTTGGGTTGCTCTTTGTTTGTGAACTATGAACTGCGATACTCAATAAGTTTATAAATGATGCATACAATTGCCTTTTATTATGTTCTTTTATTGTGAATGTAAATAATTCTAACTAAATGTTTGACTCTTTGACATTTAAGACTTAATGTTTACCGAAAAGCCAGTTTTTTTATTAGTCTTCTTTTGACAATGTCGAGTATAATTTGGGAATAATTTCTCACCCCCTATATATTGTTTTGGCAAAACGACTGGCTAGTCAGGCGAGGCATGTCTCGTTTTATGGGTGTATACTACAATACAAATTTGTTTATACTTAACTAATTAATTAATTGTTTCAAAGTCATACTAATAATGAGAAACTGGAGTTTTTTTTGCGATAAACCAGTCGGAGAACAATCCATAAGTTGTAGAACAAGACAAAGCAAACTTGTATACAAACAAATTTCATCTTCCGAGATTAACTTTCTGCTATATGAACCACTTTTGAACCGGTTTACAGAGAAACGAGAGAGTATTAAATTTATGCATCTATGAGTTTTATATCTTTGCTTAGTATATTCCATTTCTTAACTAGTGTAAAAGAGTGTAAAAAATGCAAATTCACCACAGAAGTGACTTCCCATTGACTGTCGTCGTATTCCTAGAACTTCTCCGCCTATTACCGGGAATTGCTTAGGGATAGAAAATAACTATCATGAAGAAAATGGTATTCACACAAAATGCAGTTTCTTCGATACGGTTAATGTCACGGGATATCCCTCGTTTCCAAATGGAAGCTACAGTTATGAGGGAGTGTTGATACCAAGTCATTATTTGGGGACCTTCGACTATATCTATACGGATCTGCTTGATCGAGTTGATGTTGCTCCACACATTCGTGGTTGTGTTTGCAAGCTGAAACCTTGCATTAATATCTGCTGTCCCTGGGGATTTGTCCACACCAACGGTGGATGCGAAAGGATACGAATACGGAACTCTGGCCGGAACCGACGATAAATGTTACATTTAGAGATGGATCCATTCAGAATGTGAATATCTACGATCACTTTGTGGTTAAGAGCTTTAGACCCTGCACAGAAATGTTCTCCCTGACTCCGGAAATAAACTCCTTCGATGCCTATCAAATCTTTGAGAACGGTACTATGCTGCGCGAAGATGATCAGAGATATATTTATAAGAATGAGTTCTGTCTGGTGTCCACAAGTATCATCGACCCGTTTCTTCACTACACCCTTAATCCCGCTAACTGTAATGATGCAATCGAGAAAACAATGTTCGAGATTATTACTGGTTTCGGTAAGATCTAGACTTCAATTATCTGCTCTGATTGCTTGTTTCCATATTTTCGTTTTTCTAGCTATGCTTTTTTCCGTACCCTTTATGCTGCTCACAATTGCCGTGTACCTGTTGATTCCGGAACTACGTAATGAACATGGGAAGTCGTTGGTCTGTTACCTGTTGGGTCTGACAATTGGTTATACTATTTTATTCTGCATCAACCACATTCATCTCTTAATTTGGGCTTGCAAGATACTCGGATATACGGCGTACTACTTCTTTATGTCCGCCTTCTTCTGGCTGAATGTGATGTGCTTCGACATGTGGCACAATTTCCGAGGATCACGGAGTGTTATTCATACTCAGAAGAAGAAACGGTTTCTATTCTACTCACTGTACTCATGGGGATTTGCTTTGGTCTTTCTTATCTTTACGGTTCTGGTGCAGGAATATTCGAGTTGGCCGGAGGAACTGAAGCCTGGAGTTGGTGAAAAGTATTGTTGGGTGGACATGACCACTTGGTCGGCAATGATCTACTTTTATGGTCCCATACTTGTTATCATTATCGCCAATACCATTATGTTTGTGTTGACGGCTTTAAAAATTCACGGTGTTCAGAAAGAGATGGCCCGGATTATTGCAAGAGAGGGTAGCGCAAAGAATCTTCGCACTGAAAAAGACACGTAAACCAATGTATATCTGAAATTCAAATTTGTTTCTAAAGTGATTCATCTTAGCTTCGTACTGTTTTTGCGACTTTTTCTAATCATGGGCGTTACGTGGTCCTTTGAAATCTACTCTTACTGTGTGGGAAAGGACTCAAAGTGGTCGAATATCTTCAACATCTCGGATTTATGCAATGCACTGCAAGGATTTCTCATATTTATACTCTTTGTATTGAAGAAGAAGGTTAGGCGTCTAATATCGAAGAGGTAAATATTAGCGAGCATTTATATGATTTTCCGATGTCTTAGATCTTCGACGGTCTCACGAACAGAACGGGAAAGAAGGCTTATCTAATCTTAAAGCTTGCCTCACACGGTCCGTTTTTATGCGCCACTTTTTGCTTAAAAGCCAACGCTGCCGTGTGAACTCACAAAATTGTGAATTTGCGAATATTGTGAATGGCAAAATTTTCCGTAGCTCAGAAAGTGGCACACAAAAACGGACCGTCTGAAGAGAACTTAAGTAATTGTTTTCAGCAAGTAATTAAATTGTAAAATTTGTATCTCGTTTTAGACTTTTTTCGATATCACGAAAGCTAAAGAGCCACAACAACAAAACAAATACACAACCATCCAATGCAATGGGAAAAGGATTCCAGGAACAGTAGAAATCAGCAATCATAAGAAAAGTTCTTATGAACAAAAAAGGTAAAAGAAAACCCAACTAGAAATCTTCTTCCAAGCCTTGATTAATCATATTCTCTTTCCCATTAGATGTTTGGAGAAACCGATGATATACCTCTCCATTAGTGGATTGAGTGACTGGGATCCAGATTTTATGTATTTATTTTCATGAGCCCACTTATTTTGCAATCTCCCTATCCCCTTTGACCTAACAGTTTTCCTATCCCAGTTAACTTCAAAATGTCCCCAGATCTCATAGCCGACAAAAAACATAATTGTATTCTTATTCTGATAATCAAAGTAAAAGCTTATATTTAATTTAATTAAATGGTGGCCACTTGAAACACAACGAAATTTATATTACATAGGGTATTTATTTGATTGAAGTTTTAATTAAAAAAATGCTGCATACCTTGCGGCTAATGTTAGCTGAACGAAAACTGTTGTCAAAGCTTACAAACTCACTACTGTTAATTAACAGTAAAAGACTCTTGGTAGCACTTCTCACAAGCAGCGAATTCGGCATTTCAGAAGTTCGGTAGCGGTTAAGCAAACAAGCAAACAAGCAAACAAACGGAAACGGTGGCAGTTTAAATAAATGAAAAATGCGTTAAGTTTGAATCCTTTACATAATTCTTTATAAGTATGTGAAAAATAATCATATATTAGCTCGCTGGGCTGCTCTTTTCTATATACAGTGAATGCGTCTTTAATCAGATTGATTAAATATTTAATGTTCTTAAAAAAAGAGCTGCCTTTTATTTGTTTCTTTATTTGTGTCTTACTTACTAAATCTTTGATAATTGAGACTTAATTTTAGGCGAAAAGCCAATTTTTTTACTTAAGTCTTTTTTATGACAATGTCGAGTATAATTCTGGAATAATTTCTCCCTCTCTATGTATTGTTACTGCAAGTCGACTTACCATCCAGGCAAATCTGGTCTCATTTTAATTTTTTTAGAATATAAAACAAACTTGTTTATTTATATGTATACAAGTACTTAAATGTTTTAAAATTCGAATATAATAATTAGTTAATGAAACTGTATGCGACTCAAACCAGATACATACTTGCATACTAAATTAAGCTTCGTAGCTAAAATAAATTCTGCATTATTATATGAGCCACCTTTGAACCGGTTTACAATGACAATAACAAAATTTTAAATCGATTTCTTAATTAATTTGATGTCTTTAAAATTTTCAGAGCGCATAAAATGCGGAAGCAAATTCGAAGCACAAATGGCGTCACACTTATAGTCATCCTAGTTTTATTCCATCTTTTACTGGCACCCATTGAGGTCGATGCCTCTGGAGATGAAAGTAGTTATAATAAACGTAATGGCATTCACACAAAATGTAGTTTCTTCGATACGGTTAATGTGACGGGATATCCCTCATTTCCAAATGGAAGCTACAGTTATAAGGGAGTGTTGATACCAAGTCATTACTTGGGGACCTTCGACTATATCTATAAGGATCTGGCGGATCGAGTTGATGTTGATCCACACATTCGTGGCTGCATTTGCAGGCTGAAACCTTGCATTAATATCTGCTGTCCCTGGGGATTTATCCACACCAACGGTGGATGTGAAAAGGATACGAATCAGGAACTCTGGCAGGAACCGACGATAAATGTTACATTTAGAGATGGATCAATTCAGAATGTGAATATGTATGATCACTTTGTGGTTCAAAGGTTTACACCGTGCACAGAAATGTACTCTCTAATTCCGGAAATAAACTCCTTTGATGCCTATCAGATCTTTGAAAACGGTACGATGCGGGGTGAAGAAGATCAACGATATATATATAAGAATGAGTTCTGTCTGGTGTCCACAAATATCAATGACACGGATCTTTACTACACCCTTAATCCCGCTCTTTGCTTCGAGGTGATCGAGAAAACAATGTTCGAGATTATAGCTAGTTTTGGTAAGTTGTAGATCCCAATTATCTGCCCTGATTATATGATTGCATTTATTGTTTTTCTATTTTAAGCAATGCTTTTTTCCGTGCCCTTTATGGTGCTCACAATTGCCGTGTACCTGTTGATTCCGGAATTACGTAACGAACATGGAAAGTCATTGGTCGGTTACCTGTTGGGTCTGACAATTGGTTACACTATCTTGTTTTACCTCAACCACTCTGAGAACATTGTTCTCGCTATTTGGGTTGCAAGATACTCGGATATACGGCGTACTACTTCTTTATGTCCGCCTTCTTCTGGCTGAATGTGATGTGCTTCGATCTGTGGCACAATTTCCGAGGATCACGGGGTGTTAATTATTCTCAAAAGAAGAAACGATTCCTAATCTACTCACTTTACTCATGGGGATTGGCATTGGTCTTTCTTATCTTTACGGTTCTGGTTCAGGAATTTTCAAGTTGGCCGAAGGAAGTGAAGCCCGGCATCGGAGGAGGACAGTTTTGTTGGCTGGACATGACCAATTGGTCGGGAATGATCTACTTCCATGGCCCTTTACTCATTATCATTATCGCAAACACCATTATGTTTGTGATGACGGCGTTTAAAATTCGCGGTGTTCAGAAGGAGATGGCTCGGTTTATTGCAAGAGAGGGTAGCGCAAAGAATCTTCGCACTGAAAAAGACACGTAAGCAAATGAATATCTGAAATTGAAATTTTATCTTTAACGTGCTGTTCCTAGTTTTACACTGTATTTGAGACTTTTTCTAATCATGGGCGTTACGTGGTCCTCTGAAATCTACTCTTACTGTGTGGGCAACGACTCGAATTGGGTGAATATCTTCTTAATCTCCGATTTATGCAATGCCCTGCAAGGATTCCTGATATTTATACTCTTTGTTTTGAAGAAGAAGATGAGGCGCTTAATATCGAAGAGGTAAGTATTTGGTTGCATTTTCTGATATCTTAAATCTCCGACGGACTCATGAACAGAGCGAAGAAAGGCCTATGTAGTTTTAATTATTTAAGTATATCTATCGTAAAATTGTATCTCGTTTTCAGACTATTTTTTGGTATCACGAATGCTAAAGAACGCAACAACAAAACAAATGCACCTTCATCCAAGGAAATGGGTAAGGGCTTCCAGGAACAGTAGGAGTCATCTACCCTAAGAATCCATGTATCAATTGAAAGATAAAGAATGCCCATTAGATGTCTGGTCCCCAGATCTCATAGAGTTCCGCATAACCTAGAAATTTCTGCAATATCCATGAATTGTCGATTTATACGTCCATAAGCGAAATACTTGATTCGTTGTATGAAAAGCCAAGATCACATTTAAGGAATTATGCAATTTTGCATATCTTCGATTTTTCTTAATATGTATAATTAATGTGTGAATGTCAAGGACAGATGTGTGAATCTTAAAAAAGCAAAAGAATCGGTGGTGTTGCTTCGAACTTTATGATCAAGGTAGTATAACAAGAGATTTCAATTTCTACCACTTCTTTAACTATATCTATAATATAAGTATCTATCTATATCTATTATATAAGGATCTATTTGAAATAACAGTCTCTGCCAACTGTACAAATTTAAGTTTAGTAACAACCGTAGAACATTTGTAAGTTTAACACAATGATATATGTACAATTGAAAGTCGTTTTTTAAATCAGAGCTTAAAAGTCGATTTCCTATATAAATAACTTTTATAGAAATGTTATCTATAAGAATATATGTATTTTATGAATATAGAAATAAATTGTGAAAGTCATGAGTGAATATATAATTTTATTCATATGCAAATATTGAAAGTAAAAGTTAATATTTAATTTAATTAAATGCTTTTTAATCAAAGCACAACGATATTTATGTTAATCCTTGAGGTTTTTTTTCGTTACCACACATTTATTTGATTGAAGCTTTCTTAAGAAACTCGTTGCATACCTTGAGGCTGATGTAAGCTGAGCAAAAGCTGTTGTCAAAGCTTGCAAGCTCACCACTGTTAATTAACAGTGGAAGCCTCTTGGTAGCATTGCTCACTAGCCGCGAATTCAGCATTTCAGAAGTTCGGTAGCGGTTAAGCAAACAAGCAAACAAACGGAAAAGGCGGAAAATTAATTAATTGAAAAATACGTTAAGTTTTAAACTTAAAGTTAATTGTTTTTATGAACCTGAAAGATAATCAAATATTAACTCGCTGGGCTGCTCGTTATTGTTAAGTGAGTGTGTGTTTTAATCAGAATGTTTAAATATTTGATCTTCTCAAATGTTGTGTGTGTGTGTGTGTGTGTGTGTGTGTTTGTGAACTGTGAACTGCGACACTTGATAAGTATTACGACATCTGTTGTGTTTTTGTCCGGGAGTTCAGTCTCAAGGCCAGGTCTGTGGCATCCGTTGCACAGTGATCTTCGATGTCGGAGCCTTGGATAAATCGCCTGGCCTGGCAATTAAATAGTGATTTTTATGGTTTTGCAAAGAGAGCAAGAGCTGCCCACAAGTTTGTGTTGTTGTGTTGTTGTCTTTTTGGTTGTTTTTAATTTGGTTTTTTGTGTTGTGTCTGTGAATACTACTTACTGAATCTTTGACAATATATATGTATGTAGTTGCCGGCACTTGAGATTCAATGTTAAGCGAAAAACCAGTTTTATTTGTGAACTCTCGTCTTCGACAATGTCGAATATAATTCGGGAATACCATGGAATAATATTCCCCTCCTTAAATGTTGATCCGGCAAGACGGCAAGTTGTCGGGCGAGGCACGTCTCATTTTATGGGATTATTATTACTTGTATTTGTTTATACATACTCAAACATTCAATTGTTTTCAAAGCCATACTAATAATGAGCAATTGAAAGCTTTTTTTGCGAACCAAACCAATCGGAGACCACCCTAAAATTGTTGTTAATTTGTAATCTTTATGTTTCCCGCACCACAACTAAATTATCGAATTAACCTATTATATCATAATGATAATTGTTTGTTGTCATAGCTGACTTTGAACACGTACTCAGGCACAAGGCAACTTTAGTATATTAACCATTTTTATTTTAAATACTATAAAAACGCCCTACGTGTCATTCAGAGCTTGCTGCAGGAAATACACAATACAATATAATACAATACAATACACTCGTATACCTAAATTAAACATGCAATTTGGTCAATTGATATTAGGATATGAGTAAACCTCTAGAGCTTATCTTGTTCTTACTTTTGTAACTGTATACGATGCAAGTAAAACTTCTCACAATCGTAAAATAAAAACAGAGAATGTGAAAAATAAAATCAAAACAATCACGAAAGTTTTGTTGGGCAAGCCGGACTTGGAATACGCTTCTAGGCAACTCGAGTAATTGCATTTATAGAAAATTCTACTGTATAGTGGGAATTTTCTTAGTATCAATTTTCTGAAACTGTATAGCAGTTAAACAAATGAATAGAACAATCTGTTAATTAAGAATTCTCTCTAATAACACTACTCAATTCAAAGTGTAAATAATTTCATGGTACTCTACAAAAGTGTCAGCTTTACAGTTAAAATTTAGCTTTCGACATGTGCACAAAACTAACTCACTTGGAAAGCTTCATTAAGTGTTGATCTTTGACTCATTGGAATTAATTTGCTTATGCGAGCTTTCTGTCAGCTTCAACCGGCTAATTAAATGTAAGCAGTGGCAATTTAATTGATAAATAGACAAAATCAAAACACTTTGAATCACAGCTTGAAATACTTGCCTCCGGCAAAACATTTTTGTTTGAGAGCAAATCAGCAGGTTTTTGTTTTTTGGTCTTTTGACCATTGAAAACAATTCATTGACGATCCACTTATCGGTTTGTTTACATTTCAACTGGGCAACTGTTGGCGATCGTCTATCAATTGCCATGTGGCTTTTGTTTTGCCACCCACTCACAGTCTATGAGGATGGAATTTTAACAGTGTAGAGAAACTCTGTTAACAGTGTGTTATTTAACATTTTCTAGTAAATTGATAACACAAGCGTATCTACTATATTTGATATACAGATAACTTTAACAGCAGATTGCTTAACAGCGCAATATCATTTACATTCAACAGTTGCTTGTTTCGCAATAGACATATCAGTTTAAATAGCCAAATAGCATATCTTAATATCTCTTTAGCTGTGGCAATTACAAATGCCTAAGATTAACTACAAGTTAGCTATACTATCACCACTGGTTTGCTGTTTCATTCACACAAGCGTATCTACTTAACATGACACACAGATAACTTTAACAGCTGCTTTCTTAACAGCGCAATGTCTTTTACATTCAACAGTTGCTTGTTTCGCAATAGACATATCAGTTTAACTAGCCATATAGCAAATGGCATATCTTTAAATCTCTCTAGCTGTGGCAGTTACAAATGCCTAATGCCACTGGTTTTCAGTTCTGTTACATTCCACCCACGATCCCCTCCCCCGCTTGTGTAAGCTTAAGAAGGAGCTTAACAGCACAGCGAAACCAATTAACAGCACGCAAGCATTAGCATTTAACAGTTGACAGTGGGAATTTAACAGTGCTGGCGCTTATCCCCAGAGCAGAAGTTTATCAATTGGCGTGTCTCCATTTTGTGCTCAGTTCGCTTAAGTTCGTCGCGCGTTGTGGAAGTGTCGCGGAATTGAGAAAGAGAAAAACGTTGATAATAACCATGGAGTTGTTAATAACCCATTAATAAATTCAAATAAGTTTTTGCTTTCTTAATTACTATGATAATCTAACCGGTTGAAACGAGCGACACACTCTAACACGCTAGTTAGGTTGGTGATCAGAGTGCTATAGGGTAATTCCCTGGAATCACAACATAAATTAATGTATTTGTTGATGATTTTGAAAGATCTGACATTGTGAACCACACATAAAGATATCAATATTCAAGTGCATTGTGTGATTGAACCATATCTTATGTAATTTAACTGAACACTCGCATTTCAGGTTTTCTGAGTGTTTTATCGTAAAGTTAAGACAAAAATATTAAAAAGTTTGCAAAAACGAATGTGAAGTATTCATTTTAGTGACAGTATTCCCGGGTACTTGTCATCCAATGTTTATCAACAACAACAGCAACAACAACGACAACAAAAATCAAGCCTTTATAAAAAAACCCAACTCAGCAAATACTTTCAAGAGAACCGCGAATCAATGCGTTTAACTGTTGAAGCTGACTTGCATACTGAACATCAGAGGGTTTAACACAATTTACTATCAGTTATATACTTGTAGATACCTATCTAAAAACGTATATGTACAAATCTATTTAAATAAAGAATATTGTGAAGGTTTTTCAACTTGCAAAGTGACAAAAGATTTACAAACAATACGGAAGAGTAAGAAACAACGTTGAGCAGAACAAACAACTTGATTGAAGCAAATATTCTATATACACATATATCGGCATACATAAATGTACATATAGCCTGTAGGTAAGTACAAACTGAAAAGAGATAACGCTTTGTTGAACCACCTCAAGAGCTACATATTATATTTGTAAACTACGCAGAATAAATACTATAGTTCAGATGCCATTCAAGTGGGCGTTTACAGAAAATGAATACTATATAATTGATGATAGCACATTCCATATGAATATGAATTTAAATTTGTAAAATGTCCTCTATTTAGGTATATCTGACATTTTAATTCCTTGCTAAAGATATTTTTGGAATTTCGTATATTACTAATAGCAGATCAATTAAGTAAATTATGTATTTAACTTGCTGAAAAGTATTTGGTCTATTTTTAGGAAATTTCTGTACGATTTCTATCTTAAAATTACCCCTCGCTGAGGAATGAATTATGTTTAGAATTTTCGTAATTTGCTGAACTCAAACTATTTTTAGTTAATATTCGGATTAAAATGTTGCAACTTATGTGTCTATTTTTGTGTAAGCCATTAAATCTATTAACTTAATCCCCAATTAAATCGTATAGTTAATTAAATTAGATTACTTTTGGGAATTTAATAATCTAAATACATTTCTGAAGAACCTAATCAAATCATTTGCTCTAATTCAGTGAAATGTCATTTTGGGTTCATCAGATAACATAATGCCTCGTTAAATGTGATAATTAATTTCGTATTTCTGTATTTCTATATTCCCTAATAGCCTAGTCAATCTAAATTTAATTTTTATGGATCATAAAAACTAATTTATGGGGTGTTTTAGTACTCAAATGTCAGATTTTGGCATAGATAAATGTTAGTACACTCACTGAGTCAGTAATTAGTTGGGAATTCCTAGGCTATTCTAATGTCTAAGCTATAATAAGGGCTATAATAAGTAATTGCAAGTGTCTTTAAAGCTGTTTTCATAATGCGGCTAATATCAAACACTTGTTGCACTTTTTGAGTCATCAGAAGTGGGTTGTTCCTCTCAACTTGCAACCCTTTGGCCTAGTCTACAATTGTAATACAATGGGGAATTCACCTTGAAATCGTTAGCTCATCATTCCCATAGATTTCATTCCCATTCCCATTCCCATTTAAACTCTTCACGAACTGAATTTGTTTACAATTTGCACATTTGGCGTTTTGTTAGCGATTGTTCATATGTTTTGTTGTTTTGTTTATTGTTTGCCTTTACCTTTCAGTTTTCAGTTTTGTTTATTTCAATTTCCCCTCAATAAGTATTCGTATTGAATGCACAATTTGTCCAAGAAGTTGAAAACCAGCTCCAAAAGTCGCGACGTATCGTATTATTTTGTAAATACAGTCCTTGATACTACTCAAATATATACATATTTATATATGTAGTATGTTTCCATATTCAGCATTTTGTGGGATTATCTCCAATGACAATTCAACTGCATTCAACTGCTGTTTATCACGCAGGTGGCAGTTCCTTTGGGCTGCAGCCCTTGATAAGCGTAATTAAATTACAATTTAATAAGCTAAATGCAGCTATCTATCTTTTTCATACACTCACGGTCTCTTCTCACTCTTTTCTAATATTTTATGTATTATCTTACAGAATGCCATCACAAATTTATGGCTTTTTAAGTGTCATGAAAA
Organism: Drosophila testacea; assembly: GCA_035043265.1. Taxonomy (NCBI): domain Eukaryota; kingdom Metazoa; phylum Arthropoda; class Insecta; order Diptera; family Drosophilidae; genus Drosophila; species Drosophila testacea. The sequence goes on along the minus strand of JAWNND010000767.1, from coordinate 17,054 downwards.
GACAATTCCTTAATCAAATATGTATCTGAGTTTTATTTACTGCTTAAGCACAACTAAGCTAACTAAGAAAGTGACCATGGAGGACAGGTAAATTAATCTACACTTTATAGCTGCTTTGTTTATTCTCTTTTAATCACTTTGAAAGTGGGTAAACAACTGATTTTATAAGAAATAATGTGACCCTGAAGAAATTAAATCTATATGGTCAATTGTTTTATTTGTAGGGCAATAATATTCAAAATAAACTTCTATCAGAATTTTAAAATATTATTCTAAATAAGTGTAGTTAACTATAAAAGTGATAAACGTTAATAAGAAGATAGTTTGTAAATGTAGAATTCTATTAATGAAAATAGAAATGTAATTGATAGACAAAAGAGGAAATACAAAATGAGGAAATTGAATTCTATAAAAACGTCCAACTTTTATGCTTTCTGTGCTTCTGATTGATTTATGGACAGAATGGAAACACATGGAAATGCCGAGGAGCGTTTATGTGTTTAATCCGTCTGGCTCGGATGCCTTTAATAATATTTGGCAAGTTGCAAATTACCGGAGAAATTGGGACTATCCCAGAGCAATCAATTTGTTGAACAAGGCTTGGCCCCTCAAAGAGTGTTTAAAGAGGGCACGTGTGTGTTAGTGGGAAATGCTAAAAATACTTGGAAACAATATTTATATTTGAGGAATTTTCAAAAGAATGAAAGCAACACACACTCAAAATTAAATTGAGAGGGAAAACCGTCAATGGGCCAGACCAAAACAATGAAAAACGCTTTTTGTTGAATTTGAAAATAATCGCACACATACCTTTATATAGAAATACTTTGTATTCTTGAAGGTGTTGTTTATCTTTCTCACCCCAATCCAACCATACCTTGTGGTGGGTTTCAATTTTGAAGTTCGCTGTCTTTCAACCCGTTTTGCGGTTTGCGATTAGTTTATTGCGGTTCTCGCCCTGACCAAAAGCGTCCCACTGATAAAAAAAGAAACAGAGTGCACAATCGAAATGGCAGGCAACATATAATTAAACAATAACGAAATAAAAACAAAACTTAGTTACGCTATCTGCCATAAAAGTGTATATATAAACGAGTAATTGTACTTTTGCTCTCTTTAAAAATAAAAAGAAACATTTTCATTTCGAATTCGCTTCGCGCCTTGTAATCATAATTGCTGTGAGTTTTGATGGGTTTTATTTGTTTCGTAGAATTAATAAATTGTGTGCCTATTAGCATAGGGAAATAGAAATGGAAGCCTAAGACGACGCAATCGTTTACGTTTTCTGAATTCTAATATATAGCGCATACGCCGCGTGACACGTTCCGAGTTCTCGTATCGTCGGTCGACGTTTTATCAGCAGCCGTGTCGATAAATCTTGCCCCGGGGGCTTTATGCATTTTAGCATACATAATTATTAAATGCGTCGCTAGCAAATACAACTCCTCCCCCTTTCACAGCTGTGAATATTATATTTATTTATATAAATACATATATATAAATTGTCTGCTTCAATCGAAAGTGTTTCCACAAGTAAAGTGTTTGGCGTCACATGAATCATGCTGTTATCGAGCGACATTTAAAATTTGGATTATTCTGAACGGAAGTAATTAAGCAACATAATTGATTAATCATCAACTAAATTGACTTGTTGCATTGTTTTTTCTGTTCCAATACAAGAATACATATAGTATATTTAGTAATCTTTGATTTCTGGGAAATCAATAAATATCTGGTAAATAGTCATTGTCTGCCATTAGCCCCTCTTGGCATTATCTTATCGATAACATTTCCAATTCTCTCTCTCTCTCTCTCTATCTGTGTCTCTCTGATTCGCTCTCGCATTGTGTAAACTTTAAGTGTAAATTTTATATTAATAAGTAGATACTCGCTTTATTGACAGTATGCTGACATTATCTGATATAATCAGTATCTTACAATTAACATTCACGTAGGTGGAAAGCACACCCATGAATCATGAGTTAGTAAACAATCGTAAGCTATGATCAGCATTATAAATCGATCGATGGCACATCTGTTTTCAGTACAAACTGATGGAATTCAGACTTAAGTATAACAGTTGTTGCATTCATTAAACAAACAACAAAAATTGTTCAACAATAAAAACTTTCAAATGGATATCGGAAAATGGAAAATCGGAAAATCAATAGCTGCAAATGTCGGCTATAATTCAATTTAATGACCATAATTCTGGCAATTTTTTCGAAATGTTTTCGAATGGGAAGACCGAGAGAGGGAGGAACGGGGTAAATGTTTTGATTGGAGTCGAAGGGGTCGAGTGTTGAAATTTCAATTGAATGCGAAGCGATTAATTATGCTAATTTCATGTGGTCGTACTTAAATATCTGTTTACCTATTGGGGCCATAAATTAAACGATAATTCTACGGTCTATTCCCTCTAACTTTGCACACCTCTTTCTCAGCAAAGTCAATGTCGCCAATTGTTTGTTCTGGAGTCCATAATAAATGCAAATATATTGCGATCAATGTATTAAGCCAAATTTGACTTTCCTTTATACTTTGTTGGCCCCTAATGATGTTAGCCCGATAAGATAGTGGCCCTGAAAGGGATGGGGTTACTTTTCGCATTTGTAATGAATTTATTATGAGGCACATTAGCCAAAAAAAACAGAGGGAATGAGGGATGGGGAACTTGGAGTGGGAGTTGTTAAGCCAACTAACGATAAACAGTTAGAGGGAAACTGGATATAGTTAGCTGTGTAGTGGGAGGTGAAAAGTGGAAAGGAGCGTTTGACAGTATATTGACAGTTCTCACCATTTAGTATCAATTTAACAGAAATTCATAAATGTCTGGTGCGTGTATGTTTTAGGATGATTAATGCCCTGCAGGACGTCAGAACGCCCATTGCGTGTGTCTCGTCTATCTATTGGCTTGTTGTCCTTGCTACAGTTAAAACATTACCCAAAGGACTTGTTGCCCTAATTGGCATTAACTCAACTCAAACTGACGCAATAAATTTCCATGTCCCTCTGTTGCTTGATAACCTGTTGAAAAGGTTTGCGTAAAAGGAGATTTGGAAAAATTAGTTGAGGCTGAAAAAGTTTAGTTCTTAATCAGACTTTTCAGTTATTAATCTGTGGAAATATTTAGCTGAAATACTCTTGAAAAGAGCTGAAATTAACAGCAACTCCTTTAGTTTTTAAGAAATCATAAACCTTATTTGAAACTATTCACCAGTTAATACTACAATCGTTTTCTAAAGCTTTTACTTTCTTCAACTTTTTCCAGAGCCCACAGAATGCAGAAACAAATCTACCACAGAAGTGGACCTCTTTACTGTGGCGTCACATTGATTGGCGTCGTATTCCTGGTTCTATTCCGCCTCTTGCCAGGAAGTCAATTTGGGGTCTATGCCTTGGGGGAGGAGAGCAATTACCATGAACGCAATGGCATTCACACAAAATGCAGTTTCTTCGATACGGTTAATGTGACGGGGTATCCCTCGTTTCCCAATGGTAGCTACAGTTATGAGGGAGTGTTGATACCAAGTCATTACGTGGGGACCTTTGACTATATCTATAAGGATCTGGTGGATCGAGTTGATGTTGCTCCACACATTCGTGGCTGTATTTGCAAGCTGAAGCCTTGCATTAACATCTGCTGTCCCTGGGGATATGTCTTCAACAGCACTGAATGCGTAAAGGATGTAAACACCCAGCAACAATGGCCGGAGAGAACTATAAATGTTACACTTAGAAACGGATCCGTTCACAATGTGAATATGTATGAACAGTTTGTGGTTCAAAGCTTTAGACCCTGTACAGAAATGTTCTCCCTGATTCCGGAAATGAACTACTTTGATGCCTATCAGATCTTTGAGAATGGAACGATGATGCGCGAAGATGATCAGCAATATATCTATAAGAATGAATTCTGTCTGGTGCCCACATTTGTCAACGATACGGATCTTTATTACGCCATTAATCCCGCTAATTGTGACATGGTTAACGAGAACACCACGGTCAAGATCATCAATGGTTTCGGTAAGATCTAGCTTTTTAAGTATCTACTATAGTTAGTAATCTTAACTTTCTTTCTTTTTAGCAATGCTTTTTTCCATACCATTTATGCTGCTCACAATTGCCGTTTATCTGCTGATTCCGGAGTTACGTAATCAGCATGGAAAGTCCTTGGTCTGTTATCTGTTCGGTCTGTCAATTGGCTATACTTTCTTATGCTGCGTGTTGCTGATTCACAACATTGATCCATCTGGTATTCCCTGTAAGGTGTACGGATATACGGCGTACTTTTTCTTCATGTCCGCCTTCTTCTGGCTGAATGTGATTAGCTTCGATCTGTGGCACAATTTCCGAGGAACTCGTGGAGTTAATCGGTTCCAGGAGAAGAAACGATTCCTCTTCTACTCACTCTACTCATGGGGATCGGCATTGATCTTCTTGGTCTTTACGGTTCTGGCGCAGGAATATTCAAGCTGGCCGGAGGCAGTGAAGCCTGGCATCGGAGCAGGACAGTTTTGTTGGCTGGACATGACCAATTGGTCTGCTATGATTTACTTCTTGGACCCATTCTCATTATCATTATGGCCAATACCATTATGTTTGTGATGACGGCATTTAAGATTCACGGCGTGCAGAGGGAGATGGCTCGGATAATAGCGAGAGAAGATAGCACAAAGAACCTGCGCACTGAAAAGGACAAGTAGCAAATGTGTATTTCGAATTGAAATCTCACTTTAACAGCAATCCTTTAAGATTCGGACTGTTCCTGCGACTGTTTCTGATCATGGGCGTTACGTGGTCCTCCGAGATTATCTCCTATTTTGTGGGTGTCGACAAGAAGTGGTCGAAGCTCTTCTACGTCTCTGATCTGTGCAATGCGATGCAAGGATTCCTCATCTTTATGCTCTTTGTGTTGAAGAAGAAGGTTAAGCATCTGATATCGAACAGGTAAGTCTTTGCTTGGACTCTAACGATTTTCCGATTTCTCCGATCTCAGATCTCTCCGATCTCGATTGTATTGTCCGTATGTATAAGTTCATAAATGTGTAAGTCCTTGATCCGCTCCCAAGTTCTCCTTGTTTGCCTGTACGTGTCTGACTTGTTTCTTAATTGATCATTTGCCATCTGTTATCTGTCACCTGTCACATTGTCACGTGACCTAATCCTAATCCCATAGAACGGTCCGGGTGCGTAGTCTGCACCAGACGGAGAGCGTCACAGTCGCTGGAAGCAGTTACTCGATGCGACAGCGATTCATGGATGCCTCGAATCACATACGTAAGCTGGTCGTAATACGTAACGCATTTGCAACCTCGACGAGCGGAGTTCACTCACATAATGGTTAAATAGACCGGGAAGATAAGGCCTATGTATACTCCTGGCTGTAAGCTGTGATATTTCTCTTCCCTTTCACTCGCTCGCTCTCTGCTTCCTCTTCGCTTTTGAGTGTTGTACAACGTGGCAATACTAAAAAGACGAGTGTCGTAGCTAACAGCTGTTAGTCGTGCATGCAGTTTTAAGTAATTCTCTCACGCTAGTATCTAAATTGTATCTCTTGTATCTCGTTGTCAGAATGCTTTCGGTATCGCTAATCCTAAAGAACCGCAACAACAATACAAATACCAATACCAATACCAACAACAATACCAAATCACAAAACATAAACCCAACAATACCCAAGTCGCAATCTTGAGATAACAAGACAATAATATGTATATTAAAATGTCAGCAAGAACCTGCAAGAGGCTAACACCTAAAAAAACAAAACAAAACAAATACCAAATCGAGCCTAACGATTAAAATCCGTCCATTTATTGTACAAATAGCTAATACCATGTAACCAAAATACAAATAATAATAATAAAATCAAAGTAACCTAAGTACCATATCTACATGCATATATCCATAAATGTACATCAATATGTTATCGTCGTCAGACTCTTGAAGCAAGTCACCCGGTTCGAGTCAATCGAACTCTACGAACTCAACATCAACCGACATAAATACACATCAGGAAAAATTAAAATGAAGTCATCCACCCAAATCCAAGGCAATGGCAAGAGGCCGCCAGGTACAGCGGCTATCATCAATCCTAAGACTAGATCAAATACATAAATCACCTAAAAAGGTAAAATAAACCCCAAGTAGTGCTACGAGTAGTGTTCGACAACACCGTGATTAACCAGAGTTATATTCCCAGCTCAACAAAAATGCTACTAAGTATCTTTCTCTCTCTTTATCACTCCTCACTCGCAATCTATGTAAAAATAATATAATATCTTTATAGCTATATCTGTATATGGTGTATATGGCCTTCTAATCGCATGTAAATCAATTCAATTTGTATTACTAAACCTAATAGCGCAATATCTCTCTGATTTCTGACTGCTGATTTCCATGAATAACCCCCACATTCATTTGCATTTCCAGCTAACCCTTGAAAATAGTATCATACACAACCTATCATATCGCTAATTATATTTATCGGTGTATCGGTGCTCTATGTGTTATCAAAATGCCACTCCATTAACTATTTGGAAACGATTAATTCTAATCTAATTCTCATTCCCCCATTTAGATGCTCGAGTGCGCGTGAGGGAAGCCATCAACGTCAAAGTCAATATTCCACAAAGACCACATCGAGCAGTGTTGCAAATCTCACACTGCAGGAGAAGAGTTCGGCGGAGAAGCCTCTAGTGTCATCAATAGATCAACAACAACAATCGCGTACTACCAACATCCGTTGAGAGTCTACAGTCTAGACAACGATGACGTCATTGCGTCGCGCTTATCATCGAATAGCTGGGATCCAGTGCCCCTTCCTAGCAGCCATATTATATCGTAGACTTAAAAAAAGACACTACTTCTACTTCAACTACTAATACAACTACATGCATATCTATTTATCTCTATAAATATATGTGTGTGTGTGTGTGTGCGTGATGTTGTTATCTTTGTCTTATTGCCATAGCATATGGCAGTGATTATCTGAAATTATTTTACAACACTGAATGCATCTGATGAGATCAGTTTACGCAACTTTTATCTACAGATTTTAAACGTGTTACGTAATATACCCAACTTTGTTTATCTCATACTCACGCACATATATATTTATGTATGAATTATGTATTTACTTAAAATAAAATACTATTTTATGTCAATTTTAAATAAAAAGCCAAAGAAACCAAATGCTGCATTTTTTACTTTAATTTTTAGCTTCCGTATCAGCAAAGATCTAATGACAGCTAATTATCAATAAAATGTACTAATATATTATCCAATTTAGATGTAGAATCATCTAAGAGGTTAAATTGTCATTTTAATGACAGCTAATTGCCAATAAACCTAGTTGATATACTATCCGCGGACTTTTAATGTAGTCCCACTTAAATAAACTATGTAAATGTATACTTTCAGGTGTGAATGTAGTATAATCGGAAATTAAAAAAAATATATTAATTATATATTCTCTAATTGAAAATTTGGATGCAGTGCTATGCAGCTTAAGCTAGAGAACTAAAATCGAGAAATCACAAGTTACTTCTGTTTACTTCTGACGAGAGTAGACACAAATACAATACATATAAGTATTTTAAAATCATTTAAGATTGAAAACATTTAAAAATGATTTCTAATTAAAATCATTGAATATTTATTTTAATTCTAAATTTAAAATCGTATTTAAATCGTATTTAAAAAGTTTGTTTTTATCAAAAGTTTTTAGTCGGAGTTAAACATATAATTAACACTAATATCAGACAAGACTCTAATTTATGGAAGTGCGAAGTATTTTAGCAACTGTTCTTACTGCGCTGTTCCCATGAAAATGGAACTGCCTGCAAAAGGGCTATCTTTAAACTGTTCCCATTTCATTTAGCCGTCATGCACTGTTCCCGCTTAACAGTCAAAGTATACACGGAACTGTTACCGCTCAACTGAAAAGCATATACAAAACTGTTCCCTATTGAACTCATGTTAGCAAAGACAACCCACCCTGGTGCTGGCACTCGATATAAACATGTTAAACATAAAAGCTCTTAACTGCGCATACAACTTAAAGTTTTCAAAAGCCAGCTGAGCTGTTTTGTTGTTGTTACTTGTTTGATTCTCACTGTTGTTGTTTTTCTTACTACCAACAACAAATGAATTTTGAATGGCGATGGCTGAGATTCGAATTCAACACACAATCGAAATCGACTGGGCTATTGGATAATGCTGCAAGTGTGTGTGTGTGTATGAGTATGTTTGTTTTACATGTGTGTGTGTGTCTAGGGCTGGTTCTGTTTCTGTTTCTGGCTCTGTTTCTCTGTCCGTTTCTGTCTCTGTGGCTTTGCTTTTGCTGACAGACTGGCTAATCAGTTAGTCTGTTTTTTATTCTTGGCCGGCATGGAGCGTTGACGGCTTTCGCCGGGTCGGAAATCCAGCAACGCATCAAAGTTCACTTTGCTCTCTTCCCCTCTCTCTCTTCTCTTCTCTTCTCACGCACACACATTATTCTGTTGTTGTCGCAATCATAGCCGTTTTTAGACGTCGCATTGTTGCTGTCAATTCGGTTTATTGTTGTTATTTGTCGTTTTGTTTGTGGTGACTGTGCGTGCGCGTGTGTGTGTGTGTGTGTGTGTAAAAGTCAAAAGTTGTGAGCATCAAAAACGATCGCTAGTGTTTATTTTTTTAATAATATTGCCGCTGACGCCGACGCCGACGCTGACGCCTTGGGTCTGTGACGTCACACGCGTGCAGAATTCAGATTTCTTCTGAGCCACAACAATTTACCACACCTTGCCACTCCCGTACGACCCCCTCTCGCAGTTTACAACCACAGCGTGTTTAATTGTGCAATTAGCAAAAAGATCAAAAGAACAAATAACAAAATGTGGGCGACGCTCGTGGGGATTATCATACCCATAATTAACATAGTGACAGCAGCAACCACAACAAATACCACAACCAGTGTTGGAAAATATCCCTGCTCCTATGCGGATACAGTGAACATTACAGACGGACTACGTTTAAAGGATGGATCCTATTCCTTTGCCGGTGTGGTTGTGCCTCCCCAGCTGATGGCAGAGTATAACTTTAAAGTGGTCGATGGTGTAGAATATCGAGCGTTGAAGCATCTAAGAGGTTGTGTCTGTCTCCTGAAACCCTGTATTACCTTCTGCTGTCCAGCGGGACAAATTTTCAATTCGGAAAGTTGGAATTGTACAAAGATGGATCCGGCTCGACAAACAACACACATTGAGTTGACCTATAGCAATCGTAGTGTTGAACAGGTGAAGATCTCCGAGCATTTTGTAGTGCGCACGGAACTCGGTTGTCATAACAAGTTTGTGGACAAGAAACACGATTCCTTCTGGCAATGGGATCTCCATGAGAATGGCTCGCTGCTGAGGGATGGACGACTCTGGAGCACCGATGAATACTGTTTCACGCCCCTAGAGCAAAGAGAGGCCTGGACATTGACTCCACTCAATTGTGAACGATTTCAGCGTGGTTATCGTGTCTGGATATATGCTATATGTATGTCCAATCCTTCCCAGACCTGAACATTAGCTAATCTCTTACTTTGCAGGCAGCATCATTGCCATATTGATCAACATCTTTATACTCTCCTTACTGAGTTCGATTAATCAGGCACGCAAAAGTCATTATGGCCAGTTGATCATCTATTATCTGCTCTCGGTGATCGCGGGATATTCCCTTCTTGTCTATCTAACACTCAAAAATCCCATGAATCTATCCCATGAGGCATGTCGCAATATTGGTAAGCAAATCTCTATAGTAACATCTGTTTTTTTCTTTCTAAGTTTCTTTTTTATTTCAGGTTTTCTGGCCTACTTCTGCATTATGCTGTCCTTTGTCTATTTGGCCATCTGTAGCTTTGACTTCCTGTTGAAGTTCCGTCAGAAATCCACTCGCAGTTGGGTGCGCACCTTGTGCTATTTTATAGCCCTAGTCTTTGTGATCGCATTGCGGTTTCTTGTCTCATTTGCCCAGGACTCCAATCTACCCAAACACTTTAAACCAGGCATTGGCGAGGATTACTGCTGGTTCGATGGTTAGTAATTTTGATCTATCTATATTATTATAACTACTATTTATTTGCTTACATACTATATTGCAGGGATCGCAAATAAGAGTTATTAGTCTAAAAAAAATCAAACCTAAAAAAATACCTAGACGCCTGGGAAAATGTTAGAAATACTCTTTTTGAATGGGGTATCCTAGAAAGAGAATAAACTTTTATTTTCAATTTAAATTAAACAAGTTAAAGAATAACTCTTATTTGTAATTTTTATAATTTAAATTAAAAACAAGAGTTAATTTTCAATATTTATAATTAAAATTAAAATACTTTGTATCTCAGGATGATAAGACGATCTCCTGAGATACAAATTATTATTTAAACATTTCTATAATGCTTTAATCTATGATCTTATCATTCTTATAATCACTACAAATTGTAATGTTTTCTCATTGTCAGGCTTTCTTCTTTATCTTTTCTATTCTATGATCATATGGTAGAACATTTTAATTGTTGACATTTCTTTTAATGTATTCAATGCTATCAATTTAAATTATTCTGTATTATCCTTTGCACTACGATATTAATTCTTATACGTTGATCGCTTTATTTACATATAAGTTTAACTAATTTTCTATCTTCTTTCAGTACGTCTCTGGGGCATATTGATATATTACTACGTTCCCATTCTGCTTCTGCTGATCTTCAGCATTTGTTGTTGTCTTAAGGCATACTTTTCTATCTTTGAATTACCACCGGACACACAGTATATTCTGGGTACTCATCTACGCGTTATGAAGACACAGTAAGATATTCCCAGTGATCCATTATTAGTGATCTCTTAAAGTCAACTCTTTTTCTATAAATCTCTCTTTTTTCATCTTTAGCTTCTACGCCTTTACTGGGTATTTGGTGGGCGTGTTCTCCGTTTGGGTGCGAGAGATGATTGTCTATATTTTGGCACGTGTTCGGGAGCATTACTTTATCATAGACTTCTGGAGCGGCATTTGTATTCTGGGCCTGGCCATTGCTGGTTTTATGCTTCTTCTAGGCAGGAATATGCACGTGAAGACCTGGTGGTCCATCAATGTGTAAGTATTTTACTTAATCCATCAATTAATCGAACTGATCTCATATCAATCAATTCTCATATATAATTTCAGCGAATCAAGTCAAACCGATCTGAGCATTATAAATGCGCGTGTTTACAAATTCGATGAAAAGGGAGATCTCAAGTCTCCAGGTGAGAGAACCTAATCTAAACATTATTAGCATCCACTAATTATATTCAAAATTATTTAATTATAGATTCACCCTATAGACCAACGGTGACATCACTTTAAATGACAAATAACTGCCTCAATCTGAACTCTGGTATTCACTTGAAATGATTCACCATTGATTCATGCTGAATGTTTGCAATTATTATTCAATATAAGCAATATTAAGACTTCTTATAAGTAACGTACTTAATTAATGGATAAACATCAGTTTATGTCTCGAAATTATTTCTTAAATTCCATCCTTAACAATAATTCTAAGTACAAACAATAAAATATTCAATAAATGTCGACAAAAGGAATATTAAATCATCTTGGACAGTTGTAAACAATATAATATGACTAAAGCAATGTTCAGTTCACATGATTAATAGATTCTGGAATTCATACTAAAGCCTTCCCTTCGACATTCCCATTTGACCAAGTTTAATTTCTTTTACAACTATATTTGTATACCCCTTAGCTGTCAAATGTGATAAGAAGGTATCTTCAATTGAATAAAATAGATAGCAGTTTCTATATCTACTTTTCCTTAACTAAAGAGAACACTGAGTTGTATCTCAATTTCATTAAACTTTGACGGTGCTGTATATTATCTTTGTTTTCAGAAAACTTTACAATGATATGATAATAAATGGCACGATATTCAATGACAGACAAGGAGTATCTTTTAGTCTACTCCTCTTCGCAGCCTACACATTCTTTTGCTTTCCTTTTAACAAGAAACAACCCTTTATTAAGCTACTTATAAAAACCGCAGACAGTTTCAATATTTTATGAATTATTTCCTTCAATGAATTCTCGATTCGCAAAGAGGTGAACAGTCCAAATGGTCATGACTCGAGCTAAAGGACATAAATGATAGCTAAATAAAAATCAACAGGCCAAACATCAGCTTGGCCCCCGACTAACTAGTGGACGGTCGAAGGTTGGAGGGGTCAGGTTTGTGGTTAGCTGGTTAACTTGGCCGATGAAAGGGGCAAGTCACCACTCAAATGGCACCCAACAAATGTGCTGTTAATGACGCAATTACAAACTGTCTGTCTACGTTTCGTCCAAGTGACGACCTCACAACTATGCGGTGTGTATCTCATCTCTCCGGAAAGCTAGAACTATGTAAATTATGAAGACGCTGAAAACGGGAAATTTGAAAAATGGAAACTCAATAGAGATTTAGTTTGGGAATATGGAAAGTATGATACAATAAATAAGTAGGTTAAGATAGAGACAATAAGAACTGAAGGGATTTCTATATCATTCAATAATTCATAGAAAATAATTCTAATGTACTTAGTACAAAAAGATAATGGGAAGAACTTGGAAAGTTCTTTAAGCTAGGAAGATGGCAAACTATAGAAAGATGTCAATTTTGGAAAAAAAGGGTATTGAAGAAGATTATTATAAAATAATAAAGAAGAAATAACTGGAGGGGTTAAATAATACATAATACTATTCCCAAGTATCTATTATAATGGAATACAGAATATTCCAACTTTCTTAAGTATATCTCACTACACATTTTCCAGTAAATTCAGTTCATGGAGTGCAGGAACCTACTCTAAAGATCATAAGGTTATTTCTGGCAGTTTTCCTTCGTTTCTTTCCCTCATTTGTAGAGTATTGACAAGTCCATAATGCTGTACCTTCTCTTGTTGTGTTGTATGCTCAGTTTGAGTTTGTTTTTTGGCTGCTTTTGTTGTAAACAAATTGCCGACAACAACAACCAGATGGTGTTGTGGGTGTGTGTTCGACTAGATGTTCCATTTCATTCCATTTCACTCGATTGGTTTTGATTTGAATTTCGGACAGTTCAAGTTGAACCTGTGCCAGGTGCGGATGATCTGATTCGGTATCTGATTATAGTTTCAAGTTGCCACAGTTCTTGCAACATTTCCCAGTTACATTTCCAAATAATATTTCGACGTCATAGACAGTGCATTAGGATTACTGTTTGTTTATATTTTTGGTATACGATTCTTTAAGATAAACAAGCATAAATTGACAATATAAAATTTGAACATAAACATTGGCGGTGAATGTGAAAAAGGAGGCAAATATGTTTGCAACCACGACGCAGTTGTGGCATTTAGTATTTGGCTTCTTGTGGCTTGTGAGTCAGCGTGGCACGTGTGGCAGCTATCATGAGGAAGGTCGCTATCCCTGTGCTTTTATCGATACCATCAATATAACTGGCAGTTATAGCAATGAAAGTACCTTAAATGGTTCCTATATCCACAACTGGACAGTCATACCCAAGAATTTGGTGGCAGACTATGATTTTGTGATTGAGAATGGCTATAGGATTCCAGCTAGTCGACATCTTCGTGCCTGTATCTGTAAACTGCGACCTTGTGTGCGCTTCTGTTGTCCCTCAGGGCAAATCTATCATCTGCAGAAACGGATTTGTAAGAATGAACCAAATGCTCCTGGACACAGTCACATGACCATGGAGCTGCACAATGGCACACAGTTGCAACAGGAGCTTAAGTCTTGGTTCAGCGTTCATGTGGAGTTACCTTGTGATCATATGCGAGCTGTCACCAAGGAGTCGGAGTATCTACATTGGACACTATATGAGGTAAAGCAATACTTGAAAAATTCTACCATTAGACAACCATTCTTAAGTTTAAAAAACCTTTTTATAAGCGCATAAAGGGTAGCTTACTGAGACCTAACCCTTTGAATACTCCTTTTCTTCTTACAGAACGGTTCCATCACCCATCGGGAGCATCTGTTTACCAAGCATTATTGTTTTACCCCTTTGCTAATTGGTAAGAGCACTTGGAGCTGGCAACCTCTTGCCTGTGCCCCAGAGAAACTACACTTTATACTCGGTGTACGTGAATGGACTTATGCTGTATGTAAGTATTATCATAGATCTAAAACTTTATTGCGTCTACTCACCAAATCATTGGAAACATTGGGAAATGTGCGAATATATGAAAGACCAAAAATAGACACAGATTGCCAATAAAAAAATTGTGTAGATTTTTTGTGCGTGGCGATCAATCGATTATAATCAATAATTTATGGTTGGCCATTTAGATCTGCAAGAAAATAAACAATCATCTCAATTTAATGGGTGTAGGATATATGTATTATTGGAAAGAGATAGATCAGGCTATAAGAACAGATGGAAAGGTTCTATAAAGTTAAGCTAGACTTAATGGATATACATATTGATAGATATTTACAGATAGATAGATAAGTAATAGAATTGGAACAGTTATCAAAGATTTTTAAAGAATAATCTATAGGAAATTGTCTAAGATCTCAGAAGATAATTCTGATTGATGACTGGTCAGTTTAAGTTATAAAGATGCAATAGAATTTCTTAAATTGCCTTTCAACTTTCTCCCGGAAAAATAAGTTTCGCATTCCTAGGAAGATAAATTAATTTATACAGACAAGAATGCCAAGTTTATTATAGATTTAATGGGTTTCCAAGATTTCTTTAGTATCTTTCAACTGCACTGTGTCAATCTTTCAGGTCTGCTGATCTGCATTATATCCATGATTATCGTGCTGGTGGTGCATTTAATGTGCTCGGATATGCGCAATAGTTTCTATGGCGTTGCTATCAAGGCCTATACGACTTGTGTTATCTTTGGCTATGCGATGTTGGCACATCTCACGCTCCACAATCCCGAAAATCTGTCAACGACCGCCTGTCGTATACTACGTAAGTGAATTTGTTTGATTTTTTAGCGAACTGCTTGATAATTGATTAATCTTTGATATTTAGCCAGCTTCACATTGCTCTTTTTGGTGCTATCCTTCTATATATTGAGTTTTATCTCATTCAAATTGTATCTGAGCTTCAATGGAGTTGTTCTTACCAAGGTGATGTTCTGGCTGATCCTTGGACCGATCTTCCTAATAGCCATTGGTTGGTCTGTCTTTGTGGGATTGAGCTATCATGGCGCCAAGTTGGTCTTTGGAGGAGACACCTGTTGGTTCGATCGTAAGTGATCAAGGGGTTTTAGTTTTTCATCTCTTAAAAATATACGTTACTTTTCTTTTTAGCTCGAAACTGGACTGTGATGGCTTATTTCTTTGCTCCTATTTTTATAGCCTGCGCGATCATTACTTTCTTTTATATTCTTACACTGATTAGGATCAGCGAAGAGCCGTATATCGATTCGGAAAAAGCTTTGATTACTTGGAAAGAAATCGCCTGGAGTCCTTTTGGAAGTTCTTCACCTACACGGCACTCACATGGTTCGTCTTTGTCTGCTCCTTTGCCTTCAACTATTATCGAGGTGAGAAATCCCATTTGAACTATGCCGTGTGTCTTTGCACGGCCTTCCATGGATTTGCAGCACTTTACGCGCTCATCGGTAAAAACCAACAGATACAAAACTTTCTGCGCCGTATGGAGGATAATACGTAAGTTCAAAATTATCCCAGCGAAATTTCTGATTTAATCTATAATCCCTTTTATCTCATAGCGATGAAGACACCCGTGAGAACTCTGTGCCAATGTACATATATTAATAATTTTAAAAATACCCAACTGGAACCTCCTTGTCTCCCAATTTTATGCAAAATATTATATTATCTAAATTAATCCGATTTGTTAAAACCTTCTTATTATCTAGTAAGTCTAAATACAAAGAATGGCGCACAATCTACTTTTCAAACAAAACCATAGATGGCGCTTTTATACTTCGCAATTCAAACAAGAGGTGGCACCACAAAATAATTTTTTTAAATATAAGAATTACAAATACCATGTTTGACAAAGACCAAACAATTATTAAAGAAGTTACCTTTAAATGATCAAATTTATACATTGGAAGAACATTGCCTAAAGTTAATGTTTGAATTAAAATTAAGTGCCATTTGCAATGTCAAACTGTAAGTGCAGTTTTGTTGCTACTGTAAACTTTTGTGACAACAATAAGCATTGTTACCCCCGTTTCAACAACAGCCAACGACTACGCATTAGTCGAGACACGAACCAAGCCAACAACTTTCAGCTTAGTTGGTGTAGACTGAAAAGCTTTTTGAGAAACTAACGGAAAATACGAAAATATAATAATATTAATGTTAAAGATTGTTGATGTAAAATTTTTAAATTTAAAAAATGAAAATGATCAATCAAAAACACAAAATCAAGAAGAATTCTTGAATGAAATCTTAACGTTTAGCAGGATTAAAACATTAACTTTTTTAAATCTCTCATTTAATTCTCTAATTTTATGAGTTGGCACTCTCTTAAATAACAAATAGCTAAAAAGATGTGGTTTTTATAAATTAGTAGATGGAGAGTTAAAATAAACTTTGGAATTTGAAGAAAGCAAGTTCACAAAAAATAAATTACGCATACGTACAAAAAAAAACGTTTTCAAAAGTTCAATGTAATTAATTATTGTAAAGAAAAGCTTATTCATATTTTTAGAATTAAAACAATCTTAGCAATTCATAGAACTTTAAGTGTACCCATTAAATTAAATTACGTATACGTAATGGTCCTTGGGTAAGTCAAATATCTAGAAATAATCAATTAGATCTGCTTAAATGTGTTTTCAAGTGAGAGAAGTTGTGTTAAACGAGTACATTCAACAGATTTTCAACAGGATAACAGAATCAGTGCAGGATAAATTAAGATTTAAAGTGTTTTTGTAACGCAACCCCCAAAAAACAAATACGAGTACGACAAATTTGTAGCCAGGTCTCATTCGTATCGAGTTTAGCATCCCAAAAAGTATACAACAATACATAACGTAATTTACACAACA